>CAUOFW020000001.1:6595834-7195834 GCA_963454935.2 Ilex paraguariensis
CATCTTACCGAATAAGTATATATGCATCAGCAAAAAGGTTATGTTAATCCAACATTTTTGGATCATGTGTTTCAACTCCATCAACTTCTATTTCTGGTTCAAAATAGGCTTTGATGCTTGGTTCAAGCTTGTTTCAAATTATCTTGAGGATTTTGGTTTCGTTGAGTTGAAGGCTTTTCATTTGTCTTACTCATTTATGTTGATGACATACTCATCACCGGTAATAGTGAGAGTTATTTCTCACAACTTGTTCAGACTCTCCGGAAACAATTCTCTATGAAAGATCTTGGTCCACTTAATTATTTTGTTGGGTCTTGAAGTCTGTGTTATATATACCGGGTTATACCTTAAGATAAGTATGTTGTTGATCTTCTGTGCAGAACAAAAATGCATGCGGTGAAACCAATTTTGTGCCCAACCCCCAGTGGTAAAATTGGCAGCTACTGATGCAGAGAATCTACATAAAGAAACTGAGTATCGTCATTTGGTTGGTGTTCTTCAATACTTATCCGTCACTAGCCTTGATTTGGCCTATTCTGTTAAACAAGCGTGCCAAAGCCAATTTATATACAAACCGAGCATTGTTCACTGGATAGTCGTGAAACGTATTTTACATTATCTTAAAGGTACATTTAATCATGGTCTTTTGTTTCAACTTGGCTCCCTATAGCTACAAGCTTACTTAGATGCCGGAATCAAGATGATCGTCACTCCACCGGGGGATATTGTGTTTTTCTTGGCCATAATCTTATTTCTTGGAATGCGAAAAAGAAACCCACAGAATATTGTCAATTAGCTCACACCCCTGCCAAAAATTTCTTGGTTACCTTCCTTATTCATATATCTTCGCATTCTTCTCTCTACTCTTTTCATTTGGTGTGACAAAAGCTCTATTTCCCTTGCTTCCACTGCAATATTTTATACTCCAATTAAACACTTTGATGTGGATTGCCACTATATATGTTTATGATAAGGTTGTTTGGAATGAATTCGATGTTCAATACTGCACAGGTGTTTTCCTACAATAATTTGAGATAGCTTGTCTCAGAGTGAGATGGATGAGATTCCTGAAAAACAAGGAACGATGTCAGAAAGGGATAGGGAGTGCACCTGGCTTATCCCCTCTAACGCTTAAGTCAGTTGATGCTCAAGATTGAGAGGATAAGTGTAAAATGCAATTCCAGTTCAACATGCAAACATGTGTTTTGTTTCATTCGAGTGTTTATACCTTTGAGTATGATGACATGGCAACAACTTCAGTACCAAATCTAGGCCTGACAGCCTACTGTCATCAACCCACGTAATAAGTGCTCCCCTGTCAAGCCTCATTAATGCTTAAAGATGGGACAGTTGGGGTTAGATCCTTGGACCAGGCCAAGCATTCATGGCCTCAAGCCCCATAGACACCAACCCATCACGAACATCAAGTGCACTATGTCAAAGTACTCATGACCTAGCGCCGAGTATTCTAGGTGATGTGCTGAGTATTTAATTTTATACCCCCAAGGGCTATTCAATTTGGGAACAGTTACCAAAGAGACAGGAAAAACTAATGAAAATTCAAAAAAAGGTGACAAACGTGCGTGTAATAGCCCCCAAAATAGAGGTGTGCTTGAGAAGCCTACAACGGAAGGTTTGCCAGTCATAAGTTAACACATGGATGGTTATAGTTAGCGAATTACATCTCCTAAATTTCCAAGGGACAAGACCAAGCAACGAACATCTTAGATTAAGCAAGTATGACCTAGAAGGAGAGGAACATGTGCACAACCCTTCTCGAGAAAGGTCGAAGTCGGGGTGGGGGACTTCATGTAGTGTGCTGATGTGACATGTGATCATTATCATCTTGCAATAGGAGACTCATAGTTAGCCGCCAGAAATAGAAGGCACAACCCTTATTAGAATCACATTTAAATTTATCAAAAAAATCATTCAATATCAATCAATTTCAGTAAGATTTCATCAAATTAACCTAATTCTAAAATCCTCAAAAACCAATAAATTAACAACAAAGCACACACATGGTGCTGTGGGCATGGGGGTCAGGGGGATGGGCGTGAGTGTGTTTGGGTCGTGGCTGGTGGTTCGATTTAGTGTGAAGAAAGAGAGGTAGGCAGAGAAATAGAGAAGAAAATTCAAAAAAAAAATCTTAACAACCGAGATTCTGTGAGTTACAAGCACACACAGAGAGAGAGACTGAGTGTCTTGGCTGAGTTCAAGGCTTTGAGTGGTTGAGAGATAGATCAATTTGAGTTAGGGCTAAAATGGGAGGCAATTTGAAATCCTTCATTGATTTAGGGATAAAATTGGGGCAAATTTAAATCCATCGATCTAAAACGGAGAGAGACACAAAAAGGCAGAGAGAGAGAGATGAGAAGACTTACATCGATTGTTCATTGCTGAGATTGATTGCTTTGCTGAGTTCCAGACTTCGTCTACCTTGTCTGATGTCATCGGAGGTTGCCTGATGTAGATCTGGGTTAGGGGTGTGTCGTTAAAGCTCAAAGAGAGAGAAAGTGGAGAAGTATTGCCCTGTCCCCGTGAGTGAGTGAGTGAGTGAGAGAGAGAGAGAGAGAATGTGATTTAAATTTTATTTTAATTAAATCATGACAAAAGAAAGAGTGTATGAGAGACATTTTTGGGTGGGAAAGAAAACATTCAGGATCTATTGTCAAACATCGAATCAGATTTAGAAAAATTTAGATAAATCTAGACTACAAAAAGCTAAAGTCATTTTATTTATATTTTAAAATTTAAATTGTATTAAGCTTTATTATATAGACTAGTTATTGACTGTGTCTGAAGGCACAACATAATAAAAAAAATGGTCAACAATAAATATATTTATATTCACACCCAAAATCAAATTACAAACACAAAGTAAAGAAAATAATTTAAGAACCAGTTATAGTGGTGATGAACAGTGGTAGTGGTGGTGGTGAGAGATGGTGATAGTTGTGGTAGGTGGCGACGACCGTGGTGATGGTAGTAATCATGGGTGGCAATGGTGATGTTGGTGATGAATTTTTGGTGACGATGGTGGTAGTGACAGTCATGGGTGACGACAGTAATAGTTGCGCGCGACGGTGATGGTGGATGGCATTAGTGGTGGTGGGGCGATGACGGTGGTGGGTAGTGATGATAGAGGTGGTGGTAAGTTTGATGGGGGTGGGTGACAGTAACTGGCGACAATGGTGGGCAATGATGGGTGGAGGTGGGTTTGTGATAGTGGGGGGCGATGGGTGGTGATGAGAAACAATGGTAGTGGTGGGAGTTGACAGTGGGCGATGGTGATAACAGTAATAAATATAAGAATGAGATGAAAATTGTAGTGGGTGGTGGCGATAGACAACGACAAAAGTAATCGATGGTGGGGAAATGGCGATGGTATGGGTGGTGGTGGTGGGGGTGGGATGGCAACAGTGGTGGCGGTAGGGAGGCGGCAACGGTGGTGGGGCGGTTGGTGTGGTGGTGGTGGTGGGGTGGCGATAATGGTGTTGGCAATGACAGTGGTGGAGGTGGTGATTGTTACGGTAGAGGTGGTGATAGGGTGGCGGCGGTGGCGACAGTGGTAGTGGTGATGGTGGTGGGGGTGGTAGTGGTGGAGTGGTTCCAAATATTATATTTTTTAAAAAAAGTATTCATAAGTAGTTATAAGTTCTAGAAGAACTTTTAAAAAGTCATTACAAACATACTCTTAGAGGCTTGTTTTTCCTATTAATTTGAGGTGTTAATATTAACTGTCAGATTAATTTTTTAGAGTAAAATTTAAAGAAATCTCAACCGTGAAAAATAAAAGTTATTTTGTTTATCTTTTGAGATTTGAATTGTATTGTACTTTATTATATAAATATTAAAATATAATATTAGAAAACTAATATAACAATTAAAACTTATGATAAGTTATAATACCAAATTAGATATCAAAATAAAATTTTTAGTATTGAATAAGAACAGATTTGAATCTTTTACCAAAAATTTGAAAATAAAGTAGGATACTAGTACTGCATAATGTCACTACCAACAAGGGTGGCAATTTCTGACACGACTTGAAATTAACAGGTTAGGGTTACTCATTTTTCAACATGAACCCGTAAATGATATGACTCGTTAACATGAATAATAAATGGATTAAGTCAGTGTTAAACACGAAATTGACACAATTAACACGTTTAATTAGTATTATAAGAATAAAATGTCAATTTTTATTATATTTTACTAATCGTTGCACATAAATAATTTTTGTATATAAAATATTAGTAAAAAAGTTTTAGATATATGTGTACCTAAATTAAATATCATCTGAAGTTTATAAAACTTTGTGTTTTTATTACTCGTATTATATTATAGAATTCGGGAAAAAAAAAATTATGTTCCCAACAATTCTTTGTTCTATCTATAAAAAAAAAAAAAGATAAAAATAATTCATTTTAAAATTCATTTGATTAGGTTTCAATAGAGAATTCATTGAATAAAATAACAATAATTATTAATATTCTAATCAATGCTTATTTTTAAACGGTAACATAGTCAATTAAAAAGTTTCATAGATATTAATATTTATAAATAGAGAATAGAGAATTAAAAAAAATATTAAGGGCAATTTGGAGATTTAAACATATAAGAATATGATGATAATTGAGAAACTTAACTATGGAAGGATATTATGACATTTAAAATTATTTATAAGGGTAAAATAGTGAATGAAATTTTTTTATGCTAAGGTACTTTTATGGTAGTATAGATAGTTATTTATTAAATTAATTTTGAGTTTATTACTTTATAGAAAAAGTATGAGCATAGATCTGATTAAGTGATAATAAAATTTTATACTTAAATTTGAATGTTAAATTTTTTTTATTCACCGGTTATATAAGTTAATACGAACACGACATGATTGCCACCTCTAGACACTACCTCATGCTTATTTTAGCAACCATGGTTGGAACTTCCCTCAGTAGATAGTAGTGAACGAATTGGTGACCCCATTATACCTTTATTATCTTAATGTACTATTTACATATTGAAATGCATCTAAATCCCTTGTATAAAATAGTAAGTAAAATATGTTTTCATTTTCTAAAGAAAATACTTTTTTCTTAAAAAGGACTATTTGAAAAAACATTATTAAATGATACGTTAGTTTGTAGAAATGTATGCAAGAACTTGCTTCATTTCTAGTGCACCAAAGAGGTGTCCTTTTGACATTGTTCAACTTTTTCTCCTCTTCCAAAAGGTGGCCAAGCTTTCGGAAAGTAAAGATGAATTGCATATCAAAAGAGATACAAATGCAGGGGCATCCCCATGGTATTATAAAGTATGAAAAAACAAATCTATGGGAGGGGTGAGAAAATAGCTACACCTCAGATAGATTTGTCAAAAAAAGTTTCCATACAAAAGGAAGCAGAAAACATTATGATGAAACTGGAAAGTTACACAATACAGTTATTTGGGAGTTGCAGTTTTTCAGAAAATGACAAGATTCAACTAAGAGCTTTTGAATTTTAGAGATGCAAGTCTGTCCCTTACAGTTTGTAGCATGGCTTTGAAGATTGTGCTTGGATCCTTTGCCTTGTTAGTGAAAATTCTGGTGTTTCTTTCCATCCATAGATAGTAGACAGCAGTTGAGAGACTACTTTTGAAGGCCTGTGAATAATGACTTCCCTTTCTAGTGATGTGTAGCCCATGAGGCAAAATTAGTCCAAGGCATGCATTGCCAAGAGAAGTTAAAGTGTTGGGTGAGTAAACTCCAGACTCTCTTAGAATATTGGCACTCAAAGAATAGGTGAAAATGAGACTCAATACCTTCACCACATAACACACACTCCAGGTCTTGGTGAGGGGCATAAACATGAATTCTGTCCTTTGTTTTCAGCCTCTTCCTGATTGCAATCCAAAGGATGAAACTTAGTCTAGGAACATATTGACTATACCAGACAAGTCCATGCCAAGGGACCACCTCAACCTTTGTTCTAAGATGTTCCCATGCAGCTTTTGAAGAAAAGGAACCATTGGAGGTGAGGGACCACTTCACTATGTCAAATGCATTCTGGTTTGGCAAATAAAGGGGCATGGAGTTTGAAATTTTGAAAGCTTTCCCGATGGATATGGTGGCTATCTCCATTGATTGTTATGAATGATGGCGCTGACTTTTGTTGCCATTGAGGTGTTTATGGACTGGAGGATGCTCTGGTCATATCTCTAAAGCAAAGGCCCCAGTGGATGCCAATTGTGAAGCCAAAGAAATGTGTCATTTCCATTCCCAATGTTGTGGAGGAGGAAAGGTTCAAAGGCTTCCCTCATCTTAAGCAAATTGAGCCAATTCCATGAGCAGCATTGTGGATTCTTGACATCCTAGAGAGATTTCCCTTTTAAATGAAAAATGTGGATCCACTTGACCCTGAGGTTGTGTCTATCATGAAACAACTTCCATAGATGTTTGAAGAAGATGGTTGTATTCCATTCTTTAAGCATTCTAATTGCAGCGGAGGTTCTCAGTTATGTGCCTGACCATTAGAAGGCTCTCATTATCTGATCCATCTTATCACAAGTTTGCTGTGATAGTGCCAACTGTGAAGCCCAAAAGATTTGAATGCTACTAAGTACTTAAGTTATAAGCTGAAGTCTACCTGCATAAGACAGAAAATTGATATTGTAGGAACTCTGGGTATTCATTTAAATTGCAAGCACTTAATGACAAAACCTCGAACTTCGGAGGAGTAGTAACATTGACACTGGTATGAGTTAACACTGATAATTTGTTGTCTGACAGTTGGAAAACACAAAGATTTTTTAGCTTAAAAACACATGTTTGTATCCACAATCCCACTCAAGTAATTGTGATCTAGATCAAGATGTGTAAGATTATTGAGTGCCCAAAATAATTGGGGAATCGAACCGTGGAAATTATTGTCAGCTAACCTTAGGTCAGTTAGTTGGGTAAGGTTACCAAGGGAAGAAGGCATTGAACCTATGAAATTACATTGGACACCTTTAAGGACTTTAGATTTGCAATGGAGTCTGGTAGTTTTCTAGAGAAACTGGTGGCAAAAAGTCTCAAGTACTCAAGTTGGCTACTTTGGTTAAATTCAAGCAAAGAACCAATGAGATCATGATTATAATGCACATGTAGAGCTTGTATATTTGGCAGGTGGAATGTAGCTATTGGGAATTCACCATAAAGCCCACAATCACTCAGAAAATAAAGATGTGAGAGATGTTAAATTCGCCAAGATATTGAGTATTTCAGAAGATATATTCACCTAAGACAGAGAAAGTTCTTCTAGGCTAGATAGGTTCTGAACTACATTCCTTAGACTGGGTTTTTCAAGTTTCAGCAGATTTTTACGAGACAAGGGGTCCTCATTGAAGGATAGATCAATAGAAGTTAACTTGGATAGATTCAAATTTTTGCTGATGGGATTTGACCAAAAAATACAGATTTAGTTAAATTGAGACTTGTTAAACCAGAAAGGTGGCCAATTCCAGATGAAATTTGGGAGTAATTGAAGTGGTTGTCTGCAAGGTTAAGCGAGACGGAATAGACTACTATTGGAATTGATGGAACCATAGAGATGACTGCTACTAAGGTCAAGGCTAATCACATGACCTGAGTTCTCATCACACTTGACTCCATCTCACAAACAACAATCACCATTACTATTTCCTTGGAGCCTCCAAGAATCAACCTTTGGATAAGCAGAAGGATCGCTAGACACTTTCTTGTCAATTAAAAGGCTTTGCTTGAGCTGCAACAGGGCATCTCTCTCTTGGTCATGGCATAGTTGGTACTTGGAAGAGGAACATTTAGTTAATGTAATATAATGAGAACTCAACAGAATGAAGAGCAAGTGCATGAACATTGATAGATCAAAAGAAGTTGCCATAATGTCTAACCTTCTTACAATATCATGAGCAATTCAAGAGAACTTTTGAGCGTGGATTACATAGAATGCTATGTGAGTTAGAAAAAAAAAAAAACACTAGTGCTGTGAAACAAGGCCTACATAGAATGCTAGGTGCATGGATTAGCTTTTGCATGCAACAAAATATGTCAAATCATCCCCCACAAACAAAAATCAATGAAATTAGAAAGGGTGATATGACATGTTGATAGCAAAATCTGGTGAGACACGATCAAGATAATTATAAATTGTGAGGTTCTCATTTGAATCTCAAAAAATACTTATTTTCCAAAACAAAAATTCAGTTTCGAGCTCTCCAATAATCCTAATATTTTCCCTAATAAAATATCAATTACCAATTACTTGGGGGTCTTTTTTTTTCTTTTTTTTTTCATCAAGGGAAATAATAGAAATGAAAGAAAGGAGCAAAAAATTCAACTTATTATGATTTTGTTTGGCAAGTACCGGCAGAAAGTGCAAGACGTTAAAGGTTTCCATACAACCCAACTAAGCTTGTAACATCCACTTTCAATTTTCTTCAAAAATTACATAGAAATTTATTTTTCGATGAAAATGGCTAAATTATATCCACATAGAGTCTCCATTCCCACATCTTCTTAATTTGGATACAAAGTTATTTTAATTTGTGACCACGAATAGGGTAGCTAAATTATTTTGAAAGCATAACTGAGTGATAGTCCACATGCGACTATGAAGTTTTCAACACCAAAGTAAGAGAGATAATCTTACCTTTTATTTGCAACATAAATTGATTCCAATTTGGTATCCCTAAACAAAAAAGCTCATAATTTCAGCCTCTATATCCAAATTAAAAGTACCATCATCAGATAAGTAATACATTGGTCACCCTCATAATGACTTAATTACCCTAGACACTTAGATAGAGTAGGAAATGAAAAAATGGTGCTATTGTACAGGAGGGCCAAACCAACCTTCATTGTTTTTTAGAAAGTCACTACTGATATGACTAGTTTTTATGGCCCAATTGTAATGTCTTTCAGAAAGCATCATATGGTGAGGCTTCACAACTTTGAGGCTCCATTGGACTTTAACACTTAAACTTGATGGTTAGATGGATATGAATATGGGATATAGATACAATATAATATGGATATTATCATATCGGTAAAATAAAAAAAATAAAAATTGGATATGACTATGGTAAGATATGTCAATAAATAATAATATTTCTACATTACTTATACTATATTTTTTGTCATGAAATAGTTTCCTTTGCATATGTGTTAAATATTTTTGACTATATGCATATTAATTGTGAATATTAAAATTTTCATCTGATTGATAAAAATAAATAAACTTTAGTCATTCTGGTACCTTGATAGAAAACTCTTTTAAAACATCATATATATGGTAATTTGTTTATTGGATATTAAAGTTGGTTTTCTTGTTTTCACTTTCAAGATGGGTGAAATCTTAAACAAGAGAGTAATGGTAGGCTATAAAAGGTTCTTGTTCAATAAATAAAATGCCAAATATGTGAGTCATTTCGATATCAAAACTATATTTTTTCTTTCAGAATAATTTCATATTTCTATATTAAAATAATTATTTAATTTACTTCAATGCCCTATTTTTTTATAAAGAAAATTATATATTTAGTCCCCATGTTTCTCTGCGTATCCTTGGAGTAGAAATCATATATAATTGACGTATTTTTAAGGTATCAACAAATATTTTTAAAATATTCAAGATGTATTATCAAGTCATAACTAAGACATATTTGTATCGATACATGTCAGACCATATCTGAGACATTTGTATATTCGATACATTTCCTATTCCTTTTGTTTAGTTCCGGAAACTCTTTATAATTTATTCCTTTTATTTAGTTCCGGCTCTAAACTACACATAAAACACACACACACACACACACACACACACACAAATGAGTATATGGGCTAAGTTGAAACAAGTGCGTGGGGTTTCCAGTATATTTTAATGGAAAATTGGGTAGATAGGGCTGATTGTTACAATCCTAAAAGTGTGATTGTAAATTTGAAAAAAAATTGATTTTCTTCAGACAAACTAAATTAATATCAATTTTCCATAATATAAAGACCATGGAGATTTTTATATGCAAGATTCGATTTTTATACAAGGGTAACTTAGATTTGGCCGTGCAAACTTGATGAGTACATGAATACGAATATAGAATACTGATACAATTTAATATGGTTGACACTACGGTAATATATGAAAAGTAAGACACAACAATTATAAGATACGCCAATAAATATCCTTTTTAGTTTAGATAACATTGGCGTTAGTCCTCGAAGTTACTCTAGTTGCCCCTATAAGTCATTTCATCCCCATAAAGAAAAAACAAGATAAAAAATATGATGCCAATATTTTCTCAGTTCCATCACAAATTTTCTCACAAAATATACAAAAATTTTAGTTTAGACACTCTCCAATGATCATGATATTTTCTTGGATAGACTTATTTAGGGACTATTCAATATCCAGATACCAAGTCTGTTACATGGATAGAAGAGTTTGGAGGATGACTACAATGCACCACAACAAACTTAAAAGTGGCCTCGTCATTTTAACCGCAACTTCATTTGAGCCGACAATTTCATTCAATATCGGTGGCTCAAGGGCCTTTCTATCTACCACAAATGTTATTGTCACTCCAACTTACCAAATGAGGAAGAAGATGAGCAGTAGTCTTCTACAAATCAAATGGGGGTTGGAAATCATCTTGTCCAAAGTCAAGACGTCCAAAATGTTATTATCACACCAACTCGATGCCACAAATGTTATTCTCAATCATTCAGTTCATCGTGATTTTTCAAGTTAACCAATATAACTTGTTGCTTTTACAAAGTCACAAAGAGTTCATTAAAATAAATGAGAATTTTAGGATATAATGAATTAAAAGAAGACACATCTCTCAATAAAGAAGGAAATAGAACTACAAGTTTCCTATTTTGTTTTCTAATACTCAACTGAAAAATAATTGGGTTAATTACACTGGAGGTCCCTAAAATATGAAGTTTCTATCATTTTGGTCTTCAATATTTCAGTTGCATCAATTTAATCCCTAAAATATTAAATATATTTTTATATGGTCCCTCAAACAGACAACGCCTAAATTATTAATAATTTTTTATTATAAAATTAATACCAAAATATGGGCAAAAAAATAATTTAGATTACTCTTGATCAAATATTTACCCAAATTTTGGTCAAAGAGCTACTTAAACTACACAGTTTTAATCATAAGTTATTCAAATTTTGATCAAGAGCTACCCATATTACATGTTTTTGGTCAATAGCTACACAAATTTTGTTCAAGAACTACCCTAATTAAGTTTTGCCAATATTTAGGTATAAAGTGACAAATTTATAATAAAAAATCGTTAGCATTGTCTACTTGAGGGATTACATAGAAACATATTTAATATTTTATCAACAAAAATGATGCAATTGAAATATTGAGGAATAAAATGATGTAATTGAAATATTTGAGACCAAAATAAAACAAAATCTATACTTTAAGGGGACCTCATATATAATTAACCTAAAAATATTATCAAATCAAAATGGATGATTGGACTGCTGCGTCTCATTAGTTTATCTTGATGGATCCGTTGATCCAATAATTTGATAAATTTTTTTATAGACACCTCATTTCAAAATTCTGTTACATTTTCTCTTATGTGCCCTCCAAACCGAACACCCGGACTAATATCCTTTCAGCTCACCCCTTTGGCCTTCTTACCATTCAATGAATTACCCTGAAAAAAAAATTTACAAACTTTTTTGACCTCTGTCTATCTTTATGTTGATGCCTTATGCTCCATTTGATACGATAGAAAAATGGAAAGATAAAAAGTTAGAAAGATAGATAAAACATCATCTTTAGTAAGGAAAGAAAATAGGAAGGATGTACAGTCCGGGGCGCTACCACATACCACAAAATTTTTTAATTAAAACATTCAACATTCAATTTTCAGTACTTAATTTCCATTTTTATCAAACAAAAACTAACTGTTGAAGTTTATTTTTTCTTCTCAATTTTGTCCAAGAACTCTTTAAATCATAGGAATTTATTCCTTTTGTTTAATTCTAGTACTAAACCGCGCGTAACCAAAAAAAAATGAGTACATGAGCAAGTTAAAACAAGTGCATGGGGATTTTCAGTATGTTTTATTAGAAAGTTTGGTAGATAGGGTTGATTGTTATGATTCTAAGAGAATGATTATAAATTTAAAAAAAAATGATATTCTTGGGTCAAACTAAACTAATATCAATGTTCCAAAATGAAAGGACCATGAAATTCTTTTATATGTATGTTTCGATTTTTATAAAAGGGCCCCAACTATACTCCCTCATTTTCACATTGCCGCTTTAATGTCATGTTTCACCTTTGAACATGGTTATTAGCTTCACACTATCCAAATTTCAAAAAATCCTTATAAAATGGATAGAAAATTGTGTCTCTTTGTCTACCTAAACAGTGTGATTTTCTTTTACTTACTCTAACAAACATCTATTAATTTTAGGACAATGTTAAACCAATACAGGTAGTTAAGACGGCTAATATGAGAAACTCAATGGTGAAATGGTTGAAGTGAGATCAGACCCGAAAGTTAAAAATGCAAAGTATAATTACCCTCCAGAAAATGTGGAAGTGATTCACATGAAATTTTGTTCTTATCCATATGCATAGATTAGCTTCTGCATGCAACGAAATAAGTCCCCCTTTCCTTCTTAGTCACTGTACTCACTCCAGATCTAACTCTAAGTCAAGTCATCCCTGTGACATAATGTCTTTCTCAAACAAAAAAGTTGCAATGATCTTGACGGTTTGCTTGATAGAATTATCATTACAAATAAAATAGGAGGGATCATTGAAGCTCCGAATAATAAGTTTTTGTTACCATGCAAAGAAGAAAAGGAAAGACGACTATTATGGTCTTTTAACCTGTCAATGGGCCGTGTCATGTTGGGTTCATGACATGTCACATGTTTAGTAGGTTTATATCATATTATTCAAGTTCATGTCAATCCATTTTTTGAAATATCTAACGGATCTACCCGTTTAATACCCAAAAATTCGTTAAGGTTAAGCTCAAATCCATCAATTTGACAAGTCGTGTCTAAAATTATTGGGCTAACTTTAAACCCTAGAAATGGAAGATGGATTCATCTAAGGCAATTTGTTTCTTCCTAATTTCTTTGTCAATTACAGTGGCTCAAAGGCCCTCTTCGGAGCCACAAATGTTCTTGTCGCACAAACTTTTAGATGTGGAAGAAGACTAGTAATAATCAATTCATCCAAAGAGATGGGCACTGGGAATTATAGCGAAATTAATTAGATCCAAAATGATTGGTTTTTATCTTGGTTAAGGGTCTTCCGTCATTCATGCTTATAAAATATAATTTTTTTCTATTTATTTTTGGCCAAGTCATTGATGCAGCTTTATCTCTGCAATTGATAAGGTTTAAATAAATTCTTATTGAGAGGGAAAAGACACATTAATGCATGATTCAATTGACTAGGTTTAATGGCCCAATTGTGATGTCTTCCAGATGAGACCAGATTGTGAGGCTTGAAAATATATAGAAGCAAAAAATATGGCTTCGTTAGATTTGATGACTAGAAATTATCCGTGTCTAAACGTACTATATAAAAATAAAAATAAAAAAGCAATAGCCCAAGTTATATCAAACTTGATGTATGTTACAATTCTATACCACTCAAATCAAAATAATTGTTGTAACAAATTGTTTCCACCCAAAATAATAAAATTTGATGTGACACATGAAGATGATATAATGGTCAAAACAAAGTCAGTGAGAGTTCAAGCCTAACTAGACGATTCATTGCATGCTTTGATTATCTCAGGGTAGAGGCAATAATTAAATTCATGCCCGAAAAAGATGATTTTTGTTGTAGACTTTGATTCCCTCTTAGCATCCTAAACAATAAAGCTCATAATTTTTTAGTTTCCATCCAAATTAAAAGGACTATTGTTTTGAACATAATTTCACTTGAAAAATGAAAGAGAATTAGTTACCAAACATGTTGTGGTTATAAAAAACACGAAAAATAAAAATGAAATTAGAGTTACCAAACGGTCTCTTAGTTAGTTAGACAAATGAATAAGTGGGAAAGCCCATGAACAGATGGTAGTTTTGCCAACACCAATGAATAGAATCTACTTCATTCTATAGTTTTTGGCTTGAAGGTCCTTATCTTAACCACAAATGTTCTTGTCACAACAACGTCTAGATGGGGAAGAAGATCAGCATTAACGGTTGACCTAATGATCACTATTTTTGTTGTTGGGCCTAAAGGTTGTGGTTCGAATCTCATCGTCCCCTCCCTTAGAAATAATGTCAGACCCCAAAAAAAAAAAACTTCAATAAAGACGGCCACCGAAAATTACGCTCACAGTATTGAGGGTCCAATTCCAAAAAGTTGATTTAATCTCCAAGTTGGATGTTAAGTGTGTTGTTTTTGAGTAAAAATCATAATTGATTCCTAAGCTTTGTCTTTGATTTTAATTTAATCCCTGAACTTTTAATTGTCCCAATTTAAGCTCTCAACTATCAATTCCGTCTCAATTAAATCTTTCTATTAATTTTCACTATTACATCACTTTCGTCTACCACATTTGGAAGTTTGATTAACAAGAACATTTGTGGCTCTTAAGAATGCCTTTGAGCCAGTGGTATTGACAAAGAAATTACTTATTTTCGAAAAAACAAATTGCCTCAGATGAAATCCATCTTCCATTTCTATGGTTTAAAGTTAGCCCGGTAATTTTAGACAGAATCTGCAAAATTGATGGATTTGAGTTTAACTTTTACAATTTTTTGGGTATTAAATAGGGAGATCCGTTAGATATTTAAAATAAATGGATCGACATGAGCTCGAATAAGTATGACATAAACCTACTAAACATGGTTTATACAAGGCACAAACAAACTAAATACAATGCAAACCCGAACGAGCTAAATGTTTTGACATGACATGAACCTGATAAGACACAGCCCATTGATAGATTAGAAGACCATAGCAATCGTATTTCCTTATCTTCTCTGCATGGTAACAAAAACTTGTTATTCAGATCTTCAATGTTCCTTCCTATATTATTTGTAATGAAAATTCTATCAAGCAAATTGTGAGGATCATTGCAATTTTTTTGCTTGAGAAAGACATTATGTCACAGGGATAACTTGACTTAGAGTTGGATCTGGAGTGATTCCAACGATTAAGAAGGCAAAAGGGACCTGTTTTGTTGCATGCAGAAGCTATCTATGCATATGGACAACAACAATATTTCATGTGGGTAACTTCCACATTTTCCGGAGGGTAATTATATTTTGCATTTTTTACTTAGAGTCTAATCTCACTTTCAACCATTTCACCATCGAGTTTCTCACATTACCCATCTTAACTACTTGTATTGGTTTAGTATTGTCCCAAAATTAATAGATGTATGTTAGAGTATGTGGAACAAAATCACACTATTTAGGTAGACAAAGAGACACAAATTTCTATCCATTTTTGTAATAAATTTTTGCAATTTGGACAATGTGAAGCTAATAAACATGCTCGGAGGTGAAAACATGACATTACCTTTGTATAAAAATTGAATCTTGCATATAATAGCTTTGTTTGTGTTAATGTTTATTATTTTTTACTTTGTTTTTTTTTGTATTGTCGATATTAAATTTTTTTTCAGGCATTATAATGGAAAACTCTTCCAAAACGTCAAATATATGACCAAAAATTCTGATTTTTTACTGTTTGTTTAACATGATAATGCTAGAAATTGTTAGAAACTAAATTCTTGGGTCCACAAAATTTTATAGTAACATGCAATTCTTGTTTTCTGCAAATTGTGTTGGAAATAATTTTTTTCTCGGGAAAGTTGAGCAGACATATCTAGTTTTCCACTTTGCTCATGTTTCCTCCAACGTTGGTTATTATCTATTGGATATAAATCTCTCTAATATAGATAAGGGTAATTTTTAAAAATTTCTTGTGCATTTTTTTTGCTAACCAAATACATGAAAGAAAATATTTTTTCTTTTCTTTTTTCTTTTTTTTTTTTACTTTACTTTCTACTACTTTCACTTTTTGTGAACTAGGATTAGCAACGGGGTGAGTGTCAAGCACAATAAAATCACTGAAAAAATAAAATTTGTCCACTTGGACTAAAACATCCTCAACTACTCCCCTTGGTATTCTCACGATTCGGTGCACCAATTGAAGAATGATTGGGGTTGGCTTCAACTCTTCAAGTTCCAATTTTTGATACACCGAAAAGAATAGGAGGTTAACACTTGTTCCATACGACAATTTTTGATGGTTATAGCAATGATAGGGTAGTCAGGATCCTTGAACTTGCGAGGGGTGTTGGTCCTCAAAATAGAACTCACTTACTCAGTGAGGAATGCCTTATTGTACACATTCAATTTTCTCTTCACATTGCACAAGTCTTTCAATATCTTTGCACAAGAAGGTATTTGTTTTATGGCATCAAGGAGTGGAGTGTTTATCTTCACCTGCTTAAATATTTCAATAATGTTAGAATAGTAAGCCACTTTAGCTGATGGCTTCAAACATTGGGAAAAAGGGGGCGGGGATAGGACAATCATGCATATTTAAATCCACAATCTTTTGCTTTTCAAGTGTCTCATCCTCTTCGGATTTACTCTTAGTCTCTTTTTCTTTTTCATTGTGGCTTTTGGTGAGAGATTAGGAAAAATGGTTTTATCTATTTACTTTCCACTCCTAAGGGTGGTGACCGCCTTGAGTTGCTCATAACTCTCTTTGGTACCCTCAAACGATTTAATCACATGTTGATCCCTTGGTTTTTCTTGGGGTTGAGCGAAAATTTTTCTTTCTCTTGCTGGGCCAACCATATTACATTGGTCAATTTAGTGATTTGAGTCCGGATGTCATCAGAAATCGCGACAATTTGATTGTTGATTGTGGTTTGGCTTTGAATGAATTGATGCACGACATCCTCCAAAATTTTCTTGTGAGGAGGTTGGTAGGTTGGTGGGTTAGGTGGTCCTTCTTGACTAAACCCTTGTTGAGGTGGATTTTATGAAAACCCTTGTGGATTGGACCGTGGGTACTGGGAGCTAGATGAGGGGCCATGACCATGATACGATTGATTTTTCTTGGGTGGAATGAATGGTGAGAATGAGCCAGACCCATAAGGAATGGGGTTATTATTCTTCCAACTAAAGTTCGGGTGGTTGCACCATCCCGGATTGTGTGTGTTGGGGTGTGAAGAGAATGATTACCTATTTTGGTTGAAGGCATTCACTTGTTCATAATAAACCTCTTTGAGTGTCGGAACGTTTGGGCACTCCGAAATAGAATGCTCAACACTTTCACATATAGAGAAAAACTCATCGACGTTTGTAATGTTAGACACCTCATGCCTCCTATTCACCTCTTGACTCTCCACCTTGCAGGACAATTTCGTTATTTTTGTAAGCAAGTCTTCTTGGTCACACAAGTTATACATCCCCCTTCCACTTGGTTGGCTACCCGGACAAGACATTGGCACATCGGTGGGATCCATGATATCCCAAGATTAGGTATTTTTTGTCAATGTGTTAAAGTAGTCAAGGGCCTCATCGGGCTCTTTACTTAGAAACTCTCCGTTGCACATCCTGTCGATGAATTGTCGATGGCCCGGTGTAATTCCTTCGTAGAAGAAACTCACCAATTGTCATGGTTTGAATCCATGATGTGGAATGGAGTGTAACAAGTTTTTGTATCTATCCCAACATTGATAGAACTGTTCATTTGATTTTTTTCAAAAGTATTAGGATCAATTATCTATGGATTAAGGTAGAAACTATTTCTCAAATATACTCATTGAGGATTAGGGTTATTGTATGCATCTTTTTCATTCCAAGATTTATTTTTTGAATAAAATATATGCTTTGCATCCAAGATCTATCCATTCTTGATTTAGAAACCCTTTTTCTTGAAAAATACATGATTTGCTTCTAAGATCTATTTGTTATTGATAGAAAACCTAGTTCTTGATGCATAATCTTATCCATGGGATAGATCTATAATATTTTTACATTCCTTTTTAATATCTATTTAAATTCTTGAATAAACACGTGTTTTACATTAAAAAATAATATGCTCTTGATTAAAACCCTAGATCTTGAATATTGTCGACATGAATTCTTCTTTTTACAATCTCTTTCATATTTTGCTTTTATCATTCTTTTACTTAAAATTGTGAAACCATGGATTATGTTATACATGAATTTTGTAAAAAAATATTGTTATTATCTCTTGTAAGGGTGGGTGTGCTGAACGTGGAATACAATCGAATTCGTACCGTAGAACGTTAGATGTTTTCCCATTTTGAGAGGTTTGGTAGTTGCCTAATACTCGTAGAGGGTTTGGTTTCTTGCGAGGGCAACCACTATTTGTCCACGTTGGTTCGACACTAGGGGCTAGTATACTATCCTAGGAAAGGATGTGTCAATACTGATATTTTGGTATACGTCCTTCCCAAAGTGTTGCAAGTGTTGTGGCTCTATGAGAATTGATTTAAGATGGATTGTGTTTGTGGTGGTGGACGAGATGGGTTCGGTGTGCAAATTCATACTAGTCGACCTACATACATAAGCTATATTGTGTATTGAGTTTGGTTTTGCGAATGATTCTATTATGTTATGAATTTACTATTTTTGTGTCATAAACTGGAGATCGTTATTAAATGTCATTGTTTTACTTCAAAAGTTATATATTTATTTTACAAATTGAGATTTACATATTTTTCATAATTTCTAAACCTTGTTTGAGTTTGAGAAGGTTTTCCTACTAGACTTTATTGTTCACCCTACCACAACAATTTTCATATTTTAGTATTTTGGAGGATCCAAAGTTAGATGAGTAGGTAGATTGAGATGTTGAGGAGGAGTCATGGATCCAAATGTGAAAGTTTGAGAATGACTTTTAGTTTATGAATTTTAGATTTGACGGTTTACTTATGTTAAGGATTTATTTATAATTTCTTTAAGGATTTATTTAATTAGATAATGGATGATGAATGATTTTATTTATTTTAATAGTTATTTAGTATGCTCTCATGATTTGATAGTGATTGGTAGTTAATGTCTCTACTATGAATTTTGGGGCATTACAACACCAATATAGTGGAGAGGGACGACGAGATTCGAACCTGAGACCTTAAAGTCAGTAGCGGCAGCGGTGGACATTAAGCCAATCGCTAACCTCAATAAAATGTTTATTAATTGAAGTTAAGTTTGAATACCAAAATATAATTAAGTCTACGATCAATTAAAAACATAAAAAATGGAAATTTATTAGTGCAGCAAAATTAATTTTAAAGAATGAATGTCAGTAGTTATTTCAAGTATCAAGCTACTTCTACATACTCTGATTTGTAGTCATTTTGTATGTACTTGTGTCTTAAATAAAATTAAGCAAAAAATTCAATCCAGATAACAATGGCTTCGAATTTAAGTTAAGAAAATACAACAATTTATAAAAATGAGATAATAGATAACTTTGTTAGTCAGACAATTTTGATTGTAATGCATCAATTTTTTTGTGAGGAGATAATGACCGAGAAGACGAAATATAAATACAATCATTTGGTCCTATTGTGATAAAATTTGTTCAATACATATCCATCTCATTTATATTCCTGTATAGTTGGGTTTATACTGTATATAGGTCGTGCTTAGCATGTTTTTGTGTCTTGTTTAGCAAGCTCATGTTGACCTCGTCATTCAAGTGGTCAAACAATTCACCCGTTTATCACATGATTGTACTAAGGCTACACCCAAACTCATAGTCTTGTGTCAATTTCTTATGTGGTTTTTTTTTGGGGCGTTAGGCGACGACCATTATCGCCTAGGCCTAGGACTGACCCTATGTTAATTCAAACATGAATTAATTAGCTGTAAGATACTTTCTTGTCATTTCATCAATAATTTAAGCTCAAAATTTTCACATTATAATTTGAGGAAAAATAAATTTCGACTTATCTTGACAAATTACAAAAAGTAGATTAACATAAAATACATCATACAGATCTTTCAAATGCATATTTTCTACAAATTTGGACCATTCTCTGTAAGTTTGGGTATCATTTGTTTCACTCTATCGGACAATTATTGATTGTATACATTGCAAATTGAATTGTTTTTAACACTACACAGTTATTTGTGATAGACCCCACAACATCTACATTATTGGAGCCAAAATGGGATCCCACCACGTGTTTTAGAGACTAAAAAGTAGTTTTAAACCTACCGAGCTACTATATCTATGTAGACTCGAACCCAAACATTTAGCGAGTAAATCTGAATTCTTATTCATTTGACCAATCACTTGGTGCTAAAGGTACAATACCTTTGCTTGATATTTGATGGATAAAAGAAAATCATAATCAAAATTGAAAGATATAAAATACAACTTTGAAAACTTGAGAAGGCCATGCAACATGAAATAAATGAATTCCATTTTATGAGGGGGCTAACCTAATTTTAAGAATACAAAGCCTAATTTTAGAAACTCGAGGGGGGACATATTGACCATAACGTGGCTCCGTCAATGGGTAAAGAGCTTGACCAAAAAAAAAAATTGCCTAAAGGGACAAAACATCATTGCAAAATGGAGGACTTGTTCAAAAAAAAAATCGCAAAGTTTGCATAGGCAAGTGCTTGATGCAAATAGCTTCTACTATTGGCGTCAACTAATTGCCGGCACTTTTCTGATGCTAGTATATTGGGAGTTATTTGGGATGGAAATTTGTTGCCGCAAACAAAATGTCTTGATTAAGACTTTTTAGCATTAGCTTCCTTTACATTCTTAATTGCTTAAGCAAATATTTTTTGCTAATGGGCAGGGGCGGAGGCAGGATGGGGGCAGCGGGGGCAATTGCTCCCACTGAAATTTTGAAAATTTGTATGGTTAATTTAAAATTATAATAAAAATTAATTTTTTTAATAACTTGCCCCCACTCATTTTTTTTAATGCACTAAAAATTTATACTCAAAGTTCGCTCATAGAGACTTAATCTCACAATTTTTTATTTAATCTCTAGTTATCTTTATTCGTTCTATAATGACTCACTTAAGTTACTGAATCAATCATTCTCCGAATTCGATTACTAAGACATACATATATATTTTTGACCAATTATCTAAATTCAACTATACTACATCATTTTCTAAGATTTTAGATTTGGGCACATAAAAAAATTTGATTTAATTATGATTCAATTCAATTCACTTCGATCAAATATACTACATTATTTTCTAAGATTTTAGATTTGGGCGCATAAAAAAATTTGATCTAATTATGATTCAATTCAATTCACTTCAATTCAATTTGATATGCATACACAAATATGTATATGTAAACATTTGATAAAACTAAACTATTAAATTGAATTAAAATTACAATGCGACACACACATAGATATATATGTATATATAAAACAATAGATTTTTGATAAAATTTATAATATTTAATAGATTCGAATATGGATTAAAAAACGAAATCAGTTGAATAATTAAATTAGATTCAAAATAGGATTTTCAAGACAAATTGTCATTCGGATGAGTCAAAATCTTATCATTGGCAAACACACTTACAAAATAATATGTCAAAATAGCATTCTCTATGAAAACTGTCTTTATTCTAATGCATTAAAAAAATATATATATTATTTTTTCATAGTCGGCTATCATTTTTTCACGTGTATTTATATGTTAAATCTTTGAAAGTAAAAAAAATAATATGAAGAATTATTTTATAAAAGGTGTTAGATTAAAAAAAAAAAATTTTATAGAGAATGAAATTTTGAGATAATAAATATGTTTACTAGATGAAACGAATTTTGATAATTGTTAAATAATCATTCATTTAACTTGATGGTTGCCTCCGGTTTTCTTTAACTTAATGTTTGTCCCCACTGAAAAGAAATTTTGGCTCCGCCCCTGCTAACGGGATTATGGCCCACAAACAACACAAGCAAACAAGCGTCGCATACTTGTTATAACACACCAATTGGGGCTCCAAGAAACCACCTCGTCAACACAGAAAACCTTAGTCCACAAACCACAAGATAGTTATATAGTAAGTTTTGAATAGCATTTTCCACATTATTATATGGTCTAGGAATCCCAAATAGGTCCAAAGGCAGGTATCCCAGCTGCCTTGCATGCTTCCACAACATCCTTGCTCCCTTTAGGGTTACTAGTAACAATCACTGCTTCGGCATTCCACCTTTTTGCGGCATCCACACTCATCTCCGCCACCTTGGGCCGACCCAAGATTGCTGTGTCATGAACAATCACTTTCTCTTTTGGATATCTGCCCACCATTTCTTTAATCTCTTTTCCAAAATTTTTCTCCACCCCTTTCGTCACCCAAACCAAGCACACGTCTACTGTGCATGGCTGCAAAAGGAATGATAGGAACACACAAATTCCGGACCCTGTGGCCACTAATACGATACGTTGATACAAATTCACCAGATAAGGCAAGCCAGCAAAGTGCAACCCTCGAACCCAAAGATGGCTTGGTGGGTTGGAGACCAAGGATTTGGTGAAATCCCCAACAGCACCAGCCAGCATCATGTGCTCTTTCTCTCCATCAGAAATGATCCCAAAAGCATGCCACTCTGATAATGGTGATGGGCTGATTCTCCCCAGTATTCCCGCTTGAATTCCTCCCTCAAATTTTATGATAGAAGCATGACCTGAAACGGCTGATACCTTAACCGGGACACGTCTCACTGTTAGCCATGGAAGGATTATAACAATCGTTATGGCTAGAGTGAACCAGAATTCTTGCGTTTGGACAAGCTTTGAAGCGCTCAAATTATATGTCTTTAGAGCTGGTTCGTAACACACAGTGAGAACAATAAAAACCCAAACTAGGATGAGAGCTGTCCAGCCAGCAAAACGATGTGTTCGTTCAAAAACGTTGTGATGGAGATGGCGGACAAGAGGGAAAGCTGCAAGGGCAGAGAGGCAAATGAGAGAGAGGATACAGGAAGCTACGCCTATGATTTCTGGGGAAGAGTTTTCTTTGTCTTGAAGAGTGAGAATAAGAGCATATATAAGCCAAACAATGGAAGACACACCACAACCACTATGTATTCCTCCAAGGGATTGGAGGAAAGAAGTGGTGGCTGTCTTCATCCAAATAGGTATCCGTGGCCTCCCTAGCAACTTCACAGTCAACCAGAAAACTATCCTCAAGAGGGCCTCGCTACGGCAGAGTGTCAAAGCCAGTATATTTGCAATGGAGAAGAGGGCTGCTTTCCGCTTGGCATATCCGAAATGGTCAGTTGCTGCAAGTGCCAATCCAATGACATTCAAGGTTAAGCAAACCACAAACAGTCGCTTGTAGACTGTGAATAACCCTTGATCAAGCAGTATTACTGAGAGCCTTGAATCTTTTTGGGGCGGTTTTGGCAGTTGCTTCAGTTCTGCAACTTCCTCAACAACCTCTTGGTTTTCAACGTCTTTTTCAGTCTGATCTCCCAAGTACTTGCTGCCATCCTCGTTGTCATTGATATCGTCATCGTCATCTTCTTCAAGATCACAAAAAAGGTTGCTTTGCGTACTGGCCCTACTCAGAGTCCTTGCGATGGAGCTGGACCTTGGGTCTGGAAACACCTTAAAGGAACCCTTTTGAGTCCATGGAAACCAAGTCCAGTTCCCAGTTTGCAGCTCTTCTGGCGAAGACGAAATCGCAAAGAGGTTACTTTTGTTGGGATTAATCTCAAACGCAACACCGCGACAGCTTGAAATCCTTTGCACCATCTTGGCCGTGTCTTCCATGCTTTAGTTGTATTACTACAATCGCAAAGCACTTGCAAACCCAATATTGAAATGTTGTGGTTGAAATCTGAATTGAGCGCACACTCTTATACTGGATGCTAGAAACAAAAGGACAAAGATCCCACAATCCCATTAGCTATCAATCGGGAAAATTTTCAGTGACCAATATTCCCCCCACCCACAGCAGTGCCACGTGGTGTGCACATCTAAAAAAAGTTTGGTACCGTGTCCCTACTTTTTATTCAATAAAAATATGTCTAAGTGTAAAATTTTCAGACTTTATTATTTTTTATTATTATATTATTTTTATAATCAATAGTTGTACATTATCAAAATAAAAATTAATTGCTGAGACCGATGGTGGTATGATACCGTGAGCAATGTTATTGAGAATTAAAAAATTAATTTAATTTGTTAGCATAATGATGTGTCAATTGATAAAATTCTAATGAAATAATCTAAAAATTACATCACATCACTGCTATATCATTAAATTAGTAAATTAGATTAATTTTTTATTTATCAATAACATTAATCATGATACCGAAGTTATGGAACCTGCATTTTCTGACCTTGAAAATGATATCCAAAATAAAAAACGATCAATCTTGAACGCGGAGTTTATAAGAATTGATGAATGGATTTATTACAGAAATTGCTTAGAATTGTTCCTGACAGTTCTTGTTATTTAAGGCGGAACTTGCTGTCTGTCCATCATTCATGGGATTAAGCTACACAATAGTTTATATCACTAATAAATTTTTTTTTTTATCTAATGGTCAAGGGTGTCCGGATCAACCTACGCAATTTAGGGATAAAAGTTATCCAAATTATTTTTTATTCATATTTCGGTATCACGTGACAATTTTATGATAAAAAATCATTAACAATGTCTGTTTGAGAGACCACATGAAAATATATTCAATATTGCAGGGACCAAAATGATGCAATTGAAATATTAGAGACCTAAATGAGACAAACCCTCTACTTTTGAGACCTCTAATGCAATTAGCCCTAATACTACCTATTAGCTAGGACATATAGTAAACAAGATTAGAAGAGATCTGCTCTTTACAAGTTATTCTTCTTTTATTTATTTTTAGTTTTTAACTTGAAAGTTCAAGTGAAGAGACACCAATTCACCAAGAGATGGTGGCAACTATATTGGTTATGATTTTTTTTATTAGGAAACTATAAATTAGAAAATTATAGAGATAAGTGTTCGTGGCCATGGAAATTAGAACACACTTAATCTATGAAACGATAACATGGTGTAAGTAGGGATGAGCGTCAGTGCTCGAATTCCATCAATTCATTGAACAAAGTTTAACTATGAGTACCTAGTGGAAAATAACTTCACATCAAGACCCCATTGATAGAAGATTGAAGCGTGAAGGTCAGCCTCTGCAGATTAAAAATTCACTCGGTATTGCCTGAAAAATTCAATGTTACTGATTGATAAACACAAAGCCAGAAACACAAAAATGCTTCCTCTGCACGGAGCACTAAAAGATCTAAATTCACTCTATTTTACTTTTATTTAATTTCACTTAATAATAGATTGCTTATTATATATTTTAATAGAACCTATTTGATGATGATTAAAGTAAATCTCAAGTGTTAGCTCAGGAGTTCAGCTCAGATCGAAAAGTCAGTCATATTAACTGAGGTCAGAGGGCAAGGGTTGAATGTCATTTGAGGCAAGGTAATGGTTGGATAAGCGTTAGGAAGCTATAATCAAGGCACCTAATTTCAACCAACTAAGATCTTCTTTTAAAAATAAAGAGAACCCACGAAATAAAGACAAGAATCTCGGTTAAGATCCTACTGAATAGGAAACAATCCTATAAATACTATGTAATGCCCCTAAAGAACGCCCCTAAAGAAGGGCAGAGGACCCTAGTGACAAAAACTAGCAATTGTACTCTGATAATCATCATTATTGAAAGACAAAGAACAAGAGTCTCCATTAAAGAGTAGATTAGTCAAACTATCGAACTAGTAAATCACTATACTTCTTTTATATTAATCCTCTCAGTCCTTAGAAAAACATTTCTTTCATTATCACACTACCAAATTGATTAATTACTCATACAATTTAGTTTACACCATCACTATTATTTATAAATAAATTGTTCGCGTATATACAGTGAGCTACCTACAATTAAATAAAATTAAATGAAACTGTAATGAATAGTGTCTCACTTTAAAATATCGTTTGGATATTGAAAATAATTTGATGTGACAAAAGATATAAAATATATGGAGAATTTTCTCGGTCGTCGCGCACTTCAAAAGTGAAGTCAACAATCCACCGAGCATTACAGCAAAGTTGAATTTTCAGGGAAGCTTCATTTTGTTTTTTTGGAATAGTCATTATCAAGGAAGCTTCCAAGTGGCGAAAAGGAGTTTGCACTAAATAGAAGGAAGTTGGCCCTGTGACTCACCAGAACTTGATTGGTTCAGACGTAGTTACGAGAAACGTGTAAGAATTGGATATATATTTTATATTAATTATGATAATAATTTAATATTTATTTTTTAAGTATTTTATTTTAATTTTTAAGAATTTAGTTATTATTATGACTATTTATTTCTTTTAGAGTTCTTTTAAGATTTGTGGTCTCCCTATATATATATATAGGATATATGTTATTTGTTTTGGGAGACTTTGATTATTGATTATTGATATTAAATTTCCTTCCTAAAATTCTCTCTCTATTCTCATCTCTTTTTTCTTTCATTCTCATCCCTAATTCTTCCTTAATACGATCTACATAAATTTGGTATCAGAACTCAGCTTCGATTCGTATCTAAAAAAAAAAAAAATTATTATTCACTGTTCACGCGTGCACTGGTTATCTCAAAAATACTGTTCAC
Source organism: Ilex paraguariensis (assembly GCA_963454935.2). Classification (NCBI taxonomy): domain Eukaryota; kingdom Viridiplantae; phylum Streptophyta; class Magnoliopsida; order Aquifoliales; family Aquifoliaceae; genus Ilex; species Ilex paraguariensis. Next base: position 6,622,498 of record CAUOFW020000001.1, read on the forward strand.
ACACGTGCATTGTTCATCTGAAATCACTGTTCATGTATAGCACTGTTCATCACCATAAGAAAAAAAATCCAGAACCAGCCAAAAAAAAAGAAAAAGAACTGTCCAGCAAATTCAAAAAATTGCAATAATATCCCAGTTATTCTAAAAATTACAGAAACACCTTAAAAAGTTTCAAAAGTTGCAGAACTAACATAAGAAGTTTCAGAATTACAGAAACATCAATCTAGAAGTTATAGAAATTATAAAATCTTTCCCCCAGAAGTTTCAAAAATTATAAAATTATCCCTAAAAGTTTCAGAATTTCTTCTTGATTATGGTATGCATACTCCCATGAAATTTGAAACTAATATTTTTATTCATTGAAAAATTAGAGAATTTACAAAGGATTCAAAACATATTTTCTTTTATTTAAATTTTCTCACTTTTCGTAATTATTAATCGCATCCTTGAACTCATTCTTATGTTATTTTCATCTTTCAAGTCAATTATGAGTTCATATGATCATTATGATGCCTATTCATATACTTATCCAACATCAAGAATGTCTTAAGTTCATAGATCTCCACAACGTCATCACTATACTTATTCCACTCCTAGAGCTTCTCGGAGTCATCATAAAGTCCATAATAAGTTTGAATTTTATTATAAAGATTATCTAGAATACTACTTTGGGACACTTAGATCATATAATAGGTACCAATGTCATGCTTCCCAAAGTCGTTATCAAGGTCAATCTGGATCAATCTTCAATGTTATTAGTGACTATTCAAAAGCTAAAACTGCCATAGGAAAAAAAGTTGAGATATTTGAAATTGAAGTTGTCAATAATAAATATTTACTCAGCCAATTACGTGAAGAATGTAGAGGGGTGAAAAATCAATTATTTGAATTAACAAGTCAACTTTCCCACTTGAATAAAATTCTTGCAAGTCAACAAATGGAAGAAAATAAGGACAAGTCTCCAGTTTCACCTAATGTCGGACATCTGCTTAATGATAGCCATATTTTTGTTCTATTGGACCATCATGTTTTACATCCTTCAAAACATACTTTCAATCGTTTGAGCATTGATACTAGTGATGAGATTATTTTTTATCCTATCATGTTTCCTACCTCATCGGCGCCAAAAGTTGAATTATCACTAAGCATTAAACTTAAGGAAAAATTCATTTAGTTAGTTCCTATGCAAGATGTTGAGCATATTGAACTATCTATTTTACAATCTGTTGGCAATTATTCTATGTCTACTATTTTGAATCATGATGGCATTGTTATGGATTCTTCTTCATTTGAAATTGTTGATTTTGTTTCGGATTCTTCTCCACCAGAGATTATTGACATTGTTCTAGATTCTGCCCCACTTGAGATTGTTAACTTTGATTTTTTGCCTACTGTCAAGTGTTCAATTGAATTTGTACTTTCTTATTTTCAGCATCAGGGTGTTATAATTACTCATTTGTCATTGATGTCTTGTCTCGTTGAACGTCAGTTGTTCAAATCTAATGGAAATTATTTTGCTATTCTTGAATTTAGATCTAATGCTTATTTGCTTAATTTTTCATTGAATGTTAGTATTAGTCCAGATTTTTATTTGGAGGATATGCTGCTTAATCGAGGTAATCCAAAGCCTTCTATTTTATTCGTAGGTGTTCATACAGATGGTGATTCTTACATTTATCCTGGTCGATAGAAAAAAATCGACGGTTCTTTCATTATAGATGAGACATTATGTCATCTTTATCCTGCTCTCTTAGGGTACTTCTATTTTAAAGACTCTCCAGATGAGAGTTTTTTTTCAATCGGAGGAGAATGATGAAGATCGTGTAGGAATTTGATAAATATTTTAGATTAATCATAAGAATAATTTAGTACTTATTTTTTAAGTATTTTCTTTTAATTTTAAGAGAGATATGTTATTTGTTTAGTTTTTAGGATTTGTGATCTCCCTATATATATAGGAGATTTGTTATTTGTTTTGGGAGACTTTGGTTATTGATTATTGATATTAAATCTTCTTCCTAAAATTCTCTCTATTTTCATCCCCTTCTTCTTCTTTTTTCATCCTCTTCTTTTCTACTTCTCATCCCTAATTCTCCTTTGATACGATTTATATCACATAGAGTAGAGTATTGAATATAAAAGGAATAGACAAACTTAGAGGGAAGCCAAATGATGAGAAAAAGAAAAACTTTTGCAATGAAGAGGTTGGACTTTTCGCAGCACTGCAACAGAAGAAAGGTGGAAATTTGAGGGTGAGTCCCAATGGATGTTTAACATTCCATTGGCCCACGCGTAGAGCTTGGATTCTATTTCTGATGGGGAAAATAAACAACAAAATACCAAGTGATTATTTGCAATAACAATTTTTTTTTAACTCTCAAGAATTGTTTATAATTTTTATATAATTTTTTTTCTACAAATTTTCTTTCAATGTATAGTATATAGAGTTTGTGATAAAATCATCATTCTTTTTGTTGCAATGTCTAATTGAGACCATCTTCCAATTTTGTCGTATTCTATATTTCACATTTATTCCACATTATTTAAAAACATAACATTTGGTGGATAGATTTATTAGAGATATGATATGATTCATATAGATCTATCAATATCAACAATTGGGATAAGATGGTAATAAATTATAGTGATTATGTTTATCGTATTTATAAATAAGATTGAGTTCTCTATATACAGTTACTGTCAATAATACATTGATGTAGTCCATTGAGCAGTTGGGTTTGTGGACGTATATTGCATATTGTATCAAACAATGTATATCTTTGTGTCTTATTTTCCATTCCTTTCTTCTCTTTAATCTTGGTTATATTATAAAATTTTTCATGGTACCAGAACAAGTCGATCAGACCTTAAATTTACTTCTGCTTTGCCAACTAAAGTAAGATATATTAATATATCAAGGGTTTTTTTAAGTCTAATTCTTCTACCTTGTTCCAACCAGCAGACTATTTTCTTGGAGTTGCCGGTAGGATCTCACCCTCTCACAACACCAAACTTTTATAACTTGAACCATTGGCTGTCAAATTCTTGATGGCATCTTCGACCTGTGAAAGACTTTATCCCCTCCTTCCCAAAGGATTCTAATTGTGTAGGCCACATCCAATTTCAATTTTGCAAATATGCTCTCTCAGATCCAAATCTAGTAGTGTGATGTTTTTTTTTTAAGGAGGAAATCAAGGCTTGTTGTTGGACATCATCAGCCTCATCCATTTCTACCGCTATGAAAGGGTACTAGCTCTCTGTCATTAGATTGGAGGAGAAATTATGGAGAGAGATACACAAGAGACAGAGAGAGACAGAGAGAGATGGAGAGAGATGAAATAAGGAAAAAAACCCAAAAAAAGGAAATTAATTTTTATTTTATTTTAATGCAGGATTAAAATTCCGTTCACATTTACTCCGACCTTCTATTTAGGGAGAGTTTCATTACCAAAACTGCATCATCGCCAACTTCATCAAAGTCGCATCTTCAGCCATTGTCTTGGCATCTACAATACTATAGTCCTGACAAATTTTGCTTAAATCCAACAAAGATACTTCCCACGGAATCGAAGGGCAGACTGTTGCAATCACGACTACCACTCCCATGTTTCAGTTCAAGGTGGACACTTCAACTTATAAATAAGGTTGAGTCCTATGTATACAATTACTGTCAATAATACAACGATGTAGCTAATTGGACATTTAAATTCATGCACGTAAGCACATTACAAATTGTCTCGAACAACATATTTCTTTGTATCTTATTTCTCTTCTCTTTCTTCTCTTTAATCTTGGTTATACTATGAAATTCTTCAAGATTTAGGGGACAAATAAAGAGTTACCAAGTTACTATGAGGAAAAGGAACAGGGGTCATCATATAAATATTTAAAATTCAACGACAGTCCAACAAATGGAGGAAAATCATGGTCTTTGGAATTCACGATTACAATAAGAATCAAATTTTATAAATCGGAATAATGCATCTATATTGCACTCAAAGAGGTGAAGAAAAGTTTGAAAGAAGGGAAATAGAAATCAATCCTTGCCTATTGGTAGTTTGACTTGGTTTGGAGAATCTTAATAACATTATTGGTGGTCAATAGGTTTGATTTTGAATATATCTGAATTGCATGATAACCCTGTATTCTAGATAGGGGGTACTATTGTATCGATGTGGTTTATGCTCTATGATGTAATAGTGTGCATGCGTTGTTATGCTCTATGATGTAATTGTAACGCCCCAAAAACCCCCTTGGGTGACATTACATTCTAAAAACCATTCACCCCATGAGAGCATTACGTAAATTCATCACGACGAAAGTTCATTTATCAACCATTCATATTTTAACAAAATTTGGGCAGAGTCTCCTTTGTATGGGGAGCTTTACCCAAAACACAACCTGTACAATTATATTACAATTGACCACACCGGGTCCACATATGCATAACTATTGACCACACCGGGTCTATTTATCCATCATAAAATAAACTTTCATTCATCATATGCCATATCCACAATGCCATCCCAAAAGAATAGGCCAAGTATGACAAATATATTCCCAAAAGAATTAAATTACACTTGCAGTGAAATAACAAAATACTAGACTTTACATGATTTCAAAATAAACTCTCTAGTCTAGTACAAAAGAAATATAACTCTAGGCATCCAGTTCAGGACCCCCGTTCCCCTCTAGGGGAGCTTCCCCATGCACTGGTTCATCTACTTGTAACTCCTCCTCATAGACAAAATCTGAAAAGATATTATTTGTAGGGGATGAACACTAAGCTCTGTAGCAACATTCCTTCCATACTCATACAAGGTTTAGAAAACAAGTAAAACAGTTCGGTCTTATTTTCCAAAATATCATATAACATTTGAAGTAAAACCGTGACATTTGAAACAGATCTCAAGTTTAAACATTCGCAATAATTTAAATGAACAGTAAACCCAAGTCACAATGAGCAACCATAACCATTTCCAACAAGTTCTTGTAGAGTCCCATACCTCCACAAGCTCTTGTGGGAAATGCAATAGTAACACCATAATACAAAAAAGAACGCTTATTCCACCATCGATTATTATATTTCCTTTGGCACGAATCTCAAGTTTAAGTAACAATAGTAATAGAAAGGAGCAATTTCAACTAAGTGCTAATAAACATCCATTACCAAAATATAAATCATTTCCCACACATGATATCATATTGTCCTCTCCAATGGGAGCATCCTTACAAGGAACATCTCACCCTCAAGATTTGGTTTCTCAAGCATCCTTACAAGGAACCTCTTGAGAAAATCACATACTGTCCTCTTTTGGTGTGAGCATCCTTACAAGGAACCTCTCACCCTCAAGATTTGGTTTCTCAAGCATCCTTACAAGGAACCTCTTGAGATGGAATGAGCATCCTTACAAGGAACCTCTCATCCATGTTCATTCCAACAACCATACAAGATCACATCATCCCAACAATCATCACACATAACCAAGGATTCCATAAATCTCCAATTTACAAGCAAATTTCCAAAGATCCACAAATCCATTATGAGGCAATTTCAATAAACAATTAGGAAAATACAAGAGATCACCACCACATCATTTTCATTACTCACACAAAGCACTAAAGTTCTCAAAACCAAGCTTGAGCAAATGTAGAAAGAAAATTTCATATTTCCCCAAAAACTAGGGTTTTAAAGCTATAAAAGAAGTTTCATGGGTAATCAATCCTAACTTTGTTTAAGACATGCCATAATTGCAAGAAAATCAAGAAACAAGGAATTCCTAGAAAATACATACAAGTATGAGTCAAAACATATATATATATATATTAGCCTTAGCCTCAATGGACAAGCATGGAAGAAAAACCCCTACCTTGAATCAAAGTTTCAAACCACAAACCCAAGCTCTAATGACCTCCTTTCTCCCTTTCCTCCTTTCCTCTATCTTCCCCAAGGGTGCTAAGGGGTTTGGGGGTGAGAGATGTGAGAAAAAATGGAAGGAAATGGGCTGGTTTCTGTGTTTTAAACACAGCAGTCCGCGACATCACTGTTAATGGGCTGAATTTTGAGTTTTTTTCCAAAATTACAGTTTTACCACTAGAAATCTCCAATTTGATCCATACGACTACCCTAAGGTTTTTCGACATTCCGGATTCATTTTTAATGTTATTTTAACCTAAAAACATTGCTTTTTATGATTTATTTCAAAACTAAAATAAATTCACACTTGGAACATTAAAATTTCTATTTTATTCCTTCGAACTACTATAGGTGATATCCTTACGATTTTAATATATATATATGGTTTATTCTTAAGTCATTACATATAGAAGAATCACTAAACAAGTACATTAATATATTAATGTAAACATATGGGGTTTTACACCTTTAAGGTCTAATAAGAAAGCACAACCCTTTACTATCCAAGGAGCACCATAGTGCAGATTTTTGGTCAACTTCATAGAATAAACTGATTTGACTCAGGTATTTCTAGGAGGTGTAACCTATATGGTTGGAAAGATATACGAGTTAGGGTTCTAACAAAAATAACGGTGCACAATTCGGACTTTCCAATAAAGAGTTATGATGAAATTAGCGAAAGGTAGTCTGCCGGACATATTTTTGGACAGTGTAGACACTACTTCGTAATATGGACATAACTCCTTCCTCCTAGTTCCGATTGAGATGATTCAAGGTGATATGGAATCCTAAGAGAGAGATCTACAAATTTCATGTTTTAAGTTTTGAGAGATATGGACTGCATCAAGGTCGAAATCGAGCTTGATGTTACAGCCAGTGCACTGTTCATCCCTTTTTCATTCTACCAAATTCAAACACACATCACTACACATATCCCCATTTTTACAACAATTATTTACTATATATCTATATACATATATAAAAGAAAATGCGGGGTGTTACAGTAATAGTGTGCATGCGTTGTTTTGCGTCGATGTGGCTTATCATTTGCAGTCGATGACAAGAAATCCTTTGAATTTTTAATTCAAACATTTTATGAGCCTTAGGAAAGGAAGGTTGTGCCGATAGATAAGCTGTTTTTTGGAAATTTGACTTTTATTCCGTAAGAGTGACCCAGTTTATAAGGTTTTATCACTGTAAAATCTGGAGATGATTAGATATACAGTCTAAAAGTTATTTTCATGACTCGAACTTTTAATGTTCGAATCACAAGAAAACAACCTTACTCCCACATTCAGCTTCTAGTAAGTAACTAGTGACAATTTGATCAAATCAAAAGATTAAGGGTTCTAGTGCATTTATGGGTATCTTAAAAATATGCAGAAGTTATCTTAAATCTTATGTATTTATAGGTATCATTTTAAGAGAGTTTGCTCATCCCTAGCCTCAATTTTTAAGGTGAATAATAAGCTTTAGATAACTAAAAGAGACCTCTAGTTCAAATGTATTTCTTTCATTTGTTCACATAAACATATATTTTATTTTTGGAAATACATAGATGCTTTCATTTGCCAAAAAAAAAGATGTCTGCCTCCTTCACTTCTCGCTTAGGCAAAAGCCGCAAAAGCTCAAACTGCTGAATGAACCAATTTGACTGCAATGAACTCTACTTGTGAATAACTTCACACCAAACATTTTTTTTATGTCGGGCAGTTTTACTAATCACCACTATCCTAAAACGTTAAATTATTTATTTCTCATCTTATAAATAAGGTTGAGTTTTATGATTACAGTTATCGTCAATAGTACATCGATGTAGTCCACTGAACAGTTGGGTCTGTGGACGTAAGAATATTGCACAATTGCACAATTGCACATTGTATCGAACGATGTATATCTTTGTGTATCAGAGTAGGTCGATCAGACCTTAAATTTACTTCTGCTTTGCCAACTAAAGTAAGATCTATTAATATATCAAAGTTTTTTTTTTTAAGTCAAATTTTTGTACCTTGTTCCAACCCGCAGACTATTTTCTTGGAGTTGCCGGTAGGATCTCAACCTCTCACAACACCAAACTTTTATAACTTGAACCATTGGCTGTCAAATTCTTGATGGCATCTTCGACCTGTGAAGACTTTATCTCCTCCTTCCCAAAGGATTCTAATTGTGTAGGCCACATCCAATTTCAATTTTGCAAATATACTCTCTCAGATCCAAATCTTGTAGTGTGATTTTTTTTTTAAGGGGGAAAGCAAGGGTTGATATTGGACATCATCAACCTTATCCATTTCTACCGTTATGGAGGGCTACTAGCTCTCTGTCATTAGATTGGAGGAGAAATTATGGAGAGAGATACACCAGAGAGAGAGAGACAGAGGGAGAGAGACGAAAGAAGAAAAAAGACCCACAAAAAGGAAATTAATTTTTTTTTATTTTAATGCAGGATTAAAATTCCGTGCACATTTACTCCGACCTTCTATTTTGGGAGAGTTTCATCACCAAAACTGCATCATCGGCAACTACATCAAAGTCGCATTTTTAGCCATTGTCTTGGCATCTACACTACTGTAGTCTTGACAAATTTTGCCTAAATCCAACGGAAATGCTTCCCACAGAATCAAAGAGCAGAAAGTTGCAATCACGACTACCACCCCATGTTTCAGTTCAAGGTGGACATTTTAACTTATCAGTGTACCAACTTGAGGGAGAGTATTAGAAATATGAATATCTACAATTGGGATAAGACGGTAATAAACTAGAGTGATTATGTTTCTCTGTTTTATTTGTCATCCTATAAATAAGGTTGAGTCCTATGTATACAATTACCATCAATAATACAATGATGTAGCTAATTGGACATGTAAGTTCATGGATGTAGGCACAATACAAATTGTGTCGAACAACATATATCTTTGTGTCTTATTTCCCTTCCCTTTGTTCTCTTTAATCCTGGTTATGTTATGAAATTCTTCAAGGTTTAGGGAAGTAGTAAAAAGACACACCAAGTTACTAAGAGGAAAAGAAACAGGGGTCATCATATAAATATTTAAAATTCAACGACAGTCCAACAAATGGAGGAAAATCATGGTCTTCGGATATATGCAAGAATATTGATTAAGGAAAATCATGGTCTTTGGAATTCACAATTACAATAAGAAATCAAATTTTATAAATCGGAATAATGCATCTACGGTGCACTCAAAGAGGTGAAGAAAAGTTTGAAAGAGGGGAAATAGAATTCAATCCTTGCCTATTGGTCGTTTGACTCGGTTTGGAGAATCTAAATAAAGTTATGGGTGGTCAATAGGTCTGATTTTGAATATATCTGAATTGCATGATAACCATGTATTCTAGATGGGAGGTGCTATTGTATCTATGTGGTTTATGCTCTATGACGTATTAGTGTGCATGCGTTGTTTTATGCAATCATTTGCAGCCGATGACAAGAAATCCTTTGAATTTTTAATTCAAACTTTTTTATTAGCCTTAGGAAAGGAAGGTTGTGTCGATGGATAGGTTGTTTTTGGAAATTTGGCTTTCATTCCGTAAGAGTGATCCATTTTACAAGGTTCTATCACTCTAAAATCTAGAAATGGTTATATATACAGTTTAAAAGTTATTTCTATGAATCGAACTTTTGATGTTTGAATCACAAGAAAACAACCTTACTCACACATTCAGCTTCTAGTAGGTAACTAGACAATCTGATCAAATCGAAAGATTAGGGGTTCTAGTGTATTTATGGTTATCTTACAAATACGCAGAGGTTATCCTAAATCTTATGTATTTATAGGTATCATTTTAAGAGAGTTTGCTCATCCTTAGCCTCAATTTTTAAAGGTGAATACTAAGCTTTAGATACCTAAAAGAGACCTCTATTTCAAATGTATTTCTTTCATTTGTTCACATATGCATATATTTTATTTTTGGAAGTACATAGATGCTTTTTTTGTAAAAAAAAATGATGTCTGCCTCCTTCCATTCTCGCTCAGGCTAAAGCTCAAATTGCTGATGAACCAAGTTGACTACATTGAACTCTACTTGTGAATAACTTCACACCAAACATTTTTTAATGTTGGGGGAGTTTTACTAACCACCACTATCCTAAAACGTTAAATTGTTAGAGACAGTATGACTTAAGTGTCTAACTGTTAGCAAAATAACTTCAACAAATTAGAAGGCTTTGATTGTATATTTATTCTCCTTAAGGAAATTATGCCCTCACTATGTTTCTGTTGGGTTTATGGCAAATTCTTCTAAAATTAACAAAGCCAAACAGAATTTTAGATAGCAAACTCTAGAATTCTCCCAAGAACAGAATAGAGAAACGTTTTTTTGTATATATCTGTATTGAAGGATCTGTACAGGTATTTATAATACCTTAGAGATGTAAGTGGAGACACAACTCTTGGGCCTAAGAGATGTAAAGAGGAGACACAATTCTTTGGTCAAAAAGAGGTATTGGACCAAGAGACATTAATTAATACAAAAATAATTAATCATTTATAGAGTTCAAGCCCAAGATGCCCCAAGTGCCCATCTTTTGACTTTAAATATTATTTTATTTAAAACCTAAACAAGACCCACTAATTTGAAATATTTGGAGCTTCCCTCCAAATTTTTCCATCATCCAAATTTATAAAATTTGGTGTGTTTTTTCTTTTAAACTCTTACACTCCCTTTCAACTTTTCCAATGTGGGATACCTTACATTACTAACTATTTCTAACAATCCCCCACTTAGATAGTAATGTAAGTAATCAAAATCAACTAAAGTTTATATAGAAGGTGCCTTTCGACTTAAACCTGCTATTAGTATAAACATTTCAAAACCTTGTCAAAATCAATGGTTATTTAAATTTATTAAACCTTGATTTTATACAACAAGATCGGAAATATCATACACATAAACTTACAAGTTTCTCTAAATGTGTTCACCGTGAGCTTTAACATCATATTATGGCCTTGTGCTACCTCCTAGTTTCATGAACACTTACAAAATTTTTATATCCAAATTCTTGATAGAAGCAGCACCACTTCTTGTGTTCACATTGGTGAAGAGCTACTAAAATTTTAAAATTTTGAATTTTCTTCTTCAAAAACCGAACACAAAGTCTTCATTAAGAATAATTAATATTCAACCTCCTTTCCATAAGCACTATATGTAAAACCTTGTGCTTGCTAACAATCACTAATAACTTGTTATTACCACTTAAACCTTTAAAATTGCTAAGCAACAAGAAAGGTAAGGTTTCCATTATTAGTGACAAATTTAGAATAGTTTAAGACTCATTACACTCGTAGTGCTTTTAATCATATCTCTCGAGAGTCCTTTAGTTAATGGATCAGTCAAGTTTTTACCAGACCTGACACAAACAACTGTGATTATACCATCAGAAAGCAGTTGTCTAATATATTCATGTCTTAAAGCAATATGTCTAAGATTTAACATTATAAATCTTGCTAAAAGTCTTAGATATAGTTGCTTGACTATCACAATGCAAAGAGACTGTTGGCATCGGTTGTGGCCACTACTTTATATCTAACAATAAATTTCTTAGCCATTTCACCTCTTTACCTGCCGCTGCCAATGCAATAAATTCAGATTCCATTGTGGAATGAGTAATATACGTCTGTTTCTTAGCAGCCCATGATATAGCTCCTCCACCTAAAGTGAAAATCCAACCAAACGTTGATTTGTTATCATTGATACTAGTTATCCAACTAGCATCAGTATAGCCTTCTAGTACCGAAGGGAATTTGTTATAAAACAAGGCAAATGACTTTATCCTTTTAAGATAACCGAGAACTCTTCCAATAGCCCTCCAATGTTCAGTACCAGAATTACTTGTATATCTTGAAAGTTTGCATACAGAAAAGGCAATATCAGGTCTAGTGCAATGCATACCTTACATTAAACTACCAATTGCACTTGCATAGTCTAATTGACTAACGGATCTACCCGAATTTTCTGCTAACTTGTTGGAAACATCAAATGGGGTATTAGCTTCTTTAATTCTCAAGTGGTTAAACTTGGAGAGAATCTTATCAATGTAATGAGATTGACACAAAGCAAAACCCCTATTATGTTTCTTAACTTTAATCCCTAAGATAGTATCAACTTCTCCCGAATCTTTCATTTTAAATTGAGAAGTCAAGTATCTCTTAGTATCATTTACTCCTTGCAAATTTGTTCCTATGATTAACATATCATCAACATAGAGACAAACTATTACACCATAGTCTTTAGTAAACTTGGAGTAAACACATCTATCTGCCCCATTATGATTAAAACCATGAGATAATAGGACACTATCAAATTTCTCATGCCACTATTTAGGTGCTTGTTTTAATCCATACAAGGATTTCACCAATTTGCCAACCTTCTTTTCATTACCAGGAAGTACAAATCCTTCAGGTTGTTTCATAAATACTTCGTCATCAAGATCACCATTTAAGAATGTTGTTTTTACATCCATTTGATGGACGTACAAATCATATATTGATGCTAAAGCAAACAACACTCTTATTGAAGTAATTCTTGCCACTGGAGCATATGTGTCAAAATAATCAACTCCTTTTTTTTGTTTAAAACATTTTGCCACTAGTCTTGCTTTGAAGGTTTGTACAAAACCATCAGTATTATATTTTCTCCTAAACACCCATTTACATCCGATTGGTTTACAACTAGGTGGTAAGTCAACCAATACCAATGTTTCATTTGATAGAAGTGAATCCATTTCATCATTTATTGCTTCCTTCCAAAAACTGGAATCTCTTGATGCCATTGCATCGCTATAAGTTTTAGGATCTTCTTCCAAATGTATAACAACGGGTATCTTATTTAAAATCTCATCTCTACTTCCTTCAACTAAGAAGACTATTGCTTGTGCAGAAATAAAATCAAAATCCAAGTTCTTCTCTTTTCTTACCCTTTGACTTCTCCTAGGTTCACTAGGAGGTTCAACTCATTTTCATTTATTATTTAAAGAAGAACTTTGATCCATATTAATATCTTGTGTAATTAGAAGTTCCACATTTTCTTTATTCGATTGTTGATTGACATTTGAATTTCCAAGAAAACTTGTTTCTAAAAATTCAACGTCTCTAAACTCTATGATAACATTCGAGTCTATATCCAACAATCTATATGTTTTTGAATTTTCACCATAACCCACAAAAACACTCTTAAGAGCTCTAAGTTCTAATTTAGTTCTTTTAGGATCTAGAACTCTATAATAGGCTATACAACCACATACTTTCAAATAGCTTAGGTTTGACCTTCTTCCTTTCCATATTTCATATGGAGAAGTTTTGTTTTCTTTGAGGGTATCCTATTATGCACATGACAAGCTGTTAATAGAGCTTCTCCCCATAGATTTGTTGGTAGTTTACCATGCATAAGCATAATATTAATCATATCTACCAATGTTCTATTCTTTCTTTCAGCCAATCCATTTTGTTGTGGAGTGTAAGGTGCACTCATTTGATGAATCAAAACTATTTTCTTCACAAAAAATAGTAAATTCAATTGAAAAATATTCACCACCTCGATCACTTCTTAGGATTTTAATTTTCTTTTCCAATTGATTTTCAACCAAGGTTTATAACATTTAAACATATCAAATGATTGATCTTTAGTTCTCATTAAATAAACACGAGAAAACCTAAAATGATCATCAATGAAAGTAATAAAATATCTATTTTCTCCTCTAGTTAAATGACCATTTAATTCACATATATCAGAATACACAAGCTCAAGTGTTTCAATTGTTCTTTCATTCTTTGGAAAATGTTTCTTAGTCATTTTTGCTTGTATGTATATTTCATATTTTCTAAAATTTTCATTTGTACATTGAATTAAACCATGCCTAGACATATACCTAATTGATCCATCATTAACATGTGATAAACGAGCATGCCATAAATTAAAAGGAAACTCAAGAATATAAACATAAACATTAACTTTATTAATGCTCAACTTAAACATGTCATCACATGAATACCCTTTTCCAACAAAGACACCATTCTTAGAAAATATAATTTTTTTTGTCTCTAAGACAGCCTTCAAGCCCTTCTTGCACAACAAACTTGCAGATATCAAATTCTTTCTCATATCAAGAACATGAAATACATTCATTGAGATCAGTTTATTTCCAGAGGTAAACTGCAGTTCAACAGTCCCTTTTCCATGCACCTTGGCAGTATCATGATTTCCCATCAGAACACTTTCATCCTTCGATGCAACTTTATAGTTCTTGAACAGATTTTTGTCATTACAAACATGAATTGTCACACCAGAATCATACCACCAATCTGTAGTCTTGTTAGTTGTTGTCATGTTGCATTCTGTAATCATGCTGATTTTTAGTTCAACAACCATTGCTATAATTTTAGAAGGACTAGGAGGACGTTCAATAATATTGGCCTTCTTTTGTCCAATGTTGGCCTCTGTCTTTAATCTCTTATAGAACTTGCACTCTTTCTTGAAATGGTCATTCTTTCCACAGAAAAAATATGTGTTGTTCTTCTTAAAGTTGGCAAAATTATTACTTGAAGATTCAGCATACTTCCTTTTACTTCCAGAAGTATTATTAGTCTTTGTTGATTTCTTTATATTAGACTCAATATTGTTTACTTTAGAACCAAACTCTAAAGCATTTTTATTCTCATGATTGCGATTTTCTTCGTCTATTCAGATATGTTTCATGAGTTGGTCTATGGTAAAATCTTCAGAAGTGTGTAACAATTTTTTTCGATAATCATTCCAAGTAGTAGGAAATTTGTCAATTACCGCAGCCACTTAAAGTTGTTCAGACACTTTTATTTTAAAATCCTTGAGTCTTGATACTAGGACAAACAATTCATCTACTAGTTCTATGACAGATTATTATCAAACATTTTAAATTCAAAAAAATTTATATCGAGAAATCTGTCCGTACCTAGCTTGACAAATGTACATTTCTTCTCCAAGGCACTCCAAATTTCTTGCGGGGATTTGATTGAACGAAACAGATCGTACAATCGATCAAACAGTGAATTCAGAATATAGCCTCTGTAGCGAACTTCATCCTCCATGTATTTCTTGCGGGTTGCTATAGTTTCTTCATCCTCTTTGTCAAATGGTTCAGGAATAGTTGGCAAATTTCCACTTAGTAGATATGCAACACCCAATTCAGTGAGTAAGAAAATTAATTTATCCATCCAGCGTGTGAAATTCGTTCCATCAAAACGATCCAACTTGAAAACTTCGGGATTGAACTTGAAAACAAAATTTGAACTAGTAACCGAGCCAGTAGCCTCCATTGTTGCTTAATTTCCTTAAGATTGTTAGCAAAATAACTTCAACAGATTAGAAGGCTTTTATCTTGTATTCACTCTCCTTAAGGAAATTATGCCCCCACTATGTTGCTGTTGGGTTTATGGCAAATTCATCTAGGATTAACAAAGCAAAACATAATTTTTGATAATAAACTCTAAAATTCTCCCAAGAACAGAATACAGAAACATTTTTTTGTATAAAACTGTATTGAAGGATCTGTACAGTTATTTATAATACTTTAGAGATGTAAGGGGAGACACAACTCTTGGGCCAAAGAGATGTAAAGATGAGACACAACTCTTGGGCCAAGAGAAATTAATTAATACAAAAATAATTAATCATTTATAGAGTTCAAGCCCAAGATGCCCCAAGTGCCCATATTTTGACTTTAAATATTATTTTATTTAAAGCCTAAACAAGACCCATTGATTTGAAATATTTAGAGCTTCCCTCCAAATTTCTCCACTATCCAAATTTATAAAATTTAGTGTGTTTCTCCTTTTAAACTCTTACAATCCCTTTCAACTTTTTCAATGTGAGATACCTTACATTACTAACTATTTCTAACACTAACACTTCGGCACTCCCTTGGACCAAGTATGTATAAGTTTTTATTATATTAAGAGTAACTCGTGCCAGAATGTACGGTATAATGTGAATGGTTTTGAGAGAAATGTTGATAGCTTTTTGATGAATCTATTTAACACCATCAAATGGATTTATTGAAGTCTGTCACGTTTTATATTATAGATAATCAAAGTAAAATGAAAGTCAAACACAATATTCTATACTTTGATACCATAATAATTGCCAACAATTCTAAAAATTTGTGTTGTTAAGATAATATAACTTACGAGCAATACTATGTAACTCAAATCTGTAACCCAAATTCTCCTCACAATAAAGATGGAGCATTGGATCAGTGAGTCCCATTTAAAAAAATTGATGAAAAACACTCATCCAATGGTCCCCTTTCACTTGGGATACAAATTTGGGTTATATAGTATTTTCTATAGCTTAAATATCTCTGTCATCTTGTGTGAGCATATTTTTAGAGACTGTTGCAGCAATTACCTTACTCTGTTGAGGGGGTACTTGAACTATGTTATATATCTTCATTTTTGGGCAATGAAATTTATATTTACTTGCCGAAGAAACTTCACACCAAGTTCTCAGGCGCAAAAAATTGAAGCATAATAAACACTTAAATAGAGTTAAAGCTTCCTCTTAAATTTATAGACTCAAATTTAAATTTGAGTAAAAAATTTCAAAAAATTTAATCAACGACTCTAATTTATAATAAATTAAGGAAGACTTATTTATTTTTTACTCAAAGAAGATTCAAATTTTTACTCAAATCTTTAATGTTGAGATTTTTAACCCTCTTTTACAGACCTAATTATCATTTTTACTCTGTTTTACATTTAGATTTGCCCTTATTTAAATTTGAATTTCTCCTTCTTTAAATTTAAGTTTGTTCAATAGAGTCATTTATATTAAATCAAGTTTTTTACTCAAATATTTATTTTAATTGAGTTGTGATTGAGTTGAATGGTTTAATTGAAAATAAATAAATAAAATAATGTTGATATTTAATGAGTAAAGGGGTTCAATTTAAAAAGAGAGTGATGAGTAATTATTTAGGATGAGTAAAGGGGATTAAATTTAAAAAGAGAGTTATGGGGAGTTATTTAGGAAGAAATAAAAAGTATTAAGATATTTTAGGAGTTGAAACAAACGGATTTAAATCCCCCAATTACCTCTTCCCTTCAATTTTCCTTAATACAGTGCTAGATTAGTAGCATATGTAATATTTTAAATTTTAATGGATAAGATGTTTTCTCATTTATTTTTTTGTTGGTGAAGTGTTAAACATTATTAAAGAATTTTATCACAAAAAAAAAATATTGTCCATTGAAATTCAGAATCTTACACATGTCACTCATCTAGCATTGTATTGAGAGGAATGGATAATAGAGGGGATCTAAATCTAACACAAACCCCCTCCTCTCCTTTTTATTAATAGTATTTCTTTGGACATAAAATATTAAGAATATTTAGTGTATTGACACTTGGCATTCAGGTACATGGAGGAAGTGTCGCGTGGCAAAAATAGAAGAAAGGCAGAAGATGATCAGCCACAATCATATTTGAAAGGAAAGAAGTAACTAACTGGGAGTTACTAATCAATAACCGTCGGCAGGAGTAAAACCGTTAAAGACAATTGCTATAAAAGGGCACTTAGTGGAGAAAATAAAGGTTACACTCAAATCTCCAAAGACCCATGATCTAGACATTATTAGGAGTAGTTTTAGATTTGTTTTAGAAAATAATTAGTGTTGTAATCAAGGTTGTTTTCAATCTTTCTGTAATAGAAGTCATTTCAACTGAATTAATAAAGGAATTTTATAAAATTAATTCCTTGAACTATGTTTCATTAATTTTCATCAAAGGAAGTCCTGAAACAAGGTATTTGAATCTCTTACAAACAGTCACCTACAAACTACTTTTTGATTAGGATATCTCTGTCGATCCCAACAAATTTTAGAGAAATAATTTTTTGGCACCAACAGTAGGACAACATTACTAACTTGGATTAAGAAAATAATTTGAACAAGCAAACAAGAAGAAATTATATTTGACACTAATGAAACAGTGGAAATGACACCAAATAGTAGTAATCATGAAACAAGTTCAAGTACCAACACAATGGAATATACAAATCTAGAAAATGGTCAATCCAGTGGATAAGTGTAGACAGGGAATATTGTAACATTGCCACATGGATGACCACGTCAATAGGTCACCCCGGGGGACTATAAATAGGTTGTGGTTTGGTGGGCCAAGAGGGAGTTTTAGCTTGGGAAAAATGTCATGCATGACCTATTGTATCGCCGTGCCAAACACATGTTCAGGCCACCATATGGGGTCCCACTATAATTGGGATCCACGCATATATTTACCCAGAAAAATGATATAATTCGAGGAGTGAATGGGAAAAGAGAAATTAGGATATATGTAGCAAGATAAATAGGATTGTGGAATATGCCTTGAATAAACATAATCAGGGTCCTAAGACTAGGTTCCCGCAACAAGGTCTAGAGGTAAGGATTCTTGCGGGAGGGTCCTGCTGCAAGGTGTGTTCCATTACCTAATTAATACTTGAGACACTTCTCACCAGTTTATTGGCTTGTATCGCATGTGCCTAGGCTACACATGTGTGGCCTTCCTCTATAAATACCCTTATATTCTAATAAGGAGTTTTTTTTGGAATGGACGTAAACCTTTAGACTCTAAGCCTTGAGGAGGTAGCCTATCTCTCCTTCCTCTCTCCTCTTTTTCCTTTCCTCCTTCATCCTTCACACCCTCCTTTTGGGTCCCCCGATAGTGACGTGTAGGAATCCATTTAACTCTCCACCTACATTTTGGGTGACTCCCCTGGGGAGGTGACACTCTGAATGGTATTTTTGTTGTCTAGTAGCAATATGCCATTTTGAGTTGGACTCCTATTCGTTTCACCATGCTACTTGTCAAAAATGAGGCCAAAATTCGTTATTTCCCCAAAATGGCAAATGAGGGAATGGTAAAATGAGCCTTCTTGCGGCTTTAGTCTTCTTCTTTCTTTGATATGGGAGCTATAATAACCCAACAATGACAAAGAACTCACCACGAAGAGCTGAGAACAATTACCTCGATCCAAGCTAGCCATGAGAAAAGGAAAGTTTGTGCCCAAGCTATCCACACAAAAAGGAAAGTTTGCTCTCTGACATATCTTGTTTTTCCTTGCTCACATGAATATCTGTGTGCATCTCAAATGCTTCACATTTTGTCGTCATAAGTCGGTACAATAGTCGTGGAACCCTTTTTGCCTCAAAAAAATTTCATGGGAAACCATAACCAAGAAATATTTAGCTTTGTTTGGATGGCCGCTTGTTCAGCCAATAGCCCGAGTGGGTAGCTAGACCAGTCAACTAATAATTATCAAACATGAAAGAGCCAAAAGAGAAATACTCTATTCTTTCATATTCATTCATAGTTGGCCCCTTCATAAGGGATATGTGTACTGGTGAAATGCATAAAATATTTGTAAGTAGGCTTCACTCATGTGATTAACCATAGAAGTTGGCAATCATAAAATTTTTAAGACCGCGAAGACTGACCACCTCCACAATCTGCCGCGCCCGCAACCCAGTCGTGACATGAAGCACCTCATGGCTCACTAGACCTAAATCGTCTCCATAGCCTTCGCTCGATTTACTTCATTTGGAGTGCTCAGCTACTCAAAATTCGAGGCATCGTCACCAAAAAAATGTGTTCCACGGGGCTTATTTGCGGAACCTTTGTCACTCCCTTTGTGAGGCACACGAGAGTTATGCTCAAGCTAACTGAATATTGAGATTGTCTCATCTATTATGTGACCTAAATATAGAAAAGTCACCAGGTATTAATGAGTCTTTTATTTATTTTGAAAATGGTTTTGACATGTCGGTCTCATGATATACTTCGACGAAAACCAAGAGCCACTCTGATTTGATGTAGCACAAATTTAGCTTGCCAAAGTAGCCATGTCACATTCCACAATATCTCGCCTTTCTCGAGGCATGAGGCATAAAGCTTAGTAGGGAGTCTAGCACTTCTTTTTCCAAAGGACATACCCACCATGACCATCTCGAGAAGTTGAGAAGGTCTACCGCGTCACCAAGTATCTTGTCACTTGAACACACTTGTCGAGAGATATTATCAGGAAATGGATGTCTACCTAGTTTAATCCCTTTGACCATGGTAACAATGGAACATAGTCACTCGCGCCTGTAGTAAGTGACCAACACAAAATGCCATAAGAGCAAGAACTGCTGCTCAAGGACCAAAGGTTAACCATTCCGGTGATATGAACAAAGTATATGAATGGACCCACTGAAGTTATGAGGTGTCTAAGTTGGCATGTTGTGACTACGAAGGCTAATTCACTCTCTTATTTGCCTAATATTTCCCAAGGTGCAATACCCATAATAACCATCTCAAAAAGTCTACAGCGGGATCTATTGTCAAGACACTTGAGTGCTTGTGCTTGTATGGGCTGTGTGTCCCTCTTATATCCTTAACTAGTAGGTCATCATCTAGAGTTTGTTTCAGCAACTAATGGAATACAAAAAAAAAATGATTCACAACTTTGAGGGCCCCTCGCTGCATGATTGTCACCGAACCATTTTGGCATTTGTATATGAAGGGGCATAAAATTAGGCCACATGGATAAACCATCACGCAGGAACAGGAGCCTCATGAGGCTTAGGCTTAGCCAGAACCGAACTGAGCTGTTTAGATTAGTAGTATGACCGAGCAAAAGGATCTGGCCACATCAAGATAAGAACCGAACAGCGTAATAACTACCTATGTTTAAGGGATTCAGTTGTACCAGCTAGGTAAATTCAACAACTCATGAGCTGAGATCAAGGGAGCGTTAGAGAGATTTTGGGAAGAGGCAACAAACAATCCTGAATTGGAGGAAGATGTGTCATCTTCTTCCCCATCTTCCTCCCCAAAAGGGGAATCACTGAAGTCTATATAAGTCAGGAAGGGTGCTTAGTGAAAGGTACGTTGAATCCTTACATAAAATATTCTTTTTTTTAAACACATACTGACTTAAGCATCGGAGTGTCTTCGATCGAAGCACTTCGATCTTGGGTAGTTTGTTCATTTTTCAGGAGACTTGACTCGGGGAAGGACATCATCAATCGCAGAAGTGAAGAGGAAATTTGTTCACTTACTTTTGGCACCTTCTGTAGGAAAAAGAAACAAAAAGTCATGTCAAGATTAAAAAGCACACTTGGTCACCATTGGAACCCGATGTACAACAAGAAGATTCGGATCTAAACTATCGAGTATCGTTTCCATCCAGAAGCGATATTCGGGTGGATATCTACGATAGCCAGGATGAACAGTAGGAGGATAGGATCTCTTCTGCTAGTTTCAACCCGGAAGATGGTGAGAACCAGCGTGAGGACCCACAGGTAGGATTCCTCTGTATCGAGGGAACAATCCTACCCTCACAAAGTTGGTTCAGTTATTGCAAGATCGCTTGGACGCACACGATGACATGTTCAAAAATCATACTCAAGGGAGAAGGCCCTGAAACGAAAGAATGAGGAACTTAAACAAAAATTGAGGAAAACCAGTGAAAGAGAGGACTCGGATCATGGAGGTTGCCACACCCGTAGGCGGCAACACAAAACGTTAGATCGACGGGAAAAAAAGAAAAGAAAATTCACAAGGGGCTGGCTATCATAAGGGGCCACTTCAGTCTGACAGTCAGGAGGAAAAATGGAAGCGATTTATCACAAATGAACTTGAAAGTCGGCTAAAACGGCCAGAGTAGAAGTCAGCAAGAAACCTTGTGCAAAGGGCAACCAGAGGATGCATCGACGGAATAGAGATTTCTCCATTCACCAAATGGATAGATTGAGCACGGATACCAAGCAACAAGAAGATGAATCCCACCGCTCATATTCATCATTACAAAAAATTGATGATGGTGCATAAGAAGAACGAACCTCTACTCTATACTATATTCCCCTGTAGTCTCAAGGAATTAGCCATGAAATGGTTTGATGGCTAGCCATGAAATGGTTTGCAGGGGTCAATTGGCCGAGAAATTCACAACTCGGTTTATAACGAGCAACCGACTGCCCAAGGATGTGGGGGCACTTTTGACATTAAGAAAGAGAAATGGAGAGACGTTGCGAAAGTATGCACACAGGTATTGAGAGACAATGAACGAGGTGGAGGCGTGCAATCCTAAAATATTTATTGTATCCTTCAAGATCATACTACCAAAAGAGACCTTATTGTACCAATCATTGACAAGAAGATCAACGACAAGCTTGAAGGAGCTGATGGCAAGAGTCGAGAAGTATGCCAAGGTGGACGATGACCTTGGTAAGGATACGAGAAGATAGCAGCTTGGAAAGAAGCAGTTCGGCAAGGAGGTAAAACCAAGGAGAAAGAAGGTTTCCCCTCAAAATCCCCATACATAGAAGTCAGCATAGTGCTCAAAGAACCAATTTATAGGAATCTATCTCAAATCAAGGGAAAATCTTATTTCAAATGGCCGAACAAGTTGGGAGGCAATCCTGCCAGAAGGAACCCAAACTTCAAAATGCTCCTACCATCAAGACATAGGGCATATAAATTAGAATTACCACTCTTTAAAGCAACATCTAGAGGAACTGGTCCAGGTAGGACACCTCTCGTAGTTCATCAAAAATGGGGGCAAAAATAGCACTAGCGTTGTCGACTTCCCCCGTGATCAACCTACCCCAACAGGAGTCATTGATGTGATACACGTAGCGATCCCGCACATGTAAACAAACAACTGGCTAAGGCCTACATTAAGTTAGCAGCCCAAGCCTGAGAAGTTTATTTGCTAGGGGCAAGTCATAAGTCAGTGAGTAAGAGATTGAAGATGGACGGGTCACTTGGAAAAATTAGTTTTTTCAAGCAAGACTTAATAGGGGTACATCACCCGCATAATGATGCCCTTGTACTGACCATCCAAATAACAAATTTTGACATAAGAAGGGTGCTAATTGACCCAGGAAGATCCTCAAAAATTATGTATTTCTGCCTCTTCAGGAGACTAGGCCTGAAGGAAGAAGATCTCGTAGGGTCAAACACTCCTCTAGTAGGCTTAAGTGGCAAGATGGTGATTCCAAAAGGAAAGATCATCCTTTCGATATGTGTGAGGCCTGTTGGAACAATGACTGAGTTATTGGTGTTGATGTAGAGTTAGGCTATACCGCTATAATGGGGCGTACCTAGCCGCATGAGATAAAGGCAGTCCCCTCGACCTACCATCAAATGCTTAGGTTCCCAACGACAAACGGAGTTGTTGACATATGCGGTGATCAGGTCAGTTCTCGCACCTGCCCCCTTGCCTCAGTTAAAGGAAAATGGGGAGCCAAAATCCATGAGGGGCACCAACTCAAAAAATGGAGAAATAGCAATTAAAGATGCAGTCAACTGAATAGGACCTCGACGCGGAGCCGACCTTGTGCACCGTGGAAGACCTAACAAAAGAATGCATAGATATCACCGAAAGGTATTTTCTGTTAGGATCCTCATTAGCCGTAGAGGAGCGTGCAAAAATAATCACGTACTACATGAGTACATTGATGTATTTGTTTGGGAGACAAGTGACATGTCGGGGGTACCCCTTGAGATCGCATGTCACCATCTCAATGTTGATCCAAGCTTCAAGCCAGTCAAACAAAAATAGAGGATGTCAGCACCACAGTATAGGGATGTACTAAGGGAAGAAGTGAGGAAACTATTGGAGGCCCGAATCATTAAAGAGGTACAGTACCCGACTTAGCTTTCAAATACTGGGGTGGTAACGAAGAAGACGGAAAAATGAAGGGTATGTGTAGACTTTATCAACCTAAATAAGGCGTGTCCTAAAGACAATTTTTCGTTGCCCAAGATAGACCAACTAGTCGATGCAACTGCAGAAAATGAAAGATTGAGCTTTCTAGATGTATATTGGGGCTATCACCAAATCCATCTGGTCGAACAGGATCAGGAAAAAACATCGTTTATAACCCCAAAAGGCATTTATTGCTACAGGGTAATGTCATTTGGGCTAAAAAAACACTGGGGAGACATACCAAAGGCTGGTCACAAAATTATTTTCAGACATGTTTAGTGGTTCTATGAAAGTTTACATTAATGATACGGTAGTAAAAAGTTGAGCAGAGCGTGATCACATCATCGACTTGAATAGAACTTTTGACATCTTATGCAAATTTTGAATGAAGCTGAACGCTTCAAAGTGTGCATTTGGAGTCGGATCAGCGAAATTTCAGGGCTTCCTAGTTACCCACTGAGGAATTAAGGCAAACTCGGACCAGGTCACGACGCTAACCTACTGGAACAACCCAAAATGATAAAAGAAGTTCAGAGACGGATGAGAATGGTTGTAGCAATGGGAAGGTTCATCTCCCGCACCTTTGACAGGTGTCGACCTTTCTCCCAGGTAAGTAAAGGGAGAACTGGGCCACCCTGGGATTAAGAGTGCAAGGAATCTTTTAATAATCTAAAGGCCTATATGGCATCATGACCACTTTTGGCTACGCCCTCCCCAGGAGAGCGATTATTATTGTATCTATTAGTGTCCGAGCACGTAGTCAATGATGCTCTGATGAAAAACTCACCAAAAGGTTTAAGTCTGATCCACTATGTAAGTAAGATGCTCCTTGATGCGGAGACAAGGTGTCTACCGCTAGAAAAACTCAAGCTTGCACTTGTTAATACAGCTTGAAAACTGCGACACTACTTCTAGGCACACAATATAGTGGTACTTATAGACCAACCCCTTAAAGCTTTGTTCAGAAAAGCCGACATGTCTAGGAGAATCTCTAAATGGGCCATTGAGCTGAGTGAGTTTGACATCCTTTTCGAGGCCAAAACAACAATAAAGGGTCAGGTGGTGGCTGATTTCATTGCCAACTTCTCTTCTAGGGAATAGTAAAAAATCCAATCCCCTCCATAGGGTGAAGAATCAGATACGGAAGAAGGATGAAGTTTGTTTGTTAATGGTGCTTCAAACTACAAGGGAGTAGGAGTAGGTATCGTACTAGAAAGCCCAGGAGGGGAAGTAATTAAGAAAGCGATAAGGCTCGGCTTTCAGGCCTCAAACAACGAGGCAGAATACGAAGCCTTGCTAGCTAGAGTGATGTTAGCAATTGCTTTGAACATCACAAAGCTCAAAATATTTTCTGACTTACAACTCATAGTAAACCAGATTTTAGGAGAGTACTTAGCAAAGGATGAGAGAATGATCTCGTACTACGAGCTCACGAAGAAAGAACTCATCCAGATCCCAGACCATTCCATCAGTCAAGTTGGTCATTCAAAGAATACACATGCAAATGCAGTGGCATCTTTAGCCTCGGTAATAAGTGAGGGAGGAGCAAGAACCATCTCGGTAAACTACCTGGCAGAGCTAAGTATCATGTCATCGAAAACATCGGAGGTGCAAACGAGTGAGGATAGACCGAGTTGAATTTATGAAATCATCAATTATCTCAAAAATGGGAGCCTCCCCAAAAATAAGAAGGAAGCGCACTAATTACCACTCAAATCTGCTTGGTTTTGGTGATCACCTGACCAGAAGCTTTACAGACGTTCATTTTCTAGACCATACTTAAGGTGAATCCACCCTGACCTAATACAAGACTTTCTCTTTGAGATTCATGAAGGAAGTTGTGGCGTGCACACAAGAGGACAGTCACTTGCGCACAACGCCTTGTCGCAAGGATATTGGTTGCCTTACATGCAGAAAGACACCCAACAGTTAGTTAAGAGGTGTGCGAAATGTCAATTATTTTCCCCTATCCCCAAGCAGCTTGTAGGGATTTAATCTCATTAACAAGCCATCCTTTCACTCAATGGGGACCCAACATAGTGGGCTCATTACCTCGGGCATTGAAAATAAGCGATTCTTGTTGGTAGCAATCGACTATTTTATGAAATGGGTTAAGGCAGAACTTTTGGCCAATATAAGGCATATGAATACCAAAAGTTTTGTATGGAAGAATACCATTACCCAGTTCGGCATTTCAGCAATTCTCATATCTAATAATGGAACTCAATTTGAAATAGGCCATTTTAGAGTTTTCTGCCAGCAATATGAAATTCAGAATCAATATTCTACCCTCACTTACCCCCAAAGTAATGGGCAGGCATAAATATCAAACAAAATAATTATAGATGGAGTCAAGAAGAGGTTAGAAAATGTGAAAGGGAAATGGGTGAAAAAGTTATCTAGCATATTGAGGACTTACTGAACCACACCACGTCGTGCAACTGAGGAAACCACATTGTCACTCACATATGAAATGGAGGCCGTCATACCCCTAGAAATAGGATTACCAACTCTCAATACAACTTTAGCGGCAAATGAGAACAATAGCTCTACCACAAGTCAAGAGCTCGATTTTCTTGAAGTAAATAGGGAGGCAACAGCCATTCAGATTGCTGCCTATCAGCAACAAATGGCTCGATCTTATAACAAAAAGGTCGGCCCTTGGACATTTACGCTCGGGGACTTAGTTCTCAAATGGGTAATGGGAGCTGTCGAAGAATCAACCCATGGAAAGTTGGGTGCTAACTGGGAAGGACCCTATAAGATAGCTCAGGTCGTTGGAAATGGGTCTTATGAGCTTGAGACCATGGATCAGAAGCAAATACCTAGGCCTTGGAACGTAGCTAAGATACAAAAGTTCTATTTTTGAAGTGCCTTCACAAACAAAACTTCTGAAGTACCTTCGAAGAAGAAGGGGTGCCCCTTACTATTATTTCTTTTAATAATTCATAAGACAGAATAGTTATCCTCTTATGGAGAGAAGGAGATTCATTTATAATAAGATTGTGCTTGTCAAATACTTATTTATTATTCTCATCCTACTGCTAAGGTAGGGAGGCAAAAAACCTGGTAGAGGCGTAAGCCTAAATGAGGCATAGGCACTTGATCAGATCTAGGCTCATGGTTAGGCATGCCGATGTAAACCAAACCGGCAATGGTCTAAGTCTGATTTGATCAGTAAGTCAGTACGAACGAAAAAATTGCAAGGAAAGGCCTAGGGGGCCACAATCTCTTTGCAAAGCTCCGTAAAAGTCCCTAGCAGATATGCTTGGGACCTAACTCGAGAGAAGGGCAGAACAAAGCCAAAGCTTCTTAGAGCCAATTAAATGAGATTTTTTTAGAGTAAAAAATTCATAACAGATATGCTTGGGACCTAGCTCTAGAGAAAGGCCAAACAGGGTCAAAGCTTCTTAGAGCCAATTTAATGATTTTTTCCAAGTAAAAGTCCCTAGCAGATATGTTTGCGACCTAGCTCTAGAGAAGGGCTGAACATGGCCAAAGATTCTTAGAGCCAATTAAATGAGATTTTTTCCAAGTAAAAAATCCCTAGCAGATATGCTTGGGACCTAGCTCTAGAGAAGCGCCAAACAGGGCCAAAGCTTCTTAGACCCAATTTAATGATTTTTTCCATGTAAAAGTCCCTAGGAGATATGCTTGAGACCTACCTCTAGAGAAGGCCCGAAGAAGCCCAAAACTTCTTAGAGCCAATTAAATGAGATTTTTTCTAAATAAAAAATCCCTAGTAGATATGCTTGGGACCTAGTTCTAGAGAATGGCCGAACAGGGCCAAAGCTTCTTAGAGCCAATTAAATGAGATTTTTTCTAAGAGAATGTCCCTAGCAGATGTGCTTGGGACCTAACCCTAGATAAGGGCCGAACAGGGCCAAGGCTTCTTAGAGCAAGACTGTTTAGTTAAACAATGAAAGTACATTAAATCAGTCTCTAGTCATAACGTGGCACAAAAAAAAATAATAATAAAGGAAGAAAGAGAAATTTCTTTCATAGATGTTCAAAAAAGGTGCTTCTTTATATGAACTTTCAGGGGGTAGTAAGAGGACCAGAAGAACTAGGCGCAGAATGACACAAGAAGAGTTTAGAAGTAGGAGGCACGTCAACAACCTTCAAAGCAATAGCCCAACCTTTTGAAAAATATGCTCTCTCCAGCAAAGGAATCTGCAAAGCAAGGTCCGTCTATGCTTTCTCCATCCCTTGATCAAAAGTAGTATCTTCAAGATCCTTTGCTTTAGCTTTGAACTTGTCAAACTCTTTCATCAAAGAGGAATTTTCAAGTTGAGTCTTGGATAAATCTACACTAAGGGAGCTCTCTAAAGCCTTCAGCTCCTCCACTTCTTTTGCCATCTTTTTGTTCTCATCTTTTAGGCTAAGATATTGAGCTTGAAGGAGAAGCATCTCTTCGCAAAGTTTGGCATATTCTTAGTCAACAGATTCTTTCTTGGCTAGGACAGACATACGATCATGGATCGCCTATTTCATAGTCTTATCCTTTCTGGCAATCCTGACCCCTACTTCATGCACCTTTTGAAAACCCTTTTTGAAAATGAAAGAGAAAAATATAAGTATGCAATTGAGTCTAAAAGGAAAAAGGGGATCAAGATAAATACCAGAACTATCTGCTAGATGGATTGTCGAGCAATCTCATCATCCGAGGCTGCCACATTCACAGCAAGATCGCGAAGCAAAATTACACCCCTAGCAATCCCCACCGCTACATTCATGCCCTCAACGACCGAGTCCCGAATGCTCATTTTGTTGCCTTTCGCCTTCAAAATGGGGCGGAAAGGCAAATTTTGACTGTTCAGAAGCAGAAGGAGACTACATCCACCTCTTCTTAGTCAAATGCTCCTCGGGCTCAGCATCAGCTCGCCGAGGTGGAGAAGAAATAACTGGAGAAATAGCAGGAACTTCGCTGGTAGGAGGCTCAAGAGGAGGAACCGAAGTCTCAAAATCGGTTAGTAGATCAGCAGAAGCAGGGGCATGATCAAGAAGGAGTTTTGAATCGACTGATGGGATAGGTAAAGAAGATGTTTCATCAGGAATGTGCAATTTTGAAGGAATGGCTTCACAAGATTTGCTAGCAGAAAGGAAACTAATAAAATTCTTTACTGTTATGTTTCTTCTGGAGGGAATGGCAGTCTTTTGTCAAGAACGGGGGATGGCAGCACATTAGGCTTGTAGTTCAGCTATGTCCTCGGCAAACTTGACATTGGCCCGATCAGGAATAGCAATGAATGAATGGTACGTAGGGGTATACCCTAGCAAGACATGAGTAGCTCAACAAAAAAGGCTCTCGTTGAAGGACGACACCTTCCTCAGGTCATCCATCTTCACAAAGCTCTCAGTTATTTTGTCCTTGACAGTCTCTCCTCAATACAAAAGTAAAAGACTAAAAGGTGTATACTACGCACTGGGTTAAAAAAAAAAACTTAAGACAAATGATCGTATACCTGACATGCCTTCTTCATATGGGCATTGGTAAGAAGGTATATCCCCTGCCTTAAACTCCTAGTTTTCAAAGATGAAAATGATGTCACATTCATGGCCTTTGTTTGAGTTTGGGAGATGGGTTATCAAGTATCTGTCTTTCCTTCTTACAGCCAGATAGTAGCTATCACCAGTAATTTTTAGAATGTAGCAAAAGAGGATTTCCCTAAGGCCCAGGTTGACATTCAGCAGGTTGTTCAAAGCAACAACACCCATAACAATCCTGAAGAAGTTAAGGCAGCACTGGATGAGGCATAGCTTCATAGAAGAGAGCACCCAAAGTAGCAGGGGTGCAATGGAAATCTCACCCCACCTTCGGTGACAGCCCTCATATAAATAGGGATCGATTCCCTCATACCAACTAATGGTTCATCATCACCAGCTACTTGAATTTGGACGTCATCAAAAATGTTGTACTTTTTCTTGAAAGCTGGGAGGCCTTCTTTCATAAGGGGCCTATTTGGAAGGAGAATAAATGAAGCATAATGTTAGGTGGAGAAGAAGAACATAATACAAAGAAAAGAAAATCAAGACACCTTATACTACATGAGGGAGGATGCCAAATGACAAGTATTTAATGAGAAGAGACAATTGTGTCTCGAGAACCCAGGCAATGACAAACCTGAGGACATGAAATGCCTATCAGACGAATGACGACTAACATGCGTTTCTTGGGGGAAAGTGAAGGGGCATAAAATTATGTCACGTAGATAAACCATCACGTGGGAAAAGGTGCCACATGAGGTTTAGGCTCTGCCAGAATCGAACTGTTTAGATCAGTAGTATGACCAAGCAAAATGATCTGGCCACATCAAAATAAGAACCAAACAGCGTAATAACTGCCTACGTTTAAGGGATTCAGTTGTACCAACTAGGTAAATTCAATAGCTCATGACCTGAGATCAAGGGAGCGTTAGAGAGATTTTGGGAAGAGCCAATAGACAATTCTGCATTGGAGGAAAATGTGACATCTTCTTCCCCATAAAGGGAAATCACTGAAGTTTGTATAAGTCAGCAAGGATGCTTAGTGAAATGTACGTTGAATCCTTCCATAACACATTCTTTTTTGATTTACATATACTGAATTAAGTATCAGAGTGTCTTTGATCGAAGCACTTCAATCTTGAATAGTTTGTTCTTCTTGCAAGAGACTTGACTCGGGGAAGGACATCATCGATTGCAGACGATAAGAGGAAATTTGTCCGCTTACAGTATATATAGTTCGAAGTAATTATTTTCCATGGACTTACTCTGCACAACTTATTTCTAATACCACGTCATTTTATTGACCATATTGTTTATTATTTTGGTTGAGAAGATTACGCCACTGTTGCTATGGACCAAACTCCCAAACCCATGTTACTCAATTCCTTTTGATTACACATTTGGCTTCGCCCAATCAGACTTGCTACGGGAAAAAAAAAAAAAAAAGGTTCCGCAGGATCTTCGCGGCACCCATGACATTTGTTTCTCGAAGTGGTTTAGCCATTCACGACATAAGGACTACCACCGCGGGACCCTAATATGTCTCTTGCTATTATCTAGCTCTTATTGTTCAAAGAGCATTGTTCTGGTTTAGCCATTCACGACATAAGCATTGTTCTTGTTGGCCCTTTGTCATATGGAGCTTCAATGCATGTGGGCGTTCTGGTTCCTCCGAAGTTGAAACCAGCCTAAGCATGTCGCGAGCCTAAAACCTATTAAAAACAGGAAAGATGACTCCATTGCGACCATGAACCAAGTAATTGAATACACACAACTCAATCCTTTCTAATCATGGGGACTGCTCCACTCTTAAATAATGGTAGATCGCGAACAGTGGCCTAAACTCTCTGGAATCCTCACGGTCCCCAAGATTTGTGTTCTTTGCGGGTCCTCACCATTTGAGTAACATAAAAATGAACTGTTCAAGGGAATCGCATGGGTCGCGTTGATGAACCAAACACACCGCTGTGGACAGGGCGGAGTTAAGAATTTTGTTCAGAGAGGTGGGCACTTTAATTATTCACTCTAATTTTTTTTTCCTTCTATCTATCACACTATATAACATATTTATATTTATTATATTATATTTGATATATGAAATCCATTTAACATAAAAAATTCCAAAAAAAAAAAATATATTGTCAGGGACGGAACAATGAATATCTATAATAGAGGCAAAATATAATTGGTATAAAAAAATATTAAGCCAAAATTAATACAAAAAAATTCAGTTCAAGAATAAAAAAAAAGTAAGAATCAACACTAAATTATTGTGAAATAATAAATTCAAGTTTATTTAGCCGAAACAAAATCTTAACAAAAAGACACAAAATAATTTTTTTGTACATTTTAACCTAATTATATATTTCAATAAAATATAAATTTTTTAAAATCTCTAAAATTTTGTATATGAATTAAATGTAAATTAATTTTTGTATTTTATTAGGTTATAGACTACTATTACTAAAAAAATGGTAAATAAAAACTAAAAATTATTCTTAAAAAGTAACAAACATTGTGTTAGATAAAGAGAAATATTGTATTTTCGTTAATATACAAATAAAACATTGACTCAATCCAAAAGTAACATATTTATTTTAGAGATTTAGTTATCCACTAATTTTTTAAAAAAAAAGACTAGAACCATTATTTAAATTTTCAAAAATTTAGGGGATAAATATAATGTATAAAATAATTTTATAGATTGGTGCAAGGAATGACAAAAAAACTCAAGAAACTGAGCTTCTCTTGTGTTGAACTTTTTTCTGTTTCTTCTCTTTTTCTTGTGGCTGGGCAGTGGGCAGCGAGCAACTGGGAGTGAGTGATACAGAGAGGAAAAAAAAAAGATAAGATAGGTTTTAGTCAAGTAGGCCAAAAGTTTTATTTTTTAATGATGGTGGGACAAAAGTTTTGTTTTTAATGTTAGGCCAAAAATTTTGTTTTTAATGTTGAGCTAAAAGTTTTATTTTTTTAATAGGTTTGAGTGAATTGTGATAGGTCAAATATTTGATTTTTTAATAAGTTTGGATAGATAATAGTTAGTTCAATTTTTTTTTATTTTAAATGGACTTAATTATTTAATTATTTTTGATAAATAATGTGGGTCTAATATAAATGTGGGGCACACATAATATATATCTATATAATAAAACAGCTCATACTTTGAATTTTATCCCAGTCATATTTTCCCCCTCAAAAATATCACCAATCACTTATTTCACCCATCATCCATCTGTCAGACTCAAATTTCAAGTCGCATCACTCATTTCTATCACATGCTTAATCATTTATATATTTTTTTCCTAAAAATATCACATCACTTATTTCTATTATATATTTAATCATTTGATATTTGATTAATCTATAGTTAATATAATTTTTATTTCAAACATTATTCATATACAATAGTATACACATGTTGAAATTTAATATTTGATCGATTTTTTGAGTACTCGAATTTTATATTTTATCGTGCTTTCAGACACGGATTATGACTAGTATATATATATATATATATAATACATATATTTAACTAATATAAAAAAAAAATTTGAGGGGCACGTGCCCACCCTGACCCCTACCTCCCTCCGCCTGTACTGTGGAGCTAAGTACCTTACGAAGATGAACGTACTTGCATGATTGGTAATATACACACCCATGGGCTAGTGTATTCTTTCCTGCAAGAGCTCGTGCTATGCTTGGGAAACCTAAGGGCCAAAAATGGCCTCATTTGTTGAGAGCAAAATCGAAGAAACCTCACTGCGGGATCCGCGGTACCCTTTCCCAAAACTATATGTGACGCGACTCCCTTGACTATCTTCATTCCTTTTGTTGATAGCGAAAAAACTAGTTGGAATCATAAGGATATTATATAACCACCTCTCAGCAACCTAAACATGAACTTGACAGCAGTGCGGTCACCGCGAGTCTACCAAAAATTGTTTAGTCTCATGCCTAAGTAGCAGCAACTGTGCCATGCAATTTGACTATTGAGCACAACACAAAAAGAGGCCTTTCGAAGTCCTCGCGACACCCATGACTTGTTTTACTCGAAATGGTCGAAATCGCCTCGATGCTTGAGTAACTCATAAATGAATCACTTCTAGGGAGTCATATGGGTTGGCACCGATGCACTAATCACAACTCATTTGCACAGGGATTATTCCTTCTTTGAAGTTTAATTCTTGCATGATTTCTTAACTTAGATGCATGAGGTCCTTGCATTAAAATAATCAATCTCACTCGATCCACATGGAAATGGTTTTTGCCATCAACATTATGCAAATACTGGAAGGAAAATGAATATATGTGTGCATGTCTTAGTTCTTGACCACACCTCAAATTCATAGGCCAGAAAAAAAAAATTATACATAACTACTCCTTGTATTTTTGAAAAAAAAGGGGCGGGGGGGGGGGGGGGGGGGGGGGGATGGAGGCGAGAAAATAACAAAGAAAAGCTATCTAGCTTTTTCACTTTGAGAAATATTCAATATTTCAATTGGTAGAAAGAAAATATATATTGCGTTTCTTTCTAAGGCATGAAATATGTTGCCACTTGCATCAGAACATATTGCAGGTTGTTATTCTCAATGTTTGGAAAACAAAAAAAAATGAATATTGAGCCTAATGATAATGATTTGGCTTATGTGCGAGGGACATTGTGAATCCACCAAAGGCACGCCACCAGCACATCCTTGAATTCTCGAGGGGTCAAGCCATCTCCACAGTATGCCGCTCCCTCCAGCTATTTGAGAAATCAAATCTCAATTGTACAAATGGCCAAGGCATAGCCGCATTTTGCTATGACAAAACCTACCTATCTTAATGTCATGATCTACGAAGATTGCTCACGTCGGTAAAGGTCATCTTCAACCTTTGTCGTGGCAAGTAATTGATGTGGAATATTCTATCCAACAACCTTAAAAATATTATCTAGTCAAAACATTCTACTATCCAGTGAGGATTGCTAGAAATGGTGTTGAGCAACAAGCTTGCCTTAGCTGGCACCTTAATTCATGAGCCAAGCAATGTTGATATTAAATGGCCACAAGCTGGACACGAAGGATGTGTCATGCCAAGCATACGAGACGAATTATTTTCCACGAAGCGAAACCAAAATACATGAAGTCCATTTTTTTGGCAAAAGCTACCTATCAAAATGCTGAAAGTTCGTCGTGACTAAAGGTGTTATTATTGTCTCGATATAGATGCTTTTGCTTCCTCGACAAAGTGTTCATGAGTCGAGTGAGGTAAATCCAAGCGGGGTGATCTCAACATAAGTTACTAATAGGCATTGCTTGATTCAAATTCTGATGCAACTGCCTCCGAGACTAGAAGCATGTTAAAGGGTGTCAAAGACCTCCACTGTTCGCGACAGCCCCTTGCTACGAGATGAACATGGTCTTGCAATAGGCTATGCAGCTCAGCCCCTCGCCGCCCATTCAACTACACTCTATCATGTCGCAGCGACTTAATCCTTATTCAAGCTTTACCAAGCTAAATCCATTAACTTATCAAGCCAAACATGTGCCAGTCGATAATGACTTCGAGCGAGATACTCACCTTATGGCTCTGTTCTCGTGAGCTCATCTTGTGGCCACTTGCAAGAAAATTCATGAACCCATTTTGAACAAGGTTCAAAGTATCGGCCGAGTCCGATACAACTAGGCCATTGACGATACGATAACGATACACGAGTCGAAAGATTGACGAATTTAACTTGTATCGGCGATATCTTGGACGTCTCGGCCAAAATCAAAGGTGTTGGTGAAAACTCGATTCAACTCGGGCGACTCGACTCGGAATCCTTCCGAGTTGAACACGACAGAAGAAAAATCCCCAAATCTGACTCACACCTCTGCAAAAGCTTATCAACACTCCATCATTTTTTGAAAAATGAACAAAAATCCAAAAAAAAAAAAAAAAAAGGGGGGGATGGGAAATAAAGCAGACCTACTACCAGACTACCCGTTGAAAGACTCGACACCCATGTGAAAATTGCAGAAATCACATGAACCCTAAGGCAGCAAACCCCTATAAAAAACCAAGATTACTACCATACCTGTAAATCGAACCCTGAAACATCTTCTTCATTTGGTCTTGTGTGCCAATCTTGTTCAATTCTTTGTTATTCTTGTTCAACTCTTTGTTGAAAGGATTTTCTTCAATTCTTTGTTGAGACGATTTTTTTCGGTCTATATCGACGAGGAACTGCACTGTGCATTTGTCTGTCTGCACTCTGTTACCATGCAACTCTAGGAAGTGAGAAAGACGAAGAACGTAGGAAAAAAAACTAATTTTTTTTTACAGAATGTTTATATATTTATATTTGCCTTAAAAGTAACATAAAAGTAGTAGCTCAATTGGGTGGTGTTGCAAATTGTGTTGTTGCAAGGTCCCTGATTCGACTCCTCCAATGCTCCAACATGTAGGTTGTTTTTTTTTTTTTTTAACTAAGTGTTTATATATTTATATTTACTTTAAAAGTAACATAAAAGTAGTAGCTCAATTAGGTGGTGTTGCAAATTGAGTTGTTGCAAGGTCTCTAGTTCGATTCCACGAATGCTCTAACATGTAGTCTAGTTTTTTTTTTCACTAAGTGTTTATATATTTATATTTGTCTTAACATAACATAAACATAGTAGCTCAATTGTGTGGACTTGCACACTGTAATGTTGTAGGTCACTAGTTCGACTCCTCTAAGACCCCAACACACTGTTTGCCCTTTTTTTTTTTTGACCGAATATGTATATATTTATATTTGCCTTAAAAGTAACACAAAAATAGTAGCTCAATTGGGTGGTGTTGCAAATTGAGTTGTTGCAAGATCCCTAGTTCGATTCCACGAATGTGCCAACATGTAGTCTAGTTTTTTTTTTTTTACTAAGTGTTTATATATTTATATTTGTCTTAACATAACATAAACATATTAGCTCAATTGGGTGGACTTGCACATTGTAATGTTGTAGGTCACTAGTTCGACTCCTCTAAGACCCCAACACACTGTTTGCCCTTTTTTTTTTGACCGAATATTTATATATTTATATTTACTTTAAAAGTATCATAAAAGTAGTAGCTCAATTGGGTGGTGTTACAAATTGAGTTGTTGCAAGGTCCCTGGTTTGACTCCTTCAATGCTCCAACATGCAGGTTGTTTTTTTTTAAACTAAGTGTTTATATATTTATATTTACCTTAAAAGTAACATAAAAGTAGTAGCTCAATTGGGTGACCCAAATTGTCATCTGCAGGACAATAGTTCGACTCCTCCAAGACGAACATGTTTTTTTATATTATTGTCATAGTTAAATTACTTATTTATTGCATAAATATTAAAATTATTGTATTTTAATGATCAAAAAAATTATAACTTTAATGTAATAATTAGATACATCAATATTTTATAATAATAAATGAGTGGATATAAGTTCCTTTTTCTTATTTATAAAAAATATATGTTCTATTTCAAATTATATAAAATTAAATGTTACAATTACATTTTTTTTATATTTAAACTATTTCAATCAATTGCATGTTACTTATTTAATTATTTGAAATTTGTGACATTGTAGAATGGCTCATAAAAAATACGACATTAGTTGGGAACATGCAACACCTGTTGGTAGTGATCGACGAATTACAAAGTGCAATTATTGTGGTAAAATAATTCATGGTGACATTACTCGAATGAAGCAGCATATTGCACATGTATCCGGCCAGGTGGAAGGATGTTCACGTGCACCAAAAGAAGTGTCACAATTCTTGAGACAACATCTTAGTGATTGTAGTGAAGAAAGGACTTCTATAAAAAAAAAAAAAGAACGAATTATGCAATCATTACGAGATGAAAATTGTTACAACCTGGATGACGACGATGATGATGATGGTGAAAATCAAATTGAAGATGGTGATTTTGAAAGAAGACAGTTAAAGCATGCAATGAAAGAAAGCTGTCAAATGGCTTGGATGGAGGAAGAGGGTCGTAGGCACTCTGTATTAAATGCAAGCGGTCGATCATCACAACCATCAAGCTCAGAGAATCAAGCGCGGACCACCACGTAGCTATAGCATAAAAGAAGGTGCAAGCATGCCTGTAAGTGGCCTTGATCCGTACATGTTCCCGTTGATATAAAAGTCAATAAAAGGCATGTTCTCAGGTGCGAACCTGAAAAAAGTGAAAAAAGTTATTTCGAAGTTCTTCCTCTTCAATGTCATACCATTCAATGCAGCTGATAGTGGGCCTTACTATCAATCAATGATTGACACTATTGCGGATGCAGGCCCAGGAATAAAGGGCCCACAGGATATCAAATTGGTAGTTCTTATTTGGAGGAGGAGGTTCAAGAGCTTGATGTGTATATATCTTCGATGAAGGTAAAATGGCCTCAGTATGGTTGCACAATCATGTCTGATGGGTGGAGTTCTAGAACAAAGAAACTCATTATCAATTTCATGATTTATTGTGACCGTAATATGATTTACCATACATCAGTTGATACCACAAATATTTCAAAAACTGCTGACTATATTTTCTCTCTTATGGATAAAGTTGTTGATGAAATTGGAGAAGAAAATGTAGTACATGTAGTAACCGACAATGAGGCAAGCTTTAAAGCAACTGGTAAGATGTTGATGGATAAAAGAAAACATCTATTTTGGTCTCCTTGTGCAGCTCATTGTATTGATTTGATGCTAGAAGATATTGGTCATATGAAGCAATCAAGGAGACCATAGATGATGCTAAGACGATCACATCTTTTATCTACAACAGTCTCAAAGTGGTCAACTTAATGAAGCAACATACCAGAGATAAAGATTTATTGAGGTCAGGTATAACACGATTTGCCACTGAATTTATCGCCATTGAAAGTCTTATTCGTTATGAATCGGACTTGAAAAGAATGTGCACCACCGATGACTGGCGCGAGTTCAACAAAGACAAGAAGAGGAGAAAAACAAGAGATATAATCTCAAATCTTATTTTGACTGACCAATTTTGGAAGAAGGCTAGAGAAGTTCAATATGTCATGGAGCCTCTTGTTAAGGTCTTAAAAATAGTTGATCAAGACAAAAAACCAACTTTATCAATTATCTATGAGGCAATGGACAGGGCTAAACTAGCCATACAACATTCAGTCAAAAATTGGAAGAAATACTGGGCCGTGATTGACAAAAGATGGGAGATCCAATTGCATAGACACTTGCATGCAACAGGTAAAAGTATTTAAAAATATAAATTTTTTTTGTGTATTAGCTTGTAAAATATTATAGTTTTTTACTAACTTACATTAAATTGTCAAAAATTTTGCAGCTTATTTCTTAAATCCAGTTTTTCAGTATTCTAATCAATTTTTAACCATCCTGAGGTAAGATCTGGTTTGAAAGAGGTTATTAAAATATTGGAACCAGATTTGATTAAACAAGCAAGGGCAATGAACGAGGTATGACGATTTTTGATAATTTTTTATTATAATATGTGTATATATTTGTCGCTTACGTAATACATTACACAATAAATTGCAGATCAAATTATATACTGACAAACATGGCGAGTTTGGAAATGCACTCACTAGGAAAGTTGTACATGCCTCCCTTCTAGGTTTATTTTTAAACTATATGTATTTAGTAAAGTATCATTTGTTACTCTTATGGACAATACTTATATTGTACAATTTTTTTTTTTTGTAGCTGAATGGTGGAATCAATTATGGTGAAGAAGCTCCCCATTTGCAAAAAAATGCAGTCAAAGTTTTAAGCCAAACATGTTCATCATCAGGGTGTGAAAGAAATTGGAGTATATGGTCGCTGATCCATACAAACTTCGCAACCGATTGACAATGAAAAAGCTAAATAAGCTAGTTTTTGTGCACTACAATATGCGGTTGCGAGTAAAAATTTTACATATCAGCGTGAAAATGATGATTTTTATAATCCAATTGATCTGAACTACATTTTTAATGATGAGGATATATTAGATGAGTGGATAAGAGAATAGGAGGAATCAATTTTACCACCTGATAACTTAGGTTGGCTGGATGAAGGTATTCGTGACATTGAAGAAGGTGGAAGTGGACGAGATGTAGTTGATGAAGGTGACACTAATATGGCACCAACATCTAGCAATTATGCCACTACCAGAAGATCTGAAAAAGATACGAGGCCAACCAATAAGGGTAAAAAGGCTATGAGAATTTTTGTCAGTTCTAGTGATTCTTCTTTTGATGATGATAATGATAATAATGTTGCTGATACTTATGGTGGTGGTGGTGGTGGTGGTGGTGGTGATAGTAGTAGTACTGATGATGATGATGCTAGTAATCATGGTGGAGATAATGATGAGAGCAACAAGAGTGGTGGTGGAGGGACTACTAGAGATGGCGGTGATACTCAGCTACCTGGCAGTATGTCATGGGCACAGGGGCAAGACAATTACTATGCCACACATGATACATACCATGGATATAGACCAGGGGCAATGAAACAACGGAGGAATTTAAACTCTTCCATTGGTGATGATTATTCTCATAGACGCTACCATCATTCACTTGATCGACAAGATATTGATGATCAAATGCAGAGTTTGGGATTGACATCATATGAAGGATACATGCCTTACGGACATCATCAAAGTAGTGGTATAGAATTTAGCTATGCACATGGATCATATGGATATGGTATCCCTTCGCAGCTTCCGAGGTCTACTAGTACTAATAGTGCTAGGCATTATGGCCATCGCCCTACGTATCTTGAGAGATCTACTAGTACTAGTACTGGTGGTTACTATGATCGTGTTCCAAGGAGACATCATGATGGATCTTCTAACACGACATCAGATAGTGTCAACTTTTATGGATATGATCAGTCTTCTACTAGTACTGGTCGTGAATACCGTAATTTTGGGTACTATCAGTATGGGAACCAGCCAGTACAACCTCCACAGTCACACTACTCTGATTATGGGTCATCTAGTCAATCAACTCAACCAACCCAATCAGACCCGTATTCACACTTGTACTCTTATTCTTATGGTGGATAGTACCCTAATTTGTCTTATCTTAGAGACAATAACGACGATTTTGAGTCTCATCGTCGTTCAATGTGGCAATGATTATGGCTTAATATGTTCCTAAATGTCTACATTGAACATTGATAATGATAATTATTTTCGCTCACGATTTTATGTTTCATTTTAATTATGTTTAATGTGTTTTTAGATGTATTGTGGATATATGATGCAGAAATGATAATGTCTATTTGTTTAGAATTTTTTAAAATTTTTTCGGAGCTTCTATCTTGCGTTTTGAGCATATCGGCCGATACCGCACCGCGACACCGTGACCGATGTATATCAGCACCCTCCGAGTTGATGGCCGATACCGTGACTTTGAACCATGATTTTGAAGGGCTGCTATAGGTGTCATGGACCATTACTAGCAACCGAAACCTCCGCGGCTTGGTTTTCTTACAAAGGCTGGCCAGCACAATGGCATTGCAACGACACTTGTGGTAATTTTGATGGTAAGAGGAGCCCCTTACTTCGACAGAATTTGTGCTCGCGTCAAATGGGAGAGCTATCTTGAATCTTCTTTTCACCGTCAGGTAGACCTATGTGTAACGACATGCTCAAGGAAATTATTTCTAGCAATCCTAGTTCATGGAAGTATGCTTTACAGCTGATATGTTGCATATTTATCTTGAAATGCACCGCTATAGAGCACGATATTAAAATTATAATGAATCACAGTCCCACGAGCTGCCCATGTCGAGGTGCTCGATCCAATTACACGTACCTATTTCACAAAAAACTCTTACCACTCATGGGCACCCAATTGTTATTCTGCTCGACATTGCTACATTGCAACATTGCTCTATGAATTCTAGAGGCAATTGAGGGTTGTTTTATTCATATGGTGGCTCAAGCCAAATAATCAAGGTGTTCTCCCTAAGCTAACTATCATGTCGTGAACCTCATTGGAAGCTAAATTCACACTAGGGGCAATGGAACTTTACCTCTTTGAGACACTTATAAAGACTACCTTGAGCAACCTATGCCAAAGAGAATTATCCGGTTCTACAAACCTTTGTCGCGAAGCTTAATATGAACAATGCCATAGGGAATTTCAGCCCATCGACACAATTCATATTTGGGTCACCCCGCATGAAGTTTCTAACCATGCGGGGTACCGAGGAGG
This sequence comes from Ilex paraguariensis, assembly GCA_963454935.2. Classification (NCBI taxonomy): domain Eukaryota; kingdom Viridiplantae; phylum Streptophyta; class Magnoliopsida; order Aquifoliales; family Aquifoliaceae; genus Ilex; species Ilex paraguariensis. The sequence continues at coordinate 6,663,831 of CAUOFW020000001.1, forward strand.
TCATTTTATCAGCTTGGATTTTTGATGGGCTCTGGTTGTCTCTCAATAATTTGGAAGAATAGATATATATTTGGATCGAGTTGGGCAACATCTCCGCATTGGCTCCAAACCCCCCATCAAAGTACTCAATTATGACACCTTTTGTAGTCGGCACTATGGAGCTTGGAAAGCCAAGGAAAGACCAATTTCTCAAGTCATGATCTCTGAAGCCTACAACTATAATATTCTGATAGTTCATGTATAGTCCAACTGTCATGCTACAGTTCCATTATTTTCTAGAGTCTAACTTGATCTGGGGGCTTCCTCACAAAGGCCTTCATGACCAAAAGTATCTCAATTCAAAAGGCATAAGTACTTCCTTGGGATATCTATATTCCCCATAAGATCAGTCCTTTACCCGACAGTGGTGGCAATAAAGTTAACAATCTGGCTATTAGTTAAGGCTATACTATCCTAAATCTGCAAATGTTCCTCTCTCAGACCTAATTTGCATAGGGAGCAAAGGCAAGGCATCACTGTACACTATGCCTACCTATTTTTTGTGCCCACTAATGGGGGTTACATGGCATTTAAGTGGGCTACTGCTACGAATGCTACCGCAAGAAACTTCGAACAATATATCTGCAGAATGTCAAGGCACTTGCGAGGCTCACCTCTAGCTACGCATGCTTGGGCCGTCCTTACTTAAAAAGTGGGCCCAACTTGCCCCTCATATTCTTGCTGGAAATTAGCTTGCACAAGGCGTCTGTGGTATTTATATTGGAAGCCTATCATGAACTCTATGGCAAGAAACTCTCAGAAATTTGTATACTATGTATTTAAGTCATCGCGGAGGCTATTCAAGGAACTTATAAGGATTTTATATTGCTACAATGGAATCATTTACCAAATGTGGGCCAATTTCCTTATAGATTTGGAAATTCAAGCTTTGCTTGTATAGTTCAAAATTTGCACATGGAGGGTTTATTGAATTCAAGTTCTAAGCAACCTGATGCCATTGATGGGTCATCATGAACCACTATGCGATGTGATGGTCGACATTATGCCAAGGAGATCTCTCCATTGGCTCAGATAGGTTTTCTTGGAGTACCTCAACACAATCTTCTTATAAATTGTTCAAGTGGTCCCACACTGTCTTGCCGATTCATTATCACCTATATTTTTGACTATCACATTCATAAGGATGATGGCTTTACTATTAGCTAATCATGGACCCCAATTTGGTTATACTCACAAGGTTGAGCAGATGACTTTCCAAGCCTCTATTCCAACGCTAGAGGGTAATTCATCTCACCCGTCACCATATTTTTGGGGGCATTATCTCCAGCTGGGGGTTTTCGTGGAGTACTTCCCAAACCTATATCTACGAGTACTATATCAAATTGATGCATATTTCCATCTGGGCCTAGTTATCAAATGATAGTATCAGACTTGAGATGACCTCATCAAAATGCTATGAAATGATATTCTCAAACATTATATCAAGGCAATGTCAAAAATGATGCACGCATGGAATCTCCATCATAACCAAATACAAGCAAGGGCAAATATAATGGCTCGTAATAGCATATGGCTTTCGCATTATATTGTGGATTCAAGGAGATAGCCTAATGTGGAAAATTTATTCCTTTTCTTGCATTATTAGAAAGCTTTTCATGAGCATTAAGGAGAACACGATGCCACATAGTTTGCCTTCATTACAGAGGTATAAATGGAGCCTCGTTCAAAAGATGAGAGTAGCACCATGAGCATATCACCGTGGAAATGATAAATGGATCCTTGTCCAAAAAGGCAAGAGTAGCACCATGAGCATTTGGGGGCAATCTTGGCATGACTTAGTTAGTCTGTCTCCCCTGCCGTGGAAATGGTAAATGATAATTGGATACCCTTAGAGGTAAAATGGTACGTCATTGCTCAGCCAGCATCAATATAGAGCAGCGTGAAAAGAGTATGATTGTCAGTCTCGACCCAAGTTACATGGCTTTGAAGGCTTAGTCTTTTGCGGTAGGCCACCTAATGTATGGCTTGCTGCCTATTGGGTTGAACCTGACTGGGATCTTGGGAGACTCTGATAAAAAGGTCAATGGTTTAGATCAGCATATAAAATGAGCATGATTTTCAGTCTCGGCCCGAGACATGACTTCAAAGGCTTAGTCTGCTGGAGCAGGCCTCCCGATGTATGGCTTGTTGTCCATTGGGTTGGACCTGATAAGGATCCGAAGAGGTTCTTACATAGAGCCGATGGTCTGGATCAACAAATATTATTTCTTTGTCATCCTCATATTGGTATTTTTCAACAAGAGTCCATTATTTTCTATAGATATTGACATTACATGTACTGGCTCACCCCAAACTCAAGGTAATATAAACTCCACTACCCTATTTAGGGGGCTTGTTTTTCATGAGTCGTACATTGGTACGTTGATAAGGTGATAATCTTGATATATATTTTATACTCCCTAGATGCATATTTCAATTTATTTGTGGTCAACCTCAAAAGGGGAGTTAGGACTTACCCTATATGTGTGGAGGTTATTCTATATCTGTGGACATCAGTTCATACACATGTGCGATGATGACTCTATACTTCAGTTGCGTGGAGGTCGCTTTATTTATGCGCAAGAGGGGACACATTCTAAGCAACTATCTTGCTTATTAATAGTCAAGGCATCACTACAGGGACATACTTGCTTATATATTCATAAGCCCAATGTAATAGGAATGGACTTAATCACTGGTATTCTTGGAGCATTATCTTACATATACTAGAGTCTTTCATACAAAAAACTTGGCATTCTGGGAGGCACAATCCCTTGACTATTGCCAACTTCCTATCTATAGAGGTTCATTGTTGAAGATTATTCATGTTCCACTTATGATCCAGAAGCATCTCGAAAGACCATTATCTTCCTAAGATTGGTTCAATAGATTGGAAATTATCCGACACTTTGTATTGTCTCTAATAGAAACGGTTGGCCTGTACGCTTCTATCAGACAGGGGGCTAATGTAGACAGTGAATATTGTAACACTGCCACATGGATGACCACATCGATAGGTCACCTTGGGGGACTATAAAGAGGTTGTGGTTTGGTGGGCCAAGAGGGAGTTTTAGCTTGGGAAAAATGTCACGCATGACCTAATGTATCATCGTGCCAAACACGTGCTCAAGCCACCATGTGGGGTCCCATTATAATTGGGATCCACAAATATATTTCTCCAGCTAAACGGTATAATTCGAGGAGAGAATGGAAAAAGAGAAATTAGGATATATGTGTCCAGATAAATAGGATTGTAGAATAGACCTTGAATAAACATAATCAGGATCCCGAAACTAGGTTCCCACAACAAGGTCTCGAGGTAAGGATTCTCACAGTAGGGTCCCGTTGCAGGGTGTGTTCCACTACCTAATTAATACTTGAGACACCTATCACCAGTTTATTGGCTTGCATCACATGTGCCTAGGCTACACATGTATGACCTTACTCTATAAACACCTTTATATTCTCATAAGGAGAGATTTTTTTGGAATGGATGTAAACCTTTAGGGTCTAAGCCTTGAGGATCATTTTTAGCTACTTATCTATATCTATTTATCTATATATATACTACTTATAAATGTCAACATCTGAAAAAAAAAAAAAAAAAACTTTTGATTTTCTATTGCACCCCTAATTATTACCTTAAAGGCAATTATGCCCACTAAATATTAGCTAGATAAAATTTATCTATATAACTTCTAAATTTTTTGCTAGATAAACTTTATCACTAATATTCCAAAACTTTTGTTAGATAAACTTTATAACTATATATTAGCTAGATAAACTTTATCTCTATGACTTCCAAAATATTTGCTTGATAAACTTTATCACCCATCAATGTAATAATGAACGCCAAAAAAGGTACTCTTCATGGAATGAGGAGCCTAATATGTGTTGGAGATTAAATTAATCTCCTAATATTTAATTTTTTATTGTTAGTAGGCTTGTAGTATTTTAGGAGTTGTTATTATATTATGAGTAGAATTAGTTTTGTTACCAGACTTCTTTTTTTTTTTTTTTTTGGAGGAGGAGGAGGAGTACTTGAACCTTTGACTTCAGGAAGACAAAACTTTCATAAGGCAAGAAGTACTATTGGACCAAAAGTCCACTGATTTATTACCAGACTTCTTGAATTCATGTGGAGGTGAAATTGTTTAAGATTAATAAATTATATTTAGGAGTTTTCTTGATCTTTTGTTGTAATGCGAGAAAGTCTTATTGGATTCAAAAAGTCATTGAATGCATATACCAGTAGCCTTTTACTTCATCATCATTATACACTTCGTATTTTTAAAAAATATAATCAAAACTTTATTATCTAAATTTTTTCACGTGTGCATTACTAGTATTGTTAAAAATGTGAATTTAGTAAAATGAATAACGATTTAATGGACTCTGTGATTGTGGTGTTGAAAAGGAAACCAATAATAAATTTTGAACAGAAAATTAGTTATAGATTACTTTTCAGGACATCAAGTAATGTCAAGCCTTCTTTGGATAGAAGATGCAAGTGAAAGGCACTAAAACGTGTCTTTCTTTTGTTTCATATCTCATTAAGACTACGTAAGTTTATATCAATTGGTGTAAGTTTATTTATTCATATTTTGGCCCACCCTCAATCAAAATCTTGGCTCCACCTCTGTCGGCAACATTATTTTTGCAATGGAAACCAAAATAGATGGGAACATGAGATAAGACTTGATAGGCTTGCAAGAATCTTGTTGCTTTTTATGTTTTCCTTTTTGCCTAAAAGGGTCAACTTTATATTAGCATCAATATTCAAGCCCAAATAACTTGGTCACAACTTCAAAGCATAAGCTTCGGCCTAATTTTACTATTTTGTTTCAGTGATAATAAAAATTTAATGTACTTTTAAGGAGGAAACAAATAGAAAACGAACAACTAGACAATTTTATTTTATCGTTTACTTTAACGTGTACAGTCAATTGAAAGGCAATGTGATGCTAAACTTCATAGTCTGACAATAAACAAAAAAAGATAACCGAAAGTGGTGTTTGTTGGAACAGTTAACTTGATTCTTTGCTGTTAAAATATTATTATCAATAACAGTGATCTAAGCTTCACCCGGTACGCAATTAGGTTTTTAGCACTAACCACCCTAGTCCTTTTAGTCAAAAAGAAGAAAGCCAAAAAAAGCTGTTTCACTGCCGACTATAAAGCTTCTTTCCAAGCTTGGACAAATGTTTCCTTGTGTCATTAGTTTAAAGTTAGTCTAATAGAAGGCTTCTAAGACCAAACTCAACACTGATTTTCATTTTGGTAAAAGAAATAAAGGCACGTTACTTGTTTTAATATGCACAAATTACACTTTCCATATAAATTAAATTAAGAACGCGTTAAGGCTTCTCCCAAAATGAGAGTTTGTATGAAAATGTCATTTCACAAAGACGAAAATACATACTCTCACACTGATTGGTAGTATCTATTGAATCTCTCCTCCCCTTCGCCACGACCATTTGGCGAGTTTCATTGCCTACAAAAATACCACTTTTCGATATTTTATACTTTTTACTTTTTATAGAATAAAAACATGCCACATATTTTTATGTTTCATAATTTTTAGTATTTTATCATTTTTTTTTAATCAATGGTTATAAATGAATTAATGGCGGAAACTGAAGTCAGTATTGAAGCCCTATCCCCTCCCCTCTAGCTCATAAAATTCAATGAACACACTCTAGACACGTCTCTCAAATCAACCCCGCCTCCACATCAGACCCATCCCCATATCTAGAGGTGGAATATGGATGGGGTGAGTTGGTTATGGATTAGAATAAATTTAGTTAGTTATGAGTTGAATTAAATTGAGTTGAGTTAAAATAAATCTAATCTATTTTTTACTCACGTATTAAATGAGTTATAATGAGTTTGGTTAAACTTATTAACCCATAAAATAATTAAAATTCTTAATAGATACACATTAGTACACAAAAAAACACACGCGCATACATTACTATATAAAAATACAAACATACACACATGCTAATATACTAAAAATATATGCAATACGCTTAAACACACACACTAATACATTAAAAATACACACACAAAAACTAAAAACACATTTAAAAAAAAAATTCACACACCTAATGGGTTGGATCGATTGTGGGCCATTGGTCGACCATGGCTCATGAGTCGTGGGTCAACCAATGGGTAATAGGTTGATCCATGGGGTGACCCATAGGTCATTGGTTGCAAGTTGGGTCATGGGCGGGAGTGCATTAGTCTGTGTTTTTTGTGCACTAGTGTGTGTGTGTGTGTGTTTTTTATGTATTTAGTGTATATGTGTGTATTTTTTTGTGTATTATGTGTGAATATTTTTTGATATTTTAGTATATTTATTTGATTTTATTAATTGTGTTATTTAATAGAAAGATAAATACTCAACTCAGTAAGTACCTATTTATAATTCATCTTAACCCACTTAATTAAAATGAATCGTCTTACTCAACCCATTTAGAACACGCATTAATTAATATAAGTACTCAACTCATTATTTATAAGCGAGTTAATGGGTAGTAGGTGAAGATTATCACATCTATCCACATCCATTTGGTTTGTCATTGAGATATAATGACCGGATCTAAGAGATCTATGGCTATCTACATATTTAGGATTAGTTTATGATGAGAAGAGATTTAACACTATTTATAGAATAAGTGTAAATGATGATAAGCTTGCAATGTTTTACTTTTATCTTGTGTAATTCTTACTAGGACTATCAAGGTACTACACGACACGATTAACCGACACGAATTAAGCGAGTTTGGGTGAAACTTTAACGGATTTGGGTGGTAAACGGGATGACCAGTTAAACACATTTAATAAACGAGGTCTTGTTCGGGTGAGTCATGTCAACCCATTTATCACCCGTTTATTCGTTTAAAAAAATTAATATAATAATAAATTAATAATTATTTTAAAAAATTAGAAAAAAAAAAATTTAGTAACAGACACAATATATATATATATATATATATTATTTAGTGATAGCCACGTAAATTTTTTTTTAATTTAGTGACAACCACAAAAATATAATAAAAAATTAAAAATAAGCGGGTTAAAAGAGTCGTATTGTGTTACCCGTTTATTAAACGATTCGTGTTCGTGTTGAGGTTTTGCACCTCACGACTACAGTCGTGTATGAGTTTACATGTTTTTCACCCGTCACCCGTTTAACCCGACACGTAACCGTTTAATCCAACATATTTTGATAATACACAAATTGATTTTGCACACCACCTGTCAAGTGAACAATAATAAATGCAGTAATAAAGTGGAGAGAGATAATAAGCTAAATAAGACAAGGATTTATAGTGGTTCGGTCAACGTGACCTACATCCACTTTGAAGGGCTTGGATGACCTGGTGTATTATTACTTCGAGGAAAGCATGGAGATACAAGTTATGAGATAGAGAGGAGAGTGATAGCAATGGGTGCAACTAAGTGTGATGCCCCCTAAGTGTTGGCAGGACTTACAATTTATAGTCGTCTCGTAACAGATTGAGGCGACTTATCAATAATTAAGTGACTAATCTGATAGAGCTGGCACCATCTTCTCAACGGATGGGGCAATTACGGTGCTCTCCATAAGATCCGGTCAAAGGACGACAAGGAGTTTGACTTTTTTCAAGGCGGTGTAGATGAGGTTTTTAAATGACCATTATTACTCCCTTGGTGATGTAGCTCCTCGAACCCGGACGAGCATGACCGGGCGTGGACCCCTTTGGACTGGACCTCTGGATCTCTTTTAGTTGGGTTCATAATTTAAACTGGGTTCACAACGTGGGTTGGGCCCTTGGGCTAGGCCCATTATTTGCCCCCCAATGCCCTGTGTCCAATGTTGAACCTGAATTCCGACTGATGGAAACCCCCTTTAACTGATGACTCTTCTTCTTCTTGATATAAATTCTTTTTCCTTGTAGGACTTCTCCAGGTTTCCCCATTTCTTATTCTAGAAGAACCTTTTATAAACAAGAACACTTTTCTCCCTTCCTTTCTATTCCATACGAATTTGAGAGAGAGAACTCCTCCTGAAATTCTTCAAGAACAAAGAGGTGAGATTCTTGAATCGAACATTCCGAGTGATGTCGATTGAAGGAGAAGATGTTAAGAAGTTTGTGAATCTTGGTGGAGAGCCCGAAGAGATCAGCGTAGTCCTAGAGCCTCAAGCGAACGAGAGGAACGATGGAGGTGTGGAGAAGAAACTAAGACACCATGGGCGTCACTGGGTATGGCGACCTAAGTTGCTGAGGTCGAGGCACCTTGGGCGCTGCCCAATTTTGCGACCCAGGCCGCTAGGACTGATGGAGAGACACCAAAGTTTGGGGGAGGCGCCTTGGGCTCCATTTACTGCTCATGCAAGTAGGATAAAAGGGGCGCCGAGACCGTGACGGCTCAAGCGACCCAAGCCGCTGGGACTATTGGGGAAGTGCCAAATCTAGGGGGCGCTAACATAGAGGCACCTTGGGCGCCATTCGTTGCTTGCCCAGGTGGCTTGAGAGAGGCGCAGGCGGGCGAATCCACTATTCGTGCAAGGGAACAGTGCACAAGAGAGGAGAGGGAGGTGTTGGGCGCCGAGATTAAGATGGCCTAGGCGAACCAGGCTACTAGGAGCAAAGGAGGGGCGCCGGTGTGGAGGCACCTTAAGCGCCATTGACAGGCGTTGTTCACGCAGAGAAGACCTCCTCGATGGAGAAGCTGATAGGCACCGACGAGACTAGTGTGCAAGCAACGGGCACCGGCAAGATTGAGACGGCCCAGGCGATGGGTGAGGTGTAGACGGCGTCAGGCATTGACGGAGAAGCGTTGTTCGGTGATGAGTGCAGGCAGGGGAGCCCTCAGGTGGCTTTGACGGATGTTGGGCATGATTAGACAAGCACATAGGTAGTGCTGATGGGTACTAGGCACAGTCAGGCAGCGTCGCATATAGCTGGGTCTTTGTCTTTGGGCGAGCCAAGCGACGTGGAGGTAGACACCAGACATGAACCTCCTAGTAGTAGCCCGGACAATGCTTCTCGCTCTTGCAGCAACAAACGTTTAGGGAAGGCAGCTCTCGATGACGACAGCTCGAAAGTAAGTACCATTTTTAGCATTTTCAATACGAACGCTGATATTTGGCGGATTGTCCCCACTTAGCACATTCCTCTAACAGTACTGTGCCGTCGAGCCGAGTTGGGTGAGCCTGCTTGGGATGACTCCTCCGGAGACATTGCTATCTATGAGAAGGTGCTTAAGGTTGGGTTCAGGTTCTCAATGTCTTCTTCTATTTGTCGTATTCTGCATTATTTTTCACTGGCACCAGAGTGATTGTCGCCCAATAGTTAGAGAGTTTTGTTGGGGTTTCTAGCACTGTGGAGAAAGGTGTATCATGAAGATGCCTCTCCTGAAGAGTTTTGTGCAGCCTATACTTTGAGTGAGGCTCCTACTCCCAATCGAGGCTAGTACTACTGTACTATGAGGGGAGGTAAATTGATTACGAGATTGCGCTCTAACTACAATAATTAGAAGACTTGTTTTATATTTTTTGGTGGAGAGTGGGCTTCAGAGGCTGACAAAGCTTTGGTACCAAAAAAATAGGACATCCCAAAGAGACTTGGTATGCCCACACTTATTCTTTTCCTTTTGCCTTCTTTGAAAATGTGTACTTATTACATCACTTACAGGTTCTCCAAAGCTCACAAAGGATCAAGAATGGAAGACGCAAGCAGTGAAGGTTCACCCAGTAAATGACTTTGGAGCTCTCATGCTCAAAGAGGGTGGAGCTAGAGGCTCTCCTACCATTGGTGTTGGGGTGGTGTGCCCTCCCCGAGACCTAGCGTTCGTCTTGGAAGAGAAAGGGTACATTGATTCCTTTATCTTCCCCTTCTTTACTTGGTTTTTACTACAGTAACACTTTTCTCCTTCTGTAGTGGACATGACAGTGATAGAGTCCCATTATTCCACTAGGAGCACTCATCCTTCTAAGGTGGCAAAGGTGAGTAATGCTTTGGTAGGCTCCATTGTGATGACCCCTCCAGTTGTGCCTCCTCGGTCAGCGACTCCTTCAGGTGTGACCGTCACTCTAGAGACTCCCTTATCAACTACACCTCTTGCCCCCCGTTCATCAACTCCTCCTATGGGAACCTCTACAGGAGAACTTGCCCAAATTGGCTCCATGTTAGGTGATGTGCAAGTCGTCAAGGAATGAATTTGGAGGTTTGTGCTCCCGATGAACGTTAATGAGATTAGTGCCAGGGACACCAAAGGTACCATCGATACTTTTCTGGAAAGTCTGGCTCAGGTAAGGGTCTGCTTTCTCCCTTTCTCCAGTCCCTCCTTAGGCACTAATATTCTTTTGCCTTTTTCAGGTTTCAACTGCCTTTGTGTGTCTTTTCTCAAGAGTTGTTTATTATGGCCAATTGAAGCAAAAGTCATGAGGCTATACAAAAGGAGTTTCTTACTGCTTAGGGGAGGATTGTTGAGCTTTAAGCTGCTGATAGGGCTTCCCAGGCTGAGCTTGTGGCGACCCATAAGCGGGCCACGCTTAGAGAGACTGCTTGTACGAGGGCTGAAGCAAAGCTTTTGGCGACCAGCGAGAGGGCGACTAAGCTTGGGGCTGAACTTTTGACGACCCATGAGAAGGATGTGCTCAGAGAAGCTGAGCTTGTGGAGACCCGCGAGAAGGCTGCACTTAGAGAGGTTACCTGCTTGAAAGCGGACGCATAGGTGAAGGTAGCTCACGAGAGGGCTTCTTAAGCTAAGGTGGATCTACTGCTGGCTCGTGAAAGAGTTGTCAAGGCTAAGGATGATTTGGAAAGTGGCCTTGCAAATGCCTTACTTGATGATTACGAGAAATTTTGGGAAAAAATTTCTATTACTTTCCCTGATATTGATCTTTCAGACTTCATGTTATATGAGGCGCCTAATGATGGTGATGGTGATGGTGATGGTGGCTCTGACGATGCAGAAAGTGGGGAGGAGGAGGACGACCATGAGGGCAGCTAGAGTATTGGGAACTTTTGATTTTTTTTTTTTTAGAAATGCAATATAGCCTCATTTTTGTAAAAGTGATTTTTTGCCACTGATGCTCATTTGAAATTGAATGCCAAAATGCAAAGAACCGCTGAAGTAAATTTAGAAAGTTTTATTGATGACTGCTCATGCTAAGTAAAGGTAAGTAATAACCCAAAAAAGTTACAATACAATCAAGTTCCTCAACTTTACTACTTCTACTCTCCTAAGGTGTCATTGGTAGTACCTCTTTAGATGGTCAGCATTCCAGGATGGGGTAAGACCTTTCCTTCGAAACTCTGGATCTTGTAGGTACCTAGCCTCACTACTTCTGTAATGAGGTAGGGTCCTTCCCAGCTCGGTCCAAGCTTTCCTTCTCGCGAATCCTTCTTGGCGAGAATCACTTTCTTGAAGACTAAATCTTCTAGTTGGAAGGAATGAATCTTCACCCTCAAATTGTAATACCTTGTCATGCATCGTTTGTACTCCAAATTGCGGACCATAGTCATTTCTCTTGCCTCCTCTACCAAGTCGAGGTTGATGCGGAGTCTTTCCTTGTTGGTGATGGGGTCATGGTGTTGTACCTTAGAGTATGTATCCCGATCTTGACAAGTATGATTGCTTCAGTTCCAAAGGCGATGAAAAAGAGGGTTTCTCCAATTGGGGCTCTTGGTGTCATTCGGTAGACCTATAATACACCTGGGAGTTTGTCAATCCAGAGAACCTTCGCTCTTTCAAGCCTTGTCTTTAGGCTACGTAGTACTATTTTGACTGTGACCTCGGCCTGTCCATTTGCTTGCGGGTGCACTGGATTGGAATGAGGCTACTTTATCTAGATGTCGGCGCAGAACGAGTTCAGGAGCTTGTTGTTGAATTGCTTGGCGGTGTTGGTAACTATGGCATGGGGTACTTCGAAACGGCAGACCAGGTTCTTCCAAATAAAGTCATTAACTTTTGTGTCTGTTATCTTCGCTAAGGGCTCGACTACCGCCCACTTAGTGAAGTAGTCGATGGCTACCACTATGAACTTGCATTGCCCCTTGCTCAAAGGTAGAGGGACCAAGATGTCAATATGCCATTTGGAAAAATGCTATGGACTTGTGATGGATGTCAGTTATTCTAGTGGCTATCTGGACACCGTGGCGAAGCATTGGCACTTGTCATATTTTTTGGTGTACTCTTGGGCGTCTCTGACCATGCTTGGCTAAAAGTAGCCCTGCCTGAGGGCCTTGTGGGCTAGGAAACAACCTCCAAAGTGGTTTTCGTAAACTCCTTCATAGATTTCTCGTAGGGTGTAGTCAGCTTCATCTGGGGAGAGGCATCGTAGCAATGGCAAGGTATAGCCTTTCTTGTACAAGACACCCTGTAGGACAGTGAACTTGGAGGCTCTCATCCTAAGCTTCTTGGCTTCCAATGGGTCGTCTGACAAAGTGTCCTCCTAGAGGTATGCCCTTATCGGGTCATCCAATTTGATTCGGCAAATGCATATTTAACGCTAATGGCTTGCATGTCTAGCCTGCTTGGCTCGAACTAGTGACCGACGAATGTTGGTTCTGGTGAGGCTTCCGAGGACAAGGCGAGCCTAGCAAGTGCATCTACAGCCATATCCCTCAGGATGTGATAGATCTAGAAGTGATGGAACTTCGTAAGCAAGGCTTGCACCATGGCAAGATACTCATGCATTCTGGTTCATTTTGCTTCGAACTCACCCATCACTTGATTGACTATCAACTGAGAGTCACTATAAGCGATGAGGTGTTGAGCTTCCATTTCAGTTGTCAATCTTAAGCTAGAGAGGAGGGTTTCATATTCTGCCTCATTGTTGGAGACGGTAAAGTGGAGCTTCACGACGTATTTGATGGAAGTGATGTCGGGCTAATCAAAATTAGGCTAGTTTTCCCTCCTTCGCTGGTCAAGGAGCCATCGTCGTAGAGCTTCTAGAGAGGTAGTTGAAAAGGAGCGTTGGAGGTTATGGTGGGCGGCTAGGCACTGGCTTAGGCGCCTGGATGCCCTGGGCGCCCTTATAGAGCGCCAGGTTGTCTTGGTCGTTAGGCCTTGACGCCTGGATGTCTAGGTAAGTTTCTGAGGAGGCTTCCTGAGGTGTCGAGGGTCCACTACCGTCTTCCTCTACTAGTGTGAGCTCTGTAATAAAATCAACCAATACTTGTGCTTTTATGGTTGCCATTGGTTGGTACTGGACATCAAACTCACCCAACTCTATTGCCCACTTAAGGAGTCTTCTAGAGACATCTGGCTTCGAGCGCCAGTTTTTCTAGCCCTAAATATCTTATTTATGCTCCTCGGTATGCCCTGCTCATGTAATAGATAGGCTTTTTCACTCCTTCGTTATTTCTGATGAAAACGGAGCTTACTGTCGATAGGGAAGCAGAAATGTACAAATATAAAGTTTCACCTGGTATAGCATATGAAAGGATAGGAGGCGTAGCCAAGTAATCTTTGAGCTTTTGAAAAGCTTCTTCTGCCTCAGGTCCCCACTCAAAATCTTTTTGGAGAATATTGAAGAAGGGTAAATACTTATCTGCAGACTTGGAAACAAATCTGTAGAGTGCTGCAATTCTTCCATTGAGGCGCTGGAGCTCCTTGGTCGTGGTGGGTGACTTCATATCCAGGATAGTTTTGATCTTGTCAGAATTCGCCTCGATTCCCCTCTAGTTGACCATGAAGCCCAAGAACTTTCTTGATTCATCGCCAAATGCGCACTTCTTAAGGTTTAGCTTCATACGGTACGACCTAAGAACATCGAAGGTTTCTTGGAGGTGGTCTATGTGGTCTGCTGCGGCAAGGCTTTTTACCAGCATATTGTCCACACTTCCATTGTTCTCCCAATTTGAGACTGGAACATCTTGTTTACCAACTGTTGGTAGGTTGCTTCTGTATTTTTTAGTCCGAAGGGCATGGCCCTGTAGCAGTAGGTCCCCTTCGGAGTGATGAATAACGTTTTCTCATGGTCTGGGGGATGCATGTTGATCTGGTTATATTCATAATATGCATACATGAAGGTGAGCAATTCATGTCCTGCAGTGGCATCGACGAGGAGGTCAATTCGTGACAACAAGTAACTGTCTTTAAGACACGCCTTGTTGAGTTCAGTGAAGTCAACACATAGGCATCATTTTTCGTTGACTTTAGTCACCATCACCACATTTGAGAGTCATACTGGATAGGGCACTTCTCTGATTGCCCCATTTTCTATCAACTTTTCCACCTCTTTGTCCATTGCTTGCGCCCTCTCAGTGGAGGAGCTCCTTAGCTTTTGGCGAACAAGTTTGTAATGAAGGTTGACATTGAGATGATAGGTGGCGACTTTAGGGTCGATGCCCTCAAGGTCTTCATGTGACCATACAAAAACATTCATTTTGAGCCTAAAAAAATATGTAAGTTGGTGAGATAAATCTTCAAAAAGGGAAAAGCCAATATATACTCTTATGTCTGGATACTCCTCATTTAGGACCACTTATTTGAGCTCCTCTACTGGTTCTCCTCTTTCCAACGTGGCATCATCTCTTGGGTTGAGGACCTCCACTTGTAGTGCTTCTTGTGGTTTCCTAGTCTTCATGGAGGAGATGTAGCATTCTCTTGCAGCAACCTGATCTCCTCGGACCTCTTTGATCTATTCGGGGTTAGAAAACGGAGGATAAAATGATAGGTGGAGGGCACAGCTCTTAGGGTGTTGAGATCGAGTCGCCCTAGAATGATGTTGTAAGCAGACGAGCAGTCTATCACCAGGAAGTTAACCATGACTGTGGAGCTCCGGGGCACTGCATCGACGGTGACTAGTAATGTGATGGACCCTAGGGGATACACCTTCTTCCCTGAGAATCCGATAAGAGGCGACCTGATGGGCTGCAGCCTTTCTCTCCCCAAGTTGAGTTTGTCATAGGCTTCTGCAAAACAAGATGTTCGCAGAGCTATCGTTGTCCACAAGAATTCATCGTACCTGAAAGTTGGTGATGGTTATAGTAAGCACTAGAGGGTCATCATGGCGGTACTGGATTCCTTTTAGGTCCTTTTCTAAGAAGAATATGACCTCATTTTTTCTATGCTTAGGTGCCTTGGGCAGGACCAAGTCGATCTTTGGCAGGTACCCTCTATTTCCTGCTTCACTTGTTTCCACTCTCCTTCTTATTGTCTTTGTCTCTCTCCTTTCTCTTCTCCCCTGTGTCGGAGGACTCACCTCGTCTGGCCCTAGTGATGTCCTCAGCATTCATGTATTTTTAGGCTTTCGCTAACAGTTTTGGCATACTCTTTAGTAGGTGTTTCATCACTGAAAGGAGGAAGCTTGATGAACGAAGACCTTCTAAGAAGGCAGTCATGGTAACCTTATCGTCAGGCTCTTCAATCTAGAGAACTTTCTTGTTAAAATGAGCGAGATAACTCCTCAGGCTCTCGTCACGGTTTCAAGTCCTTATGCCTTCATGACGTAGAAGACGTCGCCTAGCTAATTCTGCACTTCTTTGATTTTTTCGTCCCAATGGTCGGGAGCTCTTTTGGAATTGTCGTGGAAATGGCTCTAATGCTCCACGCTTTGGTTTTCTCCCTACTCATCTTAAAAATGTGGGTCTCCACCATGAGAAAGGAAGCTGGAGGAGAAGGTGGAGGTCCCTCATGGTGGGCTTTCCCTGTGTAGGGCACCTAATGGGGCTCTCGAGGAGGAGCCCAAGTGGGGAGGTCCATGACGCCCAGGGCACAGAGCGCCTCTAACTTGAGGCCCTCTAGGCTGTGCTCCTCCTTATTGTCCAGTGAGCATTAGTTGTAGGATCTGCTAATTCTGAGCTACGAGCTGTTGCATTGTCTCCAATATCTACTATGCACTTGGAACATGATTGGTTAGTGGAGGAGCAACCTTCTCCTCTTGTGCTGAATTATCTTCAAGCTGATTTATGGATCTGGTGGTGATCGCTATAAGTACAGCAAGAGAAGTACTTAAGTGAGAATTTTGTCGTTCCCACAGACGATGTCAAACTGATAATACACAAATTGATTTTGCACACCACCTGTCAAGTAATCAGTAATAAATGCAGTAATAAAATGGAGAGAAATAATAAGCTAAATGAAACAAAGATTTATAGTAGTTCAGTCAACACGACCTACTTTCACTTTGAAAGGCTTGGATGACCAGGTGTTTTATTACTTCGAGGAGTGCAGAGAGAATAGGGAGATACAAGCTTTGAGATAGAGAGGAGAGTGATAACAATGTGTGCAATTGAGTGTGATACTCCCAAATATTGGCGGGACTTACAATTTATAGTCATCTCCTAACAGATTGAGACAACTTATCAGTAACCAGTTAGCTAATCTGGTGGAGTTGGCGCTATATTCTCAACGGATGAGACAGTTTGGGTGCTCTCCATAAGATACGGTCAAAAAATGACGTGGTGGTTAACTTTTTTTAAGGCGATGCGAATGAGGCTCTTGAATGCCTCTGCTTACTCCCCTGGTGATATAACTCATCGAACCCTGACAAATTTGACCAGGCATACATCCCTTTAGGCTAGACTTAGTGGATCTCTTTTAGTTGAGCTCTTAATTTAAAGTGGGCTCACAACGTGGATTAAACCCTTGACCAAATCCATCATGTTTGACACCCCTAATTCACACCCTTTAAACATAATTGAATCTCATATAATCAAGTACGTTTAATAATACATTGATATTAATGTACCCAATTTGCCAAACCATTTATATCTTTGCGTCTTGTTTCTCTCTTCTTTTCCTTTTCTCTAATCCCTTTTCTATTATAACTTTGTTCAGTATCACGCAATCAAAACCCAGATTCTGACAACCGTTTGTGTGATTATGTTTCGGGTTTGTGCGAATCAATCAAAAACGTTTTGGTAAGGGAGCTCCGGCAAGTCAATTGATCAATTCTCATGAGCGAGTACACTGTTTCTGCAGCGGATGTTAACAAATTTACTACACCTTCACAAACCACAAGAGGATTATATAGTTATTTTTCAAGGATTATCTAGTTATTTCTGAAGTCAAGCGGAATAATGTGCACAAGAGTGAAGTGAATGAGGAGGAAATCCGAATACTCCACTCGCCCATGTTGGCTTGATTGATTCAATACTATCCTCCTAAACTCGCAAAACAAAGATTTTCAGTTGTCACCCGTCCTGAACGAAGGTCGGGCTCGGCGACAATCGGAGCTTTTGTTTTCTTGTAGATATCAAATAACCATGACAAGTGAAGCAAATTAACATGTGTTCGAGAACGAAAGTAGACAACAAAGATCAATTGTGAAATTATATCTAAGTCATATTAAATCACACCCTTAGCACTAGGGAGAGGGAGAGGGAGAGGGAGAAAAACATACGCCAATGCCTTACTTAATTACATGAAAGAAAGCTTTTCTGTGAAACAAAACGAAAAGGTGAGAGAGTATCTAACAGGGGATCTGCGAAGTGAACCACTCCATGACGTGAATAGGTGCCTTGATTAGCTCCAGTGCCAGCTCCACCAGCACCGTCACGCATAAGCAACACGGACATATACAAGTCAAAGTCAATCTGCGAATTCACATAATTACAATCAAATCGAATCCAGATCCAATCGGCCACAATTGAGAGAGAGAGAGAGAGAGAGAGAGAGAACCCGACGATCCAGACGACGATGCCGACGATGGAGATGAGGAGGGAGAGGAAGGCGAAGGGAAGACCCAATAGGAAGCCCAAAGGTCGGCAATCTCCGTCGCCACAGCACATGATGATGACGGTGGTGGTGGTGTGTCCGGGTCTTTTCTTCACTCTCTCTCTCTCCTGAATATGATGGAGGGAGACTGGGGGTTTGTTGTGTATTTACTTTTCTTTCCCAGCTGTTATTCTGAATTGATAATTATCGAGAATAAGGCCATCTGTCGCAGAGTGATTCTATAAATCAAAAAAAATTATTGAGAACATGCATGATGCATGGCACAATTGGAAAGACCGGGAGGGACACGTTACACAATTGGAAGCATCGGGGGGGACACGTGTTTTTGTTTATGCCTTAAGTGACAGTGATGTTTATTTTATAACCAGAGGAGTATTATTTTGGAGTTGTCTACTGTAACTAAAAACAAAATTTTGGTGTTATATCGATATTTGTTATATTTATTATCATAGCAAAAAATGTGATAGAAATAATTATTATATCAGTAATAAAATACTCATAATGCTGGTAAAAAATACTAACAAAATTGATAAATCACTCGGAAAAATTTTAATTTTTTTTATACTAAAAAAAATAGTAAAAGTAGCTATTACAACAATGGTAAAAACATCCATAATAATAATAAAAATACTCATAATAGTAATAAATCAACAAAAAAATGATAATTTTTTTGATCGTAAAATGACCCTTTAAAGTAGTAAATTTTAGAAGTACGGTATTTGATTTTTTTTTTCAATACTGTAGTCAAGTCTTAATATTTTTTATGTTAAAATAATCCCTAAAATTTTAATTATTTTAATTTAGTCTTTTAATTATTAATTTTATTTCAATTATGTTCTTTCATCAATTTTAGCCATTAGAACAAACAGTTACAAGTCATATATTTGTTCTATGGTCATTCACAACATGTGTCGTCGTCTGTTTTAATAATCAAAATTGACGGAAGAATTTAATTGGGACAAAATTGATAGTTCATGGATTAAATTGACAAAATTAAAAGTTAAAGACATTTAACACAAGAGGTAAAGTTCAAGAATTAATTATTATATTTACTTAATTTTTTTTTATGAGCGGAAACCAATGGCGGAGCTAGGAAGGAGTTTCTACCCTAAAATATTTTTCCTTATTATCAATGACATATGTGCTCTATTTGTTTAATAATTTAAATTATATTTACCCTATTTTTTTCATATTGATTATTATAAGTCTATATAATAAAACATCTAGAAGTTTGAATCTTTATCTCACCCATATTTTTCCTCTCAAAATCATCTCATCACTCAATTCTATCACATGTTTAATAATTTAATATTTGATTAATTTATAACTTAATACAATTATTGTTTCATACATGATAGTATACACGTGTTGAAAAAAGATTATCAGGTTATACATTTTGAGAAAATTTTGATGTTATTTTTGAAAAACTAATAGATAAAAATTAATTTTAAATGATGTAATCAAATAAACCAAGAAATAAAAAATTGTTACTTAGTATAGTGAGATTAATTTTTTAAACGATCAAAATTTATGTTTTATCGTGTTTTTAGACACGAATTATAACTAGTTCATACATAAAATAACTATTAATTTTTGTACACGTTTCAAATTTACCTAAATAAAACTTTTGACATATTGGGATCATTTTATCACTTTTTAAAAAATTATAAAAATTATTTTTCATTGTAGCAATATTAGTGTTATGCGACGTTTGACAATTGTAATATCTTTCGATAACCGTGTTATCCTTCGTTGAGTTTTATGTTACTTTTATTAGAAGTCATGCAGTCAATCACAACACTATGGAAGTGCGTAATTGCAATTGACATTTTTAAACTTGATTTTCAAACCTAACAGAGGTTGAAAGTATGAAAGCTTGGGGTTAATTGTAGATGAATATAATCAATTCAATTTTTTTTGTGAAGTTTTATAATTAGTGCTTTTTTTAGCATAAATATACTATATGAATCAATTTTTGATCTTTTTGTCTTTTATAAGTTTTTGATTGTCAAAATATGATGTATATAAATGTGCCCCACCATAAGTCATTTCTTGATTCCGCCCATGCGGGAAACTTTTTTTTTTTTAAACTAATATATTCATATCTTCGTTCAAGTAGGAAAATACTAAATACACATACAATCAGGTGATAGTAAAGTCTTAAACTCAGGAGGGGTCAATTGACTTAACTCAAAAGAATTGGGGTATCAGAACCTCTGACTTCCAATGGGAGGTTAGGGGTTTGAAGTCCCCTAGACGCAATAGCGTGACTGCTTAGTAGGATAAAACTTCAGTTACTTAGACGAATTGTATCCAACTCTCTAATGTGAGTTTTGAGTCACCGACAAAACGCAAGTCCTAATTTAACTGGTCTATGAGTTGAGCGACCGGTTCATATACTCGGATTTGTCCTTTGTTCTACTCAGAATTACGAGCATGAGCGACATAAGTGCGTCTCTACTCGTTGAGGACAGGTTATAGGATATCCCCATTACAAAAAAAAAAAAAAAATTAGCTGCTCTAGTAAGAACTCTTGACTCATAACAAAACCTTAAATTAAGGGCTTTGGGCAGATGCCTAATATCTTCAATGATACTGCTGATTTTCCATGGTGGGTCACATTCAGTCGACCTTAACTTGATGATCACTTTCAACGCATGCCTGTTGTAAGCCAGAGGAAAATGCCATAAGGCAGGCGTGCCTAACAGCCTCTGCTTCAGAGCATAAGCTGGATACTGCTGGGATTATTTTTGCTGCTCCATCAAACTCAATCCCAATTACGTCCCTCAAAATTACTCCAATGGCTGCTTTTCCATTCAGGAAACAGTCAAAAGCAAGGCAATACTAGACTTATTCTTAAAGAATAAATCTGAAATACTTGTTATCGACTACTCTTTAAATAGAAGTATTAACAAAATTCAAAAAATACAAATTAAAATATAACTTAGAACATCCAAATTACTTTGAATTGACCTTATACCAATAAGTGGCCCCTGCAAGTTCCCTACAATTAATATTGTCACAAAAGAATTACTTAAACATGGCCGATTAGGAGTAGGCTCGTTGAATCTCATTTCGGAGGTTAGGCTTCATTGTAATAGTGATACCTTGCAGTTATAACAATGAGAAGAAAAAAAAATATATGTACAAGTCTATTGGTTTGTTACCATTAATTTTTTTTGCTTCGTGTCAAGTCTTGGCTTTATAGGCCCAACAATTGTTTATATAATTCATAAGCCCGACATAAAATTAATAAGTTTGATTTATCTTTGAAGAGTTTGAATGAAAAATGGGTGAATTTATCAAACTCGCCAATCAAATGAATCACATGAAATCAATTAATCAAAATATGTATCCGGTTAAACCCAATTAAACATTGTTTATAATTGAAACGAACTCAATACAAACTGAATTTAATTATACGTTATTAGAAATGGGTCTGGTATGAATTGAGTAAATTTTGACACAATACAACTTAGATACAACACAACCTATTGACAGTCCTATTCTCTTTGAATGTAATGGGGTTGAATCCCTTTTTCTTAAGAAAAACAAATATTTTTAATGTTGGTATTATGTGATTACATATTGGTAGGCCTGTCAAAGGGCCGAATTTCAACCCGAATCTGAATTCGTTTAAACAGATATGGATCAGATTTTCAATCTATTAATCCGATTCGAATAAAAAGATATATTATGTAAATAAATATCATGCATATATTATATTTATATTGGAAAACAAGTAAAAATGGAGTGAATATCACAATGTAAGACCCACTTTTTTCATTTTCATTTTATTTCCCTCTATTGTCTGGGTTTTCCTCTTGCTTTCACTTTAATTTTTTGTTTTTCCTCCCTTTTTTAGCTCATTATCTAAATTCTCATTGTTAATTTTTTGGTGTACATGTGCTTTGTGTGACAAATGAATCAAATCAGATTTTTGGATTAGATATTCGAAAATTAATGGATTCGGACATGGATTAAAATTTTTAAATCCATCGAATAATTGGATCGACAAAAACTAAATCAGATTCAGATTTGAATAAATGACAATCCAGTCCATACTCGATCCATTGACAGGTCTACATGTTAGTGGTCATTATCTTGTCTCATACCTCTTTAGTGGTTTGTGTATGTGTGTTGTATGGGAACATTGTGACAATTGTCTTGTGTGTCAACCAAAAAAAAGTTTGTAGTACCTGATGAATTCATGACACATATCCACACCATGGAAACACAAGTGGCCAGAGTCATCAATTGACATGGTAGTTGTAAGACCCCATAAAAAATTTAAAGATGGACTATGATTTTAAGAGTACTTTCAAATGATGATAAAAAGTTTGGTGTAACATTTGAAGGAATGATCATGAAGTTTGAGTTTTTCGGGTATTGACTTTTGAATCAAATTTAATCTCAAAGACATCTAAGTTTAAGAAGGGTAAATAGGTACATTGCTAAGGGTTTTTAGGTCAAAATAATATTACCATTGAATTCGAAAGATTGAGAAACCTTGGGATAGTTAATATGGGTTGTATTAGAAGTTTAAAAGTATTTTTTAGTCAAAGTGCATTTTGGAGAGAATTTGGGTATGAAGGAATTTGACAATATCTTAGTATTTTGATCATAACGTTTTGCCCTGATTCCAATTGATCTGATATTTGGACATTAAAAGTGCATGAGAGATTTCCTGCAATGAATACGGATAGCGATCCTCTAAATGGGGAACCTGAAACAACCAAGAGGTTAGGAAAAGAGTCAGGTGAGCATCCAGCTTATCCCCTCCGAAGCTTAAATCAGTAGACGTTAGACTTTAGCACAATGTTGTTCTTAGTTTAGTTTGCGTATCTTTGTTCATCTTTCTGATGAGTATTTATACTTGGACTAGCAATGAGTGAAGTGTTTGGAGTCTCATCTCAATATTTAATGATTTGCACTCTTATCCATGCATAATGAGTGTTTTTCATTCAGATTCTCATGACTGGTTCACTCAGGCGATAGGATGACTGCTCGGGGTATGTCAAACACTTATGACCCTATCCCCGATCATTTAAATCCATCTGATCGGTGCTTGACACCTACTCCATATTGTTTAATGCTAGGGGAACTGTTCCTCGGGTTTCCTGAGGATATATGGTCGACACAATGACCATTAAAGCTTTGCAATTATCACTGTCAGTTTGGGTCTCGAGGAAGCAGAGGCTCATTAATAGCCCTATCATAGTCACTCAAGTCCTTATTAATAAGTTGTTATATCTCTTTAAATGCTGGTCTCAGCTTGTCTACTCAGTTCCTTTGAGCCATTACTCCTTGGCACCATCTCTCGGCGCCTTTTGAGTTCCATAACAGCTATAACTATCCACAGTCAGTTTGGGGGCTGCTGAGCCGCCTAAAGTCCTGTCAACTACCCATAGCCTATATTTTCCTTGCGACATGGGACAAGTGGCTCAAGAAGAATGGAGGATTGCTGAACACGCCTGGGTTATATGAGCGGTTACTTGCACTTCCGGCGCCATTTTTTTCAAATTTCAAAATGATTATCTGCCTCTTCGATTCGCACCCCTACTGTACAATATGAATAGGAGATCATTTAGCTATTTGCAGACTTTGAATCTTCGAATCCTCAATCAACACTCAACTCCCAAGCAGTTATCTTTTACTCTCCCGAGTAACCGTTCTCAGTCCCCCGAGCGCCTTTCTTGAAGATCTTCAACCTATAAGTACTCTCCTCCCCATGATTTTTCCCTTCATCTTCTACATTTCTTTTGGACTCCATCCATGGCCAAAATACGAAGAACCGTAGTGAGGGAATCAGTTACACTTAGGGACAACGGTAGATTGAGGAGAACTGAGGTGAAAGATAGCAACCTACATACTTTTAGAGAGAGATACAACATCCCCGAGCTTGTTTATACATTCATTTTCGAATCTAGATTTCATAGGAATGACATAGGGAGCGTAGAACTCAGGCCTTTCTTCACCAAAGCCATCATGGAAGGGAAAGTTAGGTTTCCCCTCCATCCTCTCTTGTTGAGGATGCTAATGCACTTGAGTTTTTCCCCCTCTAGTGTGGCATAAATTTTTTCAGAGTAGTCATGGGCGTGGTCGCCCTAAATGCTCGGCTGGGGTAAATTTATGGGTAAATGAAATCTTGTTTTGCTATGACCTAAAATTAGTCGACGAGGGCAGATATTACCTTCAGGCTCGGGACACTTCCATGTATCTGGTGACACACATGCCAAACTCGGATAAGGGGTATGTCCAGGATCTAGTCATGCTCAGTGACAATTGGGAGAAAGGAGATGGAATCGAGTATGATGGATTATACTGCCCCAGAGTGCTGAGGAGTCTAGGTGTGTATTGCATATGCTTTGCCACCATTCGACTCTTATCTTCGCTTTTGACCTTATTTCTGGTTTCTTGTTGTAGATGGATACAAGGTTGATGTTGCTCAACCCTCGAAGTCTCAAGTAGCGTTCAAGGACTTGATCAAAGTTTGGTAACCTAGCCGACTCATTCACTCGGGCAGCTTACGTACTGCTCGGCCTCTCCGTCGTTCGATCCTTCAATCTGGGAGGACCACTCTTCAGAGGAAGAGGAAGAGGACCTAGAAGCTGATCTGGACCAAGACACCGAGCACACGCCCTCTCCAGACAAAATGTTTAAGTTCTTCGTCATCATTGTGGAAAGTCTTGAGGCTGCCTCAGTGGCAAGGAGAGCAAGGCTCTTAGGGGCGGTGAGCCGTCTAGCATTGCCCCAATTGTTGTGTCACCACCTCCTCCACCGTGCCGACAACTGCCACCACCACCGAAGCAGCAATAACAACATCCACCTCGAGACCCTGTGGTCCTACCGAGGGAGCAACAACGTCGAAACCAAGGTATCTCCTCGGGGACTAAAGAGCGACGGAGAGATCGGCACAACCGGGATCCAAGCCTTTAACTAAGCGTCAATTTAAGCAATGCCATGACATCCCAACGCTAATTATCCCCGATAAATAGGCTCCCCGAGCCATAACAAGGAGGGGTAACATCATTTTGGAGTCTGACTCCATTATCCACTCCCCTAATGTTGTTTTGGCCATCAATGGGAATCTCCACTTTGAGACCGACATGGTCGTGCATCAAGATTACGGAGACAACCGGCTCTTGCAAGAAGTCATCCAACACAACTTGGTGGCAAGTATGTCGAGTCCTTTTCTGACCTTAAGTTTTTTCCCTTTTAATCGTTTGGCCTTTTCTGAGTTCTGTTCTTCTTTCGTGTCAGGCCTGCCAATAGATGAGGGGTCATTATTGATCGTTTTTGGGAGTATAAGACCAAGGCCAATGAGGCCCGGGCTAAACTAGCCCAAAAGGATGAGCATATCCCTCGAGTGGAGAGGACGGTCAGTGGTCAAATCATATATATCGCCGACCTGATCTGCAATGTCGAGGCCCTCACAAGTGAACTGGATAAGGCAAAGACAGGTGAGGCCGAGACAACAAAGAGAATAAAGGAGGCCAAGCTTTGGGTTTCCACTGCCGATGTGAAGTTGCTTGACATCAAGGCTATCATCAATGCTTTGACTTCAAAAGTGGAAACTATGGAGGGAGAAAAGGCTGGGGAGTCTGAGAGAACCCAAAAGGCTTGCATAGACCTATACTACCAGTGTCAAGATCAAATGGTCCCGACCTTTGAAGAAGCAAAGAAGAGGGCCTTCAAGGAGGACTGGGACAGGGCCCTTTACGCCGCTAAAGTTGAAGTTGGTTCCTCTATTTTCTCAATGCATAGTCTGCTTAGGGAGCCCGAAGTCAAGGACGTCCCTAAAGTGCAGCAACAGGCTGATCCGGCTATAGAGGGACCAATCGAAGAAGTAGGGGGGCAGAAGGCGATAATGTACCGATCACAATCAGCGATGGTTCTAAATAGAAATTGTCCCCTCGACTCCCTTCCCCATCTCTCCTGAGCTAGAGCAGCGATCTCTCGAATCCCAGTACCTCGTCATTCATCCTGGGGAGCCCAAAATAAGAGAACTTGATGAGATACTGGGCGTCAAGGAGGGATCGCTAAGGAGGCGTCGGGGCATCCTCGGCAATGGAGATCTCGGCGGCAATGTTGATGAGCAAGCCGATCTAGAAGGCCAAAAGGATACTTAACTTTTTTGGTTTTTTCTTTTTGTTCGTTCTCTCTTGTATGCCCCGGGGGACACAAAGCCCCTTTTTTTCTTTTGATCAATGAAACTTTATTTTCCTTCCATTGAACTTTCTTTTGGGACTTGCCTTGCTGGTATTACACCACTCGGGATCGTGTCCCTAATGACCGATCTCAAGGCTCGTGTTAATTCAAGGGTGATGCTCCAAGGGTGGAATCTTATACCTCTCGGGGCCATGCCCCTAACGAACAAGGCTCGTGTTAATTATTTAGGGCGATGCTCCAAGGGTAGAGGCTTATACCTCTCATGTTAATTTTTGAAGCCCACAACCTAGGATTCAACTTAGTAGTAATATTTCTTCAAATTTGATACATTCCAAGGTCGATTTACATCATTGTCATTCATGTCTTGTAACCTATATGCCTTTGTGCCCCCCACAACAACTATTTTATAAGGGCCTTCCCAATTGGGGCTGAGTTTACCATCGGTGGTGGGTTCCCGAGTATTGCCCACAACTTTGCGCAAAACCAAGTCTCCTACTTGAAAGCTCCTTGTTTGGACTTTCTTTTGGTTTTGTCTTGATAGCTCTTCTTTGTATTTTGCTAGCCTGATTGATGACAATTCTTTTCTTTCTTTGGCTAAGTCAGGATCCCTAGCGAATGCCTGATTATTGTTCCTTAACTCAAAGGCTTGACTTTATATTGTTGGGAGCCCTATTTCCAAAGGGATGACAGCCTCAACCCCATATGTCACGGTGTACGGCATTTTGCCTATAGAAGTCCTCGACGTTGTCTTATAGGCCCATAGCACATTGAGTAACTCCTTGGTTCACTTACCCTTTACCTTTTCCAATCTCTTCTTGATTCTGGCTAACACTGTCTTATTTGAAACCTCTGCTTGTCCATTAATTTGTGGGTAAGATGGGATGGAATAATAATTGCGTATTTCGAATTCATAACAGAGCTCCCTGAACAGACCACAATTGAATTGAGTGCCATTGTCCAAGATGATGGTCCGAGGGACTCCGACCCAAGTAATAATGCTCTGCTATACAAACTTCTTTGTTTCGACGTCCCGAATACGGCTTAGAGGCTCGGCTTCGATCCACTTTGTGAAACAATCAGTAGCCACTAGGATGAACTTTTTGTCTAAAGGGGCCCTTGGGAAAGGCCCCACAATATCCATGCCCCACTAAGAGAATGATCAGGGACTTATCAATAAGTTCAAATCCCCCGCTGGTTGTCGGATGATGGGAGTGAATTTCTGACACTTATCACATTTTCGAACGTAGCTCTTGACATCCTTCTGCATGTACGACCACCAATACCCTTGAGACATCGCTTAGTGTGCGATGTATCTTCCTCCTATATGACTCCTACATACACCCTTATGAACCTCATAGAGAAAAGGTTTTATTTTATCCTCAGGAAACGCATAGTAAATGTGGCCCTGAGAAGGATCTCCTATATAGCTTGTGATCGACAGATATCCAAAACCTAGGAGCCTTAAGTTTGATCTTCCTAGCTTCTTTGATATCCTCGAGAAGTACCCCTTTCATCAAATATTTGATAATGGGGTCCATGCAACTCGGATGTGCTCTTTGCACTTGCATTGGCAGTACCTGCTTGATCTTTGTGTCTTTTATACTCAAACTCTCCTGATTTTCAATGATAATAAGATGAGTCACCTTTGAGGCTAAAGCCGAGGTGAGATAAGCCATTGCATCGACATGGGTATTATGATCCCTTGAAATTAGGGAAATTTCCACCTTCTCCAACTTCTCAATTTTGGACTTTGCCTTATGATGATATGCTTTCATCCTGCTATCCCGAACCTCAAAGTCACTACTAATTTGATTCACTACCAACTGGGAGTCATAGAAAATATGAAGGCGTCTCACCCCGATCGAACATGCGATATCGAGTCCTACTAATAGTGCCTTGTACTCGACCTCATTATTAGATGCTTTGAATCTCAATTTGATAGCTTGCTCTACTGTGAATCCTCCGGAACTGGTCAGCACTACACCTATTCTTGCCCTTCTCGTGTTCGAGGATCCATCTACATGTAGATTCCAAACATCATCTTCAAAAGTTATCAATTCTTGTGGAGGCTCGGATGCAGAGAATTCGGCAACAAAGTTGGCAAGAATCTATCATTTGACGGCAGTATGAGATTTGTATCTTTTTTCGAACTCCCCGAGCTCCACAGCCCATTTTGCCACCTTTCCAGATATGTCCACTTTACGAAGGATAGGCTTAAGGGTTCGATCAGTCAAGACTTCTATAATATGTGCTTGAAAGTAGTGTCTAAGTTTCCTTTCCGAGACAATCAACGCTAGTATGAGCTTTTCCATCGGCAAGTACCTGGTCTCAGTATCAAGCAAGGTCTTGCTTGCACACCTTCGTGTTCCTTGACTAGGGCCCCACTAACTGCCTCTTCTGATACAGATAAATAGAGGTTTAACACTTGTCCATCTGTTGGGACAGATAAGGTGGGGAAGTATTCTTTAATCCCCTTAAGTGCTTGGTCACATTCCTCACCCCAAGTCCCTTTTGTCGCCCCTTTGAGCATAGCGAAGAATGGTTTGAACATCTCTGAGGACTTGGAGATGAATCGGTTAAGGGAGGCTAGCATTCCAGTTAATTTCTAAATGTCTTTAGTAGTCTTCGACACCTAGATGCTCTATACGGCCTGCATCTGCTCCAGATTGACTTCTATGCCCCTATGTGTGACCAAGTACCCCAAAAATTTGCCCTGAGCTTACTCTACAGGCACACTTTGTGGTAATAAGCTTTAGTCTGTATCTCCGGAGCATGGCAAACGTTGTTCCGAGGTCCTGGAGATGATCAAATCCTTTTTTGCTCTTTACTAACATATCATTAATATAAACCTCCATGGTGACGCCTAGTTGCTGCTTAAAAATCTTATTCATCAAACACTTATAAGTGGCACCAATATTCTTCAACCCAAACAGCATTACCATGTAGTAATAGATCCCTTAGGGTGTGATGAGCGTTGTCTTCTCTTGATCAGATTCATGTAAGGAAATTTGATGGTATCCTACCCGAATATCCATGAAGGAGATATGTTCATGACTCGTGGTTGCATCTATGAGCTAATCAACCTTTGGCAGTGGATACTTGTCCTTGGAACATGCTTTATTCAAGTCTATGAAATCCACGCAGACTCCCGATTTTTCATCTTTTTTCTTTGCACACACTGTGTTGGATAACCATTAAGGGAACTGCACTTCTCTGATGAAGTCCGCCCCCAACAACTTGTCCACCTCTTCATCTATTGCCTTTGCATGATAGGGCACCGTTCTTCAAGCTTTTTGTCTGATGGGTTTAAAGGACGGGTCCACTTGAAGTCAATGAGTCATTACCTCGGCACTTATTCCACTTATCTCGGATTGGGTTCACACAAAGTCATTGGCGTTTTGGCATAAGAAGCATGTCATGTCGGACTTCTCGGTGCCGCCTAATGATGCCCCTATTATAAAGAATCTATCTTCGTCCTCGGGATTCAGAAAAACTTTGACCAGAGCCTCCGTGGAACGATCGGTTGGTTCCGTAGTGGGGTCATTCACACCAGGGCGACCGAACTGTGATTTCTATTTAGCCACTACTATCTCGGGATCACGTTCTTGAGTTTTGCCACTGACCCTAGTCTTTACTGCGGCATAAAAATAGCTTTTCGATGATGCCTGATCACCACAAATCTCCATGACACCCCTCAGAGTGGAAAACTTAATCTTCTGATAATATGATGAATGCACCACCTTTATTACATGTAATCATGTCCTGCCCATAATGGCATTATACAGTGAATTGGAGTCTATCACCACGAATTCCACTAGGTTGGTAACGACCCCGACATTAACCATAAGAGTAATCTTCCAGAAGGGAAGGGCGCATGAACCGTTGAAATCTATGAAGGGGTCCTTACCGGTTTCAAGTCTTTCTAAGTGAACCCCATTTTGCAAAAGAGATTGTCATATATCACCTCAGACGAGCTACCCAAGTCCACCAAGATCCTCTTGACATCAAACTTGTCGACTCAAAAGGTGATTATCACAGCGTCTTTATGCGGGAATACTAACCTGCCCAGGTCGACATCAGAAAAGTGGATGAGCTCAGCGTCAAGCCACAACCTTTTAGATGACTGCTCCTCATACCTGTTTTCCTCCACTTTCACTATTTATTAGACCCTCTAGAGGTTGGCTCGGAGGAAATTATACGTCAGTCTCTCAAGCGTGCAAGTGTGTATTACTTTAATCATGGGTTGTTTCTTCCTGACACACGTTGGCTCCTCCTCCAGCCGAGCAATTAGCAAGCTTCCTTTCAATGAAATCCCTGAGATGTCTGTCTCAGACCAATTGCTTGAGGAAGGACTTGTACACCCTATAATCTTCAGTCAACTGTCCCACATCACAATAATAAGAACACCGAGATGTGGAGTCCCTCGACGATGGGTCTTCTTGTATCTTCGGGGACCACTTAAAAGAAAGGCTCCCCCTTTATCTTGTGCAACATCTTATAAATGGGTTCTTTGAAGACCGTGTTCACTCCTTGAAATGATAAATGACTCAGAGCCGGGATGGGTGCCTTTCTCCTTGTAGGCGATTTCTTCTCCCTTTTCCTCGTCATTAGGGCTCTATTCTCGGGCATCATAGACTCTTCCTCCACTCTGGCATACTTGTTTATCCAGGCCATTAGGTCTTTTATATCTCCCAGGGCCCGCTTCGTAAGAGATTCGTATAGGTTGGTGTCTCAGGACAATCCAAGCCAAAATGTTGTTGCTGCCATGACCTCGGAGCACTCATCGATCTCGTTAACTTCCTCTTAGTACCTAATTGCGTACTGCCAAAGGGACTCTCCACCCCTCCGTTTGAGTGTTAGCAATGCGTCGATGTCCTTCAAATTTTTATTGCTAGTACTAAATCGAGCTACAAAGGGCTCGGTCATTTGCTTCCAAGACCTAATACTCTCAGGGACCAGGTTCTCATACCACTTTATCGCGGTGTCCCCTAAGCTCATGGAAAAAACTCAGCACAATAGTCTTTGATCGGTATCGTAAAGGGACATCAGCTGCTTGTACTATTGTAGATGGCTCTCAGGATCCGTTCTCCCGTCCAAAACTTTGAATCAGGGGACGGTCAACTTCTTGAGCATTTCAGTCTCCTGGATCCCCCGAACGAACGGGGAGATGATTTGCTCATCCTCGTCTTCATCCCCCTCGGGGTAGGATCTTCAACGCTTGGCATCCAAACATGCTCGAAGGTCCTCTCGGGGCCTTAATTTTCTAGGCTCCCTCGTAGTGGACCCCATGTGGGACTCAGTATTCGCAGCACCCTTTGACAATCTATGGCAGAGATCCAACCGAGATAGGCCAGATCCCCTTTTGATTTTTTCTTGGGAGTAGACATTTCCCAGCTCCAGGGGTTGCACTTCTCGCTCGTGCGCCTGTGTAAGCTCCTCCTATGGGGCATCTAGCCTTGCTCCCCTAGAATCACCTCGGTTGAGACTTCAGTCTTCATGCTTGTTACTTTGCCAATTGGCACTCCCCGATTGCTTGAAATCATCGAGTCGATCTTGTACCTTGGCATTATCCTTCTTAAGTTGTTTAAGGTAATTTTCCACCATTTTTTCCACCAACTCAACGATTTCACGAGCCAAAAGACCTTGGCCCTCAAGGCCTTGATCCATAGGGAACGTTCGCTGTGAGGCATACTCGCCTCCATCTGATTGGCTCGAGGAGTCTGACTTAGTGACCGCTGGGAGCCGGGTAACTTTTGCGTTTCTCACATGCAAACTTCCCCCCATCACCTTGGGATCGTATGTTCACCATGATGCAATTGCTATGGGAAAAACTCGTATGCTTCCCACAGACGGTGTCAAATTGCACGGGAGATTTCCTGTAATGAATATGGATATCGATCTGCTAAATGGTGAACCTAAAACAACCAAAAAGTTAGGAAAGGGACCAGGTGAACACTCGATTTATCCCCTCCAAAGCTTAAATCAGTAGACATTAGAGGCTTTAGCATAGTGTTGTTCTCAGTTTAGTTTGCGTATCTTTGTTCATCTTTCTGAGGAGGATTTATACCTAGACTAGCAATGAGTGCAAGTGTTTGGAGTCCCATCTCAACATTTATTGACTTGTACTCTTATCCATACATAATGAGTGTTTTTCACTTAGATTCGCATGACTGGTTCACTTGGGCGATAGGATGACTGCTTGGGGCATACTGAACACTTATGACCCTATCCCTAATCATTTAAGTCCATTTGATCGGCGCTTGACACCTACTCTCGAGTGTTTAATGCTCGAAAAATAATACCTCAGGGTTTCTCGAGGATATATGTTCAGGGCAATAACCATTAAAACTTTGCAATTATGACTATCAATTTGGATCTCGAGGATGCAGAGGCACATTGATAGCCCTATCACAGTCACTCAAGTCCTCATTAATGAGCTGTCATATCTCTTTAAATGCTGGTCCTAGCCTGCCTACTCGGCTCCTCTGAGCCATTACTCCTCAGTGCTATCTCTTGCCGTCTTTTGAGTTTCATAACTGCTATAACTATCCATGTGTCGGTTTGGGGGCTAAAAGTCCCATCATGAAGCTAGACTTCAAAAACTACAAAAGTATATTTATAAAAATTTTGTACATCGACTTTTAACTAGGCCAAAACTATCTTGAAAGTTTAGGCAGAAATTGGAGTCCGTTCAAACGTGAATCTTTGTTCGAACGCAACTTAGCCTTAGAAGTTTAGGCCCAACAAACAAACCTAGATACATTAGGAGTGGAACACGTTTGAACGCAATTTACGTTTGAACACCAGTCATGTTCGAACGTGAGTGCGCATTTTTCAATGACCAGGCTCGCATCACCTGAACAAGTTTTTACCCTATAAATACCTTAAGGATGCTCTTTAAGTCAATTTTTAGCAAACTTGAACCCTAAAAAATCAAAAAGGTTGAGAAAGAGGCAAAGAGACCAAGAGTTTGAAGGATTGTGAGGAACGCAACGAACGTGCTAGGGTTTCACTAAACTACGGATTAAAGTAATGGTTCTTTCTCAAACTATTTGAAATTACTTTCAATTACTTGAATCATTTTCTTGAAAATACATGGTTTGCATCTAATATTTTATTAGTTCTTGATTCAAAAACCCTAATTTTTGGTTATGATCAATGTAAATATGTTTTTTGAAGTTTTATTGCTCGTTTTTCTTGAAGTATTCTTTTTGGAAAGTTGTGGAACCACATTTCTTGATTATATATGGATTTTATGAGAAATTATGGAAAACATCTCTTGTATGGGGTAGGTGTGATGAATGTGGGTTGCATTCGACTAAGTATCGTAGAGTGGTCAGATAAGTTTCTTATCTTGAGAGATTTGAAGATTTCTTAACACTTGTAGTGGAATTGCTTGAATTCTTGAGCGGTTCAAGAATTCACTATTCGCTCATAGTGATCGAGGCAGAGAGTTAGAATACTATTACTAGGAAGTTACGTCAATGTCGATGTGTCACTATATACACTTCTTGAAAACGGTTTTTCTTTGCGATGATTGGATTGAGGATTTTTTTTTTTTGGGGGGGGGAGAATATTCTCGATATGTAGATTCAAGGTAGTTAGCCTACGTATATGAAATATATTGATTGTGATAATTTATGGTTTGAGAATTGAGTTTACTTCTTCATGAATTTTATTGTGTATCGTAAAATTGATAATTGATTAATTGTCACTATTTTATTTCAAACTCTTATATGTTATTTTATAAAGTGAGAGTTACCTATTTTTTGATGATTTCAAAACCCTGTTTAGGCTTGGGAAGATTTCTTGCTGAGCTTTATTACTCATCATATCATAAATAGTTTTTAGATTTTGGTTTTAAGGAGCACCCCAGGCTAGGTGAAAACGTAGATTGGGATGCTAAGTTAGATCAAGATGTGGATCCAAATTTAGAGGTGAAGAGATGTTTTCTTTAGTTTTGAGCTTTAAACTTAATGGTTTAATCATGTTATATGGATGTTTTGTTTTAGTTAATAGTATTCATATGTTTCCAAGAGATGTAGGGTTGATAGGTCCCATGATGTCTATGGCCCAAGTGTGCCAGGATTATGGTGTTGCTAATGTCCTTAGGTTCATAGCAAGTGCATAACTAAGGTCGCCATGTCTTTGGCAAACATTACATTTTTCAACATAGTCGATGTACTCTTATTCCATTTTTGGCCATTAATATCCCAAATCCAATATTTGAGTATACAACTTCATTGCCCCTTGGTGTTCTACTACATGTAACTTTTTTAGCACTTTGGGAATTTCGCTGACTATAAGACACCTTAGGCTTCTTCCATTGAAACCCCTCTAATATAGCTCCTAATTTTTCAAAAACAACCTTAAGGCTCTCCATTTGACCATTGTTGCAACCCTTTTCTCAGCCGACAGTGACTCTGCATGGAGGAAATCAATGCAGAGTTACTACCAGTCCATTATCTCTTCATGGTGACATATTCCTTCGAGGATGGATATTCTTGTTATTGAAGGTAATTACGCTACACTTCCTTGGCATCATTGGCTATTTTGGAGCAATGTCATCATTTCCTCTGGAGTCTCCTATACAGGCAGATGTCTGCATCCCCATAAGTGTTATGGTGGACTTCGACCAACCTATCATGTACTTCTTGTAGTGAGATGCATCTTAGGAGGACCCCCATCAGGGCCACAGTAGTGTGGCATTTCGCCTATCATAATGAACTGACTTAATTTTTTGACTATAACTTCTCCCATCCTCTTTTCCAACTAATCTACTATAGGGGGTTCTCCAATCTTCCTGGTTTATGGCTAGGAAAATTTGAGTGATAAAACTTGACAATGTTTGCTTTTTCACTTAGACTGTTGTCTCTTCTTCTGTCATGTCCAACTTTGACGCCAAAGTAGCCATCACGTTAGGAAACCTGCTCTCTGTACACGGGGCATGTTCAATGGTGGCCTCCTTGAAGTCATCTATTAGCCTTTGTACTTGTGCCTTGTACTTGGCAAGTGTTGACTCTTTCACTCCATATTCCCTAGTTACTTGCTTGATGAAAAGCTTCGAATCCTACCTAATTTGATGATTAATATGCCCAACTTTCGTGTTGCGAGGAGCCCTAGAACCAGTACTTTATATTTTGCCTCGTTGTTGGTGCATCAAAAGTCCAATTTGTTTGATAGAGTTATTTTCTCCACGTCTTCAAGTCTAGTCAATATTATCCCAAATTCCCCACCCCCAACTTAGAGTCGATGAGCTATTGAATGCTAAGTTCCACTTAGGTGTAGATATGTCGTCCATTGTAGCGAGTATTTTTGTGATGGTTGTGGGCTCTACAGTTGTAATGGGTCCTACGACCATTGAGGCTGTCGTGAATACAGAGGTCCCTTCTCTAATTCTCCTCCTTGTAACCCCTCATTGAATAACTTGAAGTCATCATTTGGGAAGTACTTAATGTTAAATTAGGATAAAGCAAGGAGCCACCATGCCCCGTCTTTCCAGTCTGGGCGGCTTGTGTTAACAAGTACTTGAGAGGGTCACACTTGGTCATCAACTTGACCTTGTGGTGTCATAGTTTCTGTGTCATGAACACCAGTGCCATACAATGTCTCTTCACTCTGGAAT
This sequence comes from Ilex paraguariensis, assembly GCA_963454935.2. Classification (NCBI taxonomy): domain Eukaryota; kingdom Viridiplantae; phylum Streptophyta; class Magnoliopsida; order Aquifoliales; family Aquifoliaceae; genus Ilex; species Ilex paraguariensis. The sequence goes on from CAUOFW020000001.1 coordinate 6,699,352, forward strand.
ACCTTGTTTCTACATCATTTATAATGTAGCTGAAGTAATAGATGGGTCTTTCCAAACACTCCATCTCTTGGGCTATCAATCCTCCAACAGTCTTTCCCGTAGAAGTAAGGTACAACTACAATGGTTGGCCTACCTGCGACACAACCATTATGTCAAGAGCTTTTTATTGCTCTATGATCCAGTTGAATGGTGCCATTTCTTGGAGTAGATATGTGAATGGTATAGTCACCTTGAAAAGGGACATAATGAACCATTGTGGTAAGACACCTTCTTGAGGAAGCTCTTCAATTGCTTCTGGCTTCGAGGCTCGACCATATTCTGGATAGCCTTTATCTTTCCTGTGTCTGGGTCTATGCCATATCGATGTACCAAGAAGTCGAGAAATTTCTCAACCATCACCCCGAATGCACATTTTAGAGGATTCATGCGGAGGTTATACTTTCTACACCTTTTGAATACCTTTCGTAAATCTATGATATGGTCTTCATCCCTCCGTGATTTCACAACGAGGTCATCAATGTAGTCTTCGACAACATCGCGTATCATATCATGAAAAATCACGACCATGACACGTTAATAGGTTGCACCCACATTTTTCAGTCCAAAAGGTATTACTATATAGTAGAAGTAAGCGAAGGGGTCCTAAAGTAGTCTTTTTTGTGTCTTCCTCGGTCATCTTGATCTAATTATACCTTATGAACCCATCCATAAAAGACATCATCTCATGCCCCCGAGGTGGCGTCAATGAGGATGTCAACATTAGGCAATGGAAACTCATGCTTGCGACACGACTTGTTCAATTCCTTAAAATCCATGCATATCCTGATAGCCCCATTCTTTTTCTTGATGGGCAACATATTCGACAGCCATACAAGGTGTTGGATGGGTTTGATGAGGTGATCAATAACAATTTTCCCAGTTCCTCTTTAATCTTCTTCATCACCTCAGGGACATAGTTTTGCACATGCTATTTAACAGACTTGTCCAAGGGATGGATGTGTTAGTTTGTGATAGGCCAAGTTGAAGTCCAGCCCAGGCATCTCCTCATTTTTCACACAAAAGCATCAACATAATCCGTCAGTAATGCCAAGAGCGTTTGCCTCTTTTTGGGAGGTAACTCCTTGTAGATGAAAATTGGTCGTGGTGATTCTCCAGGTGAGGTAAGATTCACTTCTTTAAGTTCCTGTTCTTGTGGCTTAAGGCCATGCATTCTGGTGCAAGGATCAAATAGGTGGGCGTTTGGGGGTGCTGGTTTTTGCTTCATATGCCTTACCTCAGGGATTCACCCCCAGCCTCGCAGGTGGCCCCTTACCCACACCATCATAATTGGTAGCTCGCCCGTTGGGTAGGACAAGGCAAACTTTGGGACTTCCTCATGTGAGGATTCTTCAACTTGTCTTTTGCCTCGAGCTTGTTCTTCGAGCCTTTCCTTCATATTGACCAACTAAGACATCATATAGACTTTCTGTTGGACCTCATCTTAGCTGGGAATAGGGAACTATAAGTGTTGTTGTAGTGACCCTGAAGCCTAATAATTATCGATCATTTCATCATACGATGCTTTTTCTGCCAAGTGTACCTCATTACTACTAAAAAGGTCCTCAGTCGCAGGTATCGTCACTTCTTTCCCGTTCCAAATCATCTTCATGCATTGATGATACATAGAAGTGACTACCCAAAGGTCGTTCATCCAAGTGTGCCCAAGGAGCACATGATAGATTATCAGGGCATCAATAATAGGAAAAGTTGTGGGCTCCCTCACTTTGCACATGACCAAGGAAATAGTGACATATTTGAGGGTTCTCTTTTTCTCATTGGGTGAACCCAAAATTTTCCTTGATGCTTCGAGGCATTGAGCCCTATGTGATTATGCACCTTTTAGGGCTCGAGGACCCCTCAGAGCACAAATCCATGATGGCCTTGGTGGCTGCCAACCAGGTACTTTCAGTGAGTCTTAATTTGGGATAACTTGGTATTCGGAAATTAAAAAACATATTAGAATCTGGGTGTGTGCAATTAGGGGTTTGGATGTCGGAGAGTTGGGCTGTGAACAGTGAGTACGTATGGGTGTTGTTAATAATGATGGGGATGTTAGAATAGGATAGGAGTTTGGCTGGTGTAGTGGGGGGAAACTGAAATATAGATCCAGTAAAGGTAGGTTTAACACAAATTAGAGAGTTAGGGGTGTGGGTGTAGATTTTGGTGGTGAAATTAAATGTTTATTTCATTTTAAAAATTAAGTGGGTATTTTTCTAGGACTTGTTTTAATATGTATATAATTATAAAAAATAATAAACATATAAATATTTATAAAAATTGAATTTCGGATGTTAGGTAATTCCGGAAATGCCATTGCATGGCAGTGACTTCCAAGTTTCTTGCTATCCAGCTAGGGGCTTCTCCACCACTTGCCATTTTTCTAGAAGCTTGAGGAGGTATTAAGAACCTCTGTTGAATGTTTGGCTAAGCTAGAATCATCAAGAAGAGAGAGAAAGAAAGAAGAAGAAAGGAAAAAGGAGGAGTTCGAAGAAGGAAACGTTGAGGTTGGAGTTACATGTTTTCGCCAGAGTTTACTTCGAACGTCAAGAGGTATACTCCTAGTTTAATTTTAACACTAGGAATTCGTGTGTGTGCTTAGTTTTAGTTTTAGAGTAGTAGAGATGCATGGTTCATGGTTTTAAAGTGTCAATGGGTATAGATTTTCATGAAGTGGGTTTGAGTTTAAGGATGTTTTAGTTGGTTTTATGGCTTGGGGGTGTGTTCTTGGGAGGTCAAGGAGTAGTATGGTAGTTGTTTGGTGATGTTTCGTGGTTGGTACCGGCCCTTCTTGTGCCTTGGTGGAGTGGGATTTAAAATTCTCATTAAGGTCAGGGGTTCAAGGGTTGGTAGAGAGAGAGGAAGAACGAGAAGAAGAATATGTATCATGGTTGGTGGTGGTGTTGGAGTGGAGTTACAAAGGTTGGAATAGGAGAAGAAACAGTTCAACACAATGTTGAACTAGTACAAAGCCCTTTAATAGGTGATGAATTAGTTCAACACTGTGTTCAACCGGTTTATCAGAGTCTTTATGGATGAGCCGATACAACTTTGTTCAACTGGTTCATCAGGGGATCAATTTAGATGAACTAGTACAATTTGAACCAGTACGAACAGTTTGAGTGTCTGATGAACCCCAAATTTTGAGGCTATGACCCTAGGACATATACGGAGGTCCTTGTAAAAGTTAACTCTGATCTGACGGTTGGATCAGGAAGAGGTGTGAAAAATCTGTTTTACACTTCGAGGTTAATTTGACCTACTTTTTGAAGGATTTTAACCAAACCAATTTTACACAAATTTTAAACAATTAAACTTATATGTACATGAAAATTCATCAAAAATTAACATCATTTCATTCTTCTGGCTATTGCTGATCAAAATATCGAGATTGATAGGGTTACTCAAATTTGGATTAGATGACTCATTTCAAAATTTACTTTTAAATTATCTCAAACTACTAAGAGGGCGGCCCGATACATATTGATGTCTAAAGCAAATAAGATCTTTTTATTTTTTTTAGTACTAATGTATTCTTAATCAAATTATTAAAATATTTATCAAATATATATTCAAACTACCGCAGTACCCTTTCTCTCTCTTAACCCCTCTTCTGCCTCTCGTTCCTTTGCCATGGCTCAACCCACCACTGATCGACCTACAACCTAGGTACCTCCCTTCTCTCTCTATATCTCTCTCTCTCTCTCTCTCTCTCTCTCTCTCTCTTCACTTTCTTTATCTTTGTTGCATTCTCTGTTCTCACCTCTCTTTCACATATACACACAAACATCGCACTCTCTCTATTCTCACCTCTTTTTCTCTCTCTCACACACACACATATCGCGCACACATCTTTCTATCTCAACTCCCTTTTACATGCACACACACATATCACACCCCCCAGTGCACACACAACAAACACACATATTTTGTTAATATTTTCTATGAATTTTTATATATTGGGTTTTAATGTGGGTGTTAACTTGGTTGTTAAGTTTTGAGCAATTGAGTGCTAGGATTTTCAAATTGGGATTTTTCACGAAATCGTGTTTGTCACATTTCAAAATTCAGTTTTTTCTTGAAATAGGATTACAACCCGAAAAAATTAGGGAAAGTTAGTGCGTTAGTTTGAGAAAATTGATGTTGTTAATAAGGTTGTTTTTTGGAGAAAATTGATGATGTTAATTTGATGGGTTGGGTCTGTCAATTTGGTTAATCTATGATTCTTAATTTGATGAGAGAGTTGTTAATTTTTGTGTCTGTTAATTTGATAAAATTGAGGTGGTTAATTTGATGGGTTAGGTTTGGGTTTGAATTAGTTACAAAGTTTGAGTTTGGGTTTAATGATAGTTTGATTTGGATTGTTGTCATTGCAATAAAGCTTACTTTGACTTACTTTCATTTGGAGGTTGGGTTCAACAAGAATTAGTAAAGCTTATTGTGTCGCAATCTCCTGAGTCCTCCTTGGTGAAGGGTCTGCCTCCTCTACAGTTGACAACTAACCGTATGACATACAGTTTAATAAAACGAGGTTGTTTTGCATCTTTTATTTGTTTGTAAACTAATCCATACAAACGACACCGTTTAACTCATTCCATATCAAAACCAAATGCAAGGCTTCTTCTTCATCGACTGTAGCTTCCACCAAGTGAATTTCTCAGCTTTTTCTCCCGCTTCTTCTTTGTTGTCAATTTCTCCAAGTGAACTGGTACAAAATATATAGGAGCCAAATTTGGTAGAAAGAGAGAGTGTATGATGTTCATCTCATGTATTGGTAGATTTTGAGGTCTATTTCCATGTTTGGTTCATGGTGGCCGTTGGATCTGCTACTTGTCGATCGAGTTGATTTTATTGGGATTTAGATGGATTTGCCCATAAATTTCTTCAAATTTACTCTCTGTATCATGGTCTTCTCACTGATTTTCACCTCAAATTTGTAGATTATACTGAGAAATTCAACTTTGAGAAATAATCATACTCTCGCTCTACCGAGTCCGGCTCCTATACCGTATTACGTGGAGTATTTTGTACCGCTTCACTTGGATAAATTGATGACGAATAAAAAGTGGTAGAAGAAGCTGAGAAATCCACTTGGTGGAAGCCAATCGACGAAGAAGAAGCCTTGCATTTGGTTTTGATATGAAAGGAGTTAAACGGTGCCATTTGTATGAACTGATTTACAAAAAAATAAAAGATGCAAAACGGCTTCGTTTTATTAAACTACATGTCATACAGTTAGTTGTCAACTGTACTAGAGCCAGACCCCCTTGGTGAACTTGATCCCACTGTTTACAACACACAGGTTCGTCATTTGACTCATTTTTTCATCTACTTTGACTTTTTTGTTTTCTTAGTTATCGTTGACTTAGCGTTGGATAAAATAACATGATTATGGATTTTTTGGTATATAGTCAACGTGGATGTTGTTTCTCTATTTTTTGAATCAGTTTTTTTTACTTGTCATTCACAAATTTGGAGCCTAAAGCGGCAAATAAAATGAGTTTTTTTTTATTTTTAATATTAATAATTTTTTATTTAAAATTTATTCTTTTTTTTTTACATTAAGAGTACTATTATTGACCTTTTGGAATTTTTTTAACCTTTAGCTTTTGCTTTTTTTTTAAAAAAAAGTTATTTTTGTATATTTTTAATATTACTAGTAATGCACAACGTGCATTGCACTTAAATAAATAAAAATAATATTATTTTTATAAAAAATATAAATTATATATATAATAAAATTAAATAATAAATTAGGTGTCAAATAATTAATTTATATTTTAATTATTACTAAATTTAATTATTAATTTATTCTATAAATTTTTAAGCAACTAATGTCATTTATTTAGGTATCTGATAGACCATTTTAAATATTTGCAAATAATAATTTTTATTTTGTTAAATAGATTGATTAAATCACTCTTATAATATTATTATTTTATTATATACCAAAAAATAAAATATAACATATATTTGACTATAGATCACATAAATATAGATACTGTATATAACTGTATTACTAATAAGTGAGTTCAAAAAAATTTAGAAGTCATTATAAAAGTTCAAAACAAATTGAAAATTTAATATATGTAAAAAAATAAAAATATATAGGAGGATCTAATTGACCTTATTATAATTATTAGTGATAAAATAGAAAATCAAATTTTTTTTACAAATGTTAACATTTATAAGTAGTATAAATAGATATAAATATAGATATACATAGATATGAGTTGGGTTCACGAGCTCAAATTACTTAAATTTATTTTTATTTGAGTTTAAATTTTTATAAAATATTTTTGGAGATCTAAAATCTTATGGATCTAAACTTTTTTGATTTGGATAAACTATTCAACTAGAAAATTTTGAGGCTTTCTTTGAGCATGAGACCTAAAGTCCAGCCTTTGTTGACCTTGTGGTAGGGTCGGCCCCGGCTATTAATGCCTTAAATCATTTTTTAATTGTCGATGAAACGCACTAGATTAAAAAATTTTAATCTCATCAAAAAATTTTATTTTTTATTTGTTTTCCAAATTTTTTGTATGCAACCCTAATATCTTCCCCACATATGTCGTGTACCTTGTCTCCCACTGTCTAATTTTTCTCTCCTCCCCTCATATCTTCCTCCGCCCCCCGGTCGACTCTCTCTCTGTCTCTCCTCAACTTCTTTGCCCTCCTCTCTCGCGTCTGTCGAAGCTAGGCTAGTTACCGGTGACGTTAGTAACCGCCGATACCGTCGACGATAACGATGCCCTATTCTCCAGGTATCTCTCTATCTTTCTCACATGTGTCTTCTCTCTTTTTCTCTTCTCCCTTTGGCAATCTTCCCCCTTTTCTCTCTAGCTTCCCTCCTCCTCGTCTCTCTTTGTCCAGCAATGCCATGGACTAACCCACCTCTGACGACACCACAATCACAATCGAGGACACACCCACCATCCAGGTATCCCATTCTGACTCCCCTTCCCCTCGCGCCCGGCCTCTTTCAGTGTTCCTCTCTACGGACAGAGCACGCACAAAATGCAGCACACACACAAACTCACACTTACAACACACTGAATAGCAAGGTGGGTTGATTTGAACGGTCAAATGAAAATGTAACTTACACGTTTGGACTTAATTTTTTGCAGCCTTCTTTGTTTGGATGCCATATTTATATTTGGTAAATTTCATTTGAAATTGTTTTCTGTCACATTTTTTGTCACAATTTCGATCACTCTTTTTTGTTGTATCACTACTACTTGTCACTGTTTTTTTCTTGTGTCACTTCTATTTGTTACCATATCTATGTCACTATTTATTTATCATTGTCATTTTTGTATATATATAAGAGAGAAAAAAAATCATATTTTGAAAAAACTTTACAATTAAGGAGATTTAAAATTTGAATTTGAACACGTGATATAGAGAGAAAAATAATCTTAATTGGGAAAAAAATTACATTTAAGGAGTTTTGAATTTGAACATGAATATATGTACAAATAATATATATATATATATATATATATATATATATATATATATATATAGAGAGAGAGAGAGAGAGAGAGAGAGAGAGAGATAGTCCTTATCTTAGAAAGAGTCTAAAATTAAAGAATTTTTATTTTGTGTTAGTTTTATTTTGGTCACATATGTGTGTATATATATATATATATAATATAAATTTTAAATTCTTTAATTTAAAATCTTTCACAAATTAGGATTATTTCCTTCTAAAACTCTTAAATTTTACGATTTTCTCATATTAGAATTCTTTTTCTCTCTTATATACACACACACACACATTATTGTAGAAAGTGTACCAACTTTCAAAAAATTATGCATAAAATGCCCAAATTGTTGAACCAACCCAGTCCAACAACTGTTTGTAGGGTTTTCGGGTTTACCCTCTGAATCGGGTCAGCTTTAACTACACTGCTTTAACCCCTGCCAGCCTCTCTCTTCTCTTTTGTCATTTTTCTTTTTTCTCTTCTCATCCATCATCACGTCGAGCAGAGCCCATTCTTATCGATTATTAGAAATCCCAATTATCGTTTTGTGCATCAACGGTTTTAGTTTCAATGTTGAAAAAGATTTGGAATCCCAAAATAGCACGAATTGCAATCTCAATTGAACATCTGACTTAAGTAACTTGAGTTAAAAAAAAAATTTATATACGAGCAATACTTGTGGTCTGTTGGGTAAGGTGGATGGAAAAATGGAAAGACAGAAAGTGGGAGTGATACACTTTTAATCTTTCAAGGGAAGAATATAACCTTCCTTTTTTGTGTTTGGTAAGAGGGATGAAAAGTAAGAAGAATTGATTTTTTTTTGTGTTTGGTAAGATTGAAAAAGTATTTTTTTGATTTTAAATTTTTAAATTTTTTTGTAAAAAATATAAATAAATATTTTACCATTATATCTGTGTATTAAATTAATGTATACATATGTAATTGATAAATATAATATATGTATATATCAAAATATATATATACAAACAACATACATTTTAGCGCATATAATTAATTTTTCATCCACTTTTCTCTCAATTTTGAAGGGATTGATTTTGGTGTACAACCATTTTTTCATCCTTCTTGTTTTCCTTCCTTACTAAACATGATGTTTTATCTATTTCTCCAACTTCTCATCTTTCTAATTTTCTATTGCTCCATTTTTTCTATCATACCAAATGAAGCATTGGGGTGAAGAAGAATTGGATTGAAGGTTGGGTTCGAGTTGAATTTGTGTTGATAATTTTGTGAATGGCTTAGGCCTTAGTTGACCTAGCCAATCCAAATTGGACCCCCTCTCACTAGCGGCTACACTGATCTATCACGCATCAAAACCCTAGCAGCTCTTGTGCCAGTTCCTTCCCACCTCTGATGCTTTTCTTTGCCTGTCGAAGCCAACACCATTTACCCATGGAAGTTTTCTCTTTCTCTCACCGTGTTGGGGGTTTTCTTGCTTGATTTCAGAATGAGATTGAACAAATGCGAATATTTTCTTTCACACCTTTTCGATTACTTTGTGGTTCTTGAGAAATTGACCATTTATTTTGCTAAAACAGAAAGTGGTAAATTAACCAGGAACAAATGGAGTCGTCTGCGGGCATGAAGTGTGGACCAGATATGTGGAGGTAAAATAGTGTTCACTTGCCTGAGTACTTTATTAGCATTATTGATCAACGGATACAACAAAGTGTACGATGAAGTGATTAGTGTGTTGGTCAAATTTTTTTAACATACATTGGTAGTTAGAAGAACAACCACTCTAATTACATGTTGGGTTGATCATGATATTTTGGATTTATGTCTTTTTGGATATTTGAGCTGACCGTTCGTGTCAGTTTTTTCATGGAACCCAGTTAAGTTGATTCGGTGTTTTGGAAATATGAATCATCCTATGCAGACTCTTAATTTTCTTTTCTTTGTTTCTTCTTGTTCAATTTGAAAATTCATTTCTCATGGTCACCGGGTTACGTGAACCTTCTTTTCTCTATGTTTGAAATTGATAGGTTGCATGGTGATGATAGCAATGCAATCATCTTGCTGGAAAAGAGAAAGAATAAAAAGAAAGAAAAGAATCAGGTATATTTGGCAAACTAGTTTGTACTTTACCTCTAGTTTTGTCAAGTCACATGTGGATAAGGAGTGGTTAATTCTTCTTTTGAAGGTGGCTAAAAAGTTTAAGACGAATAAAAAACCTGAACTGAGCAATTCCCAGAAAAGAAAGCTGAAGAAGCTTGAGGTTTGCACATGTCTGTACTTTCTAGTCTGTTACTATTTATTCTTTGTTAATTAAATTTGGATTTCTTGCTTCGTTATATGTAGGAGGAGAAGCAGAAAGCACTTCTGTTATCAAAAAGCATCGAGACTTTGGAGTATGATTGCTTTTTGGTCTTTCTTTTACGGTTTATGTTTTTTCATATATATAATTTTCTCACTAAGGCCACAAAATGGTTAATCAATATTTGGGTGATTTACTTTTTCAGGATGTATAAGATTCCAGAGGGTGCATATTCACTTATGAGGTCTTCACGAAATTTGGGTCAAGTTCGTGCCATTGATGTTATGCTACTCTATACCATTGAAAAGATAAACTGTTGGATTTTAGCTTATTAAGTGGCCTATCTAATTGTAGGTTGAAACTGTCCGTGAAAAGCGTAGGAGGGCAGTGCATTTTTCTAAGGTGGGTTTAGAAGTGCCACATAGTTATCGTCTCAAGAGAAGGGCTGTAGACACTTCTGAAGGTGAATCCGATTCTGATAAAATCCAGTCAAGGCACGGGTTCAATGGAAATGGCTCTTTGCAACTAGTGATAGCAGAAAGAGAAGCCCTAAGTGACACTTCTACTGATTTGGGTCCTTCTCGAGGACTAGTTTCCCATGAAATTGGTATCGTTGGTGGATTAGATGCCCCCATGCAAGTTCAGCAAATTATTAATGAGAGTAATGACATGCCCATGCTTGAAGATCCGCAAAAGACTTGGCTCACAGATGTTAATAATCACAGAAAGATGATTATGTCACTGGTATGCTTCATTATCTGATTGTTGAAAGATCGTTACACAATCAAAGATTTGGTAGCATGCATGAAGTCATGATGTTTATTGTATGCCATGGGTGCTGTGTGTTATACTTGTATGCTATCTGTATCTAAATAGCTATTAATTAGGACTGGGGGCTTAATATGGTACAGGATCTGGTAGATGAGAGTCCAAAAGTTAACATCAGTTGTACAAGCAACCTTGCTAATTATCCTCCACGGGAAGCTCTAACTGCCCCAACAATAGTGCATGCATCAAGACCAAAGGAGATTGAGAAGAAGAGGAGGGATCTTCCAATAGTCATGATGGAGCAGGAGATAATGGAAGCTATAAAGGAGAATAGTAGTCTTATTATATGTGGAGAGACTGGTTGTGGAAAGACCACTCAAGTTCCCCAGGTATGCTAGTTTAAATTTGTTATAATCTGTTCACTGCATTCAAGGGTTTTTTTTGATAGTGGTCTTAGCTCTTGTTTCTGGTTGGCACCTTTCAGTTCCTTTATGAAGCTGGCTTTGGTTCAAACCAGTGTAGTGTTAGAAGTGGTATTATTGGTGTTACCCAACCACGGCGTGTTGCAGTCCTTGCAACTGCCAAGAGAGTGGCATTTGAGCTTGGTCTTCGTTTGGGTAAGCAGGTTGGCTTTCAAGTTAGGCATGACAAAAGGGCTGGAGACAGTTGCTCCATCAAGTTTATGACTGATGGAATTTTGCTTCGAGAAGTACAGGTTTTGCTTTCCCTTCCTGTTGTTCTTCCTTATGCATGATAAGGAGGCTTTGCAGAAAATAATCTGTTTAATTGATAACTCTTTTCTCTAAAATTCTTTGTAAAATGGTAATGTTTATAATTTTAAATGCTTCTCAATGCCATATGAGATTTTTTGGGAGAGTTGTTTATTTTCATTAACTATCTATGTAATTTATCACCAGCAATTTGTAGAGTGAAGGACCCACTTTTGGTGGGTTGCCCCCCAAGAGGCCTTCAATAATCTGTTTTGTTGATTATTCTTAATTATAAAATACTTTGTAAAATGGTGATTTTTATCATTTGATGTTATTTGTCATATTCAAGTTATTTTGAATCTTTGATCAAGTTTTATTGTTTGGAACACATCAATTAGAGTACTGTAGTTTTAATGCCTTTAGACTCTTTACTATCATCTTGAATTTATCACCAGCATTATGTGGTGTGAAGGACCCAGTTTTGGTGGGTTGCCCCTCAAGAGGCCTTTAACATTGTCAGGATTAATGGGAAAGATGACTCATGACATTGAAGATCTTACTGAGGTTGATTGATGTTTGAATAGCAAAATAATATTTTGAAATATTAGTATTTTTGAGGAATAGTGAAGATGTTGTATGAAGTGCAAAAAGAACTGTTAATTTACTCTTTAAAGTAGATGTTGGAACCATGCTTATGTATAACATTCATGAGTACTGTATTAGTGGTTTCTTCTTCAATGTTTTGAGGCAAGTGTCAAGGCTTTCCTAAGTAGATCTGGGACACTTATTATTTGGCAGTATTCTTGGTGTGTTTCCCATGTCAATTGATATGGTATTTTTAGGTGTCATCAATAAATTTGAATAATTAACTTTTGTTCTTTAACTTTTTGGGATCGTCATGTCTTTCCCATGTCGATTGGTATGGTATTTTTAGGTCTCAACAATAAATTTGTGTAGTTAACTTTTTTTCTTAATTTTTGGGTTTTTTTTTCGTTGGGATCTTGATCTCTTTCCCATGTCGATTTGTACAGGATTTTTAGCTCTCAACAATAAATTGATAAAATTAACTTCTTTCTTTGTTTTTTTTTGGTGGGGGGTTGGGGGGTGGTGGGAAGGAGGGTGCTGTGTTTTGACATTTAGATGGTCATAAACTGGAGGTCATGAGAGAGCATCTCAGGTGGCTGCTTCTTTTATATGGGATTCGTGTTCCCTCACCCTTAATAGAAAATTTTTGGTATGGCAGTTTGCTATTATGCCACAAGCCACTGGATTTCAAGTAAACTTCGTTGATAAAAGTGCAATTATACAGGATTATTTGACATCATTCAGTACTAGTATGGCTTGGTACTATTTTTTCTAGTTGCAGCGCTTCAAGTTTGACTCTGGAGAGTCTCTGAGCAACATTATGAAGTTTTGTTTTTAAAAACTACATTATGAAGTTGAAGGATTTTAGAAAGTGTTAAACATTGTTGACAAGGAGTGGTAGGCATGCTTTTTAAAGTAAAGATTTTAAGCAATGGCTTGGTTCCTTCTGAGGTAGTTTTCTTTGTGAAAATATCATATCATTTCATCCCTGGGCAGTTTGTGATATGCAAGTTGAAAACTCAGATTGACGATCCGTTTTAGATGGATTTCTTTTTTTCTCCTCTGTATCATGGTTTTCTGTAATATTTGGCATCCTATAGATCTTGCATGTGGGTCTTCGTAGTTTGTTTGGGAATTGACACTTTGAACGCTTGGGTGATCAAAGATATGCATCCTAGAAAGGTTTCTTTTTCATTGTTATGTCCTCCATCTACAAGGGAAAGAATGTTTGATAGGTCAGAAGGCCTTGTAGGCATCCCAAATAACATTTTACTTGTTGTAAATTTTGTTATTCAGTAATCTCCTAGTTGGCTATAGAGTTGAATTTTGACAGAATGGGATATTGTGCCCTTTAAAACAGGGGAACTTTTTTTGGGGTTTGGAGTGTGTGGGTTGTGGTGGTGGTGGTTTTTTTTTTTGGTTTTGGGGGGGGGGGGGGGGGGGGATGCATGCAGGGTGCAGTTGTAGATGTTATTTTCTGCTTTTCTATATATCCTTTTCCAATTAATGAAAGTTTACCAAAAATTTTGGCTTCTTTTGAATTAGAAATATGCGTACTTTGAGTCTTTGACAATGGAATTCTATTAACCAATAGTAGTATAATTGGGGAAAAAAAGCTCACATGAGATTATCATTTATCAATCTGCACGAGGAAATGATTCCACCAAAGACTTAACCAGTAAAGGTACTGAAAAATAATTTTAGTCAATGTTATTATTTTCTTGTGCTCATGTTTATTGTTTAAATTGTTATTTTTTTCAAGAATGTCTTTGGCTATGCCATTTTTTGATGCTAGAATTCTTTTGCTGAATAGGGCTATTTCTATACTCTTCTTGAAACTATTTGCATCTTTTTAACTTTTCTGCTTGTTGCTTGCTCCACCTTATATATATCTTTTTAGTGCAGAGTGATTTTTTATTGAGGCGTTACTCGGTCATAATCTTAGATGAGGCCCATGAGAGGAGCCTGAACACAGACATACTTATTGGAATGCTTTCTCGTATTATAGTAGCGCGCCAGGTAAAGGCTAAAAAAACTTGAATTTTATCTCTCTCCTCAGTACTTGCTTTAATTTTTTCCATGTCAAGCTTTTAAAATGGCTTGGGATTCTGACTGATTCATCATACTTTTCTCCCCTGTTATCCTTTTCTTTTCTTCTATTTTTCCAACTTATTTCTTCCATTAGAGTGTATTACCTTTACTTGATGGCAGGGAGAATATGAAAAGCAGCAAAGAAAGGTACTTTCAGGAGAAAGAATATTGCCTGAAACTATGATCTATCCATTGAAACTTGTGCTGATGAGTGCCACCTTGCGGGTTGAGGACTTTGTGTCTGGGAGAAAAATATTTCATAATCCACCACCTGTAATAGAAGTGCCAACCCGACAATATCCGGTGACTATACACTTTTCACGGAGGACAGATATGGTGGATTATATTGGCCAAGCCTACAAAAAGGTTTTGTCAATTCACAAGAGGCTGCCTCCTGGAGGAATACTTGTTTTCGTTACTGGTCAGAGGGAAGTAGAATATTTGTGCCGGAAGCTGCGTAATGCTTCTAGGGAGATAGCTGAAAATGGTTCTAAAACAAATAATGAGGTACCTGAGGTATCCGAGGGGAACCCGACTGACGAATATGTTATAAAGGAGATTAATGAAGCATTTGATGTTCCAGAGCATTCAAGCCACCAGCCAACTGACCGGTTTAGTTCTTACGATGGAGATTATGGTGATTTGTCTCAGGATGAGTCAGAATTGTCTTATGATTCCGCAGAAGATAGTGATCTGGATGTTGTTGGCGATGATGAGGATGCATTGAACCAGAAAACTCCGGACTTGAATGGTAATCTTGCAGATGTCTTGGGAGAGGATGGAACCCTTGCTTCACTGAAGGCTGCATTTGAATCTTTGGCTGGAAAATGTACTCCACACTCTGATTCTGAGGGGGAACAAGTTATTCCTGTTGTTCCATCAGGAGACTCAAACCAATCAAGTTCCAGCTTGGGGCAAAGATTGGGGGAAACAAATGGTCCCTGTGCTGGTGCAATGTGCGTTTTGCCCCTTTATGCAATGCTTCCTGCGTCAGCACAGCTTCGTGTATTTGAAGAGGTTAATGAAAGAGAGCGGCTAGTTGTCATTGCCACCAATGTAGCTGAAACCTCTTTAACCATTCCAGGTATAAAGTATGTGGTTGACACTGGAAGAGAAAAAGTCAAGAACTATAATTCTTCCAATGGCGTTGAGTCATATGAAGTACAGTGGATAAGTAAGGCATCTGCTGCTCAGCGTGCAGGAAGAGCTGGAAGAACAGGACCTGGCCACTGTTATCGCCTCTATTCTTCGGCGGTCTTTAACAACATATTTCCTGAATTCTCAAATGCTGAAATTTCAAAAGTACCTGTTGATGGTGTTGTCCTTCTCATGAAATCCATGAATATAGATAAGGTAAGTTCCATAGTTTGTGGCTTGACTTTTCTGCTCTAGATATGTTTTTTGGCTTACCATTTCAGAGGGTTTCCTGTACCAGCCATCCCCAGGATCTTCACAGGTCAACTGGGGCCAACAAGGTGTCAGGATTTTTTGTGGCAAACCAACCAAACCCGCCCACCCATACAAGAGGAGACATCTCAATTTTTTTGTTGTTACCTCTAGATTATCATGTTTTTATGACTGAATAAGATATTTATAACTCCTATGACTGGCATGGCCTGCTTGCTCGAACATTTTGAACTTGATATTTTATGATATGAGCATCATGCAAAATCGTGCCAATGTGGTCTATGGAGCGTAGGGTTCATATGGTTTCATGGGATGTAGTGCCATTTTATTTGTTTGCTTGTTTTTTCTGTAATAGAGTTGCTGTTTGAGATGTTAATGTTCTGGATCAATTAGCTTTTAGGTATTTTGGTACCTTTATAGCTCAATGTCACTCAAATGTTCACAAAGCCTCGTTCCTCCAATATGTTTCCTGTTCTAGTTTGTGGTTTCTTTTTTTAGAATTTTGTGGCCCTACATATTCAAAATTACATCTTATAAAGTTTACATATATTCCAGGTTGCAAATTTCCCATTTCCAACCCCTCCTGAGGCCACTGCCTTGGTTGAAGCAGAGTGCTGCTTAAAGGTTCTTGAAGCAATTGATAGCAAAGGAAGGCTGACACAACTAGGAAAGGCCATGGCACAGTATCCTATGAGTCCTCGCCATTCGCGGATGCTCCTTACAGTCATTCAAATCATGAGAAAAGTAACACGTTATGCAAGGGCAAATCATGTTCTGGGATACGCACTTGCAGCAGCTGCAGCTTTGAGCTTGTCAAATCCTTTCATTATGCAGTTTGGAGGAAGCCACACTGATGAAGATGGCTTGAAGCAGGATGAGAAATCGGGCACTGCTGATAGCTCCAAAATTTTAGACAAGGAAGAAAAATTGAGGAAAAAGAAACTGAAAGAGACCGCTAAAATATCGCGTGCAAAATTTTTGAATCCTAGGTGTGATGCATTGACCATAGCTTATGCTTTGCAATGTTTCGAGCTGTCTGAAAGCCCAGCAGAATTCTGCAATGATAATGCATTACACCTCAAAACTATGGAGGAAATGTCTAAGCTGAGAAAGCAGCTGCTTAGACTAGTGTTTTACCAAAATGTTGGTGATTTGCAGCAATTCTTGTGGACTCATGGGACCTTGGAGGATGTAGAATGTGCTTGGAGGGTTTCCTCTGATAAGCATCCTCTGTTTTCAGAAGAGGAGGAGATCTTGCGCCAAGCTATTTGTGCTGGCTGGGCTGATAGGGTTGCCAAACGCATTAGAGGAGTTTCAGGGTTGTCAGAAGGAGATAGAAAAGTTAATGCAGTTCGTTACCAAGCTTGCATAGTAAGAGAAACAGTGTTCCTTCATCGTTGGTCATCTGTTTCTAAAGCTGCTCCTGAATTTTTGGTGTACAGTGAACTGCTACATACAAAACGACCATATGTTCATGGAGCAACGAGTGTGGAACCAAATTGGCTGGTTAAGTATGCTGAGTCTTTGTGCAGTTTCTCTGCACCCCTTGCAGATCCGAACCCTTATTACGATCATCTATCAGATCAAGTTTTCCATTGGGTAATTCCAACTTTTGGCCCTCATCTATGGCAGCTCCCGCACCATAGTTTGCCCATAAAAGATGCTGTGCATCAGATGACTGTATTTGCTTATTCTTTGCTTCACGGTTCTGTTTTGCCATGCCTGAAATCTGTCAGGAAGTTTATGGCAGCTTCACCTGCTAGCATTTTTAGGCCAGAAGCATCAGGTCATAAAAGAGTTGGAAATCTTCTAAACAAATTAAAGAACAGGTTGAGAACTATTGACAGCTGTGCCAAGTTGAGAGAGGCGTGGAATGAGAATCCTAGAGAATTGCATTCTGAAATTCTGGACTGGTTCCAAGAAGGATTTCATGACCAATTTGAAGAGCTCTGGGCAGAAATGCACCGTGAGGTTCTTCTAGATCCCCAAGAACGCTTCTGCAAAAGGGTCAAGAGAGAGAAAAGGAAGATATTACAGTTACGAAACTGAATTTGGATCACCTGTATGGCCAAACGTTGTGCCTGGTGGTGTACATCTTTGAATGACTCTTTAACACATTTTATAAAAAGAAGCAAGCTCGGTTAATTAGAGGATCCATGGACAAGAGTTTGATGCCAGCAAGGTAATCTTTCAAACCTTATTTCTGTCTTCTTTGCTGTATGTGCAGTATTGTGACAGTAGTTTTTTAAGGCGGAATCATATAACATGCGCTTTCTTGTTTGTTCAATGAACAGTGAGTTTTCAGAATGTCGCGTGGCCCATCTGTTCTATAGAAGAATGGCTAGAAATTGACTGGATACTGAGATGGAGGCAATTCTGATACGGAGCTATCCCAACGAAGGAAAGATAAATAATTGAAACAGCTCAATTTTATGGAGTCCTAAAGTATCAATAATTCCTAAAGATGAATAATTGAAAATGTGTTTTAATGTTATACAATATCAATGATTCATTATATCCAAATGCTCTGAGGTAAATTGGAATCTTTTTTAAGTTGGAAGCACTTCCAAACCCTTTCCTCTGAAAGGGAATATTTTCATAAATTCATGATCTGTTCTGATTTTATTTTTCATCTTTGTTTTAAGTCTATCTTTTCTCGTTTGCAATTCAGAAAAACTGAAATTATCTTTTTGAATGCACAACAATGCTGCCAAACAGGGCATGAATGTTTTCATGGGTCTGTATTAACAACATCATGACGGTGCAGGTGCACAATTCCATCGAGGTCAGACTATATACTTCTTGGAATGAAAATTGTGAATGTAAATAATTTTCTTACATTGTCACTTCTTCGACTACATGGATATGGAGCTCAAAATTTTGCGTTGAATTTATGTAGACTCTTAAAATCTTATTACACGCTTGTGGAGTAGTGTGTAAGGGGAGACCGTCCCTATGTTTTAAGAAAATAAAACAAAAAATTCTCCAACAACCATGCAATGAACTATGGAGTTGATATTGCGATTGCATTTAGGGTAAATGTCATGGATGCCCCCAAACTATGCCGCGGTTGTTGAATGTCACATCAACTTTCAATTATCGTAAAATAGTTTTTAATCTATGTAAATCGTTTCAATTTATCCATGCAATCCATTTCACTCGCTCAAACAAACAGAAGAAGATTACGGGAGATACAAGTGAGCGTTGGTTGGGAGCAAAATGTATTAAGTTGTACATGTACAGAATTTGAGCAATTTTTGATCCTGGTTGTGTATTGAGCTGGCAGATCTATTATTGGTACTTGTGCGTAACATGATCAGCGAAATTTTCATTCTGGTAAAAATTTCATTTTCGTGTTTTCTCATAGCCTGGGAAAGAATATTGTGTTTCACACGTTGTTTTCCTTTTTTCGGCCCCTTTATGCTACTGTTGGCACATGTGCCATGCACACATTGTTGTTCCCCTTTTTTCGGCCGATTTATGCTGCTGTTGGCACATATGCCATGCAAGTTTTTTCCTCCCAGGGCTCTGTACCCTTGGTCCAAAGTATCTCCGATACCAATACTGTATGGTACCTTCCCATCAGTTCCATATTTCATATAAATTGAGCGCATTTTGCGACTCTGCCAAGTCATTTTGTAACACCGCCATATGACTTAAATCTTATTTGATGTTAAACTTTTTTTTTAATGTAACATTTCTTTGTCAACTATCGTACCGCAATGTCATGTTGCAATCGATGCATGTTTGGACAATGTAAAAAAACCGGTGGTTGAGAAGCCCAAAGCATTTATCTTCATTTGAAGGTAAGGTGGCCACAAGTACAGGAAGATTCTATCTAACAAAATAATGCACAGCCCTTAAAAACAATGTCATGGAACAAGACAAAGCCACAACTTCACGTAATGCAATAACGACAACATTCATGTACAACAATGAAGAACATCCACTGAATAGGTCGGCAGGATGACCATAACAAATCGTGAAAACTAACTAGCAGTTGGCAATGTACAAGTGCTACAAGATGGCACCGTCACGATATCTAATGACAACCATCTATCATCATGTACACAGACCCCTTCCCTTTGAGAAATGGACCATAGGGTTTAGACTTCTGCAGGAAACCAAACTCATGCAGCAGCAAAACCATGGAAGTTTTAGAGAAAGAAACCAACGTACGACAAATGTAGTTGCAGAATGGAGAATGCAACTGTCAAGGCTCAAACTTATGAGATCTGCAGATTGATAAACAATAACATAAGCAACTGCTGCTGTATAAGCCCAGCAAACTAGTACATATAGAAATTTAGCATAGTAAATGAGAAAAAAAAGACATTTAAATGCATTTGCCTGTTCAGTTGGGGAAAAACCCAGCTCTGTAAGAGTCATTTGATTGTTCAGTTGACGATGCATTGTCAGGGAAAAAACCTGGTTTCATAATAGTCTTTCCGCAATATATACCACATTATTTACCAAAACAAAAGTATATGCACCAGATTTTTTTCCCTTTCACAGAAAATTGTAGTCTTGAATACTTATATCTCATGGTAGAAAGATAAAAATATTCAGGATCTTGGTTGTTCTCTTTGCAGTGAAACTTGGATCGGTGCTCCCATATAGAAAGGTAGACAACTAACACAGCACGGGCGTTACATTACATTATCTATTTTCAACAATATACAACAAAAAGACCAAGTATTGGGAGGTAAATCATAGGTGTTCAGGTTGAATTTATGACCCAAATATGAGAGAAGAAAATGACATAATGATCAAAGTACCGAAATGACCCAACATCATCATATAAGATGCCATGCAATATTTTACTTTTCATATAATGCTGTTGGTTCTTTACATCTGGCTCATCTATGCAACATTCATTTATTACTCCTACTTTCCAGCTTGTAGGATCAAATGCTTCAAAAAGGTTAAATATAGGAATTACAATACAGCGACACTTTCCAGCAGAACTAATTTATTTTTGGAAGCAAACCACATAATCATTTGCCTATTGGTTAACAACTAGAATTCTAAAATCCATCTAGGAGAGACCAGTTTACCAAATGTAATATACCTAAAATAGCATCGACCCTGCCCAAGACAAGAAATGTGCCCCAAATCCCTTTGCGTCATTTCCTTTAGAAGCACTAATCATAACATATACAAATGCCTAGTATCCATAGCAAATATAATTTACCAACTTCTCTTCAAAGAAACTAAATTTGAAATGGTGACCAACGCAATGACCATATGTAGAAAAATGTTTTAAAGAGTGGATAAACAACAGTTCATTCCACATGAAGCCTAAGAGATCCTCAACTTCCAATTTTAAATGCACACGTATATAGAAAAAAAGGAAAAGGAGAATGCAAGAAAGTACTTGAAAAAGTGATGACCAAAAAATGACGAAAAAATGGGATACCATGACAGAAATGCACTTTGGAAATACCAATCCCCAAAACAAAATATAGCTTCAGAAACCCATGAAGCACATAAAGGTACATGTAACGCGGATGTGACATGACACAGACACAACCAAGACACACTATATATGCGTCTTCTATGCAAAATTGAATAGTTTATTAATATACAACAAAAAACATATATTTACACTATCAGAAAATTATTACTTTATAGTAAGTAAATCATAGAACTAGTACCCTAACATGAATCTTTAGACTAATGGACCATAATAGTTAATCATCATCCCTTCTTGGGGAAAAGGTGTAGCAAGTGTACATAAAGACACCAACCAAAAAAATCATATTGTTTTTTCATGATATAACTAAAACGTGAAAAACCACCAATTTCTGAAATAACATGTTAGTCATCAAGTGTCGGTCATATGTTTATTCTTTCTTCATAGACGCAACCCAAGAAGTAGACAGAGGGAGGGTGGGGGCAATTGCCCCCACTGTAATTTCAAAAGGTTTTGGGGTCAGTTTAAAATTTTGAGGAATTTCCATTTTTTAAAAACTTGCCCCCATTAAAATATTTCTAAAGATTTTAATAAGATTCATTTATAAATGAAAAGCTTAGATTTAAACTTTGCTCATGTGACTCAATCTCACAATTCTATCTTTAGTCACTAGTTCTTTTTCTTTCATATGTAACGACATGCCAATTCACCAACTCAATGCTCATCCAAATTTGATTAGTCCAATATGAATTTTTATATTTTTATCGATTATTCCAGTCCGAAATTGTTCTATCATATTTCATGGACTCAAAATTGGATACACATAAATTTGATCTACATAATAATCCATTTTATATGAAAATATAATTTAGCAGTTATGTGATGAATTTGAATTGAAATTAAAATGCAATTGTTGAAATTTAACTCTTGGTTAGGCGGCAGATCAAATCAAGTTTTCAATTCACAGGCTTCACTCTCTAATGTTTTATGAATTTGGATATGGCACAGGCTTCACTCTCTAGGAAGCTTTCCCATCTTAGAGAAGGAATCAGGGTACAGATGGACTCCCTTTTCCTAGAACTTATACTAGGGGTGTTAGGAGGGAGAAGGAAGAGTAAGGCAGCAGCATCTCAAAGATACTCACCAGAGAGAGAAGTAGGACTTGTGTATTAAATGTAGGTTTTTTATTTTTTTATAATGGATAATGTACACAACCAAAAGAGCATCGAACATATGTCCGAGAAGTGTTGATGTACACATGCACCCAACATAGACACATCATACTTTGAGGAGTGTCTCTTTTATTCAAAATAAATGTTTGAAAGAGCTAATCCTACATCTTTTCAGGTATTTGTCACCAACGCTACAAGGTTCAGCCAAAAGATTGGGAATAAAAGCTTAGTAGTTATATAAATGCAAATTTGTCAAGTACATCTCTCTGAACATTTTAAAATGTCAAAGCTGTCCCCATTACAAGTTGAAAAGAAGTCAATTTCTTGATTTTTGAATGTCAAGAATTCTACTACTCTCTCTTCCCTATAAGAAAACATTTCAGTATTTTATGACAAAAATGAAACCACTATTAAATATCATTATTGTTAACCGAAGCTACAAGTGTGGAAATAAATGGGTGTGGGTATGTTCATGCTTTCTTGTCCCAAGTACATCATTAATGGAAATGAAGTATTTTATGGCCATATCAGACTTTCTAAACAATAAGGAAAAACCTTGATGGGTTTGTGATATCACCATCTTTAAATGTCGTCATTTTCTTAAAGTCCAACAATTTATACAAAAAATCATACAAAGAGACATTATAGGGTTTCTTAACCGATTTCTTCGCTTCTTTTCTCTCTAGTGCAATGAATAATTTATTGAGGAGGATGATATGCCAACATTGGATAGAATCATGACCAAACAGTTTACGCAATTCTTTCGTTTTCTTGATGGCAACATCATTTAGTACGGGAAAAGAAGGAAAATGGTTTCCTTTGAAAAAGAACATGCAAAATACAAAGCACTAAATAACAAAAAGTAATAATTACAAAAACAAGATTTTTCCAAGACAACCCTAATAGAAAGGCCCCTCCATAGCCAAAAAATTCCACTTCCTCATTTTCTGAATAACTAGCTTTTCATCAAAATAAAGCCAACAAGCAAGATCACAAGAAGTAGAAAGAAAAATGACCACCGTAATTTTGAATTGTGAGCAAATTTGGGTAGAGAAATTGGTAAAAGATATTTGAACAAGAAGTTTATGAAAGATATTCAACCATAGTGGGGTTAAAAATCATCAAAACGTGAGCTCTCAAGGATAGTTCACACATCAAAACCAAATATCAAAGACTCCTATAGTCACCAAGAAGTCAACAACCTAAGATACCATGACTTCACTAAGAAAGCAACTTCAAAGATAATAATCTCATCCATTAAATATTAATAGTAAAATTTTAAAACAGCAAAAGATAAAAGCAGATCACTCCTCCATATTATCCCAGGCATTGCGAGACATTGGTAGTTTGATTTAGTCGCATAGCCATCATTCATTGAGGTCTTATGATCGAGTCTCACTTTCCACCTTTGATACTACCCCTATGTGTCCGAGCATAGCGGTGCGCCAAGGTTCATGTTCGATGTATACATATATCTATGCACTTGGTTGTATGTCTCCACAAGTGAGCTAGGTTTAGATGTCAAGAGAAATGTTGCGAACCTAATAAACGTGGTGTGTCCATTCTTTGACAGTTTAAACTTCTGGAGTAATTGAGAGTAGACAACCGTACTTTTCCCATTGACAATAATTGTCCATCTAAGAAAAGAATAAAAAACAATATCAATTTTTAATTGTGTATATTCGGCACGGGTGGTTTTCATTCATAGACCAGGCCAAATATTCATCATTAAGCAAGGATGTAACTTTCCTGTGGCTCCAATTGCTGGAACCTTATTCTCTAACGCAATGGCTTGTGTGTCCAGAAAATCGAATTCTTCGTGTTCTAAGTTACATTGCTCAGCACGTTTCTTGCTACGAAGGAGTTCCTAGTTCCTATGGAGTGTATTGTCGAAAGAACAAGTCCTTTGTGTTCAGTTGTAATCACGGCAGATGAGAGGTCAAAAGGAATTACAACTCTGTTAAAAATTGCTGGAGATGAAGAGCATGTTGGGGATCCGTGATCAGAAGTGAACCTCCAAATGATGATTGCGCCAAGAAAAGAAAGCAAGAAATGACACCAACGTTAGGATAATCATTATATTCCAGAAAGCCTTTTACGCCAGAAAAGCCTGAGACATCACACTCACAATTTGAAAGAGAAGCCCATGCAATCTGAATTAAGAAACAAGGGTCACAAGTAACCAAATTGAAGACTGCAGCTGTCAGTATTGTTTTAGGCATATGAATCCATTGAAAAAAGTTTACAGCGATGTCTAGGATGAGCTACAAGTGTGGCTACAAAGATGGAATTGTGGACTAAAGTTTTGAACCAGCCAAATTCATCGATGATTTGATTCGACAATGAATCTTACGAATTCTCCAACATTCAAGAATGGTGGCTGATCAATCAGCTTTCTCAACATGCAGCTAGGTGAGATGAGGCCGGAAACGACAATTGGAGTCGAGGATTATCAGGGGTGATGCAAGCATTAAAGATATGTTTGCTAAATGTTAACATCTTATACACGAAAGCGGATCACGTGCACATATTAATTGCTCGCTCCAAGTCCATAGAGTATGGAAACACAAGTACAGTACCAACTGAAGTGCAACTCTTAAGTGCCTTCCTATAGTTCCAAATCCACCTATGTGGTGGATTAATACGGAAGGGTACCCATGATGTGTCTTAATACAGGTCATCAAAAAATCATCACGGGGCTGTGAACATGGTCTTCAATTCATAAGTAGAAGCAACAAAATCCAAAAGACACAACCCACAAAAAATTCAATTTCAGTGCTTATAATAATGAACATTTGTTCAAACACTTGTTAACAGAGTTCCGGACTACAACATGAGTTTGATAGGCATAGAGTGGTGCACTATACCTCTTCTTATCAACTCTAATAGCTGTTTCAACTTTGGATAGGAACTGTAAGAAGATATTATCATACCTGAATCCAGTATGCTCAACTCCTAGGTGAATGTCCTGCATCAGATCCATATCCAGAGGAACTGTCACTATCAGAATCTGTTCATTCAGACAAAGCAATGAGAGAAAGGAAAAACCTGCTACAGCAAACATGCACTGAATATATTACTACTAAGTACTAACAGAGAGAAACCACATAATAAGTAAAACAACAGTACCACTTGAAGAAGATCCAGAGTCACTGGTAGAGCTAGAGCTACTTGATTTACTTGCATTATTCCCCTGCAGTTCCACTTGAGCAAAAGATAACGAGGAAATGTTCTTTCCATCTGCTTACAAGGAAAACAAAACAAAACTGATTATTGCACAACACATGGGGTAGTCATTAAACAAAAAGGCCACTAATTTTCATGTCCCAAAAACTTTGACCTGTTTCAGCTTCTTTTCGAGTCTCCACAACAACTGGGGCTAGGTTCTGGAGAAATAGCAAGAAAAAATGAATTAACCAAGTACCTCAATTAAAATGACTAGAGGCTAGAAAGATATAACTCTGTGATCACCTCTTCCCAGACATTTGGCCCAGCTTCTGCTCTTCCTTGATTAGCAAGTTCAGCTTTTCTTCTGTTCTTGCTCAAACTCTTCTTGTAGTTAGTCACAAATCTATCAAGTTCCCAAAGAGTTTCTGTATCAACACTATCAATGTCCACTTCAATCTCATCATCGTGTTGGCAGAGCGCAGTGTTTCTTTTCTTAATGATCTGGACAATATTATCCAGCTTTTCAGAAGGTAAATTCTGCAAGTTTGAGCTAAGTTTCTGCTTTTCCTCATAAGTCATTTCCCTTTTGTTAGGATCCTTAGCCTTTGGCTTCTTTGGGGTAGGGGTCCTACCTGAATGAGCAGAATTCATGGATCTTGGCTTTGGATCAACAAGCTGAGTCATTGATTCTGATCTATGTAATGTCCTTCTCATTTCAGAAAGGGGCAGTGACAGCGGTGGTGGCTTCCTTGACGTAGGGGTTGGTAAACCAACTTCATAATCTACCGCAAGCCTCAATTCCCGCATATAATCAGCCTCTATTACAGCCCACTTCTCCTCAAATATATTCGACAGCTGTTCTGCCATTACATGAGCATCTTGCCCTTTCGGATTATAGGTCATAGCATTGCGAAATGTAAGCTTTATGTCCTCTGCAAATTCTCTGGGAGACTTGTACCAATTCTTATTCAGCCTAGATTTCACGGTACCCAAATCCATTGGATGCTTAACAATGTCGAAATAGTCATGCAAACCAAGAGCCTTTGGATCAACAGGTGTATTAAACACCCAACCATGTTTGTGCTTCATCAATCTCTCAAGCAAATTGCTACAATTCTTGAACACTTGATTCGAGAACTTCCCCAACCCAAACCCATGTACAGATTCTCCGCCACCCTTCTTCCCATTTGATTTTGATTTCTTGTTGCTATCTGCTGGTGGAAACTTATCCTTTGCCAAAAGAAACTCTGAATTCCTGTAAAACTGGTTTGCCTTTGGGGTCCTCTTCTCTTTCTCCACAGTATCACTTGCACCCTGACTATTCTCTAACACTGATATACTCAACTGATGCAAAGGCCTACTTTCACGAGGTAGACCCACTCCCATGGATGCCACCTCTGAATTTACACGTTTCGGCCCACCACCATTTGTTTCCACATCCTTTGCCTCAATCTTGCTCACCAAACTTCTAACCAAGTCTCGCTCTCTCTCCAGCTTCCTTCTTAGCTCCCTCATTTCCTGCTTTGACTTTTGAGACAAATCAACTGTTACCCGATTCTCCTGCCTTGAAAAGCCAAGCTTTAACTCCCCATTTCCACCCAACACATCACGTGGGCCAGCAGCCAAACCCTGCGAATGATTCCGTGTTGAAGAATCGTCCGAGGCTGCCTCGCAACTACCAAAGACTTTCTGTTGCTGAGGCAAATTGCCGTCTTCAGAAGCTAGTGTTTGTGTTTGTGATGGTTGTGTTACATTGTGATTTTTCAGACCCTTGAATGATTTGCGTGTATAGACTTTGCTCTCTGCCCACCTCTGTTTCTCTCCAGAACCGTCATTTCCTCCTGTTCCACCTCCCACTGTTGTCCCCGAAGCCATTCATGTACCTCCCAAGCCCTAAGTCAATCTGTCTCAATATATATATTTTTTTATATTTTTATCTGTCTCAATATATACAACTCTGTTTCTTAAACTTAAAGCTTCTAAGGAACCCAAAACCCTAAGTTCTCGGACTCGAACCAGCATGCGAAACCTAACTCTTGTTGTGAAGGATATCACACACACACACACACACACACACACACACACACACACACACTTATTCACGCTGCTGTTGTTCGAAATTATCGATTGAACCCTAATTTTGGAGAATTAACTTGCATAAAGCTAAACTTTGCAAACACGCATGTATTCATAAACTAAGATTATTTTGATGTTAGGTTTCATACCTTTTTTGTCGATTGGATCTTCTACCTCTTCGAATTTCTCTCTCCTCGATTTCTCTCTTTCGCCCTTTCTTCACCTCCTTATCTTGGAAAGGAGCCGAGGTCGGCAAGAATCAAAGCACCGATGACGAGAGTGGTGTTAGATTCACGCGTTTGAGTGCATCGTGTAAGGCACGGCTGGATCGGAGGGCTAGGATCTTGCCATTTTGATAAAGAGTTGAGAATGGACGGTCAGGATTCGGATAGGGTGCGAGTTTAAAAGTCAGTTTTGGTAGTTGAGGTTTTTACCCACGCGAAAAAGGTGGCGCGTGTAGGATCAGCCAAAAGTTGACCACTGTACAGGTGGTTCGGCATTGCATTGCCTGCCTGTAATTGTCCATTTTTTTCACCAGTCGATTTTACTATCCTTGAAAACCAGTCGATTTTACTTAAGAGGATATTAGTCATATTTGTTTTTATTTTTATTTTTATTTGGATTAAATTTGGCTTTGTTATACTGGCAACCTTTTCATTTCAAAAATTGCAAAGAGATCCCAATCATTAGACATTTTAATCAAAAAATTATTTTACCCTCCATTTGACTGGTCAATGACTTAAAATACACACAATCCACACTCAGATCCAAACCTAAATTCATACCTGCATCAATGCAAAACTTAAACTATTAGCTGCATGAATTCAACAATATAAAATCAGCAACATTATTTTATCAATCAAAATGAGAAAAACACTTGAATTTAGCAGTTGGCCCACATATCTGACCCTTTCCCAAACCCTTTCACACTACATCCATCTGAGAACCCTACTGCTCTCCTAGTATCTCGACCTTTTAATAGAGATAATTATAATACCTGGTATTGATCGATGTTTATGCTAAAAAAAAAAACTGGGTTTTGCTGATGGGACGATTCCAAAGCCAAATTCCTCTTTTTGTGAATAGTGGATTCGATTGATGACATGGTTATTTCATGGATTATACACTCAATGGTGCCAAACTTGGCAACTAGCATTATCTACACAAATTCAGATTAAGCAATGTGGAATGACCTGCAAGAGCTTACACTCAGCCCAATTCTTGTGGAGCCGCTAAAGCTGTGATCGATTTATTTCATCAAGACCGTGCAATAAAGTTCTTGTAAGGACTCCATGGGCACTGTGCCTCATTTTGCAGCCAGATTTTGCTGAGAGAACCGCTTCCACCTGTCAATAAGATTTACTCGTTGCTAATAGAAGAAGAAAAGCAACGCGATCTTTCTATTTCATTGCCCAATCTACATGAAGGATCCGCTCTTGCAGTGGCATCAAACAACAATATTCAGAACTCCAGACATGAAAATGGGCTCTGATGCCGCTGCTTTCCATCACAATAGATTCAGTTTTGGTCATGCACCAAGTCGAGGTGGATCAAAACATCACCCGTGAGTTCGCTGTAATTATTGTGGCCGAGAAGGGCATATGAAATGCGAAAGTTGCATGGAATACATAGGGTACATCTAGTGCTTCTAAGTCTAAAGCCCGTGGCCTTTCTGCTTCATGTTAGCAATTATCCAATTCCTTATCCATCCTCAACACCCATGTCCACTGGATGTCAGTCTTCGGCACCAATTGTACCACCAATATCACAAGAACAATACAGTCAGATTTTGGCCATTTTACAGCAAGGTAGAACTGAGCTCTCGACTAATTTTGTAAGTATTGCTTTGAACTCTTTTTATAGTGTCTCTTGGATCATTGATAGCGGTGCCACGAACCACATGTGCTCCACACCTCAGTTGTTTCAATCTATGTCACTAAGCACCACTATTTCTAATGTTCAAATGCCATGTGGTTCAACTGCATCTATAACCCAAATTGGTGTCACTTCCATTAATTATTCACTTCATATGAACAAGGCTTTTCTTATTCCATCATTTAAATTCAATTTGATGTTTGGTTTTCAAATCACAAAATCTCTTAATTGCGCTGTGATGTTTCTTCCTAATAGTTGCTTCTTTCAGAACCTCACCACGAGGAGAAAATTTGAATTGGGTAGCTACTGGAATGGTCTTTACTGTATACATCCTCCAACTGGTCTTTATCCCTACATGAACCCATCATTTGACATTGGTGCTTGCGACACCTTTTCCTAGCTAGCCACATTCTATTTCTGCTTTAGATTCATTTTTGTCTTTTTTGAATAAAATTTCTTGTGATGTATGTCCCCTTGGAAAGCATGCAAGATATGCAAAGGCTACTTTTCCTTGTGAATTAATTTACTGTGATATTTAGGGAAGTTTTACTGTTCCTAACAATTTTGGTGCACATTATTTTTTGATAATTGTCGATGATTATAGTCATTGCACTTGGGTGTTTTTGATGAAACAAAAATGAGAAACTCAATCCCTTTTGAAATCTTTTTTTTGCTGATGATGATATCTAGAAAAATTCTAAGTTTGAGCTTGGGCATCGAGGTCAGGAAAGGAGCTTAGCCACGAAAGCTCGAACTCAGAGGTTCAGACCCCAAGCTCCCTTGACCTGCGCCTCAACGAACAAGAGTAGAAAACAGCTAGCAACCATTAGACGCCCCCTCAACGGCTATAAACACCAATCTAGGCGCAAGAACCTGAACCGCCTAAACCATCGCCTGAAATTAAGTAGAACATTACAAGAGGGAGGCGAAGATCTCGCCCCATACCCCATGGAACTAGGAACTAAGCTATAAATACTGTACAAAGTCCTCACTATGAGGCGGGCAACAAGAATACTGTCATGAAGATTGGGTAATCCTTTCTTAATCTTCAATATAATTCGCAGGAGCAAGAGACTCTATTACAGAGTGAATTAACCGAGCCCCCGAGCTGGTGAACCATTATAACTCCTCTATGCAATCCACCCCTTCCCCAAAAGGTTAACACATCATTTCCAAGAGCCTTGTAGCTCAGATCAAACCCATTAGTATACACAGTCTGCTCAACTACGTTTTAACACACCATCAGTTTGGTGCTGTCTGTACGAACAACTTTTCCTGTTACAAAAATACTATTTTTTTTCCAGTAATTGATGGTCTCTATGTGTAACATGAGCAGAAGTCAGTTGAATCATCAGCGGATACAGAACCAACAGGAAGCCACCAGGGGAAGAGAACAAGAAAATCTTTAAGACTGTCTGCCCACCACTAAGACTAATCCTCCCATGGCGGACCCCCTCCGAATAACAATTGGAGACTCTTCACCTAGTCAACTAGCATCTATTACAACAGAACGAAGAACTCATGAAGCTCCTACAACATCCTCAGAAGACACGACCAGCCTAGGATGATCCCCTATAAGGGGAGCATCATTGTCTCGATCCCCTAAGGAGGTTAATGAAGGAGGCTAGCATAGCCAAGCCATGGACCATGTTCCACATCTATCCCTCAGGAATGAAGACAATGAAGAAGTACAAAGTTAGAATGAGAGAACTGAGAAAAATGAATTTCTCCCTTTCCAATAGGAAAGAAGAGAGCAATATTGGGAACAACATTTTAAAGATATCCGGCAAAAGCTTAGCCACATGAAGGAGGCTGTGAAGGGTAAGAACTCAGTAACTATGGATGACCTAGTACAGCAGACTAAGTCCCCTTTCACAGCTGATGTACTGCATTTCCTCTCCCTTCGAAGTTTAGAATGCCCCAGATTAGGGCCTTTGATGGGACGAAAGACCTCATGGATCACCTCAACACCTACAAGAATCAAATGGAGTTGCACAGATATCAAGACCCTATACGATGCTGAGCTTTTGCCATCACGTTAAAGGGCTCAGCCTTAGCGTGGCTTAACAGACTAGCCCCGACGTCTATCTCCTCCTTTAGAGATCTCTCCATATCCTTTGTGTCACACTTCATAGGAGATCGGACCTAACAAAAATTCAACTCAGAATCACTGAAGGTGGACATTCCAGATGAGAAATTTGCCATCACTTCTTTCATCGTTGGGTTAGAAGTACAGTCAAAGGACTTGATGTGCTCCATATCCAAAAACCCACAAACCAGTATGGCAGAGGTGCTTACCGAGTAAAGACAAACCCAGCAAAAAAATGATGAAAGAAGTGATGGCAAACCCAGCAAAAAGACAAACCCAGCAAAAAATGATGTGACAAAGTATTGCGAGTACCACAGGGACCATGGCCACCTCGTTAATGATTGCTCAAATTGAAAAAGAAAATAAAGTTTTGGTTCAACGAGGGTAACTGCATCGCTTTGTGGTGCATGTCAATCAGAACAGGGCTCACCCTTCTCCAACACCTCAGTAGCAAACTCCTGCACAACACCAGCAGCCAATAGGGGAGATCAGGATGATTTTTGGGGGATTCGCTGGTGGAGGTGAAACCAGCTTAACCAGAAAAGCCCACATACACAAGGTAAGGACCGAGAAAATGTTGGAGGTGTAGATTGTGAACAAGGCACCCTAGATGAACATGGACATCACTTTCTCAAATGCAGACTTGGAGGGGTACCAGCATCCCCATGATGATCCTTTGGTGGAAAAAACAATCATTGCTAACAGGACTGTTCATCAGGTCTTAATCGACAACAGGAGCTTGTCGACATTATCTTTGCATCCGCCTTCGACAAAATAGACATAGGCAGGGACAAGCTCGAACTGGTGAGAACTTATCTTCTGGGATTCTCAAGGGAGTATCCCTAGGGTCAATTTAGCTCATCCTCACCCTGGGGAGCCCTTTTTGCCAATCCACCACTGCGGTAAGGTTCCTGATAGTCGATGCCCCCTCAGTATACAATGTTTTGTTGAGGAGATCTTTCCTTAATGCCATGAGAGCCATCCCTTATGCCTATCACATGGTTATAAAATTTTCCACTAAAAATGGCATTGGAATGGTTCGAGGATATGAACGAGTGGTAAGGGAATGCTACATGGCATCAATGAAAAGGAAAGATGTTGAAAACATCTAGCAGGATGAGCTAGACATAAGAGATAAGCTGGATTTAAGACCTATGCCCTCTGAAGAGCTGGAACCCATCTAGCTCTACGAGGAGCCAGAGCATACAATATATGTGGGGTCGAAGCTACCTACAAAACTCAGAGACCTTCTAGTTCATTTCCTTAGAAGGCATATGGAAGTATTTGCTGGGAAGCAAGAAGATATGCAGGGAATTGATCCCTCAGTCATCACACGCAAGCTTAGCATGAACCTAACCTACAAGCCCATCAAATAAAAACGAAGGAGTTTTGCCCCAGAGCGCCAAAAGACAATTAATGAGGAAGTCAGCAAGCTTCTCCACATTAAAGCTATCAGGGAAGTAAACTACCCAACTTGATTAGCTAATGTGGTTCTCATTAAAAAAACAATGGTAAATGGCACCTTTGCATCGACTTTATTGATCTTAATCAAGCTTGCCCCAAGAATAGTTTCCCACTATCTCGAATAGACTTGATCGTGGATGTCATGGTTTGACACGAGCTCCTCAACTTCATAGATGCCTTCTCAAGGTATAATCAAATTAGAATGGACCCCAACGATCAGGAGAAGACGTCATTTATAACGGAGCAGGAAACATACTATTACCAAGTCATGACATTCGGATTAAAGAACATTGGAGCTACATATCAACGTCTAGTAAATCTAATGTTTCAAAAATAGATTGAGTCATTGATGGAGGTATACATTGATGACATGTTTGTGAAATCATTAAGAGTCGAGCTCCATATCAAGCATCTAGAGGAATCCTTTCAAATCCTCAAGAAATACTAGATGAAGTTTAATCCATCTAAGTGCGCCTTTGGGGTCTTAGCCAAGAAATTCCTTGGTTCCATAGTCAACAGCAGAGGAATCAAGGCAAACCCAGAGAAGGTCAAGGCGATAATAAACATCCAGCCTCCCTCCAACACTAGAGAGGTCCAACGCTAACAGGAAGAATAGTATTTTTGAGTTGCTTTGTGTCCAGGTCAAGCAACAAGTGTCAACCGTTCTTCCAAATCTTAAAAAAGGTGTTCCAATGAAATACCTGAAGTGAAGAAGCATTTAGAGCCCTTAAAAATTATATGAGTTCACCCTCAATTTTGGTAAGTCTCTTGGTGGGAGAAGTGCTCACCCTCTACCTCGTTGTTTTGGATTTCTCAACCAACGTAGCGTTGGTAAGAGAGTGAGACAGAGCTCAGCAACCAGTTTATTACTGTAGCAGAGCTCTGAGGGGGCAGAGGAGAGATATTCAAAGATGGAGAAACTTGTCTTAGATCTGATTACAGCTGCGAGAAGGCTCAGACCATAATTTTAGGCTCATACCATTGAGGTCCCAACATACTAGCCAATGAAGTAGGTATTGCATAAACCAGAATCTTTAGGGAGTTTGGTCAAATGGGCAATAGAGCTCAGTGATTTTGATATCAGGTATAAACCCAGAGTCGTAATCAAAGAGCAAATTCTGACAGATTTTATCGCAGAATTTACTACAGCCACAGAAGCACCTTTGGAAGTAACCTAGCTAGTACCTGACCTCCCTACATGGAAGCTTTCAGTAGATGGAGCTACCAATGCCCAAGGAAGCAGTGCAGGGTTGATTCTGACCTCCCCAAAGATAATAGACGTCGATTATGCCCTCAGATTCAGATTCAAGGCTTCAAACAACAAAGCAGAATATGAAGTTGTCATCGCTGGACTCAATCTAGCTCATTCAATGGAGGTAGAACAACTCAAAATCTACAGCAACTCCCAGCTCATGGTTAGGAAAATAGAAAAGACCTATGAGGCTGAGGGAGAGAGAATGATCCTATACCTAAAAAAAGTGAAGGAACTAATGAGGAAATTTGTGCAAGTCAAAGTCAAACATGTCCCTAGAGCTGAGAATTCTTGAGTGGACGCCTTGGCAAGACTTGCTATAGCTTTCCAGGAGAGCCTGGATAGATTAATCCCTGTTGAACACCTAGCGAACCATCCGTACACCATGAATACGGAGAAGTGCTCCTTGTATTGGCCCTATCGAGCTGGATGGCACAAATCAGAGAGTATCTTCAGAATGGAACCTTGCTAGAAGACCCAAAAGAGGCCGCGAACCTAAGAGCCTAGTCATCCAGATTCGTGATCCTACATGGGAACCTATACAAACGAGGCTTTTCAGCACCACTCCTTAAATGCGTAAGAGATTAGGATGCTAATTATATACTCGGGAGATCCACGAGGGGATTTGCAGCAACCATATCGGAGCTCGAGCTCAGGCGTAAAAGGTACTAAGGTAAGGGTATTTTTGGCCCACAATACTCAAAGACGCTACAGATGTGGTCAAAAGGTGTAAAGTCTGCCAGATACACTCCAACATCCCTCATTGTCCACTAGAGCTCCTAACCTCGGTGGTAAGCCCCTGGCCTTTCCAATAATGGGGTCTAGACATACTTGGAACCCTTTCCACTAGTACTGAATAGTGCAAGTTCATCATTATTGGAGTAGATTATTTCACCAAATGGGTAGAAATGGAGCCCTTAGCAACAATCAATGAACAAAAAGTTCAAAAATTCACCTAAAATCTATAGTCTGTAGGTTTGGAATACCTAGGGCAATCATCTCCGACAATAGGAAACAATTTGACAATCCTAAGTTCAAGAAGTTTTGCGTCGAGCTGGGAATAAAGAATTACTTCTCAGCTCTAGCTTATCCTCAATCCAATTGGCAAGCTGAGGTGACCATCCGAATCATAAAAGCAGCTCTGAAGACCAAGCTAGAAGCTCTGAAAGGGAAGTGGGTAAAGCACATCCCAGAAGTACTATGGGCTTACAGAACCATTGTCAGATCAATGACTCAGGAAACACCATTCGTTTTAGCCTTTGGAACCAAAGCAGTGGCACCTATAGAGAGGCTAGCATTCCATCCGCCAAGGCTGATTTCTTAGAACCTGAGCATAATGACGAGTCACTTATGCTAAATCTTGACCTCCTAGATGAAAAAAGGGAGAAGGCCTTGTAACGCATTATGAGTTATCAAAGGAGAATGACTAGGTACTACAACAAAAGGGTCAGACATAAAGGTCTCAAAGTCAATGACTTGGTACTCAAAAAGCTTCTCCCTGTGAGAAAGGATCTCGCACATGGGAAGCTAGGACCCAATTGTTAAGGTCCTTACATCATCTCAAGGATAATCAGACCTGGGAACTACAAGTTGCAAACGGAAGAAGGTAAAGTCCTACCTCACTCTTGGAAGGCTGAACATTTAAAAAGATTTTTTTAGTAAACTTTTATAAGAAGGCTATCTTCAATAAAATAACAAGTTTCAGCTCAGCCCAACGCGACTCCATCAGTAGGTTAAAATTAAAGATGAGCTCTTCAGCTCATAAGCAAACGATGAGCTCTTTAGCTCATAAGTAAACGATGAGCTCTTCAACTCATAAACAAAAGATGAGCTCTTTAAGCTCATAAGTAAACGATGTGCTATTCAGCTCATAAACAAAAGATGAGTTCTTCAACTCATAACCTAACGATGAGCCCTTCTGCTCATAAGCTCGCAAATAGGGCAACCAAAAGAGTAAAATTGCAAGGAAATAAGCAAGGAAGGAAAAAGTGATTCTTATTCAATTAACGTGATGAAATACAAGAAAAAAAAAGAAAAAGGTCCTAAGCCCTCCATGCCTCCTCTTCAGCTCAGATATCTCCTTTTCCAAATGAGCAATCATAGACAAGCATTCTCTTCCTTCAGCTCATCACGTTCTTTCTCCACCTTTGTGAGTAACTCCAAAAGCTTCATCTCAGCAGCAAAAAATAAAATACAATCAAGGGAAGAACCAGATGACTGAGATGAGGAACCACTCCTCCTACATTTCCTTGAAGATGTGGCAACGTCCTCGTCCTCGTTTGGGTCAATAGAAGAGGAATCAGGGGAGAGAGGCAAATTCCAGAGCAGGGGCAGATGAACTAAACCAAAATAGATTCTAGGGGGTAACTAGGGAAGAGAAAGAAACAGGCTCAAAATAAGTCACCAGGCTAACCCTTACTAGCTCTGTCGGGGTCAAACTGGGAGTACCTGTACAGGAGAAATGAAATAAGAACTAGTCACCATAACTATAACAAAACTGATTCTAAGCCTTTACCTCTATGAAATAAGTATCCCCAGAACGAAGAACCCGAGAATGTGTGTAGCGTTATTCAGCAGATCTCCAAGAATCCCCAAAGGCAAAAAAAAGTGCTAAATCTAACCTTTCGGAGAGTTGGGAACATCGAGGACCAGCAGGGGATCGAAGTGGCGCCTCCGTCTGAAGCAACTAAAGCAGGGGAGCTTGTCCTCATCAAGTTCATAAAAATAGAGGAACTCAGCAATAGTGGGGAATTCATTGTTGCCCTACAGACGCCAAAGAATAAAGAAGCTAATCATAACACTCCACCCTTCAGGAGAGAGGCGAGAGGGGCACAACCCAAAGAAAGCAAGAATCCACCCAATAGAAGGATGGATAGGTAGACGAAGTCCCATCTCAAAAGAACCTTCAAAAAAGTAAATTTCTTGTTGAGGGAGAAAATTGCAAGACTCATCAAAGGTTGGGACTCGAAGGAGTAAGTCAACAAATAGAAGATATTGCCTCTTGATTTCTTCTAATTCTGTAGTGGTAACCTCAAAAGGAACCAAGAAGTTAGAATGCCACTTCATGTCGAACGTGGCTTGAGCCCATTGTTTGAACAAGGAAGTAAGAGAGGAAGCCATGGAAATCAGAAGATAGACAAAGAACATAGAGAAAAAGAAACTCAGGAAGAGCAAGAAACGTGATATCAAGATTTGCAGGTAAGAAGAAATTCTAAGATTTGTAGATAACAAAGAGGTCTCAAGTTTTAGAGACGCATTAGGAGATCCCAAGTTTAAAGAAAGCAAGAAACGCGCGAAGCCGAAGAGTCGATCCTTTAAACTTCCAAAATTATGATGATGGAAATGTTTTATGAAAGTAGGTGGGCACACATAACGATAGGATAATCGGTGCTCCATGCCAAAGTGGCAGCTCAGCTCCGTAAACTCAGCTCAGTTTCAAAAAAATTCAAAACACAAGCAAACCAGTTTAATACAAGTGTGAACTTTTCAACCTAGCCTAAGCAGAGCTCCACGACTCACAGGGACGAGCCCTTCAGTTCACTGAAAAATGAGCTTTTTAGGGCAAGCCCTTCAAATAACCAAATCTTTCTAGCTTACACCTCGTCTCAATCTAAGGGTGACCTCGTACTTTAAGAAAAACTAAGAGGTTGTTTGTTTATTGTCTTTGTCTTGTGTTTTGTGTTTTTATTTTTAATTTTTGTCAAAAATGAAAACAAAAACATGTTTCGGTACTATTTTTGTTTTTGTTTTACATTAGTTATTTGGGAACAAAGACAAAAAAATGGGAACAAAAAATTTGTGTTTTAGGAAACACGCAAAACACAAAACACACACTTCTTGATTAAATGAGGTCTTAACTTCAAGTCTTGTTAAGCACAAGAGACTCATTCATTTTTCAAAGTATAAACAGGAGTCTTTTTTCTCTCTTCTCTTCCACACAGGTTGACCCTCTCTTTTCTCCTCCACTCTCAGCGACTCTCTTTCTTCTCCAGAGCTCTCAATGATGAAGTCGAACTGATGGTGCTCTGCCAATGAAGATGAATCGAAACCCTCTCCTCTCTCTCTCTCTCTCTATCTTGCTTGCTATCTGTGAAACCCAGAAACGAAGATACATATCTATGCATATTTATGGACAAATATGTGCATATTTACAAAGATTTGTGTGTGTGTGTGTGTGTGACAGAGTGCCGGGTCCATGTGTGTATGTGTTGTGTGAGTGTGTATGAGTGAGTGATGAGGTGGATGAAAGAGGGTTTTTGAGCAAAGACAAGGGGTTGGTTGATGTAGGTTGCAAGTATGGAGATGAGTTATGGTACTGGTGCTGGGCAGTGATAGTGCTGTCTAGCAGAGAATGTAGTCTGGGTATTCCAAGCATTTTAGAACAAAAGCATTTGACAAAAAATTTGATTGGGCTGTTATAGAACAAAATTTCTATTTTTTTTTTGTAAAAAGTTTTCTGCTTCATGTTTTGTTCAAATAGTTTCTGTTTGTTTTTATTCTTGTAATTCATGGAATTTACTCAATAAAATTTTCTCTGTCCTAAAAAGAAAGAAAGAAAAAAGATGGATTAATATAGAATAATATAGATCTTTGATGAATTTTTGGATTTGTATTTTGTTGAATGATATATTATAAAACATATTTAGGATAAAACGTGAAATAGTTACCAAATATGTTTTATTTTTTATTCTCATAATTTGATAGACAAAAATGACAAAAAAACATATTTTTTGTTTAAGTGTTTATCACAAAACAGAGACAAAAATTGTCTCTATTTTTGATTGTTTTGAAAACACAAAAACGAAAACGTTACCAAACGACCCATTCAGTTCACTGAAAAATGAGCTTTTTAGGACAAGCCCTTCAAATAACCAGATCTTTCTAGCTTACACCTCGTCTCAATCTAAGGGTGACCTCATACTTTAAGAAAAACTAAGTTCTCCCCGAAACAAGAAGGCAAAAAGGGAATGGGCAGAATGGAAGAATACAAAAAAAAAAAAAAAAGAGCAGAAAAAGCAAAGTGCAAGAAATATTTACATTTCTCAAAAGAAGCAGAGTACAAGGTATACAAAAAAAAAACACAACAAACATAAGTTCCTCAAAAAATCCTATGTCTCTATAGTAGCAGCAGAAGAAGCGTCTGGCAACTTAGTGGTAGTAAGAGAAGCTCCAGAAGGTTCAGGAGCAATTAAAGAGAGAGGGACCTCAAGAAGAATAGGAGCATGAGTCTTAACTCCAACTGGTGGCAAAGTCAACTTAAAAGCCTGAGCCATAAGGTCGATAGGGTCATCACGAGAAACAGGAATATTAGTAAAGGCATCAGCATGAATGACGGACAGTTCAGAAATTCCAGTGGTAGAAGTTGGAGTAGTGTCAAGAGCTGGAGAGATAGCAGGAGTAGAAGAAACCACATGGGCAAGGATCTCAGCATAAGAGGTGGGTATCTCAGCACCCCTAAGAGCAAGCTCAAAAGTAGAGGGAGCTAAAGCCTCAGCCTCTTTCTAAACACTTGGCACCTCCTCCTCCTTACCTGAGGGGGGATCAAAATTAAAGTCCAAGTCTGGATACGCCTGCATAGCTTGATTCTGAAAAGCAAGATATCTAGTGGCCCATTTTGTGGTAACATCATCTTCCAGCTTGACAACCAAATCATCCTTCTATTTAACAGTAGCTCGCTCCACCTCAATTTCTCTTTGAAAAGTGTCATTTACTTCAG
Source organism: Ilex paraguariensis (assembly GCA_963454935.2). Lineage (NCBI taxonomy): Eukaryota > Viridiplantae > Streptophyta > Magnoliopsida > Aquifoliales > Aquifoliaceae > Ilex > Ilex paraguariensis. The sequence goes on from CAUOFW020000001.1 coordinate 6,738,939, forward strand.
CCAAAAAGTTGTGTTCTCTCTTCATGGACACATAAGAATCCAAGGTTGCAAAGGCCTCCTTGCGAGCTTTAACCCAATCATAAGTTTTTAGCCTGAGCTCTTCCTTATTCTTCTTGGCCTCATCCTCGATTTTCTCTTTCTTGGCCTCCAAACCCTTAATAACAGAAGATTGTCTCTCCACCTGTGCCTACAGGTCCTAAACCTGAGCTTTAAGGTCATAATTGACAAAAGTTAGCTTGGTAGCCTTAAGCTCAAAGGCCTTCGACACCTTAACTAAGCTCTCCAAAGCTCTGATCCGACTTACCAAGGCACTCACGTGAATGGCCAACTAGGAACAGACACAACCAAATGCTAAAGTTAACATAGAGTGAATGCAAGACAAAAATGGAACTCAAAAAGATTAGAAACTTACCAAAGTAGCTCCGTACAAAGCCGTGGTGACAGAAGTTCCAAAGGGCATACAAACAACCCTTTGAATATCAGACTCAGGGATGATGGAAGCAATGTCATCTGTACCATGTTTCAAGTTATCAATAAGGGAGCCCTCGTCTTTCTCAACCTTGGAGCCCCTCAGAAGTAGCTGATGGGACTTCTCAGTTGACCTAGAGGAGGTAGACCCAAGTAGAATGCGAACGATCATCTCCAAGGCTCCCTCGACCTCTGCCAAAGAGGGAGGCACGATCCCTTGAGGAAATGAGGTATGTACGATCTTCGGTAAGCTCGGTGGCAGAATAAGTGCCACTTGGGGCAAAAGGAGAGAAGCAAGAGGCATCTTTGACCTCGGCACCTTGGCTAGGGGAACAGAACTACTACCAGATCCCACCTCGGCCTTACGTTTACCCGTACTTCTGGTTTTCTTTAACAGATCAACCTTTGCCTTCAAAGCCTTTGAACCTAGACCCATTGAGCTAGAAACTAGAAGCTAAAACAAATAGATCACAGAAAAGAAAAAAAAAAAGAAAGGAAAGAGGTAGAATAAAAGTTAAGGGTAGAATGGGGAATTACCTGCAATCTCCTCTGCACCCACAACAGAAAGGGGAACAGGGGTCTCAACCCTCACCTCTGGAGGACTAAACCCAAACTCGTTAACCACTTCGAGCTTGATGAGCTCGGAATACTTATCTAGATCGCAATTAGGGGTACAACTAGGGCAAGTTGGACAGTCAACCCTAGCCCAACCCTAGGTATATAATCTTCAACCCTAACCCTAACCCTAACCCTACCTCGGATTGAAAAACTCAACTCGAATATTACCCGAGTTTAATTCGGGCAGGCTCGGGCTGAATTCGGGTTAATGATTTTGAGTTACTTTACGGGTTCAATTCGGGTTGAGTTCAGATAGAGCCCAAAATAGACTTGTTATTCTAAACCTAATACATATATTACATAATATTCACCTAAATTAACAACCAATAACTTCAACAAAGTTTTTAACAGTGTTAATGCTAAAACAAAAATAAAAATGAACGAGAGAGACAGAGAACGATAGAACAAAAATAAAAAACCAGTAATATATATATATATATGAACCCGTGAACCCGAGACCTTAACCCGAGCCCAACCGAAATTATATTCGGGTTAAAATTTTTTTGACCCAAGCCCAACCCAAGTATTAACCCTTGTCCAATCCCTAATTTTTTTGGGTTGAAATCGGGTTGTCCAACCTAAGTTACACCCCTAATCGCAATCCTCTAAGCTCAGCAAAACTAGCTTATCCTCAGTACTGAGCTTAGGTTGAATACCTTAAAAGTGAAACAAACTAAGCAGAACAAGGTCAGTAGAATAAAGCTTCAAGGCTGATCCAAGTTTACTCAGGCAGGGCTTACCCCAGGTTATCAGGGCCAAACCAGGCCCCACACAAAGAAGAAGAGTTTTTTCTAACCCTTGTGGAAGCTAGGGAGGTCAGTAATGATGGCTCGGGTTTTTACCTGTTTGGAAACGTACAAAAAATAGTCAGAAGGAGTGTACTTGACATTAAAAAACTTCATAAGCAAAGGCACGGTAGGAACTCCAAGTTTGTGTTTCTTGAAGAAAACAAAAGGACCCACCAGAACACCCCAAAAATTGGGAGAGAGTTAAGTAGGAATAACATTGAAATATTGAAGGACGCTCTTAAGAAAGGCGTGGACTGAAAAATGAAGGCCGTTCGAGCTATTGTTCATTTGACTCAAGTTTTTCTTTAAGCCAGTTGAGGGGTATGTTTTATCTCTGCCATGAGTTTTATATGGGACTGACCATTGTGGATGTTGATTTGATAATTTTGAGGACAACAGTACATGGGAAAGTGATAGATGTCACTCTGGCAAAAATAGCCAAGCAATTAGGCTATAAGAGGCCTGACCCTCTCTGAGACCAACTATAAGCATGTTAAGTTTGTAGTGAATGACCCTTTTGAGTATGTCAAGGAGATGTACCACAGGCCTGAGCAGTATTAGGGTATTTTCATCCATGACCATTTGGATGCTGAGTATAGGTTGCCAAATAAGATTCTTCATTATAATGTGTACCTAAAGTGGTCTGAGAAAAAAGCCTGGGATGGCTAAGATTATTTTGTTATCAGAGTTTATGGCCGAGTTGAGGATCGATATATCCCTAATGATTTGGGGAGTGTTAAGAGACTATTATACGATGAGGAAGCCGAAGGGGAACATGCCCTTTGGTAGTATGGTCACCAAGTTCAGTCTAGGAGCTGGGGTGAAGAAGCTAGTATCTAACAATCTTTGACCTCCTGAACTAGGCCCTATTAGCAATTGTGGAGAGATGAAGAGCTCTACTATGTCTAAGGCTAAAGATTCTGCGAGTAAGAGCAAGACTACTCCTTCTATTTTTTCTGCTAATACTGAGACTGCCTTTACCTCTTGAGCTACTGTGCATTAGAGAGTGAGTAAGAGGGATAAGAGGGTAGGTGTAAGGGTTGTTGGGCGACCCATGATTGGTTGGAGATGAAAGTGGACATTTGTATAAGGAATTTGAGGATATTGTTTAAGGGTGTTTTCCCTAGAGAGGCATTTCCAAGAGAGACTCTAGTACTTACTTTTGCACTTTCTACTAGGCCACGATTAGTTCCTATTGTTGCTACATCTCATAGTATGGCTATGGAGAGCAGTAGTGGAGAGGACATTACAGATAAGGAGGATGATGATGAGAATGTTGATGGGGAGGATGGTTCAGATTTGGAGTGATTGACTTTTGGGCTCAGTTTTTATGCTTTTGTGTTTTTCTTTTGGTTTTTTCTTGTTTAATTAGTGTTTAGGTTTTAGAAAAACTTTAGGAAGTTTGTTTTGGGGTAGTAATAGCCTAGTAGTAGAGCCTTAGGCAGTAAGGCTATGACATTTTGATTTTTGTACCCAAAGGCACAAACACACACACACATATATGAAGTCTTTTTGAATCCAGATGTGTGCCTTAAGTTCTGGGAACATATGCATTTCAATTTATGATATTTGTTATGTTATGTACGATGCTTTGGAATTTATAAGTGTAATGTTAGGATTTTTATTCTGTTTCTCTTTAGTTTGTTAAGGGCTAGCAAAGCCTAAGTTGGGGGAGGGGGTGATGAGAGCATAATATTGGATATTTCATATCTCATATCATTCATCTTAGTTATGTTAGTTACATATTTCCTTTATTTTAGCTTAGTTTTCTCTTTTATAGAGAATATTCATGCCTTTAGTTAAATGCATATAAGAGCAAGGTTTTATACTTATTTCAATGTAATGGAAAACTTTGGGATGGAGTTGAGTCAAGGGAATTGCAAGCATAGTTGGGAAAAAGTCTAGTCCTATTGGTTCAACAGTGAGCAGATTTAGGTTCTACAAGTAGCAGTTAATTCCTACTGATAGAAGTGAAACATAAACTTTTCTACTGGTAGGTTATTATGTGCTACCGATAGGTCTCAACCAGATAGCTATTCTACTAGTAGGCTTGAAGAGCTACCAGTTGGTCAGAAACAAAAAACTTTGCTACCGGTAGGTTAGTATTTTATTACTGCAAGGACTCCTTTGGAAATCCTATCTACTGGGATTTAAATGGGTCATGATTGTTGAAAAAATAAGAGAGTTTTCAGCAGATATTTGCCTATAAATACCCAAGCCAAGCCAGAGAGAAGGAGATCTCCTTAGACGTTCTTTGATTTTTCTATTCTTCCTTATTCTCCTAGGGTTAGAATTAGGGTTTATTTCTTTTCAAGAGTTCTTTCATTGTTTTCAATTCAAAGCTTGGTTTTACTTTTAGTTCTTTAACTCTTGCAAGACGAATACTTTCAATTCTCTTTCGTGTAATGATTTATATTATTTTCAATTAAATCCAAGGTAATTTTTTTTCCTATGATTTCATTTTCAATTCTATTCTGTTCTGAAGTGTGATTGTGTTTCCTTTAATTACTTTTGTTTTTACTTTAGTAATGAGTGAGTAGTCATTTTCCGGTTTGATCGAATGCGAGAGTCATCCGTGAATGGGATTTTGTCGTAATTAGAGTTTTGTAAAGATTAAGTTATTTTGTTATTTGAATAATTAAAGCTAAAAACACAATCAATATGTATATCTTCTTACTTATCCAGAAACAATTAGGTCTGACATGGACAATTCTTGGAAACACTGCAATCGATATAAATATAAGTCTTTAAAAATTAGGTCAATCAATTTAAATACATCTTTGTCGTTTTTAATGGATTTTTGTTGAATACTTTCTGCTTGAGTGCATTTCAGTACAATCTTGAGTGAGCCATAAAATTAGGTCAAAATAATTGTTCATGGTGAGATGTTATTAACCAGACTTTTCTTTGATTGTTATTTCTTAGTTGACAATTCCTTCAACCATTTCTCTAAAAGTTCTGAGTTTTTTACATTTATTTGCCTATCCCCTTTTGAACCATTTGTTTTTCCAGAGTAGACGACCTCGGTAATCAACTGAGTTACTATTCGATACACTTCCTGTGCTTGGGAACAAATTTAAGATCAACCCACTTTAGAGGTCAAGCAACAAGCACTCTCACAAAATTTGGTTTCTCGGAGGAGTTTGTACTGTTGATTCCCGACTGTTTAAAGAATCAGTTCATATCAGTCACTGCCAATGGATTAAGTCATGGTCTTTTTTCCTAGATCTAGAGGAACAAGGGGCTCCTCTATCCCATAGTCTCTTTATTCTTGTTGAAGAGGTCCTAAGCAGAGGTCTACACAGGATTTTTAATGCAGGTCTAGTTCAAAGGTATCCTACTGGGAGAGATTATATGCTGCTCAGTCATCGACTATTTGCAAATGACACTCTAATCTTTCTCAGAGGTACAAAAAAGGTCAATAATAAATCTATTGTGTGACGCCCCAAAATCCGGGGGTCCGTTGATTACCCATCAACTCACGGAATACCCATGGATACCGAGTAACTCGATATCACACCGTTATGCCCCAATTACTGAGATCCGTAATTTAACAAAATTCAGGCAGAGTCTCCTTTGTACAGATAGCTCTACCCAAAATACAACCTGTGCAATATACATTAACATGACCCGTCTGAGGCCCCATATAACATAATGACCACACAGGGTCCATTTATAAGTAAAACTTAACCACACCGGGTCCAATCATCCATATTTATATCAAAACATGCAAGGTTAGTTTAACAATAGTCCATATAAGTTCTATTATAATTTAAAAGATTACACGCTTAAAACATTCTTTCCACAAATATTTTACATCAACACAAAATAAAGCTACATTCGGCTTTCTTCAAACATGAGGGTCCAAATTGCAGCCATCCACCTGTGTACTTCTCCCACCTGAAATGTTTTTCATATAGGGTGAGCCAACGCTCAGTAGAAAAACTCCTACAGAGGTTACTCCCCACCTAAAATGCGTATGCAATGCGCACATGCCACAAACAACTTCTTCCAAATAAAAATATGTTATTCAAGATAGAATCTCATGATGTCATGCCAAGTAATGAGATGAAACTCACTCATGCATGCTATCCCGAGCCCACACCGACTCCCACAACACAATGCGACTCATATGTGTAAAACAAACGTCTTTGATGAAACACATCCAAATATCATTTTGAAATCAACCATATGTCATAAAACTAATTCATTCTTGGATATTTTCCATCAAATGAATAATTTATATATCAAAATCATGTGCCTTTATGGGTATCAGATTCTAGAATTGCACCTCCGGCTCCGTACGCCGTTACACTTTTCTGAAATTTCATCGCCGGTAAGTGTATGAACCAAGTGGCTAGGTTTTTCACCCGAGGGAATATCTAGCCCTACTTGCTGTGCCCGACACAAGTTTTCTTTTGCATGGACGTTCCATCCCACTTTTTCGAGCCCACCATCAAGCACCAATGTTGGTGTTGATCACCCCATACAACCCTACACCCACACTCATGCTTGTAGCCCATGAATGTGATGTCAATTCCATACCCATATTGCTATGCATGTCAAATGAACAATTTTTACATATCAATGTATACCATGATAATTTATATCATTTACATATAATCACCATAACCATTTCAAGTTCAATATATCCAAACATATAAACTCCATGATCATCATAATGCTAACATATCGTTAAGCAAACATCAACAAAACATTACAATTGTAAATCACATCATAAGCATGTAATTTCACTTTACCACATTTTCCAAGCATGCTATTTTATCAAACACAACAAACACCTTCAAGGCACCAATCATGTAATCACATAATTCAAGTATTTTAGAACCTTGCAACTATCTTAGATGTGTGGTGAAGATATGACCACATTACATGAGGATTTGGAGGCTTAGAAGTTAAGAAATCAAAGAGGTATTGATGTTTGATAACAAAGGCACCAGCACTAACTCCCGCTGGTGGAAGTACCCTTGTTTTTCACCATTTTGACCTTGCTCCACTACGAATCTAGAAAAGTTCAAAACACCAACGTTTTAGATCTAGATGTCTTCTGTATCGTGTCAAAAGTTCAGCTCAATCCAACGGTTGGATCAAAAGTTATGACGATGCTACGACAACTGGTTCGAAGCAGAAAAGTGTACCGATTTTTCTTGTTATCACATAATATTGCCCACATCTTTATAAATTACATTTGAGCACATAACATACCCAAACACATCAAATCCCAAGGAATCACACAAGTAACTTCCTTTGCCAATTTTTACTAAGAATTTATATAGGCCCAATTCCACACTCATTTCCTTAGCCATATACATAAATGAGTCAATATATGTATAAACATATATATTCAACCATTCACATATATTCAACCATCCCACGTAGACATTCTGGGCTAAAAATAGACCCAAGTAGGAGAACCCCCTACCTTAATAGAAGTGTAGAGACTTCTATTCCACCAAAATAAGCCCCAAAGCTTTGATCCTCTAAGACTTTGTCTTTGAATCTTTGGTGAAAATCTTCATTTTTGGTACCCACGCGTAACCCTCGTCGCGTAGATCGACTTTAGTTTTTAGTCTGACGGATTCCGACCAACAAAACTCCGAGAATCGGCGGAAGAAAGCTTGAAGAATTATTTTTTTTCCTCTTTGCTCTTGGGTCTGATCCAGCCGGCCAAATGAAGAGAAAACATCTGATTTTTCAGATATTTGTCCACTTTTATACTTTTTAAAGACTTGGCCCTCGTCGCGCCAAATGTCATCCTTTGTCCGGATCCGTTTTCGTCCCGAAACGATTAAATTTCGTACCGATTTAAGCTTAAAATATTTTATATGAAATTTATTTAAAATATTTTTCAACTTTCAAAATTTTTATAAAAATTTCGTTTTGGGGGGTCATTGGACGCTCGTTGCCTCGAAAAACATAAATATTGACTATATCAGAATTTGACAAAAATTGATAGGGCAGCTCAGTTTTGCAATGCGAATCCAATGGTGAGATCAGTTGCTCATTTGAGCTCTAGAAAAATATTTATTTTAATCTAGCATAACAGTGACAAATTACCATTTTGCCCTTTATCGAAAAAAGTTCAAATTTTTCCCGGGTTTCACATTCTTCCCCCCTTAAAATAATTTCGTCCCCGAAATTCACATACATGTGCACATACAATCACATGCATATACAACAGTCAAATAATGTTAAATGACCATAAGAATGTACTTCATCCTCGAACAAGAAAGGATAACTAGTACGGACATTGTCCTTGCGCTCCTATGTCGCCTCCTCTACTCCTTGATGCTGCCACAACACTTTCACTAGCCGCACGGTCTTGCTTCGCAAAACCTATTCCCGACTATCCATGATGCGCATCGGTCCCTCCTCGAAAGTCCCATCAACATCAACAACAAGCTCTCCCCAATCCACCACTTGAGTCGGATCCGGGGTGTACTTTCGAAGCATAGAGACATGGAATACTGCATGAACACCTGATAGATTTGGAGGTAACACCAACCGGTAAGCCACTACACCCACCCTCTTGAGTACCTCAAAGGGCCCGATATACCTCGGCGATAGTTTTTTCCGCTTACCAAACCTGACCACTCCTCTCCTAGGCATCACCTTCAAGAAGATATGATCTCCCACCTCAAACTCCAGAGGTCGCCACCGTCTGTCGGCATAACACTTATGTCGGCTCTAAGCCGTGAGAAGACGCTTCCGTATCAAGTCCACCTTCTCAGAGGTGTCCTTGACCAAATTCGGACCCAGAGACGATCTCTCTCCCACCTCCATCCAACAAACCGGAGAACGGCATGACCTCCCATATAATGCCTCATAGGGTGCCATATGTATGCTAGCTTGGTAACTGTTATTGTATGCGAACTCCACCAAAGGTAAGTGATCTTCCCAGCTACCCTTGAGATCTAGGACGCATGCCCGTAGCATGTCCTCTAAAGTATGGATAGTCCTCTCAGACTGACCGTCCATCTGGGGATAAAAAGCACTGCTCATCATTAACTGTGTCCCCATGGCTCGCTGAAAACTCTCCCAAAAATGAGCTGTAAACCTGGGATCCCGGTATGATATAATAGATACGGGCACTTCATGCAGCCGGATAATTTCCCGAATATATAACCCGTAAAATTCCTCCAGTGTGAAGGTCATCCGCACCACTAAAAAGTGTGCCGACTTGGTAAACTGGTCCACTACCACCCACACCGCATCATGACCCCGTGATGTCCGTGGCAAGTGAGTCACAAAATCCATCGTGACATGTTCCCACTTCCATTCAACTACCTCCAAAGGCTGGAGTAATCCCACTGGTCTCTGGTGGCCTTAACCTGCTGACACGTGAGACATCGGCTAACAAAATTTATAACATCTTTCTTCATCCCGTTCCAATAATATTGGCGATGAAGATCATGGTACATCTTCGTGCCACCTGGATGCACAACAAAACAGGAACAATGAAACTCTCAAAGAATCTCTTCTCTCAGATCCATTATCTGAGGACCACAACCCTTCCTCGATACCAAAGACTACCATCCGAGTGAATAGCCTAACCCTCGTCACCTGTACTTGCCTGTACACGATCCCAAATGGACAATAGCTCCGTGTCCTGACTCTGGGACTCAATCACTCTGCTTAGTAGAGACGGCGTAGCCACCAAACTCCCCAAAGTACCCTAAGCCTGACCCATATAACATAGTCCAAACTGTCCCACAGTCTCGAGCATCTGCCACTCCCGGGAAGCTACACTAGCCAAAACTCCCTATGACCTTCGGCTAAGTGCATCAGCCACCACGTTTGCCTTACCAGGATGGTAATACAAAGTGAAGTCATAGTCTTCTAAATACTCCATCCACCTGCGTTGTCTCATGTTGAGGTCCCGCTGAGTGAAAATATACTTCAGACTCTTGTGGTCCGAAAACACTTCAAACTGCTCGCCATACAGGTAGTGACGCCAAGCCTTTAAGGCAAAGACAATGACCGCCAACTCCATGTCATGTGTGGGGTAATTCTGCTCGAGATTCTTTAGCTGTCGAAAACTATAAGCTACTACCCTCCCAGACTGCATCAAAACACATCTCAGCCCGTCCTTCGAGGCATCACAATAGACCGTGTACCTCTGTCCCCGTTCTGGAACTATCAGAATAGGAGCTAAAGTAAGCCTCTTCTTCAACTCCTGGAATGCATTCTCACAAGAATCATTCCACACAAACTTGACATCATTTCGAGTCAACTTCGTCATAGGCGTAGCCAATCGGGAGAAATTCTCAATAAATCGTCGGTAGTACCCTGCCAATCTCAAGAAATTACGTATCTCGAAGATTGACTTTGATCTCTCCCAATTCATAACTGCCTCAACCTTCTCTGGGTCTACGGATACACCCGAAGCCGACACCACGTGTCCTAGAAATTTTACCTCAGTAAGCCAGAATTCACACTTGTTGAACTTAACGTACAACTGATAATCTCTCAATATCTGGAGAACAATTCTCAAGTGACCCTCATGCTCCTCCTCAGACTTGGAATAGATCAAGATGTCATCAACAAAAACCAAAACAAATTGATCTAAATAGGATTAGAACACCCTGTGCATGAGGTCCATGAATACCGCTAGAGCATTCGTCAATCCAAATGGCATCACTGTGAACTCGAAATGCCCATACCGCATTCTGAACGTCGTCTTAGGGATATCTTCCTCCCTAACCCTCAACTGATGGTAACTGGTTCAAAGATCTATCTTAGAATAGACCTGTGCCCCTTTCAGCTGATCAAATAAGTTATCGATCCTTAGCAAAGGGTACCTATTCTTAATAGTGACCCGGTTCAACTGCCGATAATCAATACACAACCAAAGAGTCTTGTCTTTCTACTTGGCAAACAACACCGGAGCGCCCCAAGGTGAAGTGCTCGATCTAATGAAGCCCTTGTCCAATAATTCTTGTAACTGGACCTTGAGTTCTTGTAACTCAGCTGGTGTCATCCTATGCGGAGTCATAGAGATAAGCGATGTACCCGGATGTAACTCAATAGTGAAGTCTACATCTCTATGTGGAGGTAATCCCGGTAGTTCATTCAGAAAAATATCCTCATACTCGTACACAACCCGAGGTAGACCAAACTTTGCATCATCTCATCCTCTAGGGTAAGGCTAGCAAGCCAACCCATCAACTGTCCATGCCATCTAGAGTCATACACGGCTTGGGGTAAAGCATACTGTTTCTCCCCCTGAAACTTGAAACAAACACCTTCTGGCGTATAAGTTGTGACCCTCTTTCGATCACAATCAATGACGACTTGGTGTGCCGTCAACTAATTCATCCCAAGGATTATATCAAACTCCGATATGTCTATGACCCTAAGGTCCACGGTGAATAGAATCTCTGAGATCTCTAACTCACAACCCCTATATATCTGATAAATTCTCACCCCATCACCTAGGGGAGAACTCACATGCAACGGCTCTTCTAAGGTCTCAACCTCTAAGCCCAAGTCATCCACACAAGATGCAACAATAAATTAATGATATGCACTAGAATCGAACAATACTTTAGCCCACAAACGAGAGAGTAAGAATGTACCCTGTATCACCGACGGATCTGCCGGCTCAGTATGTGGTATAATGGCATAGACACGCCACTGAGTCCCTAAAGTCCCGGCTTGTGAGCCCTGACCTCGTCCTCGACCCATGCCTTGGCCCATCTGGCCAGCTTGCGGTGTCCGCGCATAAGAAGTAGTAGAGCCTTGTACTGCACCCTAGAATTGGTACTGGCTGCCCTGACCCATAGTAGGATAGTGAGAAGCATACTGCGTCTGTGGTTGTCCCACTGAAGTCTGAGATTGCGATGACCCATGACCCTAGGATCCCTACCTCTGAGGACAATTCATCTTCATGTGACTCGGTTGGTGGCAATGATAGCAAGTCCTTTGGCCAGCCTGGTAGGAAGGCTTCTGATTTCTCCCACCTTATGAGGATTGACCTTGGCCTTGACCTTGATAACTATAGCCCTGTCCCTGAAACCCTTGTGGAGTAGAAGTCTTCTGCTTCTTTCTTGAGCTAGAAGAAGAGGATTGACCATCCTTCTTCTCGTCTTTTGCACCAAAATTCCGGATGCTCCTTGTGTCATCCACCTCTCTCTCAATGGCCAAAGTTGTGGTGACCATCAAGTCAAAGTCTTGCAGAAGAAGATCGACGATTTTACTCCGGATGGATAACTTTAGCCCATCCTCAAATTTCCTGACCTTGGTCATATCTATGGCCACATATTGGTCAGCGAAATGTGCTAACTCAGTGAATTTAGCCACATATTCCATCACTGACATCGTTCTTTGCCTTAAATCTAGGAACTCCCGGGCCTTCGCATGCCTCGCAGCCGCCGGGAAGTATTTTCCTAGGAAGAGTTCCTTGAACTCTACCCATGTCATGGCCTCCAAGTTCTTGGAGTCTTTCACCCAATTCCACCATACTTGGGATTCCCCCTCCAGTTGGAATGTAGCTAAAGTTATCCTGGTGGCGTTAGAGGTGATCTCTATTGCCCTTAAGATCTTGTCAACCTGCCGGAACTAATGATCAGCTACCATCGGGTCCACCCCTCCCATGAAGATCGGTTGCTGATGTGCCTTGAACTTTTGGAGATGACTAGAGCCTCCTTGGCCCCCACTTGTACCCGTATATGCAATAGTAGCGGCCGTAGCACTAGCTTGTGCAATGGTAGCCGCCACCGCACCAATAGCCTCCATGAAGGCTTGTTGATCAAAGGCCGGTGGTGGTTGGTTGTTGTTCCGCCTACCGCCTCTGTCTCGGAGGCGTCCTCTTCCGCTTCCTCTATTTTTCATCTACACACATGTCAAATAGCAACAGAGCATTTACTTAGTATCCCAAGATAGGAGTCAAGTATTTAAACTTAGAGATTTTCCTCCTTTTTTCACTAGTAGTGTGTGTGTCACCTACTAGTAGACATTTACACATAAAACTATACCATTCATTCATTTTTTCGAAACCAAGGTTATGTTTTTTTAACTCTAGCAAGTAATCATGTTTCACATAACATGTTGCACAAAACATGTAACAATTTAAGCACATAAGATGAGATGCACAATGCATGCAATGGTCTAGTCTCAATGCCCAACAAGCCTTAGGTAAATCGTATAACCTAAGCTCTGATACCAAGCTATGACGCCCCAAAATCTGGAGGTCCGTTGATTACCCATCAACCCGCAAAATACCCGTGGATACCGAGTAACTCGATATCACACCGTTATGCCCCATTTACCGAGGTCCTTAATTTAACAAAATTTGGGTAGAGTCTCATTTGTACGAGAAGCTCTACCCAAAATACAACTTGTGCAATATACATTAACATGACCCGTCCGAGGCCCCATATAACACAATGACCACACATGGTCCATTTATAAGTAAAATTTAACCACATCGGGTCCAATCATCCATATTTATATCAAAACATGCAAGGTTAGTTTAACAATAGTTCATATAAGTTTTATGACAATTTAAAAGATTACACGCTTAAAACATTTTTTCCACAAATATTTTACATCAACACAAAATAAAGCTACATTTGGCTTTCTTCAAACATGAGGGTCCAAATTGGAGCCATCTATCGGTGTACCTCTCCCACCTGAAATGTTCCCCATATAGGGTGAGCCAACGCTTAGTAGAAAAACTCCTATAGAGGCTACTCCCCACCTAAAATGCGTATGCGCACATGCCACAAACAACTTCTTCCAAATAAGAATATGTTATTCAAGATAGAATCTCATGATGTCATACCAAGTAATGAGATGAAACTCACTCATGCATGCTATCCCGAGCCCACACCGACTCCCACAACACAATGCGACTCATATGTGTAAAACAAACGTCTTTGATGAAACACATCCAAAGATCATTTTGAAATCAACCATATGTCATAAAACTAATTCATTCTTGGATATTTTCCATCAAATGAATAATTTATATATCAAAATCATGTGCCTTTATGGGTATCAGATTCTAGAATTGCACCTCCGGCTCCGTACGCCGTTACACTTTTCTGGAATTTCATCGCCGATAAGTGTATGAACCAAGTGGCCGGGTTTTTCACTCGAGGGAGTATCTAGCCCTACTTGCTATACCCGACACAAGTTTTCTTATGCATGGACGTTCCATCCCCACTTTTTTCGAGCCCACCATCAAGCACCAATGTTGATGTTGATCACCCCATGCAACCCTACACCCACATTCATGCATGTAGCCCATGAATGAACAATTTTTACATATCAATATATACCATGGCAATTTATATCATTTACATATAATCACTATAACCATTTCAAGTTCAATATATCCAAACATATAAATTCCATGATCATCATAATGCTAACATATCGCTAAGCATACATCAATATAGCATTACAATTGTAAATCACATCATAAGCATGTAATTTCACTTTACTATATTTTCCAAGCATGCTATTTTATCAAACACAACAAACACCTTCAAGGCACCAATCATGTAATCACATAATTCAAGTATTTTAGAACCTTGCAACTATCTTGGATGTGTGGTGAAGGTATGACCAAATTACATGAGGATTTGGAGGCTTAGAAGTTAAGAAATCAAAGAGGTATTGATGTTTGATAACAAAGGCACCAGCACTAGCTCCCGCTAGTGAAAGTACCTCTATTTTTCTCTATTTTGACCTTGCTGCACTCAGAATCTAGAAACGTTCAAAACACAAAAGTTGTAGACCAAGATGTCCTCTGTATCGTGTCAAAATTTCAGCTCAATCCAACGGTTGGATCAAAAGTTATGACAATGCTACGACAACTGAACTGAAGCAAAAAAGTGTATCAACTTTTCTTGTTATTGCATAATATTGCCTACATCTTTATAAATCACATTTGAGCACATAATATACCCAAACACATCAAATCCCAAGAAATCACACAAGTAACTTCATTTGCCAATTTTTACTAGGAATTTATATAGGCCCAATTCCACACCCATTTCCTTAGCCATATATATAAATGAGTCAATATATATATAAACACATATATTCAAGCATCTTACATAGACATTCTAGACTAAGAATAGACTCAAGTAGGAGAACCCCCTACCTTAATAGAAGTGTAGAGACTTCTATTCCACCAAAACAAGCCCAAAATCTTTGATCCTCTAAGACTTTGTCTTTGAATTTTTTGGTGAAAGTCTTCTTTTTTTGGTACCCACGCGTAGCTCTCGTCGCGTAGATCGACTTTAGTTCTTGGTCTGACGGATTCCGATCAACGGAACTCCGAGAATCGGCTGAAGAAAGCTTGAAGAATTTTTTTTTTTCCTCTTTGCTCTTTGGTCTGATCCAGCCGGCCAAATGAAGAGAAAACATCTGATTTTTCAGATATTTTTCCACTTTTATACTTTTTAAAGACTTGGCCCTTGTCGCGCCAAGTGTCGTCTTTTGTCCGGGTTCGTTTTCGCCCCGAAACGATTAAATTTCGTACCGATTTAAAACAAAATATTTATATGAAATTTATTTAAAATATTTTATAAAAAATTTATTTTTGGAGGTCACCGGACGCTCGTCGCCTCGAAAAACGTAAAAAACTCGACTATCTCAGAATTTGACGAAAATTGACAAGGCAGCTCAGTTTTGCGATGCGAATCCAACGGTGAGGTCCGTTGCTTCATCTGAGCTCTAGAAAAATATTGATTTTAATCTCGCATAACAGTGACAAATTACCATTTTGCCCTTTATTGGAAAAAGTTCAAATTTTTCTCGAGTTTCACATATTGACTCATGTTCATAGGTATGAAGAATCTTCAGGCCAAAAAGTTAATAAATAGAAGAGCTCCTTGTATTCTTCATCTAAAATATCTCATGGCAGGAACCATATGCTTCAAACTGCTGCTACTATGTTTCTTAAGGAGTGTCCTTTCAATTATTTAGGTCCAATTATTAAGGGAAGAACAAAGCTATGCTATTTTGAGGAAATGTTGCAGAAATTTCAATCAAGGATAGTAGAATGGTATTCTAAAATGCTTTCAAGTATGGATAGAGTGGTGATGGTGAATTTAGTTCTTAATACTATTCCTGTACATTTGTTAGCTTCTCTTAACCTGCCAAAGGGAATCATCTCAAGAATGTCATCAGCTATAGCTTCTTTTGTTTGGTCACGTAAAGAAGAAACAAAGAAAAGGCACTGGTGCTCTTGGAAGAATCTGACTCTGCCGAAGGAGGAGGGAGGCTTGGGTATAAGAAAGTTTGAGGAGGTTCAACAAGCATTCAGAATCAAGCAAGTCTGGAATTTATTGTAGTGTGAATCTTTGTGGGCTAAAGTCTGCTCAGCTAAGTTTTTCAACAATCAACACATGCTTAGAGATCTAGTTAAGTCCCATTTTCATTCATATAGGCTCTTATCTCCCTGGTTTGACTCTATGGTCATCAATTCTCAAATATTGGTTGGGGATGGGACCTCTATAGATTTCTAGTGTAATAATTGGTTGGGCACAGAGCCGTTGATACTTAAGATTGCTGCTACTCCTAAACTCTTTCCAAAACTGTCTGAGGTGTTTGTTAATGGCCAATAGAACTTGAAGGGATTGGAACAATTGCTAAATTTGCAGCTTATTGAGGAAAAAACAACATAAAAAATTTGTCTCACTTCTAAAGAGGATAGGACAATCTGGAAGCCTACTTCAATGGGCAACTTTACGGTGAAAACAGTGTGGGAAATGGTTAGAGAGAAAGGAGAGTTGAATGACAGAACTCAAGCTATTTGGAACCAATACATTCCACCTTATGCACAGATGATAGGATGGAAAATCCTCGAAGAAGCCATGCTTATTGATTCTTGAATTCAACAATTGGGAGTATTTTTACCTAGTAGATGTTCATTATGCTTAAAGGATGGGGAAACTCTTGCCCATGTATTTATTGGTTGTCAATTTTCCAAAGTGGTTTCGAAACGATTGGCTGCAATCATGGGGTTTGTCTTGATTGAGAATGAAGAGCCTCTAACAAAATTTATGAGGATACGTAAAGTCTTCAAAAAGTCATCTGTCAATCATGGACTTATTTGAGGGATTGCTTAACTAGTTTATTGGCAGCTTTGGAAGGAACACTGCAGGCATGTTTTCGAAGGGGTGAAGCTACAACCCTCATCAGTAGTTATTCGAAAAATCAGCATACTAAGGATGCAGATTTTCATTATTAAACCAAAGACTATAGACTTATGCTTGGAAAAAGCTTTGCTCAGCTACTTGAATGTTATTCTAGGTGCTGTCAAAGCTCAATGGCTTCACTGGATTTGTCCTCAGGAGGGGAGACTCAAGCTGAATGTGGATGGTGCTTCAAAGGGCAATCCTGGATAGGCAGGTGGAGGAGCAATTGTGTGAAATCAATGGGATGAGATGATCTTAGCAGGTTCCTACTATATGGAAGCAGAACTCAGAGCACTTTGGGATGGACTAAAGTTATTGGATGAGTATGGATTGTCAGTTTATACTATCCATATTGAGTCAGACTCTCAAATTTTGGTCAAGATGATTAAAGGAGAACTTTAAGTTCCTTGGAAAAATTGGTACATTCTTTATCATATCATCGCCTTCAGAGATGATTTAATTTCCAAATATCACATATTTTTAGGGAAGTAAACATTGTTGCTGATTATATGGCAAACAAAGGGGTAAAAGAAGGAGTCCACACAGTTTCTTTTTCTTCCGATTCCATTCCAACTCCAGCCAGGGTTTTAATACTCCAAGATCAGCGCCAGATTAAAGTCTTAAGAAGGAGGACATCACAGCGGTGCTAGAACTCTACTGGTGTTAGAGTTTGATTTCATTTGTTGTGCATTATTTCCGAAAAAACTTAGTCTTACCCCCATTGGATGTAATTTTTTATCCTATTATCAATAACGCTAAAAGATTGTTATAAAAACAATAGATATTCCTTGTAACATACACAGCACAAAATCACCAAATAGAGATATGCACAAACGCACACACAATACACCCAAACATACAGACCCACACACGCCTACACATACACAAACCTGCATACACAGACATATGCACACAAAAATTATATATGCAAATTAGTGTGCACTTACATTAGATCACCATTGTTGGCAAGGAAATTAGTATGTGCTTTCATTAGATCCTAGATTATACACAAACCAAACGCACCCTTAATATTTCATTTCATTTACTTTCTCTCTTCATTTCCTACTGCTACTCCAACTACTTTTCCGTTATTTCATCTTGGTTGAATAGAATTATTTAGTCCATCTATTGTCATCCAACAAACTGGAGTTGTTTTATATCTTTGGTTGAACTTTTAAGTCCTAGGACTGATATAGACTTTAATACACTAATTTACCTATACAATGTAGCATTCCCAAATGGTTTCTTCAAATATATATCTGTTTACAACTTTGCTACTTGGCCGATTGGGCTGTGAAGGCACAAGTAGATAATGTGTGTATTGTATCTTTGGATTGGAGTTGCAATGGAAATTGCAAATCAGCGGAGCAGATCAATTTTTTTTCACAAAAAATTTGGTGAAGGGGATGAAGATCTTTTTTTTTTTTTTTTTGGTTCAAAGGATTTTTCTAATTTAAATTCCTTCTAGTGCAAGGCCCTTTGGCAAATGACAAGTTGAAGCTATGCATTTTCAACTACCAGGTATTAGGAGGTAGTTTCGAAAGAGACAACTTCTTACACATCCATGCATACAAGTATGAAACAAGACTGTCTCAAGACAAGAGAAATGACCCAGCCCATTATGAAATTCAAAGCCCGATTCAATTGGAGGAAACAAAGGTTAGTCCAATCTTCAGATTTTGAGTTTGATTCTATTAATAAAGTGAATCTGCTCAAAGCAATTCACGATGCAAAACCTATACTATTGGAAATGAGTCTAGGTTGTAGCTCATCAAACAGTGCATTATTGGAGTTTTCTAGGAGTTATGACAGTTTTACTAAAGAGTGTCTAATCTCCTTAGCATTTCGGGAATTGCTATTTTGATTTTGTTTAGTCTTACATATAAAAGTGTCTTATGTTTTTCAAGACATTTTTATAGTTTTCAAGTATTTTTATTTCTTGGTCAAAGGCCTTAAGTATTAGTTTTGAAAATGAAAGTTGTTATCTACTTATTCTTGGAGGGGTGTTGCAAGGTAAGTCTAGTAAGTGTCCTACTCATGCATGAGTTCAAGAGAAGTTTTGACATTTGAATAAAAAAACTACCTTTGGCTTTTGAGAATATTATATCTTTTTGCTGAATTCTTATTCTTTTGATGGTTTTCTGATTGGTGGGAATTTTTCCTCTGTATTTCTTTGATGGATTCCATTGAGTTGTGAGTCTATCTACTATCCCTAAATTGTTCTTTATTCTACGCTACTTCTCTGCGTTTCCAACGTCAAAGCACATCACCTTTCTGTCGTAAACCAATGAATTTGAAAGAAAGATTTGGTGTAGAAGTTATATGGCAACTAATTTTCTGAAAACCATTGAATTCCAAAGTATTTCAAGGAATATGTTAGTTATTTTGGTGAATGGATTGAAATAGCTGCACACATAACGGACACTTACAAGAATTATGGTTCTGCTGCTATCTTGTTGTACCTAGATAGAGCAGTTTTTTTTAGAACCAACTGTAGACTACTATTGTACAAAAGTGACTCGGCGAAAGAAGAAGAAGAAGAAGAATAATGAAATATTGGCAACTTAAAAAGGGTTATGTGATCAATTTGCTTTTTAGATGTAGAGTGACATCACGCTCAAGATTTATGGAAGTTTAAATAGCAATACAAACTCTAAGAGAGATAAGGAAATTTCCCAGCAAAATACTTCTATTCTATTTTGATATTCTTCCTGGTATCAGAGCAATAGTCATACGGCAATTTTTTATTTCTTAGTCAATGTTGTTAATGGAAATTGAAAATTTCATTCCAAAAAAATTATTATTTTTATAATTGTCTTTCTCCAAATTTACTACAAAAAAAAAATTAAAAATTTAGTAAAATCAAATAAATTTGATTTAGTACCCAAAAAATTGATATAATTTAGAACTCCAAAAAATTGATTAAATGAATTTGATAACAATAAAAATTAATTTTATATTAATTGGACTAAGTTGAATATAAATTGGATAAAATTAAATATCAATTTTTTATAAAATTATATATTAATTTACAATTTAAGGTTCATTTCATGTTGAATATTATTTGGTATTTATAGTCAATATGCTATTTTTTATTTACATTAAGTGTTAGTTACAAATTAAGAAGTAAATGACAAAATACAAGTCGTCATATATATAAAAATTTTGAATTAATTTCATGAAATAAATAATTGTATAACATGTAGTTTCATCTGTTTTATAGAGTAAATAATAACAAAAACAATAAAGGGAAAACAAAAAAAAATAGTATGAGAGATAGTACAAGATAAATAGATAGAGAGAGAATGACAAAGAGGGTTATGTAAGAGATGTGAGTCTTAAAGTTGTAAAAGAAATGAAAATCTAATTAGGACCACTAGATCAAACCAATAGAAGCGGCGAAAAATTTAAAACGAACAATCTAACTATTTTATTATATAGATTATAAAATTATTAATTTTATTTTATTAAATAGGTTTATTAAATAACTTATAAAATTATTATATTATTACATTTAAAAGAAATATAAAATATACTTAACTGTGTACGACTTAATTCTTCATATAGATATAGATAGATAATTGTATGTAAGTGTCCTATTAATAAATGAGTTCAAAAAAATTTAAAAATTCTTATAAAAGAGTCTAAAACAAGTTAAAGTTAAATAGGTATAAAAAAATTAGATAAATTTATATAGCTGAGTATATTTGACTTTATTATAATAATTATAAATAAAATAAGAAATTAAAAAATTTTCATAGATGCTAACATTTATAAATAGGATATAGATATAATTTAAATTATTAATTGTAATATTAAATGCATATAAAAATTACATGTTTAAGGTTTGCCCGCCCTTTAATTGGTTCTTAGTCGAAAATGAAAAAAAAAATGGTTCATAGTTAAAGACTAGAAAAATAACACAGTGACTTTAATATAACAGAAATCTCGAAATTTTTCCCGTCAAAATCGGACATTACTTTTGTTTAAAAAAGTACCTACTAAATTAATGATGATGTTGACTTTTCTGACAGTGACAGCCCTTGAATATATATATATATATATATATTAAACAAAACCCTTGAATATATTTAGATTTATTGATTCTAATTGATATTAAAAATTCATAAATACAAAAGAAATCAAATATCGATAAATATAATGTATACAAATTAGAACAAAATTAATTAACTCTTTATAACAAATAAGACTAAGTATGATATTATAATATATATATAATCAAGTAACTTACGATTCAAATTTTAAAATATAAACAAAATGAGTTTTATTTTTCGCAGTTCAGATCGTTTTAAATTTTACTTTAAAGTTAATCTAACGGCTAATATTAACACCCTAAATTTAATAAGAAAAATAGGTCTCTAAGGATGTGTTTGAAGTAACTTTTTAAAAGTACTTTTATAAATTATTTCTCATAAACACTTAAAAAAAAAATATTTAAAACCGTTTCACCACTACGTCTACCACTACCACTCTCGCTGCCTTCGCCACCACCGCCACCGTCACTACCATCGCCACCGTTACCGGCACCATCCCTGCCACCACCACCACCACCACCACCACCACCACCACCATCGTCATCGTCTCTGTCGCCACTGCGGTCATTACCACCAACCATAACTATCACCGTCTCCTACCATCTCCACTGTCGGACACCATTTCTCACCCTACTATAATCGATGCTTAAATTCATTTATCTCTCCTCTATGTTTGTGATTTAATTTTGAATATAAATACAAATATATTTATTGTTTACCATTTTTTATTAATCTGTGTCTTCATAGGTAATAATTAGTTTATTTAATAAAGTAACTAGATTGTTTATCTTGAACTTTTCGCTGCTCAGATCGTTTGAGGAGATTTTTGATCCGATAGTCTTAATGGGAAATCCCCCCCCCCCCCCGACCCCATTTTTTGAACAAGACTTTCATTCCTTCCACAATTTTAAGACTCATATCTTTCTCTCTTTCTCTATATTTCATACTATCTGATACTCATACAACTCACATGTCACTTTTAATCAGCTCTCTCTCTCTCACCATCTCACATATTGTGACGACTTGTATTAAAATTAATCGTTAATACATTAATTAGGTCGTTAATTATGATTCTAAATAATTAAGAATTATTTTTAGGAATTTCAAATTAACAAATGGACCTTAAATTGCGTGAAAACGAGTCAAATGACTATAATATATGACATATTTCGTATTAGAATACTATAATATTCAAATGGTATAATAGGCGAATAATATATATTTAATTTGTGATATATTTATATAATAAGGGAGCTATCATTGTTTATTTTGAGCTTTTTGTGAAAATTATTGATCAAATAATCAAAACTGCTCCTTCAAATTTTTTTCTGCTCAAAAATTACAAAAATTTTGTCATTTTTCTTGATTATCGGTTCAAAATGATTATGATTAAGATTCAAATTGAGTTTAATTTGATTGTCAAGTATAAAGTATATATTCTTATTTAAACTTAATTTTGCATGAATGTTACGAGTATTCAAATTGAAGTCAAATTGAAATTGATTGTAAAAATAAAAAATAATAATTAAATTAAACAAAATTATGGTGTCACTGTGAACGGGAATATATAAAAATTATTTTGTAAGTTGAAGATAGAAGTGTTAATTGAGTTAAATTTAAATTCAATTCTTGGTTTAACGTAATTATTATTAAGACTCAAATTGAGATGAATTTAACTGTTGAATATAAACTATAAATTCTTGTTTAAACTTATATTCGATTGAATTTTACGAATATTCAAGTTGAACTCAAATGGAAACTGATCTTAATTTCTTAACAAATTTTTTTATATTTACGAGAATTTACGTGAAACTTTTGGATGATTTCCTCACAAAAGTTACACGAACTCATATTGAAAAAATGGTTCAAAAATAATGTTATGAACTTTAGGTAGAAGTTTCCAGAAAAATAAATAGTTATATTTTTTTGAAATTTGAGATAAAGTTTATTAAAATTATTGAAATCGTGGATGTTTCATCAATAATATTTTTTTTAAATGAATATGTTGCATTAGTTGTAGTGTGACTTTCGTTATATAAAAGTTTGATTAAATATGTTCTGCATACAAAGTTGAACAATATTATTTAATCGTTATATTGTTGAAATTGTATTATATATTGCCTTTATTTATGAACAAATATGTATAGTTTTTTTATGAGTAACGTAGCGCTTTTAGGCACAAACAATTACTAATCTATATATGAGGGAGATAGATTGTTTGTCTTGAGCTTTTCACGGCTTAGATTATTTTAGAATTATTGATTCGACGATTCTAATTGGATTGTCATTCCTTTTATAACTTTAAGTCTCTCATCTCTCATATAACTCTTTCTCTCTCTCTCCCCCATCTGTCACATGTTTCAAACACACATTCTCTCATCTTTCATATAATTTTCTCTTGGACAACTATATATATCTAATAATAAAAAAATACATCTAATACAAATTAAAATTCTAATAACAATGACTATCTCCAACAAACTATGGGCTCATTAACATATGTCATCCTATATATATATATATATCATCCTTTTTACAATTTTTCTTTTTACAATTTTTTCTCTCTCACGCTCTTTTATCTTTCATATAACTCTCTTTTGGATGTCTATATATATATAACAACAAAATACATCTAATGCCCATTAAAACATCTCATACTTTCTCTCCCCTATCTCTCACATACTCTTTCATCTCTCATATAACTCTCTTTTAGACAGTTATATATATCTAATAATAATAAAATACATCCCATACCCATTAAAACATCCTATACTCTCTCTCTCTTACACACACACTCATCTCTCATATAATCAATTGTACCAAAAAAAAATTCAAAATCAAGCTAATTACCAAAAAAAATAAAATAACAATGACAAATAAAAAAAATAAATGAAACCAATTGCACAAAAAACAAGTAATATTCAAAACCAATCTATAAAAAGAATTTCTCAAGTTGTAGACATTTAAACTCAAGCTAACTACTAATAAAAAAAATTAAGTCAAATATTCGTATAATTTTATAGAACAAGAAAATTTACCCCCCAGCCAGCAACTAAAACTACCAAAACACAGTCACTACCCCTGCTCTCTTCCCCCCTAACGATTACTAGCCACCTATTGATCTTGCACATTAAGTGTTTATTGAAATGCCTAATACACCACCACCCCACACGTCCTCTTACCCCCCTAATGACTGCTATGTAATTTTTGTTTGTGGAATTGGTGGTCGATTCAAATATATTTGCTATCTACACTGTTATGCTTCATATATTTTTTTGTAGTGGTTTTATAATTTGTATGCCTTTTAATTAGAACTTTTTTTTTTGGTTACATAGTGCTTTCATGCACAAATAATTACTAGTCTATATAATAAAGTAGAAGACAATTCAAATCTCAAAAGATAAAAAAATAATTTTTACTTTTCGCGGTTGAGATCGTTTTAAATTTTACTTTAAAGTTAATCCAACGGTTAATATTAACTCCAAATTTAATAGGAAAATAGACACTCTAATGGTGTGTTTGGGATAACTTTTCAAAAGTACTTCTAGAATCTATTACTTCTCAAAAGTATTTTTTTTAAAAAAAAGTAGTATTTGGAACCGTCCTGCCACCACCACCCCCATCGCCCCACCACCACCCCACCACCCCACCATCATCACCACTACCACCACAGTCGCCATGCTGCCACCACTATTGACACTGCCCCCCATCACTATCACTAGCACCACCTCTTCATTATCATCACCAGTAGCACCACCCTACCACCATCACCACCACCCACCACCACCATGATCATCTCATTATTATATTTATTATTATTATCACCATCATCCCACCACCATCGTCGTTCGTCATCACCATCGTTGTCTACCACCACCCACTAACATAATCCATCACCACCCATCGTCGCCCATCATCGTTGCCACCCATTATCACCCACAGCCACCACAACCACTTGTTATCGCCCACCACCATTGCCACCCACCCCTTACCATCACCGCAATTCACTCTCACCCACTATCACCGCTGCCCACAAGCACTCATCGTTGCCTAACACCACTCACACTAACCAGCACCACTGTCGTTGACCACCACCACAACCTTCCACTATCGTCACCCCCACCCCCACCACTATCAACCACCATCACCGACACCCATCACTACCACCCACACCTACCACCACCACCACCACTGTCGTCAACCATGGCTGCAACTACCATAATTGTCACTCGAAACCCGCCAGCACCATCACGGTTGCCATCCACGGCTACCACCATCACAACGATCGTCGTTGCCCACCACAACCATCACCGTATCCCACCATCACCATTGTTGCCCAACCCCCACTACCACCACTCACCTCCACTACAATCAGTACTTAAATTCTTTTTTTTCCTCCTCTATATTTGTGATTTGATTTTGAGTGTGAATACAAATATGTTTATGTTTAAATTTTTTTTTATTACTTCATACCTTCAAGCACGGGCAATAACTAATTTTTCTATATAATCAGTCAAACTATTAACTATTAACTATGATACTATAAAGTTTTCCCTAGTCCTCAAGTTTACTCTTTAAAATAAAAAAAATATATTTATTGAATACAAAAATACCAAATAAACTTTTAAAACAAGGCAACACATCATTTATTACAAATTATAACAAGAAATAATTTTTTTCCCACTACAGGCATACTGTTGCACAAGTCTCCAATACACCAAATCATTTCCAATACAATTCCATTCTCATCTTTTACACCACACATTCAGACACATGACCATGACAAACTGACAGAGCACACGGGCACTCCAATACGTCTCGAAATGGCGGTTTCAACTCAACTCTTCTCCGGTTATTCAATCTTCTTGCCAGAAATTTGCCCGGTTACATCCTCTTGGCAACAACCAAAGGGAGTTAAAAAATCATGAGCTAAACAACATTCTTTAAAGAATCTTTGATCCCATGAGCTCTCACACATGTTTTTTTTTTAAACAAGTTCACCGCTAAATGAGAGGAGGACGCAGAGAAGGAAAGCAAAGAGAGTGCCTGCCACCGCGTGTGAAGAACAGAACAGAACACTCTAGTATTCTTTTCCATTCAGCCATTGAAGCTTGAAGAGTATTGCAACCCAAAAACTGCGCCACCATACACTGTGCTAACACCATAAAATTTACACTGAAAGAAGAAATAAAAGAAATATGTTGTGAAGGTTTCAGTATATTATTTCTTGCATTTATATTGACAGTTCAATTTCAAATTTAGGGGCGAAAATGTGAAATTTGAGAGATTGTTTGATAACTGTTTTTGTTTTCTACTTTGTATTTTTGTTTTTAATTTTTGTCAAAAATGAAAACAAAAATATGATTGGGTATTGTTTTTATTTTTGTTTTATATTAGTTGTTTAGAAAACAAAAACAAAAAAAATAAGAAGAAAAAATTTGTGTTTCAGAAAACACGGGAAACAAAATGTACGCGGGATTGGACTAAATGATGTCTCAATCTCGAATCTTGTTAGCTACAAAATACCAGTTCATGTGATGAACTATAAATAAAGGCTCTTTTTTTTTTTCATTTTTGTCACTCACGAAGCAAATCAGCCACCCCTTTCGTGAACTCTCTCCTCTTCTCTCTCTCAGCAGCTCTCTTCTCTCTCAGCAACAACTCTCTCTTCTCTTCTCTCTCTCAACAACTCACAGATCGACGAAGAAAAAGAGGCACCTCGCCTGATTCCTCAAAATCTCCTCTATCGAGCTCTCTTTCGCTGTGAAGATAAGTGTAACCCTTTTACTTGTATATATATATATATATATATATATATATATAGATCAGTGTATAAATGCATAAATCTACATAGATCTGTACATTACAGACCCTAATTGTATTTTTTTTTGTTTTATCTGTATTTTTTTCACCACAATATACATAAATCTGTATATTTGTATGTAGATTTCATTATTGCTTTATCTGTATTTTTCTTTTGATGGCAGACCACAGTTTTGTACTTTGATTATTTTAGTTCTATGTGGTTTAGGTAGGTGTTTGTATATAATTTGCGGTTGTGTAGGGGATTGGATTCCCTGATATTTTGTAACTTGAAAAATGAAAAACTAATATGCTACTTCACTTATAAACTTTTCTACATGAATTCCATGTGAATCGTTGCCACTAATCAGTTGATGGTTGTGGTGGTGTCCCATAAATTGGTGAAAAGAGCTTGTAAGAAGAGCATTACTGAGCTAAAAAAACACAGGAAATATGATCTGTAAATATGAAATTACCTTTTTTTGGGGTAATTAGATAAATGAAGAAGATAATATTATGATTATCAAATTTTTTATCTCAAATAATATAGCACAATTTTCATTTTTGAATAATAATAAAATTTAATTATTTGATGATAAAAATTATACCGCATCAGTTAAGATTAAAATTTGATAGTAAAAAATATACCGCATCATAACATTGCTCTTGTTCCCTCTTCTGCATAAATCATAAGCCTCCTGCGATTCAATTGAGTGGTTTGGGAAATATAAGAGTCATCTTCAAGTCATGTGTATCATTATAGATTGGGTCGTAAGGCTTTGCGAAGCCACAAAATAATTTAAGTCGTGGCCCATATCATAGTTCTTGAAATAAAAAAATTTCAGTGAGTACTACACTCTATGTGAGTGTTATTTGATGTACACATTTAATTAGAGGTTATCATAAAAGAAGTTTGTGAGACACATTAGTATGGTGTTGGCTGCATCTTTCTTTTATGGAGAGGGTTCCAATATGATGGCTGAAGGGAGAGCTTTTATTGGATGGATTGAAAATGATCAAGCATTAGGGTTTGGAAGTATATCATATTCTAATTGAATCAGATTCGCTTTCCTTGGTCAATATGGTTCGAGGCAGGGTATGCTGTCCTTGGAGATTATGGTACTAGCTTGGTGCAAGAAATTTGTACTGAATTATCTGGGCTGAATTTATCTGGGCTGAATTTCCAGATTATACATATTTATAGGGAGGCGAATGGTGTTGCAGACTGGTTGGCCAAAGGAGCTGTTCTGCTTGGGTCTTCTTCAGATTTTTCTGTTCAAAGTTCTCTGCCTGTGATGTTAAAGAGAGTCCTGGCTCAAGACAAAGCAGGTTTCCCCATTGGTAGGAGGAGGATTAGAAGGTGGCTTGTTGTATAAAATTTTGTTAGTGTTTTAAAGGATTAAAGCCTTATTTGGGTTTTTTCTTTTTTGGTGATGTTCCTTGTGAACTGTTGTTCTTTGCTTTTTGTAATTGTTTTGATTCTTTGGAATAAAATTTCTCTTTCGTAAAAAAAAAAAAAAAAAAAAAGTAGATTGAATGAGTTTGATGATCTTTGATGGATTAATACTATTAAAAATTGTATCAAACATTAAAAAATAAATGATGTATCGTATTGAAAATCATCGGGTTTGTATGAAAGTCGATAGAGTTTCGAAAGCCCATGTGTGATTGGGTCACAAATGGATTTTTTTTGTTAAGCAAGGACCCCTGAAGATGATAATCAACTCTTTTGGGCTGTAAAGCCCAACTGTTTATATTTAGTATAAAATTTGAAATAGTTATCAAAGATGTTTTTTATTTTTACTCTCATAATTTGATAGCAAAAATAACTTACAAACATATTTTTTGTTTTAGTGTTTATCACAAGACAAAGATAAAAATTATCTTTATTTTTTATTTTTTTAAAGACACAAAAATAAAAACGTTATTAAACGACCTTAAATCTTTCATAGCTGGGCAGATGAGACGAATAAAAAAGCAAGAAAAAAATAAGAGTGACATGAGAGGTTCCTAGTAGAGAGAGAAAAGATTTGTAGGATGAAATAGAAATGGAAGGGAACCTGTCATTACGAAATTAGCTAACTTTGCTGACTTGACATCTTTTTGACACTACTGCAGTGACTTCCTTTAATTGGTGTGAAGTACCATACGGCAATGCCAGCCTGATACATGGTGAGTATGGAAAGTTTTGGCTCTGTTATCTCGGATCGCATTATAACGTGGTTCAATTGTTACGCCCAATATATATTTTAAGAGAGAGAAACTTTGCAATTAATGCAAACCACCACAAGTAGGCGTTAAAGCAATTGGAGGCCATTAAGATGCTTGTTTGTTTGTAAAACAAAACTTTCAGAGAGTAATTGCTTTATATTGTTGTAATCTTTGCTAGCTCAAGTTCTTGTAATCCCACTTGCATGTAGTAGTCCTATATATAGGAGCATTTGCTTCATAAGAAACTACTTCATCGATCCATTTCCTATTTTTCTAGCAGCATCTATGGCTAATCCAAAAACTGCCGTGAGAATTTCGCTTTTGTTCTTAGTTGTCTTTGGGACGCTTCTCATGACTTCACTGGCGCGTGTTCCCATGCAAAGAGGAAGTAAGGAAAGTCCTAATCTTTTACGTGAATATGGGTATGATTTCTCCAAACTAAAGGCAGCCATGAGTGTCGGAGGATCCTTGAGAGAAGTACCTGGTGGACCAAATCCCATACATCACTCTTCACCGCCCCCAAAGCCGCATAGCTATCACTCCACCACCCAAAAAATCAATAAATGAAGCCTTTTTTTTTTTTAGTGAGAAGAGGGCTTAATTGAAAAAGACCTACAGTAGATGTGAGCTAAACTATGCAATTTGCTACTATTTGCTTTATATACCAATGAAGCTATGATCTTTCAAGTTTTATTCGTTCTTCTTTGTTTTTGTAGCTAAACTTGGGCTTTACATGTTCTCTCATCTCTCTCTCTCTCTCACACACACACACACACATACACAGTGTGTGACTGCCCCCCCCCCCCCCCCCCCCCCCATGGCGTGTGTATGGGTATGGTAGGTATATAGGTGGTTGAATTGGCTTATGAGTGTTGATGCCACAATTTGGCACATTTCTATGAAGATGTTTAGATGATTACTGGTTGACAAGCCAGCAGTTCATGAAATGGATTTTACTAAACTCTATTCGAAGCTTGAGAAGAACTAAAAATGAATGTAAGCATTTTTACTTCTCCCGGCACCCCTTTCCATTTATTGTCCTGGGTCAACTTGTGTTTCTTTCCTTGGGTGGTCTTCGCCATATGACTCCATGATGGTCCAATTACTTGATCAGATCACTGCTATTTAGTGTGGCTACTTTTTGGGTATCATGAACCGTAAAACATGTTTTTTTAACTATTTTATACATATATTAGCAATAGTATCATCCCAATGGCATTACTCAAAATATTTTAAATAATAAATTATTTTTTCTTTCTTTTTTATAGTTATGTAATTTAAAATTAGAGTGCATAAAGAAAAAATAAAAGAGAGTCAACGGAGAGAGAAAAGAGATGTAGAAAAAAGAGATGCATGTGAGTTAGTAGAATTATCTGATATTTTGGAGTATGTTAGTTGGTTAGTCATATCTTAGGAACCATACATAAAAAATGATATTTTAGGACAGGGTTTTTTTTGAATGAATATTGTATTATTAAATAAAATTGGATAAATATTAGATTACAAGTTTTGAAAAATGTGGTATTTTATTATTAAATATTTCAAGTTTTGAGGGTAAGTGGTTGACACGTAATGGTTACCACAGCCTGCCATTGGACCATTAGGTCGCGTGTTCAAGCTTTACTGTCTTCTCTCTTACAACAGTTAAAAATAGAGATAAAGATTAGATTAATCACAAATATTTTAATATTTTTATAAATATTAGTAATACACGACGCGAGTAAATAAATTTAAATGATATTATTTTTACAAAAAATGTGAATTATATGTGTAATTAAATTAAATAATAAATTAGGTGCCGAAAATTAGTTCGTATTTTAAATATTGCTAAATTTAATTATTTATTTATACTATGTTTTTTAGTATCTAATCTGTTATTTATTTATGTATCTCTCTATTCTTTTTAAACATTTTAACATCTATTTATATATTATAGAATTATTAATTTTTATTTTATTAAACAGGTTTATTAAATAACTTACAAAACTGTCATATTATTACATACAAAAAATATATAACATATATTTGAGTGTATAGGACTTTACTTCTTTATATAGATATATATAGTTGATTTTATTTAAGTGTCCTAGTAATAAATGAGTTCAAAAAAATTTTAAAATCCATATAAAAGAGTCAAAAGCAAGTTAAAAGTTAAATAGGTATAAAAAATAAAATTATATAAAATTATATATGTTGTTATAATTGACTTTATTATAATAATTAAGGATAAGATGATAAATAAAAAATTTTCGCAGATGTTGACATTTTATAAGTAATATATATATATAATTTAAATTATTAACTATAATATTAAATGCATATAAAAAATATATGTTAAAGGTTTACCCGCCTTTTAACTGGTTCCTTGTTGAAAAAGGAAAAAAAATACTCAAAAGACTTGAAAAATAGCAAAGTGACTTTAATATAATAGGGTTGTCGCAATTTGTCTCGTTAAATTTGGATGTTTCCTTTGTATAAAATATTACATGCTAAATTAATGATGATGTTGAATTTTTTTGACATGTTGCTATGTGGCAGCCCTTGAATATATTTAAATTTATTGATTCTAATTGATATTAAAAATTCATAAATATTAAAAAAATTAAATGTTGATATATTAATTTATGCAAATATGAAAAAAATTTAATTAACTCTTCATAACATCTAAGCCTAACTATGATATTATAATATTTATAATATAAAACATAACAAGTTTCAATAAGCCTATCTTACGGTTTCAAATATACTTGATATCCAACAGTCACAAACAAACCTCTCAAAACTATTCACATTGCACTGTATTTTCAAACACGGGTTATCCATAGTTTATAAAATAAAGTGTAAGACAATTCAAATCTCAAAAGATAAAAAAAAGACTTTTACTTTTCGCTTTTGAGATCATTTTAAATTTTATATTAAAGTTAGTCAAACGACTAATATTAATTCCTTAAAAATAATAGGGAAAATAAGTACTTTAAGGGTGTGTGTTTTTGGTGATTTTTTAAAAATATTTCTAGAACTTATAATTTTTTAAAAGTACTATAAAAAAAAGGTAGTATTTAGAATCGCCTCACCACCATCACTATAACCCCACCCCCCACCCCCACTACCATTACCACCATCACTGCCACCCCATCACTACCTTTGCCACAACCACCACCATTGCTATCACCCCACCACAACCTCTACCACCATCAACCCCACCGCCCTACCATTATCCCCATCACAATCACCATCACCACCACCATCGCCACTACCCTACCACCATCGCCATCACTCACCATTAGGATTATCTCATTCTTATATTTATTACCACTATCACCATCATCCCGCCACCATCGTTGCCCCTCATCACTATCGTTACCCACCACCATTCACTACCAGAACCCACACCCCACCTGTCGTCTCCCACCACTGCCACTACCCATTATCACCCATCCCCGCCATACCTACCACCACCACCCATCATCGCCCATTACCATCGCCACCCAGTGTCATCCCCCACTACATCTACCACCATTACCACAATTCGCTAGCACCCATAACCATCGCTGCTCATAAACACATGTCGTCGCCCATAAGTACTTGTCGTCGCTCATCACCACAACCCACCACCGTCCACGACCACAACCCACCATCGTCATCGTCTTATGAGTACCACTGCCAACCACCATCATCGTCGCCCACCACCATTCACACCCTCCACCACTATCACTACGGTCACCTATGGTTGTCACTACCACAATCGTCACTCAAAGCCCACCACGACCATCACCGTTGCCATCCACGGCTACCACCATCACCACAGTTGTCGTCGTCCACCATAACCATTACTGTCTCTCACTACCACCGCTCACTCCCACTATAGTTGGTGCTTGAATTCATTTTTTTTCATTTATATTTGTGATTTGATTTTCAGTGTGGATAAAAATATATTTGTGATTGACAATTTTTTTTATTACTCCGTGCTTTCAGGTTTGGCCAATAACTAATTTTTCTATATAACCAATCAAACTATAAACTATGATACTATAATGTTTTCCTTAGTCCTCAAGTTCTCTTTAAAAAAATAATAAATTTATTGAAAACAAAAATACCAAATAAACTCTTAAAACAAGGCAACACATCATATATTACAAATTATAACAAATTTTTTTTTTCCACTATAGGCTCACTGTGGCACAAGTCTCCAATACACCAAATCATTTCCAATACAATTCCCTTCTCATCGTTTACACCACACATTAAAATACATGGAATCTATTACCAATCTATGGTTGTTTTACAACTTAAATACCAATTTGTGACTATTTTGAACTTATTTATTAATCTACGACACTTTTTAGAAGCGGATTCGACAACCCCCTTTACGAGAAATTTTTTTTTTTGGACAATGCGAAAGCGTGTTTTGTAAACACACTGTTCACGAATTTTTTTTTTAACGCGTGTTTACTAAACACGCTTTTAACACAAAACTGGGTTGCTCACTGGTTCAAAAATTAGAGAGATATGAAATTTTACTGTGTTAAATTGACTGCAAAGGTGGGTAATTTTCTGTTTTTTCTTTGTGATTCACTTCAATTTATTTCTCGTCCTTTAGCTAGAAAAGTAGGAGAGCCGAAAATCACAAATGCATTGATGAATTTGGAGACGATGGAGATGACTTGTCTTACCCATATTTTGGCAGCAGAGTTGCAGATATCTTCTGAGATTCTGTCTGTGAATGTAGATGCTATGCCTGGGAGTTCCATAACTTCATGGCGTTTCTGTTCCCTCCACCACTTCTCAATTCTCAAACTTACACTTCTTAAAACAGTTAAGGCCTTCTCAGGAAATTGGCCCATGGCTGACTCACGAGCATTAAAGCATCTGCTCGTTCTCTGACTACTTCAGAAACATCAGCAACTTCGGCTCTAGTGGGTGTAGGGTATTCAATCATAGATTCAAGCAGCTGAGAGGCAACAATAACATGCTTATTTAGTTGCCTGCACAGCTGAACAATCCTTTGCTGCTCAGATGGGACCTGTGCCAATGGGATCTGAGTTGTTGATCAATCAAATCATGGTTGGTTTTGAAAGATTTTGAGGGTTTTTAGAGATGGGTTTTGGTAAAGAATGAGGAAAGATGGAGAAGGAAGCAGACCAGTTTCAACTATAAATGCAGAAGGAAACACACCAGTTGAAACACGTGAACAGCGTGATTACTAACCACGCCTTTTTACAAAGTGTGGTTAGTACTCACGTTTTTACCGTGTTTTAGTTCATTATTTTGGACCACGTTTTTAAATTCAAAACGTGATCATTTATCCCGTTTTTTTAACAAAAGCAGAATTGTTGATTCGCTTTTTAATAAAAACGAAATTATTGATTCTGTTTTTTAAAAATGTTATAATTTGGTAAATAAATTTAAAAGTGAGATAGTTTGGTATATTTGTTTAAAAAAAATGGTAGTTTGGTAAATAATTCCAAACACATGACCATGACAAATTGACAGAGCACATGGGTACTCCAATATGTCTCGAAATGGCGGTTTCAACTCAACTCTTCTCCGGTTGCTCAATCTTCTTGCCAGAAATTTCCCAGGTTACATCCTCTTGGACTAAAGCCCTTCCCCAACAAACAAAAGGACAAAAAAAATCATGAGCTATACAACATTCTTTAAAGAATCTTTGATCCCATGAGCTCTCACATATGTTTTTTTTTAAAAAAATTCTTTGATCCCACAAGTTCACCACTAATGAGAGTAGGACGCAGAGAAGGAAAGCAAAGAGAGAGCCTGCCACAGCATGTGAAGAACAGATCAATAATAATGCAACACTCTAGTATTCTTTTTCATTCAGCCATTGAAGCTTGAAGAGTATTGCAACCCAATAACTGCGCCACCATAATGCTAACACCATAAAATTTACGTTGAAAGAAGAAACAAAAGAAACATCATGTGAAGGTTTGAATCTTTCATGGAAGAGCAGATATGACGAATATAAAAACAAGAGGAAAATAAGAGTGGCATGACAGGATCCCAGTAGAGAAGGATCCCAGTAGAGAAGGAAGAGAGGGAAAAGACTTGAGATGAAATAGAAACGGAAGAGAAACTGTCGTCGTGAAATCGGTTAACTTAGCTGACTTAGCATCTTTTGTTGAAAAATAAAAGTTTTAAAATTTATCATTTAATTTATTTTATATGTTTTAATGGATCACTTTTAATTTAGGATTTAATTAGATTTTTATATAATTTAAATGAGTAATTATACTTTACTTGAATTGGACTTTTGAATGTCTTTATGCGGTGGAGATTACTAGATGATAGATTTTAAAAGCCTCTAATGGCTAGCATTCTCGAGTATATATAAAAAGAGTTCATATGATCTAATGAGAGTATGTTTTTTGTAGTATGTATTCTTTTTTCATATACATTGTAGATGTATCTTCCGATTATAATTTTGGGCAACTTCGATTCGAGTCAGGTTCATCCCAACCTTTCAGTGGACGTGACCCCTGAGGAAGTGCTGCTGTGAGCATCAGGGGCCGCCCAACGTTAGGTGAAATGTTAAACAAGACCCCATTAATATATATACTTGATTAATATACATAATATTAAATAATAACATTTAATAAATTTTGTTTATTTTTTGAGATGCTAAAATATTAATCAGGCTTTTAATTAATATTTTACCAATAAACAATTTTCAATAGATTATATAGTCTCTTCATTTTTTCTAATAACATAATTGACTGTAGATAAAATTTTATCAATTTATAATTCAAAAAACTTTCTTCAAGTAGAATAAACTCATAATGATATTATTTATAATATACAATAAGTAATGGAGGCGTTTGAAAAAGAATCTAATCTTTTTATGTATCATTATATCGTTGTTCCCATTTATAGTTTTTACATATGAAGGTTCTTAAGATTTTTTCGTAAAAATAAATTAAACTATAAAATAAGTCACGTTTAAAAAAAAATTTAAGTTTAAGACCATATTTTTTCAAAACTTTCATCACATAAATAATTTAAACTTTTAAAACTAAATTAAGAGTCAAAAACATTTCATCTATTTTTAATATTTTAAACCTATATTGGATTAAAGGAATAGTATGATTTCCATTTAAGAATATTTTTCTTGCTGATAATAATTTTTTTTAGTGCTCCAGGTA
Organism: Ilex paraguariensis; assembly: GCA_963454935.2. NCBI lineage: Eukaryota > Viridiplantae > Streptophyta > Magnoliopsida > Aquifoliales > Aquifoliaceae > Ilex > Ilex paraguariensis. The sequence continues at coordinate 6,775,214 of CAUOFW020000001.1, forward strand.
TTTCTTTTTTAACATTAACAATCACTAACATTGTATGCATTTGTGTGTTTATGTGTGTGTGAGAGAGAGAGAGAACTTACATATGCATGACATATTTTTTTCATCAGTAATAGAATAGTTGTTGGACCCTCTTTTCGCAATGGGCCATTGTGTAATGTAATAGTAGGAATCTCTTTTATAATTTCATTGGGTTATTTGAGTTCAAACCACCCTATTACAAAAGGCCTTCAACTCAAGATATTTGGGGCTCCAAAATATTGGGGGCCCTAGGCAGCCACCTAAGTGGCCTATGCCTAGGGTCGGCTTTGGTGAGCATATTTGGTTTGAATCTTGGAGCTGCGTATGTCCGTTAGTACTTTCACGTGGAGAGATATAGCTATTTTATGGCAGTAATCACACCCCTCCCAAATATCACAGACCAACTCTTTCTAATTTGTTATTGTCTATTTTGTACTGATCTAATTGCATGTTATTGTATCATATATTTGATTGAATTCTTATTATCTTGTGTTTTTGAAATTATGATATTAATTAATATTTGTGAAATTATGGAATTTTACCCCATCTTTTTGACATTCTTCGGAAGTGACTTCTTTTAATTGGTGTTGTGTACCAGATGGCAATGCCAGCCTGATATGTGGTGAGTATGGAAAATTTTGGTTCTCTTATCTCGGATCCACTTGTCCATTTGTTAGTTTATCATTGAATAATTACACTATGTAAGCATAATAATGTGGTATAATTTTTACACCCAATATTTTTTTTGAGAGAGAGAAACTTTGCAGTTAATGCAAACCACCACAAGTAGGCGTTAAAGCAATTGGAGGCCATTAAGATGCTCGTTTGTTTGTAAAACAAAATTTTCAGAGAGTAATTGCTTTATATTGTTGTAATCTTTGCTAGCTCAAGTTCTTGTAATCCCATTTGCATGTAGTAGTCCTATATATAGGGGCATTTGCTTCATAAGAAACTACTTCATCTGTCCATTTCCTATTTTTCTAGCAGCATCTATGGCTAATCCAAAAACTGCCGTGAGAATTTCGCTTTTGTTCTTGGTTGTCTTTGGGACGCTTCTCATGACTTCACTGGCGCGTGTTCCCATGCAAAGGGGAAGTAAGGAAAGTCCTAATCTTTTACGTGAATATGGGTATGATTTCTCCAAACTGAAGGCAGCCATGAGTGTCGGAGGATCCTTGAGAGAAGTACCTGGTGGACCAAATCCCCTACATGACTCTTCACCGCCCCCTAAGCCGCCTAGCTATCACTCCACCACCCAAAAAATCAATAAATGAAGCCGTTTTTTTTTTAGTGAGAAGAGGGCTTAATTGAAAAAGACCTACAGTAGATGTGAGCTAAACTATGCAATTTGCTACTATTTGCTTTATATACCAATGAAGCTATGATCTTTCAAGTTTTATTCGTTCTTCTTTGTTTTTGTAGCTAAACTTGGGCTTTACATGTTCTCTCATCTCTCTCTCTCTCTCTCTCTCACACACACACACACACACACAGTGTGTGACTGCCACTGCCCCCCCCCCCCCCCCCCCCCCCCGGCGTGTGTATGTGTATGGTAGGTATATAGGTGGTTGACTTGGCTTATATGAGTGTTGATGCCACAATTTGACACATTTACTAAACTCTATTCGAAGCTTGAGAAGAACTAAAAATGAATGTAAGCATTTTTACTTCTCCCGGCACCCCTTTCCATTTATTGTCCTGGGTCAACTTTAGTTTCTTTCCTTGGGTGGTCTTCGCCATATGACTCCATGATGGTCCAATTACTTGATCAGATCACCGCTATTTAATGGTGCTACTTTTTGGGTATCATGAACCGTAAAACATGTTTTTTTTTTAACTATTTTATACATATATTAGCAATAGTCTCATCCCAATAGCAGTACTCAAAATATTTTAAATAATAATTATTTTTTCTTTCTTTTTTATAATTATGTAATTTAAAATTAGAGTGCATAAAGAAAAAATAAAAGAGAGTCAACGGACAGAGAAAAGAGATGTAGAAAAAGAGATGCGTGTGAATTAGTAGAATTATCTGATATTATGGAGTATGTTAGTTGGTTAGTCATATCTTAGGAACCATACATAAAAGATGATATTTTAGGATAGGGTTTTTTTTGAATGAATTTTGTATTATTATATAAAATTGGATAAATATTAGATTACCAGTTTTGAAAAATGTGGTATCTTATTATTAAATATTTCAAGTTTTGAGGATCAGTGGTTGACACGTAATGGTCACCGTAGCCCGCCGTTAGATCATTGGGTCACGAGTTCAAATTTTACTGCCTTCTCCCATACAACAGTTAAAAATAGTGACAAACAATAGAGATAAAGATTGGATTAATCACAATTATTTGAATATTTTTATAAATATTAGTAATACACGATGCACGTTGTACGTAAATAAATTTAAATGATATTATTTTTTTAAAAAATGTGAATTATATGTGTAATTAAATTAAATAATAAATTAGGTGCCGAACAATTAGTTCGTATTTTAAATATTGCTTGATGGTGTATTTCAACGTGAAACTATTTTTGTGATGACGAGTAAATGAAAAAAACAATATTAGAATTATTGAGATATGAGCTATTGGACTCGAGGAAATTGTTGGGGAGTTGGGGAATTAATACAGTAGAAATATAGTGGTTCGTCAGCTCGGGAGCTTGGCTAGTCTACTTTGGAATGAAGGCTCCTACTCCTTTTCTTTCAATAATCCCCGTTACAAGGTTACAATAGCCCCTTTTTGTTTCTAGGGTTCCTTTCCCTGTTAGGAGGTGTTATATTGCATTTATAGGGTCATTCTCTGCTAAGTGGGATCCTGATCAAAATTCTTGTTCTTATTTCGCGGGGTTCTCCCTAATTTTTAGGAAAAGATTTTGGTTGGGGTGAAATTAGGTGCTTTGATTATAGCTTCCTAACGCTGTAGGAACCTTTCGTGATTATCCAGCTGTTGCTTTGGTTGTCATTGTCATCGCTTATCTCGAGGGTACCTCCAGTTCTGCTCTTCCGAGTTCTGCTTGTCTAGTCTGACCTCCTGAGCTGGCACTTGAGATTTATTTTGAGGTATCATTAGTTGCCCCCCAACCTTTGGCCCAAGCGAGCTTGGGCATGGGTTGAGTTGCTTTCACCTTGGACCAGACCTGCACCTAGCTGACCTTAGTCCGCATGTGGGATGCACATGGGAGGGGCATTTTGACGTTTACAACAATCATGGCTTTCTCGATTCCCGTGCATATTTCAGCCCACGTCATTCAAGCTTTAAATGCTCAAACGGCTACCCGAAAATCGCTCAAAATCCCCTGTTCATCTTCTACGCTGTTTACCTTCGTCTCCGACTCTTTCTTTCTGTGATTTCTGGGTTTTCCTCCACACGATTCCCTTATTTTCTGCTCTGGACTGTGCTTTCTGGGTTCGACTCGAAGTCCTGCTTTGTTCCTCTCCTCCAATTTTTATTCTCTGGTTGCTGTTTGCTGCTTTCTTCCCTGTCTAGGTACGCTTCCTTCTGCCCCTTTCTCTTTCTCTTACCTTTCCTCACTCTGGATCCCTCGACTTCGAGGTGGCCATTATTTTTCTGGGTTTTTTGGTTCTTTTTCTTTTGGAATCGCGATCGTTGCCTATCTATTCTTCCCCACTTTATGGGTTGAAACTCCACTGTGCGAATTCTTACTATTGGGAGGTACAGTGTTGACCCTAGGATTATCAGGGGTGTTTAGTTCGTATTCCTCCTTTTTATCATTCTTTCGACTTGTCTTTCTCCTTGCCAATCATGTCTGCCTCCTCTGAAGCAACTCCTTCCTCTGTTTCCCTCTTAGGCGATAGGTCTACCGAAAGAGATTCTGATTTAGGGGATGTAGGTGACGAGATTGACAACTTTTCTAGTGTAGACTCTATCGAGGTAGAGGTAAAAACTAAGGAGGCCCCTTCCACCTCTTCTCCCATGCCTGATAGACCTGATAAGGGCAAGGGCAAAGTAAGTGGTGTGAAAGTTATTGTTTCAGGCGCAGGGGCTGCTTTTAGGAACACTGAACTTGTAGGTCCCAACGAACTTACCCTTCTGACCTGAAGGTTCTCAGTGCCCGCTTTGGTTCCCCCCCAGGGGTTCAGCCCTGGAGTCCTGATAAGTACACCATACATGTTCACCATGTCCATAAGAAGGTCTGTTTCTTCCTGACAGCTTTTGATAACGGACTTCGGTTCCCCATTCATCCTTTTATCAAAGGTGTCCTTCAACACTTCAATGTTTGCCCTGCCCAACACTCTCCCAACTTCTGGGGTGTTCTTGTGGGTTTACTAGTCTTCTTTAGGAACCATAAGCTCGGGGTCCCTATTGTTTCCATACTTATGGAGCTGTTCAATGTCAAGCAGACCTCCTTTGACGGTTTTCTGTATATTTCCAAGAGGGCTAAGGCCAAACAGGTCATCTCTGACCTCCCAAGCTCCCATAAGGGCTGGAAGAAATAATTTTTCTTTATAGGCGGTACACAGTGGGAGTTCAACTCAGAGGATAAAAGTAATACCCTCCCCATCCCTACAGAGTGGTCTGCCCCCGATAATTTGGGTATGTTTCTGCCCAGACCGTATTTAATCCAAGCCTGGTTGCTTTGTTAACTTATTTCTTATTTTCCTTGGTTTTCTAGGTATCCGACCTGAGCTCAGCACTAAAGAAGAACAAGTATTGCGAAAATTGGAAAAGTGCAAACCAAAGCTCATCCAACCTTAGGCTCTTGTAGAACACGAGTTCTGTCTTTCTGAGGTGAGGGTTGAAGCTCCCCTTCCACTTTTTGTTATTGGCCCGCTTTTCCCGCAGATATATCAGGTAACACTTTTTCTTTGCACCCTCTCTCCTCTTTTCTCTGTCTAAGGGCAAGGCTTAACTATTCTTAGGTCCCGCAGGTTCATCCTCAATGGAGCCCACTGCTATTGAACTCAGGGCTAAACTTTCTCAAATGAAGAATATCAAGGGCAGCAGCAAGAACAGCGACAAACGCAAGTCGGGACCCAGCTCTGCCGATGTCTCCCCTCCTCCTACCAAGGTGCCTAGGACAGGCATGTCACTCACTCCCTCTGCTCTAGCTCTCCCAGACTTCTCTTCCCAAGGCACTTTTCCTACTACTCCAAGCGCTACTGCTTCAGGACAGGCATCCCCCTCTACTTCTGAGGTCGAGAGAGCTGTGGAGACGACCTCCCGGATCTTGGCCTCTTTTAGTCCGCCTACTGCATTAATCAATCCTCCCCTACCTGAGGGTTCTAAGGTTGTAAAGGAGGAGCTCCTCAAGGCAGACAAAAGTGAGGGCTTCTTTCTTGATAACCCCGACCTTGTTGCAGGGGCCTTCTCCTCTATTCTTCCCAATGTTGATATAAAAAGGGCCTTTTCAATGTTTCTTGAGGATTCAATAAGCTCCGTTCTTCACGAATTAACTGCGATAAGTTCTTGTTCACATTTATGACCTCTTCTTTTTTTTTGAACTTTCCTAACTTCTGTCTGTTTTCCACTTGCCCCAAGTCTGCTATCCATGCCAAGAGCTTGATGAACAGAGTTCTGTCTGCGGAGAATTCTGCCAAAATAGTGAGGGCTTACGAAGTTAAGGTTGCCGAGTTGGCTTTTAAAAATGATGATCTGTGAGCTCAACTACAAGAGCTACAAGACAAAGTGGGGAAGCAGACTTCTACCATTGAGGGCTTAGAAGTTGCGAAGGCCAAAGCTGAGGAGGGGGAGAGAAAGGCTAAGGAAGCCTGGGTAAGGCTAGCAAGGAGGCTTCTGCTGCTCAGAGCTCTTTTGCAAGCTTAACCAGAGATTTTGTTGCCATATCTGATGCTAATGGCACCTTTTGCAGCGAGTTTGAAGAACTGAATGCTGCTATATCTGCTAAGGACAAAGACATTGCCAAGCTGCGGGATGATGTTGCAACCAAATGGGTCTCTAGGTGGCTTGCTTTCCAAGGAAAAGCTGAGGAGACCTACCTTGGCCTGAATTTCGACTTTGATGTTCCCAGCGATGAAGACATAGAGGTGGCTGAAGTAGAAGGTGAAGGTGAGTCCCCCGCCTCTTCAGACGTCTTTGCTGCCGAGCTCCCCTCCCCTGCTGACCTTGCCACTAAGGCTTCAATTCTCCCTCCTTTTGCAGAGGCCCCACATTTAGAAGCTCCCCTCGCTGGATTTTTCCCAAACTCTGTTGACTTGCCCATCACTTCTGCTGAGCTTCCAACTTCTGAACCTGCTTTTGCCCTAGCACCAGCAACTGACCAACAGAACTCTAGCCTTATTCCCCCCTCAGAAACTTAGGATACAGAGCAAGTTTTTTTTTTTGTAGCTTTGGGCTAATTATCTTAGAATTGTAACATTTTGTGTTTAATTTACAGCTTATGACTCTTCTTTCCCTTTGCTTTTCAACTTGTTGCTTTATTCTATCATTTATCAAATAAGATATTCCTCAACTCCTTCCCCCCTTGCTTCAAAGGGTCGTTCAGAACTCTTTGAAGCAAAGAAGTTAGGAATAATTGCTGATGTGCCGAGCTGAGCTTCTAGCTTCTGAACCTGCTTCTGCCCCAACTCCAGAAATCTGACCACCAGAGCTCTGGCCTCACTTCATCCTCAAAGACTTAGGACATAAAGCAAGTCTTATCTCTTTTTTTTTTTAACTTATCAACTCATAGTTGTACCTCCATTGTATTAGAGTGTAACCTCACATATGCAACTCTTCTCAATTTCCTCTCCCCCTTTTGCTTCAAACAGGTCATTCAGACCTTTTGGAGCAAATGGTTGGGAAGTTTGCACGGTTAGTCTATCATACACAGTAGGGGTCTAGCTTTTTGCTTTTTGGAAAATAAGACAATGAGTATCTGAAGTCTTACCCTTAAGGGGGGCTCCCATATGCTGACTTGGATAGCTGACCTTGATAGACAAATATGATCCTGGGTCAAATTGTTACCTTGGTGTGGCAGATCCAAAGGTCAGGATTTATCATGTTGGAAAGAAGTAGACCTTTCCCTCTTGTCCCAGGGTGAGGGTTCATCCTTTTCATGTACAGCAGACTAGCTAGGTGCTGACTTGTTGCCAGGGCTAAATAACCACCGACCCGGTTTGAGGGGTCCCTTTGGCAAGCCTTAGGGGACATGTGCACGTGTAGCCATTGGTCAGGTTCTCTTCCCTATTTTTCGAGTTTAGCCGTTCTGATTAAGTGAGGTGGAGAGCATACTATCATGTTTTGTCCTCTTGTGCTGATGTTCTGAGCTTCGGGGCTTTCATGTACCATTGGTAAGGTGACAACCTGGAAGAGTATGCCTAGATACAGTTGCTTGTGTGCATTGATTTCCTCACCTTAGACTTGCTGAACTCTTGAATTGCAAGGTTCTGTTTTGACCTTTCTTTGATGTTCTGGACCCCTCTTTGGAGGTCTGCTTGTTTTGTCCCAGGGTGTAGTTAATGTCCACCTTTGATGCATTGCGCTCTTACCAAAAAGATTTCTGCTTCTTTAATTTGGAAACCTAGAGACCCACCGACTTAAGGTTTCGTGTAATTAACAACTTCCTAAAAATCTGGGGTCTTCAAAGGATTTCTATAAGCACTGGCTATCACTTCCCTCTGGGTATCCCTTTGTGATTCTTGAGGGCTTAACGCCTTCTATTTCCTTCTCTTCTCTTTTTCGCTTGAAGCCATTATGTCTGCCCTCTTTTCTGCTATGTTTCAAGAGTGAATCTTCTTTGGGGATGAGTGGATGTGGCATACTCACTACTTTGTTCCCTCAGTGGTGACGTCCTCTGATTTAGAGAGGATAAAAAAGAAATTCTTTCTTGATTTGGAGTTACCTCTACGTGTTCCAAGCTCCGATGAACCCTGTAATTACCTTCCTCCTGGGGAGACGTGCTTCTTTGAAGCAGCTTTGGAGTTAGGTCTGCGCCTTCCTATTCACCCTTCTATTGGATTTATTTTGGCCTATATTGGCTTGTGTCTCTCTCATCTTTCACCTATGGGATGGGCTGTCATGACTAGTTTCTTCCTCTTCTGGCGTCTGCGAGGTAATGGTGAGTTTCCTAGGGTTGTAGAATTTCTTTACTTTTTTGACCTTAAGGAGGATGAAGTTCCATGCTTCGTCCGCTTTCGGTGGAGAGACTTCAGGCTACGTCGCTTAGTGTTTAATCTCCCCTTTCCTCCCTCAGGATGGGCCCAACGATTCTTCTTTGCTTCTAGTGACTTGTGGAGGTCTTCCGAGGTGGGCACTAGGGAGTGTAGAGTCCCTCGGTCCTGGAAGAGCTATTCTTACCCAGGTGAGAGTGACGAGGGTCTCTTTCTTTGGGATCAAATTTTTATGATGCTATCTGTTTATCTTGTTTTTTTGTTATGTAGGTGTTCCTGACCTAAACTTGCTTGAATTAATGAGGATAGAACTAATGACCCATGCTGAGCCCATGTCCTTTTCTGAACTCATGAAATCAGACAATCTGTTCTTGTTTAATGCTGCTGCGGCTGAACGAGACTTTCCTTTTTTTTTTTTTTTTTTTTTTTTTTTTTTCTGAACCTGACTTTTTTTCTTCAAAGTCTGATAAAACGAAGACATTGGAGCTCCTTCGAAGAGGCGTAAGAGGGATGGTTCTTCCACCCCTAACTCCGATTCTGGCCTGAGAGAAGTTCTGTTTTCCACTGCTGGGCAAAAGTTGATGGATCTTCTGTCATTAGCTGAGAAGGAAAGGGATGAGCTGAAAGAGGAGAACCTTCATCTGAAGGAGAAGATAACTGAGTTGGAGAGACGACTAGGAATTTTGCTTTGATTGTAACCTTGTAACTACTGATGTTCTGAAAACCTCAATTTTTCCATATTTACTTCACATTATGAACGGTTTGTGATTTGAAGAAGTCTTTTGTTTTGTAATCTTTGATTTCTAAGCTCCATACTCTTTTGACGAATTCATCGCGAACCCTATGGTTCTTACCATGAACCAATGAGTTCATCATTCTTGTTATGAATTAGTAAGTTCATCCCGAGCTCTTAAGCTCTTCTTACGAACTGATAAATTCATCATGAGCTCAGGGCTCTTTCTGTAAACTGACGAGTTTATCGTGAGTTGTAGGACTCTTTTTATGAACTAATGAGTTCATTGTGAGCTCTAAAGCTCTTTTTCTAAACTGATGAGTTCATCGTGAGCTCTAAGGTTCTTTTTATGAACTAATGAGTTCATTGTGAGCTCTAAGGCTCTTTTTATGAACTAATGAGTTCATCGTGAGCTCTAGGGCTCTTGTTATGAACTAATGAGTTCATCATGAACTCTAGGACTCTTTTTATGAATAATGAGTTTGTCGTGAGCTCTAAGACTCTTTTTATGAACTAATGAGTTCTTCGTGAGCTCTAGGGCTCTTGTTATAAACTAATGAGTTTATCGTGAGCTCTAGGGCTCTTTTTTTGAACTAATGAGTTCATCATGAGCTCTAAAGCTCTTTTTGTAAACTGATAATGAGTTCATCGTGAGCTCTAGGGCTCTTTTTATGAACTAATGAGTTTGTCGTGAGCTTTAAGGCTCTTTTTATGAACTAATGAGTTCGCCGTGAGCTCTAGGGCTAATTTTAGTAACTAATGAGTTCATCGTGAGCTCTAAAGCTCTTTTTGTGAATTGATGAATTCGTTGTGAGCTCTAGGGCTCTTTTTATGAACCAATGAGTTCATCGTGAGCTCTAAGGCTCTTTTTATGAACTAATGAGTTCATTGTGAGCTCTAAAGCTCTTTTTCTGAACTGATGAGTTCATACTGAGCTCTAAGGCTCTTTTTTTGTTTTTTTTTTTTGCGTGCTCATAAGGATAAATGAATCATAGACATGTTACTTTTTTAACAATGATTCATAATACAAGATAAACTTACTGAAAAAATTTTCTTAGATGTTTTGTATTCCATGAATGGGAGAAAACTTTCACTTCTTCTGCTTGTAACTCATAATTTCTCGGTCTAATTACTCGAGAGACTATGTATGGACCTTCTTAGTTAGACCCCAATTTCCCATGAGTGGGATCCTTTCTTGCCAGCAGAAGCTTCCTTAGCACTAGATCTCCAACCTTGAAACCATAGTTTTAAAACCCGGCTCGGACACCAACCCGGAGAAGGGATCGGGTCAATGGATTTTTGGTTCAACCACTAGGTCACTGGTCGAACCGGTGATATAATAACAAAATAAAAAATAATTATTAATGATGATAAATAGACTAAAAAATTAAAATAGTTATAAAAATAACATGTTTAATATATATTAAATCAAACAAATTTATCAAGCCTGAATCACTTAATTGCATTCAATTAATAAACAAATGCATTCAATTAACAGCCCAGCTTCCACCCTCAAACTTGAATCACTTAATTGTATTCACTTAATTGTATTCACTTCATTTTTGAGTTAACAAACACTGAACGAATGATTTAGGATTTAGGACAAAACAGAAGGGGAAAAGAAAAAGACCCAAAAATGTAAAAAAAAAATATATTTATACTAAAGGAACAAAATCGGCCGGTTTTGTAAACCCGGTCCGGTTTTCATCGGTTCACCGGTTTTATTCCGGGTTCTTTGCTCAAACGGTCCAATTACAAAATCGGCCCGGTTAGGGGATCGGTTCACCGGGTCACCGGGTCAACCCGTAGGGCCGGGCCGGGTTTTAAAACATTGCTTGAAACTCCTATGCTTGACCTTCCTGTCATAGTACCTAGCTATTTTTCTTTGGTAGTTCTTTGTATTGTTCAGTGCTGCATCCCTCTTTTCTTCCAGCAGATCCAAACTTAGCAGAAGGGAATTATTATTATTTTCCTCGTTTGCTAATTCTGTTCTAAGTGAAGGGAGCCCCACTTCGACAAGCGCCACTGCCTCAGAACCGAAAGTCAAAGCAAATGGAGTCTCTTGTGTTGCCGACCTAGTGGTTGTTCTATAAGACCATAATACTTCTGGGTGGTGTTCAACCCTTTTGCCCTTCAGATTTTTCAGCTTTGTCTTTAGGGCAGACTTTATAGTCCTGATGGTGACTTCTGCTTGTCCATTAGACTGAGGACGAGCTGGGACAGAAAAGTAATTCCTTATTCCGAGCTCGACACAGAAGTTTTTGAACTTTGAGTTGTCGAACTGCTTGCCATTATCTGACACAATCGCTCTGGGAATTCCAAATCGGTAGATTATGGATTTCCAAGTAAAACTCTGAACTTTTTGTTCTGTAATGGTTGCCAAAGGTTCCACCTCTGCCCACTTGGTAAAGTAATCCATCCCTATAATGACGAACTTGCATTGTCTTACATTAGTGGGAAGAGACCCTAGTATATCTAGACCCTATTGTTGGAATGACCAAGGGCTTACTATGGAGGTCAGGAATTCTGGTGGGCCGTGCGGGATGTTAGCATGTATTTGGCAAGCCTTGCATCTCCTGACCAGGTCTGTTGCGTCCTTGAGCAACGTGGGCTAGTAATACCCCTGCCTTAATGTCTTTCCCGCCAAAGCCCGAGCTCCGATGTGATTGCCATATAATCCTTTGTGAATTTCTCTGAGTATGTAGTTGGCGTCTTCATCTCCCACACATTTGAGGAGTGGAGTTGAAAAACCTTGCTTATACAAGCTTCCCTACAGAATGGAGAATCTAGCTGACCTGGTTCTCAGCTTTGCTGCCTCCTCGAGGTCTTCTGGCAGGGCTCCATTTTGGAGATACTCCAAGATGGGGTCCATCTAGCTTGACGGATTCTATATGGGGAGCACTTTTTCATCTTCAAGACTAACGGATGGTTCCACTAGATGTTCCACAAGGATCAACCTATCCAGATTTTCTTGTAAAACTGTTGCCAACCTTGCTTAAACGTCTGCTCTTGAATTTTCAGTTCTAGGGACATGTCTAATCTCTACTTGCACAAATTTCTTGATCAATTCTTCCACCTTTCTAAGATAAAGGGTCATCTTCTCACCCTTAGCCTCGTAAGCACTCTCTATCTGTTTCACTATGAGTTGTGAGTCACTGTAGATCTCTAGTTGCTTGGCTTCCATTGAATGAGCTAAGCTGAGCCCTGCTATGACTGCCTCATACTCGGCTTCGTTGTTTGAATTTTTGAATCCAAATCTTAGTGCGTATTCAACATCTATCTCATCGGGGAAAGTCAAAATCAAACCAGCTCCATCTACTGAAAGTTTCCACGTAGGGAGGTCAGGTACTAACTGCGCTGTCTCTACAGGTATCCTAGTTGTGAATTCTGCAATGAAATTTGTCAATATCTGCCCCTTATTGGCTGTCCTTGGCTTGTATTTGATGCCAAACTCACTAAGTTCAACGACCCATTTAACCAGTCTCTCTGAAGATTCTGGCTTGTGCAGTACCTGCTTCATAGGTTGATTTGTTGGGACTTCGATAGTATGAGCCTGGAAGTAGGGTCTAAGTCTCATGGCGGTTGTCACTAAGGCTAAAATGAGTTTTTTCATTTTAGGATATCTTTCTTCTGTCCCCCTTAGAGCTCTGCTGCAATAATAAACTGGTTGCTGAGCTCTGTCCTTCTCCCTTACTAGCGTTGTGCTGGTTGAAAACTCTAAGACAGCCAGGTAAAGGGTAAGTACTTTTCCTTCTAACGGACTTACCAAGACAGGTGGGGAGCACAAGTATTCTTTCAATGCTTTGAAGGCTTCTTCACACCAAGCATCCCATTGAAAGACTTTATTTAAGACTTGAAAGAAGGGCTGACACTTGTCGCTTGATTTGGAAACGAAGTGACTCAGGGCAGCTATTCTCCCCGTTAAACACTGTATTTCCCTCGTGTTGGAGGGAGGCTACATATCCAACACTGCTTTTACCTTTTTTGGGTTAGCCTCTATCCCTATGTTATTAACTATGAAGCCCAGAAATTTTTCTGCTAACACCCCAAAGGCACACTTAGCTGGGTTGAGCTTCATCTTGTATTCTCTTAGGACCTGAAATAACTCTGCTAGGTGCCCAATGTGGAGCTCTACCTTTAGTGACTTGACCAACATGTCGTCAATATAGACCTCCATGGAGGTCCCAATCTATTTTTGAAACATCTTATTCACCAGATACTGGTAAGTGGCTCCTGCATTTTTTAACCCGAAAGGCATCACCTGATAGCAATATGTCCCTTGCTCAGTTATGAATGAGGTATTCTCTTGGTCACTGGGATCCATCCTGATCTGATTATATCCAAAGAAGGCATCCATGAAGCTAAAGAGCTATGTCTCGCAGTGGCATCTACAATCAAATCTATCCGGGGTAAAGAAAAACTATCTTTCGGGTAAACACGGTTAAGGTCTGTAAAGTCAATGCAAAGACGTCATTTGCCATTTTTCTTCTTGACTAGGACTACATTGGCTAGCTAGATTGGCTAATCCACTTCTCAAATGGCTTTCGTGTGAAGAAACTTGCTGACCTCTTCGTTGATGGCTTTCTGACGCTCCGAGGCGAAGCTCCTCCTCTTTGCTTAACGGGCTTACAGGCTAGATTCACGCTGAGCTTGTGAGTGATGAAAGAGGGATCAATCCCTCTCATGTCCTCTTGCTTCCGTGCAAAAACTTCCTTGTTCCCTTTTAGGAATTGGATGAGGAGATCCTTGATTTCCTTGCTCAGCTTGGATCCAATGTAAACAAGAAGCTCTGCCTCCTCATCCATTTAAACAGGTTTCAGTTCTTCTGATGGTGTTGACCTGGTCTCGAGTTCATCCCTCATGTCAAGCTCATCCAATTGGATGCTCTCAACCTCCTTACTTCTCATGGATGCCATGTAGCATTCCTGTGCTACGCGCTGGTCTCCTCGGACCACTCCAACTTCGTTTTCTGTTAAAAACTTCATTACAAGGTGATAGGCAGAGGGAATAGCCCTTATAGAATTGAGCGAGGGCCTTCCAAGGAGCATTTTGTATGCTAAAGGTGCATCAACCACTAGGAATTTCATAGTTGTTATAGTTTGACAGGGTGGGTCACCTAAGGTCAAGGTGAGTTGGATTGACCCTAGGGGCAGCACCCTTTTTCCTAAGAATCCCAATAGGTGGGCACTTACTAGTTCAAGCTTTTCCCTTCCTATATCCATTTTGTCGAATGCAGAAGCAAAAAAAATGTCTGTCGAGCTGCCATTGTCAATCAAAACACGGTGGACAGTTCTGTTGGCTACCACAACTCTTACCACCAAAGGGTCATCATGGGGATGTTGGCAGCCCTCCAGATCTGCATCTGAGAAAGTGATAGTCGTGTCTAAGCATGGAGACTTGGACACGGTATATACTTCGGGAGCTTCTGTGGCTCTGATTTTACGCAAGTGGGCCTTTCTGGCAGAGCTGGACCATCATCCTCTGACAAATCCACTTGATGTCACTCTAATATCTCCCATAGGTTACTGGTGTGGCTCTGGTGCCTGATGCTAAGGGGGTGGAGGTGGGAGAGCTCGGTTTTGATTATCATTGACCACATAATGTTGCAGCTGCCTTCGCTGGATTAGAAATTCTATTTCTTTCTTCAATTGGATATAGTCGTCGGTGTGGTGATCATGGTCTATGTGGAAGTCACAATACTTCATAGGATCCCTTTTTGCCGGGTCTACTTTCATTCAAGGTAGCCACTTTAAGAACCTCTCATTTTGCACCTCATACAGTATCTGAGATACCATAGCAATCAGAGGGGTGAGCTGCCGGGGTGCATACCTTGGTTGTAGCTCTGGTTGTGGAGGGTCGAGGTGATCCCTGACATTTCCTCTTCTCTTTGGGGAATGCTCTCTATCTCTTCTTGGAGACCTGCCTCGCTCTTTTTCCTTTCTAGGACTTCGTTCTCTCTTCTTTTCCTCCTTCCCTTTCTTTTTTCTTGACGAAGAGCTCTCGACCTTGGAGAGGAGCGCTTCCTCACCATTTATGTACTTTTTTGCTTTGGCAAGCATCTCTGCCATACTAGCATGGGGGTTCTTTGAGATGAAAAATATCAAATCTTTTGACTGAACTCCCAGACCTGCTATGAAGGCTGTAATAGCAAATTTTTCGTCTAGGACATGCACTTTCAAAGATTCTAAGTTAAACCGTTGGACATAAGACCGTAGGTTCTCATCAGGTCCCTGTTTCACATTTAACAAATGGTAACTTGATTTCCTATAGGTCCGAGCTCCAATGAAGTAGGACACAAACGAGATTGACAGCTCTTTAAAAGAGGAAATCGAGGCTAAGGGGAGTTTGTTGAACCATGCTAAGGCTGAGCCCTTCAGGGTGATAGCAAAGACCCTGCATCTCATTGGATCTTGATATCCATGCAACTTCATTTGGTTTTTGTAGGTGTTGAGGTGGTCCATGGGATCTTTTGTTCCATCGAAAGCATCCACCTGCGGCATTCTGAACTTAGGTGGGAGAGGAAAGTGCAGCACTCCAGCAGTGAATGGGGACTCGGTTTGTTGCACCAAGGCATCCATAGTGACTGGGGCCTTGCTCCTTACTGCCTCCTTCATCTGGCTGAGCTCTTGCTGGATGTCTTTAAAACGTTGCTGCCAGTGGTGTTCTCTTCTCTCCTGTTGATAAGGGAAGAAGTCGCTCCTCTCTCCTTCCTTATACTGACTTTGCACTTCCTCGTTGTGACCATTCCTAGGGGGTTGGCGAGGTTCTTGCCCAAAGGTCTGGCTATTCTCTCCCACCTCATTAACTTCTCTGAGGGGGTTGAGATGCGGTTGTTCCCTTGGTGGTGGGTTATTCTGGCCTCCTTGGGCCGGTTGCGCCTCCTGTGGGTGTTGTAGGAGCTTTAAGAGCTCTTCGTTCTGTTTTATCAGGTGTTCATTGACAAGACGAAGGGTCTCCATCTCATTATTCATGTGAAGGCCCCCCATGGGGGGATCTGTTTCTTGCGCATTTTTGGGTTGTCTACTATTTGCGGCTTCCTGTTGATCTTGCATCTATAGAGGGTTGGTCTGACTTCGGCTCATGTTTCGCGTTGGTACCATCAGTCACTGAGAAATCAGCTTTATTTGTAACATGAACAGTCTTTTCCACAGACGGCGCCAAACTAATGGTGTATTTCAACATGAAGCCATTTTTGTGATGACGAGTAAATGAAAGAAACAATATTGGAATTATTGGGATCTAAGCTATTAGATTCGAGGGAATTGTTGGAGAGTTAGAGAATTAATACAGTAGAAATATAGTGGTTCGCCAGCTCGGGAGCTTGGTTAGTCTACTCTGGAATGGAGGCTCCTACTCCTTTTCTTTCAATAATCCTTGTTAAAAGGTTACAATGGCCCCTTTTTGTTTCTAGGGTTCTTCTCCCTGTTAGGAGGTGTTACATTGCATTTATAGGGCCATTCCCTGCTAAGTGGGATCCTGGCCGAGATTCTTGCCCTTACTTCGCGGGTTTCTCCCTAATTTTTAGGAGAAGATTTTGGTTGGGTGAGATTAGGTGCTTTGATTATAGCTTCCTAGCGCTTTAGGAACGTCTCATGATTATCTAGCTGTTGCTTTGGTTGTCATTGCCATCACTTATCTTAAGGGTACCTCCAGCTATACTCTTCCGAGTTCTGCTTGTCTAGTCTGACCTTCTGGGCTAATCTGACCTTCTGAGCTGGCACTTAAGATTTATTTTGAGGTATTATCATTGCTAAATTTAATTATTTATGTAATCTATGTTTTTCAGTATCTAATCTATTATTTATTTAGGTATCTTTTCAATCTTTTTAAACATTTTAACATCTATTTATATATTATAGAATTATTAATTTTTATTTTATTAAATAGGTTTATTAAATAACTTATAAAATTGTTATATTATTACATACAAAAAATATATAACATATATTTGATTGTATAGGACTTTACTTCTTCATATAGATATATATAGTTAATTTTATTTAAGTGTCCTAATAATAAATGAGTTCAAAAATTTTTTAAAATTCATATAAAAGAGTCAAAAGCAAGTTAAAAGTTAAATAGGTATAAAATATAAAATTATATATGTTGTTATAATTGACTTTATTATAATAATTAAGGATAAAATAATAAATCAAAAGTTTTTCACAGATTCTGACATTTTATAAGTAGAATATATATATATATATATATATATATATATATAATATTTAAATTATTAACTATAATATTAAATGCATATAAAAAATATATGTTAAAGGTTTACCCGTCTTTTAACTGGTTCCTTGTCGAAAAAGAAAAAAAAATACTCAAAAGACTTGAAAAATAGCACAGTGACTTTAATATAATAGGGTTGTTGAAATTTGTCTCATTAAATTCGGATGTTTCTTTCGTATAAAAAATTACATGCTAAATTAATGATGATGTTGAATTTTTTTTGACATGTTGCTATGTGGAAGACCTTAAATATATTTAAATTTATTGAATCTAATTGATATTAAAAATTCATAAATATAAAAAAATTAAATGTTGATAAATATAATTTATGCAAATAAGAAAAAAAATAACTTAACTCTTCATAACAACTAAGCCTACCTATGATATTATAATAACTATAATATAAAACATGACAAGTCTCAATAAGTCTATCTTACGGTCTCAAATATACTCAATATCCAACAGTCACAAACAACTCTCTCAAAACTATTCACATTGTACTGTACTTTCAGGCACGGGTCATCCCTAATCTATTAAATAAAGTATAAGACAATTCAATTATCAAAAGATAAATAAAATGACTTTTATTTTTCGCTCTTGATATTGTTTTAAGTTTTACATTAAAGTTAGTCCAACGACCATTATTAATTCCTCAAAATTAATGGGGAAAATAGGTACTTTAAGGGTGTGTTTTGGTGATTTTTCAAAAGTATTTCTAGAACTTACAACTTCTCAAAAGTACCATAAAAAAAGGAGTAGTATTTGGAATCGCCTCACCACCACCACTACAACCCCCACCCTCACCCCCATTATCATTACCACCACCACCGCCACCCCACCACCACCTCTGCCACAACCACCACCATTGCTACCACCCTCCACCACCTCTACCACCATCACCCCCACTGCCCCACCATTATCCCCATCACCATTATCATCACCACCGCTATCGCCATTACCCTACCACCATCACCATCACTCACAACTAGGATCATCTCATTCTTATATTTATTACCATTATCACCATCATTCCACCACTATCGTCGCCCATCATCAACATTGTTGCCCACCATCACTCACTACCATAACTCACCCCCATCCGTCATTGCCCACCACCGCTGCTACCCATTATCACCCATCTCCACCATACCTAACACCACCACCTATCATCGTTCGCCACCGTCACCACCCAATGTCATCCCTACTACCACTACCACCATTACCACAATTCGCTACCACCCACCAACAACATTGCTCATAAGCACCTATCGTTGCCCATAAGCGCCTGTCGTCACCCACCACCACCATCTTCACCGTCCACCACCACAATCCACCACCATTGTCGCCCCATCACCACCACTACCAACCACTATCATCGTCGCCCACTGATTAGTAGTTAAAATCAACATATCACTATGCCTTTTTAGGACTAATTTTATTTTGATGGAGTTTAAATGTTGGCATTTTAGGACATAAATATTACACTTTTGTGTAACACCAACATATTCTAGAGCAAAATTGGAAAAGCTTGGACCAAGGCAAGAACGTTCGAACACCAATTAATGTTTGAAAATTCTCTGGAATTATTCAATATCAGACTGCAGGATGCTAAGACATGACGTGTTGCAGCCAAGAAGGAAAACACTGAGGTACTTGAGTACCACGTTTAAACATCAATTCACGTTCGAATGTCCCCTTAAATTATTTGAGGACCAGGATGTTGAATGCAAAGCGTCAAGTTGTGGATGGAGTGTGGAAATGGATTTTATAGAAGACCACAGGTTACTTGAGTGGGAAGGTCAGACCCCATTTGACATTTGAACACCCATCAAGCAAAGACAAAAGCAACGTTTGAACGCCAGACAACGTTCGAACGTTGTCTTCAAACAGGCTGCAAAGTAGTTGATTTTCTCTCCGGATATTGGACTTTGAAGGCCTTGTACTATTCCTATACACTACCTTGTCCCCTCCTCTTTGCCTATAAATACTCCCATTGTGAGAGTTCTTTTTGAGTCTTGTAGAAAGCTCGAAGGAGGCTTAGACTCCCACTTGTAGTTGTAGAGTTAATCTTAGACTTAGGCTTATATTTACTTGCATCGAGGGAGATAAATCATATTTTGGTTGCGGTGAAAACTCTCCAAAAGTGATTAGCTTTCTTCTATTTTCATTAATTGTCTTTCACTTCCATTGCTTAAGCATCCTTCTTCCTATAGAGGAGTGAAACTCTTCCACTTTTCTAGAGCTTTACTAAAGCCGTGAAAGGTGGAACGTGATTCACTCATTCTTTTTTGAAGATCAGCTTCTCGCTTATTGTGCTTTACCTTGTAATTTCTCTACTTGGAGGGATGAGCATTACTCATTTTTCTAGCTTTACCAAAGCCATAAAGAGTGAGCAGTTTCTCATTCACTCTTTAGTAAGAGGTGATGGACATGCATAAATTATTCAAAAATTATTTTTGTGCATTTCATTTATGCTTAAATGCTTTATATTTCACTTGCTTATTGAATGATTGACCATATCTAGTAAAGCTAAGATACTTTGTATAACCGTGAGTACTTTCTATAACATAGATGACTCTTATATAGAAAGACTCATTGGTTCAAGTTAAGTACCCCATATAGATCTTCAAGACTATCTGTCGATCTTCACTATTATTGAACTTGATCTAAAAGGATGGAATATTTACGCATGGTTGGATGCCTTGTAGAAATACTTGCTTGTTTGTAGATGGGTCGAGTCTTGACACAAACAATTCTTGTAAACTTATAGAAAGACATCAAATCATGTGCTTAATTCTCACAATCTACCTTTATTTTCGATTAACTTGCTGTTGACATGAGAGTTAATTGAGTTACCAAGCACAAGTATAATAAACTGGATGATTAACTAAATATACAGATCCTCGAGCTAAAGGGTGACTATTTATATTTGAATTTATCTTATATTTTGTTTAGAAAAAAATTCTTGGAAAGAATTATATATTTGGCCAGGAAAATCTCTAAACATCACCACTATAAATCTCAAAGGTTACAATCACATGGTCTCTGTCACTGCTTACTTCAAAACACCAATAATAGTTCCTTATGGATTTGACTCCGGACTTAACCGTATTATTACTACAGCTTGACCGCCTGTACTTAGGTGTACACATTTCGAATCAAGTCAAGTTTTTGGCGCCGTTGTCGGGGAACCATAAAAGGTATTTTAAGGTAAAAGGTAAGAAGACTTCCTTTTTTGTATATATTCTTTCTTTGATTTACTGTGAATAATTTTATTTTTTATTATTTTTTTTATGTCTGAGAACAATCCTCATTTTCAAAATTTGTCAGTAGAATCTATTGGATCTGTGAATCAGTTGGAACTATCTTCACCTAGATCAGTAGCAGACCCTTTTGATAATAATATGACAAATAATGAGAGACAAGGAGAAGTTCTTGTGCGAGAGGGGGAGGTGCCTAACATTCAAACATTGTGGGATTACCTACATCCCACAAGAAATAGTGTCCCCTCTCGTGTTTATCTTTTATGCAAATGCGCCCCTCTTTACTGTAAAGACATGGACAGTTCAACTATTCCCTCTCTTTCATGGGCTCGAATCATAAAACTCATATCTGCACATAAAATTTTTTGAGGAAGTATGTGGAACATTTCAAGACAAAACTGAGTTAGCCAAGTTGAAACTTTTTCCTTTCTCTTTAAGGGACAAAGCTAAATGATGGCTAAATTCTTTAAAAGCCCTTTCAATACCTGACTGGCAGGCATTACAGAACGAATTTTTAGAAAGTTTTTTCTTCTACACCACACTAATGCACTCACTAGTCAAATCATGAATTTTTTGATCAAAGAGGGAGAAACCTTTTACCATTCTTGGGAGAGATTCAAAGATCTTCTCCAGTCCTGCCCACACTTTGCTTTTGAGAATTGGAATTTGGTAGGATTTTTCCATGACTCCTTGCCCACTAGACTATGTCAGTTTGTCGAAATGATGGCTTAAGGAGAGTTCATGGGAAAAAGTGCAGAAGAGGCATTCAATTTTTTTGATACCACATCTGATAGTTCTCAGATGTGGGACTCAGCCTTTCCTTCCACTATTGAAACTAGACCATCTACTTCCCAAGGGGGTAAGTATGTCTTAAAAGAGAATGATGACCTAAGTGCAAAAATGTCCACTTTATCTCAAAAGCTTGAAGCTTTAGAGATGAAATAGGTTCATCAAGTTGACGTTGGCCCTCCCACTGAACAAGTGTGTGAGATTTCTGCACTGACTGGACACTCTACTAGGGAGTGTCCTACCATTCTAGCATTCAAAGAGGTCTTGTTGGACCAAAAAAATATAATTCTCTAACTTCAACAAGCCTTACTCCAACCCTTACTCTGAAACATACAATCCAAGGTGGCGAAATCACCCAAAATTCAGTTGGAGGAAGACAACCAACTCTCATGAATCCACAAAATTCTCAACCACCACCTCAAGGACCTGCATATTAGCCATACCAACCACCACACAAGAGGAGCGTTGAAGATACACTGAACTAGTTCATGGAAACCCAAATGAACTATAATACTCATTCCACGTAGGCCTTCACCGATTTCAAGGCAAAAACACCCAATCTTTCGAGGATATCAAAAGTCACATCCAAAAATTGATCCAATCCATGAGCACACACGAGAAGGGCAAGTTTTCTTCCCAACCAAAACCACTACAAGACCAATTTCAGGTGAAAAATCCTTCAATCATGAAAATTCCACAAGACCAAGCCCAAGTTGTCACTACACTGAGAAGTGACAAGGTGATTGACAAGACCATTAGAGACATGCTAATTCTCAAGCCAAAACCTGAGTCAATCCTAGTCAATACAATAGTAGAGCCTGAACTTGTGATTGAGGAAGAACCTGAGCCTATGATTGAACAAGAACCAGAACCATCAAAAGAAAAGGAACCTTTGTGTCATATTCCTGCTCCTTTTCCTCATAGACTCAAAACTGTATAGTAGTTGAATAACCAACCAGAAATTTACGAGCTTTTAAAGCAAATGAAGATCAACATCCCACTTCTGGATACAATCAAACAGGTTCTGTCTTATGCCAATTTTCTAAATGACTTGTGCACATTCAAGAGAAGCCAAAATGTCCAAAAAAGAGTCTTTTTGATAGAACAAGAAAGTGCTTGCTTCAACACAAAACTCCTCCAAAATACAAGGACCCAGGGTGTCAAACAGTGTCATGTGTCATTGAAAACTTCAGAATAGAACAAACCCTATTCGATCTTGGGGCAAGTGTCAATCTGCTTCCTTTCTCTGTTTACTAGCAGTAGGGTATGGGTAAACTCAAAACCAGTGTTACACTCCAATTGGCAGATAGGTCTATTAAAATTCCAAGAGGCATTGTTGAAATTGTACTTATCCAAGTGGACAATTTTATCTTCCCCGTTGACTTCATTGTTCTAGATAATTAGTCAACAATGCATTCAAAGAACCAAATTCCTGTTCTCCTTGTTCGACCATTCCTAACAACCTCAAATGCATTAATCAATTACAGGAATGGAGTCATGAAATTGAATTTTGGGAATATAACTCTGGAGCTAAATATTTTCAATCTTGCCAAACATCCTGGAGAGAACAATGAAGTGAGAGAAATAAATTCCATTGAGTCGTTAGTTTAGGAACATCTGAATAACACATTACGTGAAAACCCTATTGAATCCTCTTTGTTAGAATCTATCACATCTGAGACAATAGATGATGATCCAAAGAATTACCCCACTCATGCTGTTGAGACATGGGCCCCCAAATTCGAGAAATTTTTACCAAGTGGCACAAAGCCACTCTCATCAAGTTTCAGGCCACTAAAGCCTGAATTGAAATCTCTTCCATCTGACCTCAAATATGCATTCTTGGGAGAGGATGAGTCATATCCAATGGTAATTTCATCTAAGCTCATAGACTTTCAAGAGTCTAAACTGATTGAAGTTCTTAAAAGCCATAAAAGCACCATTGGGTGGACCATCACTGACTTGAAAGGTATAAGCCTGTTAATCTGCAATCACGTTACATACGTTGAAGAGGATTCGAAACCATCTCGTTAAATGTAGTGAATACTGAACCCTTATATGAAGGAAGTGGTAAGAATGGAGGTACTCAAGCTCTAAGATGCAGAGATAATCTTTCCCATCTCCGATAGTAAATGGGTTAGTCCAAACCAATTTGTGCCCAAAAAGTCTGGGGTCACCGTGGTAAAAAATGATGTCAATGAACTAGTACCAACTCGAGTCGTCACAGGATGACGAATGTGCATAGACTATCACAAACTCAATTTAGTAACAAGGAAAGACCACTTCCCTCTTACTTTTCTTGACTAGGTTCTTGAGAAAATTGTAGGCCATAAATTTTACTATTTCCTAGATGGATATTCCGGGTACAATCAAATTGAGATAGCATTAGATGACAGGAGAAAACCACATTCACATGCCCCTTGGCACCTTTACATTCAAAAAGATGTCATTTGGGCTTTGTAACACTTTTGCAACATTCCAAAGATGCATGCTGAGCTTATTTAGTGACATGGTGGAGAAATATTTGGAAGTGTTCATAGATGACTTCTCTGTATATGGTGACTCATTCAATTTGTGTCTGGTCAACCTAGAGAAGGTATTGGTAAGATGTCAAGAAGCCAATTTGGTACTCAATTGGGAGAAATATCATTTCATGGTAACACAAGACATTGTCCTAGGTAACATTGTGTCGTCTGAGGGCATGAATGTTGACAAGGCAAAAATAGATCTGATTAGAAATTTGCCCACGCCCAAGGCTGTAAAGGATGTCCGATCATTCCGAGGACATGTAGGATTTTACAAGAGATTCATAAAAGACTTTAGTTCCATAGCTAAACCCATGTGTCATCTCCTAAGTCAGGACGTAATTTTTGTGTGGAGTGAAGCATGCCAGAAAGCTTTAAACAAGCTTAAAGGTATGTTAATTTTTGCCCCAATAATGCAACCCCCTGACTGGACTCTGTCATTTGAACTAATGTGTGATGGAAGTGATTATGCTGTAGGTGCTGTGTTAGAACAAAGAAAAGATAAGAAACCACAAGTGATTTACTATGCATGCAAAACTTTGAATGATGCCCAAATGAATTATTCAACAACTTAAAAAGAATTACTTGTTGTAGTCTTTGATTTTGAGAAATTTTATTCTTATCTTGTTGGTTCTTCTGTTATTGTATTCACTGACCATGCATCACTAAAATTTTTGCTCACAAAAAAGGATGCCAAGCTAAGGCTCTTAAGATGAATACTCTTACTCCAAGAGTTTGATCTGATCATTAATGACAAGAAGGGTGTTGAGAATGTAAGGGTAGATTATCTGTCTAGATTAACGTATGAGTTTCATGAGGATGGATTGCCAATCAACGAGAAATTCCCCGATGAACAATTGTTTATGATTGATGAGACACCATGGTATGCTGATATTGCTAATTTCCTTGCCACTGATATGCTCCCTCCATCCTTTACTACCATGGACAAAAAGAAATTTCTCAGGGAGGTTTATAATTTCTTCTGGGAAGATTCGTATGTGTTTAAGTACTATAAGGATCAAATCATAAGACGTTGCATCACCACTCAGGAGAGCAGACAGGTAATAACATTTTGTCATTCTGAAGCATGCTGTGACCACTTTTCATCCAGGAAAACCACTGCGAAAATCTTGCAATGTGAATTTTATTGGTCCACACTTTTCAAAGATGTCCATGCTTTTTGTTTAACATGTGATAGATGGCAAAGGTTGGGGAGCATTTCTAAAGGAAACATGATACCCTTAAACCCCATTCTGGTGATTGAAATTTTTGATTGTTGGGACATCGATTTTATGGGACTATTTCCCTCCTCCTTTGACTATCTATGCATTGTGGTGGTCGTAGACTATGTGTCCAAATGGGTTGAAGAAATTTCATGCCGGAATAACAACCACCAAACGGTAATCAAATTTTTAAAAGAAAATATTTTGTCCGGATTTGAAATTCTGAAATCAATCATAAGTGATGGGGGTGCTCATTTTGGCAATCGTCCTTTCTGAAACTTAATGAACAAATACTTGATTTGTCACAAAATTGCAATCCCTTATCATCCACAGACTAGTGGACAGGCATAATTGGTTAATCAGGAGATCAAACTAATTTAAAAAAAATGGTAAATCCAGATTGGTCATCAAGACTAACAGATTCACTCTGGGTGTGTCGCTCTGCTTTAAAAACAATTTTGGGCATATCTCGTTATCGATTAGTCTATGACAAGCCTTGTCACCTACTTGTAGAACTGGAACTTAGGGCATACTAGACCATTAAAGCAATGAACTTTGACCTGGGCAAGGTTGGACTTTCAAAAAAATTGCAGATCAATGAATTGGAAGAACTGAGAAATGAGGCATGCAACAATGAAAAAATCGCAAAGGAAATGATGAAAATTTTTCATGACAAGAACATTGTGCACAAGTCTTTTGAACCTTCTCAAAAAGTCATGTTGTTTAATTCAAGGCTCCGCCTATTTCTGGTTAAGTTGAGGTTAAGATGTAATGGGCCTTAAATTGTCAAAAAGATGTTCAGACATGGAGCAATGGAGATGAAAAACCCCTCAAACGGTAATATTTTTACTGTCAATGACCAGCGATTGAAACCATTTTTGGAGGACTTTATTAAAGATGTGGAAACCATTCTTTTAATGGATCCAGAATATTCATCTGAGATTCGCGCCTGTCGACACAAAAAGGGGTCGGGTCAGGCAAAAACCTGACCTGAGAGAACGCCTTTATAAGGCCCCCATCCCCTTTTCCTCTTTTTCCCATCCACCGCTTTTCCCTTTTTCTTTCTTTTTCCTTCTTCTTCTTCGCTGTTCGCCATCCTCTGCAAACACGACCTAGCTCCCAATAGCCCCAAGACCACACATTCCATAGACACAATCCTATGTTTCATGCTTTGTATTTTGATTTTGTATTTGTTTATGGGTGTTCTACTTCTCTTTGCACTCACGGACAAGGCTTACCAGCCTACCCGAAACCAAGATCTGCCAAGAGATGATTAATTTGTGTATTTTGCTTGTAGGTTTCGACAGATGAATAGATCTCTACCTTTCAACCTCATCTCCAAGATCCATACACTGGTAAATTAGAAACATTGGGGACAATGTTCAATTTTGGTTGGGGGGTGAGAACTATAGTTCATATTTTGTGCCCGTAAATTTTGTTGTTGTTGTTGTTGTTGTTGCTATTTTTGATCATATTGTATACCTTGCCTCGTATTTTGTATAAAATAATGATCATGTCTATGAGTCAGCTTCAATCGTCTTTGTGACTGATAAACGTTAAAGAACTAGATAGTGAGTCTTAATTGTTTTGAAAGCATGGATGCCAAAATTTTTTGGTTTACTCTGGGAGTTTTACGTACTTTTTCATATGATGTGCATGCTGTGATCATGAGAAAAAAAATATTAGTAAGAAAAAATGAGATCCGAGAAGAGCAAGTGAAACCCCTCTGTGGCAAAGCACTTTTGCTAAACGTCGTCGTGAAAAAAGGCTTGATGCTTGTAAATAGTGTGGTAGAGTCCTTCCCGAGAAAAGATATAATCGGTGTTCTAAACTAATTTTTGGTCATGCACTCGATCGATTAGATTGGATAGTGAATGAGCTGAGTAAGGATTAACCTGAGACATCATACTATTCCGGTACTTCGCTTAACCAGTTTGTGAGACAGGACATTGGGAGAGTCACTGGATGTTCAAATGACACAGAGATGAAAGCCAAGGGTCAAGGGTCCGATTGTGGAAAAATGTGCTGTAGGGATGAAAGCCAAGGGTCCGATTATTTGTAAAAAGTGTAAAAATCTTTTTGTACAAACACTTTTGACTAAATTGAAAGCATGGCCCGAGTAAGGAACGTCCCAAAATACCAACCTAAAGTGTGGGTAGAGACTTATCCTGAGACGCCATGAATTTTTAGTTTAAACTTGTGTGTATAGGCCTCTCTTATTGTGTATATTATTATGTATATTAATGTGCATAAAAACTTTTGATTTTTGATCTGATGTTTGAACGCCAAGTGACATTCGAACGTCACCTGCTTGCAATACTTAGTCACTGATGAAGCCTTTGATGAAACCAACAAGTACTAGGAGCCTAGCACGTTTGAACGTCAATAGAATGTTTGAACTAGAACACCACGTTCAAACGCCAATAGAACGTTCGAATGCCATGAGCTCATAGTATTTTGGTCTCTAACAAAACTGAAAAGTACTGGGAGCTCACCACGTTCAAACGTCACCCACGTTTGAACGATCTTTTTAAAATCCTTCTACACAGGTTCAAACATCATTAACGTGAATTAGGGAAAACAAAAAGGGGACCTAAGTGTATTTAATGTGATTTTGGGAAAGTCAATAGGGCACCCATCTTTCCTAGCTTCCTTCTTGCCTATATATATACTTGCATCAGTACATACTGTAAAACCCAAGAAAAGTTAAAAATTTTATTGTAAAGGGAAAAATGGTAATTAACTATTGCAGTATGGGTTGGAAATCTAAATTTTCCTAGAACTCGGATAATGAAATGGACCGTACCTTTAAATTCGTCTTGTGAAATCTAGTTATCTAATCAATTTTTATTGAATTCTGAGACAGTTGGATTTTTTGCATTTTAAGATATGATCGGGCATCGCATGATTAAAATAAACGCGATTGGGATTTGAATGCGAAACATGAAAAATCATTTAAATTTAGTTCAAATAAAATATATTGAACACAACACGGAACGAGATTTAATTAATTCGGGATAAAATTGGATCAAAAAAGTCAGGACGTGTGGCTTAATGAGAGCTAAGTATTTGGCAGTATAAATAGGGGAGAAAAATTAGATTTTATCCCTATTAGCATCAGATTTTCGAAAAAGAGAGAGAAGGAAAGAATAGAGAGAAACAAGGGTTCTTCAAGACCTTCTCCTTGCGATCTAGGGCTAACTATTCATTGAATCGCTTTGAGCCAAAAACAAGAGTTGTTCTACACGACGAGAGTTACATTTATGTACCAAAAATCATAGATTTCATTGAATGCTCAAGATTGTGATTTTTGGAAATCAAGGTTTGAAGCTTGATTTGGGTGATTTTGAAGCTTCTAGTATGTGTATTACGCTTCAAGAGATTGGGTTCCTTTCCTAACTAGGTTTATTTTCAACCTAGGGTTGAAATATGAAATGGGTAGGGTATTAGAGATGTAATTTCATGTATGACACATACCTATTGTAGTTGAAATGTGAAAATAGGTATAAGAATTGCTAAAATGAATTCTTGTATGAATTGGGTTTTGATGAAATTGCTTATTGAAATTTCAAGATGAATGTGTTGATTGGGCATGCTATGTGTTTATATTTATGCCTTGAAGGTGTTTGATAAAATACCTATGTTGATTAAGTGTGTTATTTGCATTGATTATGTTATAACATGCTTGGAATTTGATGTTAAAAAATGTTGGTATATGTCTTATGATATATTGACATTGAGGACTTGGAAAATTTGATAGACATTAAAAATTATTCATGATGTGCTCATGACATGATGAACATGATGTTGTAATTGCAATTGAAAACTTGATTCATACTGACATGAAATGCAATTATACATTACAATGCATATGCATGAAAAACATCGCATTCATGGTCAAGTGGTATGAGTGTGGGTGTGTGCATGATATGATAAAACACCATTCTTGGAGGTTGGTACGTGGGGTCGGGAAGGTTGGACGTAGGTTCGACTGAGTCGCACGAGTTGCATTGAAAATAAGGGTCAAAGTTAATAACAAGGGCTAGATTATCCCTTGGGTGCAAGACTCGGTGATTTGAATAGGCATTCTATTGATATTGAATCCATAAAGTGTGTCGGCGTATGTAGAGCTATTGGTGGAATTCCATAAATGCCATGTTGGTTGAATACGCATTGGTGGAAGTCCATAAATACCCAACCCAAGAAAAACCTAAAATTTAAAAATGCTCATTGGATGTGTAACATCAATGGCGGGGGCTTGGAATGTCCGGATGCATACACATGATATTATATGTGGCATTGGAACCGGTGGAGGGCTCGGCTTGCCTTATATGTGTAAGCTGTATCTCATAATATGGTATGACATTGTGAATTTTATTATGAATTGCATAATCTTGAATAGATGTTTGTTGATTGTTGAATTGCATGTGAACATCTCATATGCATCTGGGTTGGGGAATAGCCTTTTTAAGAGATACCCTATTAATCGTGACTCACACGTTGTGAGAATAACATTTCAGGTGTTGGACAAGCTCCGGGAGATGGCCCTTAGTTGGGTACGTGTTGACAACCGAGCCAAGCTGTGGCTCGTGAATCCCATTTTGTACTTTGTTTTTTCCTCATATAAATCATGTATAAAACCTTGTATTTTAGCACAGACATGCAACGATACATTGTTCTTTTGTAAAAGGAATGAATGGAATGGGTGTGGTATGTATTGGATGGCTAAAAGTTTGATTTGGGGAAGTTTGAGAAAAATTTGGGCTCTAGGTACTAGTACCTCACAAGAACCTGACATCAAGAGAGCCTAGGTACCAGTAACAAGACTCATAGATTCCGGTACCCCACTGGCAATGGGCTCAGGTACCCGTACCTAGGTTCACAGCTACTGGTACGACGCTGTCGAGGGCCTGGGTACCGGTACCGGTACCAAGCACACGAGGTGCCGACACCACTTCACATAAACTAAAATTTGAAAGGTAGATTTGCTGAGCCTTTACCTCTTTAGCCCTTTTGTTTAAAGAATGTAATTGATGAAACGTTAAGGACGAATGGATTGAGGTTAGACCTTGGTATGGTCGTGTGATGATGTGGTGTCAGGTTATGCGGTATGCACGAGTGCTTCTGCAGGTTGATGGATGATCAACGGGTTAATAAATGATCCCCCGATTTCAGGGGCGTCACACATTCATATATGTGTGTGTGTGAGAGTAATACGTGAAATTTCTAGAACAAAAAAGAGAAGGCTTCCTTTGGTTTTCTTCATCATAGCTTTTCGGCCAAAGATCTTCCAAACTAAATTGTAGATTTGTTGTGTGCTTAAACTAGTATATTTAGAGCTTAGCTAGGTTATTCACTTTGGATTTCTGGTGGGTTTGGATTGCAG
This sequence comes from Ilex paraguariensis, assembly GCA_963454935.2. Classification (NCBI taxonomy): domain Eukaryota; kingdom Viridiplantae; phylum Streptophyta; class Magnoliopsida; order Aquifoliales; family Aquifoliaceae; genus Ilex; species Ilex paraguariensis. Next base: position 6,805,463 of record CAUOFW020000001.1, read on the forward strand.
GGTACCTTTTATAGGTAAGTTAATTCTTTTAACTCGTTAGGTATAGATTTGATTTCGATTTATGAAGTATAAGTATTAGGTTTGTTGTTAGTTAATAATTCTCATATAATTAGTGGTTATAATTGATGGGTAAGTGTTTAAGAGTTGTTAATTATAAGGAAAAAATTGGTTCAAGGAGCTAGAACGAAAAAAATGGTTTTTGACAGGAATGTATTGGTACAAAGTGTAGTTGTACCGGTACAAGGTTATCTTGCCAAGGAATGAAGTGGTAAAATGAGGTTGTACCGGTACAAAAGCCTTCTATTTGGGATTAACCAGTATAAACTATGTTGAACTGGTATAAGTGTAGTATGTTCTGTTGAACCGGTACAAGTGGGACCAGTACAAACATTACATAATTTCTTCCATTAAATAATTTTAGGTATTTGGATAGCTTAATTGGGAATCTATGAATTTAGTTAAGCTAATCAAGTAAATGTGAACATAGAAATTAAAGTGTTGATTTTTATCATACCATTTGGGTGGGGAATTGGAAATGTGTTATCTCAAACATGATTAGCCATTCATGCATGTTTACACATAACAAAATGCAATTGCGGATGATAATCATGTATCATATAATGACATGTTTTAGGCGCAAAGACGACTACATCGATGTCGGTTCCACCTAAGGTTTTATAGGGGGATTAATTATGGGTTTGGAGTTCAACCCAAGGTGAGTGAGAAACACAAAGATTGATAACATAGTATTTCATAAATATGGTGAGTCAAAGTGTAATTTGTTAATATATGTGTGGAGTTAAATTGTGAAAATTAAACCTTGAGTAGTTCGATATGTTTCTAATTAAAGAATTTTATTGTTGATTTACAATATGATAGGGAGTATGGATGGGATTTTGTTTAAGTGTTGAGACATTTGGATGTTGGATGTTGGACTAAGTGAAACAAGGGGAAAGGTTAGCATTATTAGGGGGCTTGAGTGTAGTTATGAAATGGGCGACTCATTAAGAGGACAATTGGCTATTCTTTATATGATATATACACATATATATACATATATACATACACACACACACACACATATATATATATGTGTGTGTGTGGGGGGTATGAAGCGGTGGTTGAGAGTGAGAGAGAGGGAAAGACAAACATAAGGAAAAGAAGGGGGAGAGAGAGGGGAAAGAGTAAAACCCAAAGAAATTCAACAAAGAGAAGTGGAAAGGAGTGGAAAGAGAAGGGAATTTAGAAGCTTGAAGAGAGAAAGGAAGAGGTTCTTAGGTGAAGATTTCCAAAGCGGTATTAGGGAAGATTGAAACCCTTTTATTTTGTTTTCTTTAATTTAGAGTAAGACTTGTTGAAGAATTGGAAGAAAGTGAATGTTTTTGGGAAATAATTTTCCTAAAAATTTATGTATTTCACTATTAAAAAGCTTGCGATGGGTTTTGGGTTCTGAATTGTGGTTATAAGGAATGGTTTGTGTTTTAGTTTTGATTTTGGGTGTGGGTGTGCAATTAGTATAGATTTTCATGGGAAACTATGGCTATGATTGATGATGGGTGTTTAGGAATTTTAGGGTTGAAAGAGAAAGAAGAAGATGGAACTCAAATAGGGTTCTGTCAGACTTCTACCGGTAAGAAGTGAAAACCTACCAGTAGGACAATGTTCTGTCAAGATTTCTACTGATATGAAAAGGTGACCTATTGGTAGAATAACATTCTGTCAGGTGTTCTACCAATAGGAAAGGGAAACCTACCAGTTGGATGTGGTTCTATCAGACAATAGAAGGTGGTGATCTACCGATAAGACAATGTTCTATGAGGTGTTTTACTGGTAGAACTTCTACTGCTATCAGTGGAGACAGGAACCATCACCATTTTTGTCATACTGTCTATGATTCTTTGCCCACTCAAGCTCAAACCTTCTTTAGACATTTTAATGGGTTTGAATCAAATATAATTGATTCTATTTTTCTTCCAACACCTCACTAAACCTAAGGGTTTGAAACATGATAGTCAATGAAGGAGATATTACGAAGGTATTGGGTTAAGCTCAATTAGTCACCCATGCAAATGTAACATATTATCATATATTTGTAAATAATATTTACGTGGTCTGTGGCTATGTATGTTAGGTATGAGGATGATGACTCTAATGTGATGACTCTAATGTCGGATGCATCTAAGACTACATAAAAGGATTGAGTTCATACTGGAATTTAACCTGAGAAATGGAGTCATCAACCTTTACACCAAGAACACTTAAAGTCTTAGTTGGAGATTGAGTTTGTACTACAACTGGACCTAAGGTGGGTGTATTTCTATGTGTGCTTGAGATTAGTATGAACATGCTTTAAATGCTATAGAGTGTGTATTGTTATGAATTATTGCTTAGGGTTAGCACTGTAGACAAGCTATATCACATTAGTGAAGATAGCTAGAGAACAATTGAGCTCATTGGTTTATAAGCATATGAGTAAAGGTATTTGCGAATGCTATACAATTATATCATAAAATCGTTACTAATTGGGATAGCCTTAAAGGCTTATGTTGTTGTTAATAGGTGATTGTATGAATTATCATTTGATGTTGGTTGCATTCAATTATGTTTGGTGTTGTAGTTATGATAAATGGTCTTATAAGCAAATATAGCCTTAGAGATAAGTGTATGGCTTGTGTAGCGGACATTGATTAAATGATTATCAAATAGCCTGTGTGGCAAATATTACCTGCATGACAGATGTTTCCTATGTGACAAGTGTAGCCAATGTGGCTGTTATAGCCTGAGTGGCGGTAGTTGTATACTTCTATTGGAGGCTATGGTGATCAGTGTATTATGAGTTGACTGCTAGAGAATTATGAGAGCTTATATGTATTAACTCATAAAATTGTTCAGTTGTACTAATGAGATGATTATGGAAGTATGTGTTATTTACTTTTTTTGTTAACAGTATATTGTTTATATACACTCACTGAGCGTGTGTGCTCACCCCATAGTTTGTATTTACAAGACAAGGAGGAAGGAATGTTCACTGTTGAGTTTAGGCGGTATGAGGGAATTGGATTTTTAGTGTCTTATTTTGTTATTGTGTATTATTGTTGAGTCTTGTAATAGGAAGAGTTAAACATTGTAATAAGTTAGGGTTAAAAGTATTGTTTCATGTTCATGATATGTTGAGGTATCAAGAGAGTAAAGGTTATTTTGTCATATCTAATTAGTAAAAGTTACTATTTAAATGTCAATTGATGGACACAGTACATGTGTGATTCAAGTGGTGGGGTCCATTCTACCAGATTTGGATATAATATCTTATCTTCGGGGTGGGGTGTGATAGTGAGTGTATTGATTCATATTTAATTGAAAATGTGATTGAATGATTACTAGCTATGCTTATGTGTAAATAGATGAATCTTGATTTCGTGTTTTATGATTTTTGAATCAGTGTTTGGTTATGGGTTCAAGTACTTCAAATGATTGTTGTGTGTTTTTCACCTGGGCTAAAACGGGTATTCGTTAATTCTTGCCGAGACTTCCAAACGGTATTGGATAGTTAGATATTAGTTTTCACTTTTAATATGTGAGATTTGTTTAGAATTGTATTGTGCTTATGAGTTTTCTTTCTATATGTCTCGAATATAATCACTGAACATTTTCTCACCCCCCCCCAAACAGATGTTTGTTTTTAGGTGTTTGGATTTAGGAAGTGGTCCACCAAACAGTCTAGCTTGCCATAGAAGAGTTGGTGTCAGTTTGTACATTATTTCTTGTGTCATATTGTGTATATTTGTTCGAATATTTTAAGGGTATGGTGCCCTTGTTACATTTGTAACGCTATGATGTGTTATATGTTTATATCAGGTTTCTCATTAAGGTGGATGGATTTGATTATTATTGCACATGTTAAATTACTCTGATTTAAATTTTGATTAAAGTATTAACAAGTTAGGGTTACTCACACACTATCTCTTTTCCAGGATGGGGTATGACAAAAGCAACTGTAAAAGCCAATTCAACAAATATGTTGAAGGGAGACTACATCATATTTGGCATGAATTGGTCAGGCCTAGCTTCTTACAGCCAAGGCTTGAAAGAAAAGAATTCAAATAAATTGATGGATAGAACCTATAAGAGGTTTTGGAATGGCAAGTTGGCTATCATTAAATCCAACTGACAAGGTTATTTGCATATACCTTGGAGGAAAGAGTGAACACATTCGATGATGCCTTTGTCGATTGGGTTGAATGTGTGCTAGAAAGTGGCTCTGAAAACATATGCAAAAACATAGGTGTAGAAAATTTTCAGTTTGCACTTGTGAAGCTAGATGATCATCTGGAGGAAGTTAATCTAGAGGATGAAATTGACGGGATCCTTATCTATATTAGTGTAGAACTTGAAGCATACTTCAATCAGAGGTTGATTGAATTGCTAAGGGAATTCAACGACTACTTTGCATGGAGTTATGAATAAATGTCTGGCTTAGATAGATCACTAGTGGAGCACAGACAGCTAATTAAGAAGAGCTTTCATCCTCATAAACAACCACCTAGAAGCATGACCATTGAAGTTACACTTCTAGACAAAGAGGAGGTTGAAAGGTGTTGAAAATAGGCTTCATAAGGATGCTGAATGACTATATAATATTGTTCCAGTAACTAAAAGGATTGGGAAAATTAGGGTATGCATAGATTTTAGAAATCTAAATATTGTAACTCGTAAAGATGTGTATCCAATGCCTATAGCAGATTTTTTGATTAATTTTGTTCCTGGACATGTTATTTTAACCTTTATGGATGGACATGTTGGTTATAATCAATTTTTTATAGTAAAGTAAGATGTCCATAAGACTACAGTTAGATGCCTAGGTGCACTGGGTACCTATGAGTGGGTGGTAATGTCATTTGACCTTAAAATGTAGGGGTCACCTACCAAAAGGCAATGAACCTAATTTTCCCTGACATGATTGGGAAATTGATGGAAGTTTACATCGATGATGTGGTTGTCAAATCTAATGACCAAAAGTCACATTTGGAAAATCATAGGAAGGCTTTCCAGAGAATGAGAATGCACAAATTAAAAATGAATCCTTTAAAATGTGCATTTGGAGTTTCTGTTGATAATTTCTTGGGATTTTTAGTCCACTAGAGAGGTATTAAGGTGGATAAAAACAAAGCTAAGATCATTATAGAGTCCCAATCCCATCAAGTAAGAAAGAATTGCAGGGATTCTTAAGCCAAGTGAATTTCCTAAAAAGGTTTATATCCAACCTTGTAGAAAAAAACATTTACTTTTTCACCTTTGATGAAACTAAAGTTAGAGGTGGATTTCAAATGGGAGGTTATAAACCACAAGGCTTTTGAAGATATCAACAAATACTTGATAAAGCCTCCAATATTGAAGTTGTATATTCCAGTAAGGGAGAAGTCTATTGGTAGCTTGTTTGCACAAGATAATGACCAAGGTTGTAAACAAACAATCTATTATTTGAGTAGAAAATTGAACAATGATGAATATAATTACTCTTCAATAAAAAATCTTTGTTTGACATTGTACTTTTCAGTAATAAAAGTAAGGCATTATTTACTTTCATTTAATGTTTGCATTATTGCTCAAACTGATGTAGTTAAATATATGCTTACAAGACCCCTATTAAGGGGAAGAATGGGGAAAATGAATTCTTGCCTTACCAAAATATTGTTTCCAATATGTGCTACAAAACGCAGTAAAAATGCCAACTTTTGGTTGATTTCCTAGCAGACCATCCAAGTGTTGTCATTAAGGAGAACAGATATGGCAAAGTATTGCAAGGTATGGTTTTTCAGTTGCAATCTTCAGAAGGAGAATGACACATGTATAAAAAAAGAAAAAAGAGAAAGCGATTAGTGTATAAAAGTCACTATCGATGGCTTTAATGATAATATGATCCAAGAGTAAATCATAACAAAAGTCATGGGCCAGTAAGTTAAAAAAAGGTTCTTTTGTATTGACTAGCAATGCATGACATGCGTTGCACGTAAATAAATTTAAATAATAATTTATTTATAGAAAACGTGAATTATATGTGTAATTAAATTAAATAATAATTAAGGGCCAAATAATTAATCTGTATTTTAATTATTATTAAAATTAATTATTAATTTATTCTATAAGTCTTTTAGTATCTAATCTGCTAGCTATTTATTTAGGTCTCTCTCTGATGTTTAAGTATTTGCACATCTAATTATATTTAAAAATTATTAAATTTATTTTTTTTAAATAGATTGATTAGATTTTTTTTATATTATTATATTATTACATACAAGAAAATAAAATATATAATATATTTGACTATAAAATTCAATCTGATAACTACATGTATATAATAATTTAGCATGTATAAGACCTTACTTCCTCATATAGATATAGAAAATTGTATGTAACTGTACTACTAATAAATAAGTTCAAAACAATTTAGAATTCCTTATAAAAGAGTTCAAAACAAGTTGAAAGTCAAATATGAGTAAAAAAATAAAAAATATGAAGGTGGATATAATTGACTTTATTATAATAATTAAGAATAAAATAGAAAATCAAATTTTTTTCGCAAATGCTAATATTTATGAAGTATAGATTAAAAGACCAAATGGCTAGAATTACATATATACAAAATTAAAAGGGCCATGAGAACTGTTTGGCCTCTTAAGATAATAATGTAGGGGGAAATACATTTTCAAGGTGTCCCATTCATTCGACAACAACATAAGTTGTTGTTGGACATACTTCGAACTTTCTTCTGCAGCTAAGAGCTTGCCACTTCCATATTGGTGATTGGCTAGCAGTTCTTTAGTCTTCCAAAGTAAAGTCTCCCTCTCTTGTCTGATTCTTGTTCTATCCTCATTGACCTTCAACAATCTTTCCTTGAGCCTTAATTCTTCCTGCAACAAGATAATGTCTCCTTGTCTTGACTTGTCCTCATTTTCTTTATTCGAGATCAATTGAGGGGCAAATTTTTTCGCAAAATCAATGAAGCTCATTTTGATATTGACTTCATCTTGAAAGTAGTGAGCTTGCGAGATCTTGGTTTAAAGAAGAGTACTCATGTATGCCACTTAATGTTGTTGCTGATTTGCGAAATAAGCAATGGAGAAACTAGATATCTTGGCTATGCAGGAGACCACAATAGAAGGGTCATCTTGGATAAATTGGTCAAAGGGAAGTTTAAGAAATTTGAAGAAGTGTGAGAACTCTTGTTTTAAAGATATTTCAATAGGATGGATATGTTGGAAGAAGACACAGAGTCGACTGTTTTTACAAATTCATCTGCCTTATGATAAATAGTCTCAATATCAGAATTTGAAATTAAAATGTGAGAGGTAGATTCAGGCATTGACTACAAAGAAAAGAAGAAAACTGATTAAGAAGAGCAAAAGAATAACATAAACAATTGAAGTAGAAGAAGGTTACCTGATTCACAGAAAAAGTAGATGGAAAAGACTTCTTCAACTGAACTGTCTGGCCATCAGGATTGACTAGAGGGCTAGTGACAGGAAGTGGAATAGTGGAATCTTCACGAGTAGCCTCAGGAATAGAGATTGTTTCAGTAGGAAGATCCTACTGAGGAGTTGCAGAATGACCTTCAAGAGATAGAGCATGTAATGACTCAAAATAATGACAACTACTATGGCCATCATTGTGATATCTTCTTGATTCTCTAGAACAATTTCATCTTCTTGCCCTGAAGTAGTTGAGGAAGAATGTTCAAAGTTACTATGCTCTAATCAGTTTCTTGTTTCTTCTCTGAAAGAGGAGACATTGATATTAAACAAAAAGGAAGGGTAAGAAATAGGAAATTATGTTTTTCTTTTCACCTTTGCAGCCACTTTAAACTGTTTGCCAGATTGTTTGACTATGGGGATAAGTTTAAAAATCAACACATCGCCATTGTCAGTTGGAGAAGGGATCACTCCTTCACTTTTTTTTTTTTAAAAATGGAATCAAATGTCAGTGGCAGTGGAGCTTTCTCCAGAGCGGTCATTTCTTCTGGTTTATTTAAAGAAATATGAGCATTTGTTTTCTTATAAAGGTGAGGAGTTTCTTTAGTCTCCTACTCATCTATGGCAAGTACTATTGGCACATCAGTAGTTGTCTCGGAGGATTTGACCATTTTTTAAGAATGAACAGTAGCATCGTGGGCATCAATGGCAGACTGCATTAGTTTTAGAGTAGAACCTCTTCGTTTTTTCTTCTTTGGCTCCTTAATTAAAATAGTTTTATCCTTCCTTGAATTGTTAGGGGTAGAGGGGACAATAACAGGTGCTTCAACTTGTTTTATCTTTCTACTTGAAGGAGTCTCGTTTGTCTATCAATTGTCAAAACACAACCTAGATACATACTCATCTATGGAGTAACATAAAATTAAGGTTGAGATATTTTGCCACCATTCTAAATGGAAGGAAGACTGTAATGGATTGGAGGAAAAATGAGAAAAGTGAAAGGATTCTAGAAAATTCTCATAAGCCTAAGAAATTTGGTGGACTAGGGCATCTAACTTTATTTTTGCCCCCTCACTTGTAGGTTCATTGGTGGAAGGATTCATGTAGGGGAAAGAGATGTTTTGGGCCAAGCCGAATTGTCTGGCAAGCTAACCGGGGTTGTAACTTTCATAGCTATGACTAGAAAATTTAGAGGCAGATATAAAATTGTCTACATGGAGATAATGAGGTAGCAAAATACTACCCCCCAAAGGATACACTACAACTCTATGGCTTCTTTACAGGCAGTGTTTGGATCAACAAAAAATAACTCTTTGAAAGAAGAAGAATAGAGAAGTCTAGAAAAAGGAGTATACAAAGAACCATGTCTTTCTTTGTTAAGATTGAAGAAAGTTTGAAATAAAGATAAAAAAAATATTCTTTGAAAATAAGGCTGAAAATGTTAAGAATCGATGTGCATAGTTTCAAGGTTGACCCTTGAGATTAGATAAGACTCAATAGGCTTGGGTTCTAATCGAGGCGCGTTAATAATTGCTAGTTGAAAACTATTTCCAAAACACCCTCATAGGCTTGGGTTCACCCCTGGCCTTTGAGAATTTTGGAAAGGCTCCCTCTAACCCAGGGTAAAGAAAAAAAAAAGGTAAAGACTCAATAGGCCAAATTTCAAGAAAATATGCATAAAGCCAAGCATAAGAAATTCAAAAATGGGCCCTACAAATGACAGTGATTCTATTTTTTGTAAGATTGAAAAGAACCCTGTAAAATTCTCCAAGACCAAAAAGGGCCAAGGCAAACTTCTTTTTGTTGGCTAGATGAATAGCCATTCCAAGGTATTCTTTGGTTACCTTAAAACCAAGAACACAAAAGACTAATCACTAGAGCCAATGAAGAAGAAATGCTACCTGTTCTTCTAACGAGGGTTTAGGAGATTTGGAAGCAAAAATGTGGTTAATTAGATCATTACATCCTATATTGGAAGGGAGAGTAATGAAGGAATGATCGGTATTAGTGGAGATACAAGCATTTACCTCCATACCCGTCGATAGAAGTCCCGTTAGATGAACAATGTCAAGAATTGTTGGAGACATCATGCCAATATGAAGAAACATGACATTGCATGATTGGAACAAAAAAACATGCGACGACACCAATTCATGTGCATTTCACAAGTGGAGAGCTTAATCATCTCAAAGATACCTAAGTGCCTCCATTGAAAAGAGAAGTGAGGTTCTAACCTATCAATACAATCATCCCATCGCTGATCAGGATTTAACCATGAGCGAAGAAGGTTGGTTCCATGGTTCCAAGATTTTCATAAGAGTTGTGTTTGGTTCAGCATTAGGGTTTCTCCCTCATGAATAGGATAGAAGTTAGAGCAATCATCGTAGATATATGATTTGAAACAAGGACCAAGAGCAACATTTCCACTAGAATTAGGGATGAGAATCAAAATCTTGTGGTCTACTAAGTCATGAGGCATTTGTTTGATTTCAGTAGGAAATCTAGGGAAGAAAGGAATGTCAGATGAAGATGGAATGGTTTGCTTATTTGGAGCCATTTTGAGTGTGGAGGAGAGGAATGGCCAGATGCAAAGGAAGATAGAAAGCAAGAAGCAACGAAGCAAAGTTAAATGAATCGTACAACCGCCAATTCCTTAAATAGGTGTTTGGAGAAGCAACGGTCGTGATAGTTCATTTATTCGGGTTATTGATTAAGCCCGATTAAATGAAGGGGGCATTGTTTGGACAAAAAATATAAAATCCTGTAAATATTCAATGTATTAACACCTGACATTCCAGATGCACGGAGGAAGTGCCACGTGGTAAAATTTAAAGAAAGATGAGAGATAATTAGCTACAACCATATTTAAGAAAGAAGAAGTAACCAACTAGGAATTACCAGTCAGTAGCCGTCAACAAGAGCAAACCTATCGAAGATAATGCCCTGTACATCAAGAAGCAATATATGTGTTTGCAAGTAAGTATTGCTTGGATGCATTGCCTTATTGGGGCAGATCAAATCATAACCCCAAATGAATATGCAAAAACACATCCAGTACGCACATGTGCACCTGTATTAGGACCATATAGTTAAAAAATTGACTGTTATAGTATTGACGTAATTAGTGGCGTAGAATATTCCCTTCCTTATACGCAGCAATTTGACTTTCAATTTATAGAAACTAGCTCATGTAGTTTTCCTGATATCACTCAGTTTCCTACTGAAGATTTGTCCTCATTCAATTTACCAAACAACTATATGTACAGATCAAAAGGAACTTCTTTAGAATTGTGAAGACAGCCATTGATACACAGCTCTGCTCTTTTTATCAGATTGTATTCTTTGTTCTACTTATCATATAGTATTTAATGGTATCGGTGGTAACCGATACCATTACACTCCGTTATAGAAATCGAAACTTTTTCACGCCTACAATGCCTTTGCTGAAGTCGATAAATCCTCACCATGCAAAATGAATTGGAGGATACTACAATTATTGTGTAACTGGAAAGGAGCCAAACCCATGTATATTTGTTCTTATATATCAATTTGTCATATTATGAACTAATTTAAATGTGTTCCAAAAAAAAAAAACTAATTTAAATGTGATGAGTTCTAGATCATAGTAAAACTCATTAGGAAGTATTAAAAAACTCCTGATTACATGATTTTACAGTTAAAGCATGAGTGCTGTTATGAATTAGGTAAGGCGAGAATGGAAAACTAAAATTTATGCCTCGTTTACCGTTTTGTTACATAACGTCTGCCACAGTTTATGTCCGTTACACTGTTATAGTTATCACTATTTACAACAATTATGACATGCTCTTGAATACTATATATTTCTTATTCTCAAAATACATTTGTCATTGGGTGCAAATTATTTTCTGCTTTACTGACAGAATTGTGAACTAGTACTCTAAACCCTAAATTTATCAGCAACAGATTTTCTTTTGGTCATTCAGTTGCTTTCTACATAAGGGCTGAGCTGTTTTTACACCCAAATAACCTCATAAGATTAACAACCAGCTAGTTAAATGGTGAATCAAAGTGATGCTGACCAGCTGGCCCTCCTGGTGAGACTCTTTCAGCATCGGCATTAAGAGACCTCCTTCGATAATTCTCGAATTCCAAGGGACTAAATCCCAACTTGCTCATAAGAAGGTGTTGGCTGCCAATATCCTTCTGCATGGCTCGAAGCCCCTGAAGAACACGAGCCTCAGAAGGGATGAGGAGACAGAAAATGGAGAACAGCAGAACAAGCAGTACCAATGCAGCAATTGATTTAGCCATGGAGTGAAAGAGGATTAACACAAGAATGCTTAAGTGTTTGACCTACCGGAGAGAATTTAGTGCTTGCATGGTAACATCTAGCCCTATTTATAGGATCCTCTTGGAAGAAAGAGAGGCCGGTGGTAGTGGAGAGAACATGTATGTTTGGATTTGCTCAAATAAACCGACAAAATTCCAGCTCGGACGGTTAGTGTGATTCATGGTTGTCTAGTATATCAAACAACTTTATAATTATTTTAATGAATCCTCCATTCCCATTAGCTTGCTTTTCAAGTTTCAAACTAGTGTTACAGAACCCTCTCACACACAATGTGTGTCCGTGTACATATATTTATATGTATAGACTTTCATTCTATGTGATCTATTGCTCATTTTGGCACCGCCATAGAGATTTTAAAATATAATAAATGACTTCATTGTAGAAGATGTCGATCAACTCATATCTCAAATTCTCCAAAATGCTTGGTCTTTTCTTGGATTACCGGAATAAGATCACTTTTCTCTTATGGAATTTCGAATGGGTCTCATCCCACATATGCTTTTTTCTTTTTTTCTTTCCGAAAAGTAAAGTGATTTCAATTGCTTGTAGTAATTCAATACGAACAATTTGAGCTAGGTATCATGCCCTTTCATATGTAGTAGGTCTTACATATTAACAGCAAAAAGAACGCAACAATATAACCTTCTAGGCCTAATAAAGTAGAACTAGTCATTACTCATGCTTAATGGCATTATATAACACATAAAAAAATCTCTAATAATTGTCCAACTTAAAAAAGAAAATGAGCCAAAAATATTCATACTAATTCTTTTAAAATAACCCGAAATATACTATCGATCATATCTTTCATATTAACAGAACTATCACAAAAACGTATAAAAAAAATCCCCAAAAGAACATCACATATACAAATACCTTAGGAAAAAAAAATACTAAGCGAATTTAATAAAATTTATAATTTTTAAGCAATAAATAAAATCTTGCTCATTTATAAGGGTTATGAATTTATCACCATTGTCACCATTCAACATAATAACACAACATAATTATAAACTTACGCACTTGTTATTTTTTTATTGGTGATTAACTTGGTTTTGAAATTTTTTTTTTTTGGTGCAGTTAGTATCACTTAATTTTTTTTTATTGATGATTAACTTGAATTTGAATTTTTTTTTTTGGGTTTATGGTGTAATTGGTTTCACTTTTTTTTTTTTTAATTTTTTTATTGGAGATTACTTCGCTTTGATTTTTTTTTTTTTTGGTGTTACTTGGTTTTGAATGCTTACAACTTAGAAAAAAATATTTTACCATTCAAATATTTTCTCATTCTATTAAATTACTCAAATATTTGTATTTCTTAATTTTTTTTATTGGTGATTAGCTTGAGAATATTTACAACTTGGAAAAAAAAAATTTATAGTTGGTTTTGAATATTTGTTTTGGTGCAATTGGTTTCACTTATTTTTTTTTTGTTAATTAGCTTGACTTTGAATTTTTTTTGTGCAATTGGTATTACTAATTATTTTTTTTATTGGTGATTAGCTTGGTTTTGAATTTTTTTTTTTTTAGTTTGATTTTGAATGTTTACAACCTAAAATTTTTTTTTAACATTTAAATATTCTCTCATCTATAAAATCAGACAACTGTTTGAGTAAAGAAGTATCAAAAATAGCAATAGCATATTTAACACATAACATTTAACAATAATAAAATCATGTCAAAACTACAAACTTTAAATAAATAATTATTGGAAATAATGATACACATAATTCACATTTAACACATAATATCCACTCACAAAAGTGAATAAATGAGATAGAGAGAGTGTCTCTAAAAAGAGATAGATTTATATAAGAGATGAGAGTGTGTGTGTTTGGGAGAGTGTTTAAAACGTCTAAAAGATAGGATATATATGTATGTAAATATAGAGTGTGCATTTAAAAGATATATGAGAGAGAGAGAGAGAGTTTGCTGTATGAGGCCGAGAGAGAAAGAGTTACATGAAAGATGTGAGACTTAGAGTTATAAAAAGAATGAAAGTTTAATTAAAATCGTCGGATCAATAATCCTCAAACGATCTAAATCACAAAAATTCAAGACAAACAATTTAGTTACTTTATTATATAAATTTTCAAAAAATTAGGCTCTGTTTGGTTTGCATTTCAAAAAATAGTATCCAAAAACAGTTTTTGAGAAAAATTTTAAGAAAGTAGTTTTGATATTTTTTGAAATAAAAAACTTGTTTGGTTAGATGATTTCAAAAATAATTTTACAATACATAATATATATATATATATATATATATATATATATATATATATATATATATATATAATAAAGTAACTTACAATTCAAATGTCAAAAGATAAACAAAATGACTTCTGCTATTCGCGGTTGAGATCACTTTAAATTTTACTTTAAAGTTAATCTAACAACTTATATTAACACCCTAAATTTAATAGCAAAATAAGACCCTAAGGGTGTGTGTTTAGAGTAAATTTTAACAAATTATTTCTCATAAATATATATTTTTTTAAATCTCAAACAATAAACAAAATGATTTTTGCTATTCGCGGTTGAGATCACTTTAAATTTTACTTTAAAGTTAATCTAATGACCAATATTAACACCCTAAATTTAATAGCAAAATAAGACCCTAAGGGTGTGTTTGGAGTGAATTTTTACAAATTATTTCTCATAAATATATATTTTTTAAATAATGTTTAAAACCGTCCCATCATTACCACTACCCCCCACCACCATCGTCGCTACCACCACTGTCGCTGTCCCTCACCACCACCACTATCGCCACCACCACCACCGCCACTATCGGTACCGCCGCCATCACCATCACCACTGCAGCCCTCGCTGTCACCACTACTACCACGGTCATTGCCACCCACCACAACCATCATCATCTTTTACCACTATCATTGTCGCTCACTACCTCTCACCCCCACTACAAATCGATATTTAAATTTTTTTATCTTTTATCTATATTTGTGATTTAATTTTGGATATAAATATAAATATGTTTATTGTTTACCAATTTTTATTACCCTGTGCTTTCAGGCATAGGCAATAACTAGTTTATATATATATATATATACTCATATCTGAATATCTAAAATTGTACTCCTTGTTTCCAAAATTTTCAAAAAAAACTCTAAAAACAAGATAAACTTGTATTTTGTTTCTTTGATTCAAATCTCATTTTTTTTCCCAAAATTTAGATAACAAAAATGTTAAACAAACAAATTATGGATGTTTTTGAAATTTTGAGAACAAAAAACTATTTTGTAGAAGCTAACCAAACACGGCCTTAATCTTTTTTGTTTCCCATCATGTTAGAACTGGAAAACTTATTTGGTCGACAAGATAAATTTCTGGAAGTCCTTATCATACCCATTGCACTTGATGCTGACTACTTAAATGCATACAACTTTTGACACACTTGTCATTCAGATATTTTCTTTTCTTCTCATTCGACAATTGATTTGAGGCAGCTGAGGTCCCGTCTAGTTTCAAACATCCATTGTGTGTTGTTCATTCACACTTCTGTGAATGATTTAAGTCACAAAAGTGGTGACATCCCATTGCACTAGTCGATTGCTTTCCTCAATTTTCGAGCGTTTACATATCTTTCACTTCAAAAGTTGTATTTCCTTAACCACAAAACAAGGGTAACCTTATTTGAGATATGATATCCAATCTCTAAAGTTGTGAGAGAATTTGGTGTTTTTTGCTTAGATCATATTGTTCTTGTTATTACAATAGTCAAGTGATTATCCACAAAGCCCTAGTTTATGTAATGGGCGTTCATGTCATGGGCATTTATGTCATGAGCCACTCTCTTATTGAGTTTTTTTGTATATCTTTTTTGTTCGAAATATTTTTTTTTAACTTACTGACAAAAAGGGAAATACATAAGATAATCATTAATATCTTACTCAAGTTTATCATTATCACTCGTTCTTTTTGGACCTATATGAATATTGATGGATCTTATTATATTTTTAACCAAACTATTTCTTCTCTCTTTGAACTTTATTGAGCAAGAAAGGGTTGGAAAATACAACATAAGCGCAATGAAAAAAACAAAAAAACCACTCCCAATGAGATGACATTGATGGTGTGAAAAGAACAAATGTTTGTCCACTAGCTGGAGAGTTGATGCAGAAGCAAGCGTGTAAAAACAAATGGGCTGGAGAGTTGATGCAGGCAAGCGTGTAAAAACAGGGATCTAATGAATGAGAAGGGGGTTGAGACGGAGAACGAAACCCAGGTTGTTGATTTGCGCATAAATACTGGTTCAGCATCTTACTCTAGATCTGTTGATGCACATATAATACCAATCCTAAATATTTCAATTAAAAAACCTACCAGAAAATTTAAAAAAAGAGAGAAAATCTTCTCTCTAATATTATTTCATCAAAAGTGGTTGAACACTATGGTTTAAAAGAGTTTATATAATAGTAGAAACCCTAAAACTAGCTAGAAAATATAAAAATGTGGCCTAAATATTAGTAATTACGATATTACGTTATTATTATAGATTTTTCAAAAAATGAAAATTTCAAACTAATCACATGACTAAAATTTACTAATCAAAACTGACGAGAATCAATTATTACTGCAAACATTGAAGTTATTCATCTATGAAAAGTTACCAAAAATGACATGAACGTGTTTTTCAGGCCTTAAACGAATGAATTTGCTCGTAATCTGCCCTAGGTCATCGCATAATGAGTTCATCTCACCTCATCAATTTTGACTAGACATGATTTCAAAATCCATGTATGTAGAAGTGACTCTAAAAAAGTCAACATATTTGACCGACCCGAACGACTTCTATGTCCATTCCAACAATTCAAATACTGAGTTGCGATTCGATTAGCATTAAGAACCCAACTGTTATCCCCCTTTAGCTCGTTGGCTCGGCTTTAACATGTGGTTGCCTCACCCAAAAGCGCTCATACTGTTGCAAAATTGGGTTGTGCTTTGGTGAAACAAATCCTTAGTGTAAAGTTGACTTCCTAAGGACTTGGATGTATACATGGTTGGAGGTTACAAAGTATTTTGGCAAAGGATCAAGTGGCATGCAATGACTATGCCCCTGACTCATGTTATGACTCTTCGGGTTAGAGTATATATGTTGTTGTCAATAGATTTTTGTTCACTAATGCTATTATAGTGGAGAGGGTGCTCCACGAAAGGGGTACCAGGCCAGCCTCTCTAGGGATCCCCCCTAAGCTTTGACACACCAAAGTAAGGCATGGCTCCAACACAGTTTTGCAATGGATGGAGACAAGACATTCCAAAGTCCGAGATCCGAGATGTGAGGCCGATGATCGATGGGACTTGTCGTTGGCGGAAGTCTCATGTATGGCTGAGGAAGGTAGCTTATGCATGGACATGTTGAGCACAAGCAAGCAAGATTAGCCAGTGGGCTCGAATTGTGGGGCATTCTAGCTTGGAAGACCAAACCATGGGCTGGGCATGGCTTAACACAACAAGGCAAATTAGGTGATGTGGGCTTGTAAGAAAGGCAAGTGCGCAACATGTGAGGTGATTTTGAATAGTTGAGGCACGTGTACTGCAGATGGTGGTGATTCCAAACGATTGTTGTCATGTGCATAGCATGTAAGGTGGTCTGTGTAGTAACTGACATGTGCATAGCATGAGAGAAGTTGTTGGCATGTGCACACAACATGTAAAGCGGTTATGGGCAGTTGTTAGCTTGGTCAGCCAACAGTTGCAACCGCCCTTGCCAGATCAGCACATTGTGGGAGTGGTAGAGGGACTCAGCCATGATCAATAGGCTTTGGGGGCAAATCTAATGAGTGCCTGCATTGCCTAGGCGGTTGAGCTTGTAACCGCCACATTGTATGCAATTTATAGGCATGCTAATGTCTATAGTGCAACCAAGAGTGTTTGGGCATGTTTTACAATCAGCCCCTAGCCGGTTTCCTTTAGACATTCTAAGAAGCAAAAGATTTAGTCATTTGTCCTGTAAAGCTTGTGTGTTGCTGTTGTGTACTTGTCAGTATTTTGTTCGTGTGTGTATTTCTATGAGCATTTGAATGCATTAATTGAGGAGTAATGCTATTGGGATCTAATTTACTGACCTAATTTGCTGACCTAATTTACTATGATTTTTGGATTGACTTTGGGGCTCATTAAATATTGGAACTTAGTGTTGATCAAATGATTCTATTGAAGCCGCATTATTACGTCAATAAATTAAGTCAAATTTTTAAGTATAAATAATATTACTCTTAACTGAGACTAAGTGTTGAATTTCAATTCCATTACGAGACAAAATTCAAGTGAAAATTTGATCCTGCGACAACAGCCATGGAAGATGTAATTTAGTTCAGAGAATGCTAGTGTGTGAAACACTGAGATATGTGCTATATGCATTTTGACTACCTGCATAATTGAACGCATTCTGCAAATGAAAATCTATCACAAATAAAGGCTGCAGCATTTATTTTGTTACTCCAAGTTTGACCACCTCATTAAATATGCTTTCTGGCCACTTTTTATCAGACTGAAAATAATCTAATGGTCATTGCAAAATCCATTCCTTCTTTCTTAATTTGAATTTGTTCATGCTTAAATTCATTTGCCTATGATTAGGGGATCAACTTGGCGGATAATGGTAATATACTAAGATGAAGTTGCAGTCCCTTATGAGCCCTAGTAAATCGAAATAAATGAAGCAGCATGGAAACAGGTATTGGAATCTGAACTAATAAACCCCAAAGCATAACTTAGCCTTTACGCTTCGTTTGATACGATGAAAAAATAGAATTATGAAAAATTAGAAAGATTGAAAAAAATTATGTTTGGTAAGGAAGGAATATAGAAAGGATGAAAAAATGGATGAATGAACTTTCCTTTTAATTCACCAAAAATCAATCTCTCCAAAATTAAAAAAAAAGTAGATGAAAAGTTAATTATTTGTGTTGAAATATATATTATTTGTCTATATATCATTTGTTATATACATATATTATGTATACATTAATTTCATATATAAATACAAAAATTTTAAAAAATAAAAAAAATAATTTTTTCCATCTTACCAATCACAAAAAAAAAAAAATAATAATAATAATAAATTTTTTTTATTTTCTATCCATCTTACCAAATACAAATGAAGGAAAATGTAACATTCTTACTTTCTTTTCCTTGAATGATATAAATGTATCCCTCTTACTTTTCATCCATTCTATTTTTCATCCTTTATATCAAATGGAATATAGAGTGATTCGTTTTAATCTTCATAGATGAACTCAATTGGACTTCTTTACTACCGCAATGGGAATTGCTTTACTGTCTGTGACTTCATCTCATTTCGCCTTTTATCTACTTCTTCTTTTTTTTAATAAAATTTTAGGTTCTTGGACCAAAACCAACTACCTTGCTGGATAATACATTTCTATACATGGAAATCCTACGACATACTGTCCTATTGGTTGGACGGTTGTTTGGCAGTTGGCCAAGAGTTAGTTAGAAAAAAGTTGCAAATGGATGTCTTACCTATTCAACCCTAATGATCCATTTCGTAGAAAAATAATATATATTTCAACACACATAATTAAATTTCATCTATTTTTCTATTTTTCATATTTTCATTTCTTATCAAATAAAATGTTTTATTTATTACTTTAACTTTTCTTCTTTCTATTTTTTATCGTCTCAAACGGAGTATAAATTGTATCAATTCTATTTGTTTTTTACTTCCTTTCTTTTTATTGTTGTTGTTATTGATAAAGTCAGAATTCTGTCTCCGACATTAGTGTTCTTTGTAGTAGTGTATATGATAACCAATCCATACACAGCAAATGGGAATTTCTCCATGTGAAAAGATACTTTTGTTTGGTTAGGAGGTTAATGGAGAATCAAAATGAGTCGTCTTTAGCTCTTACTATGTTTTTTTATTTGCAGAACAAACACAATCATGCGGTGGCGGCGCCAAATTTTAAATACAAAACGATCCACACAATCAGTCTTGTAATAAAGGAGGTACCCTTTTTTTTAGTGAAATAGACGTGGCCTCACTTGCAAGCCAGTCACTGCTGTTGACTTTATGTAGTGATGTTCATGTGGGATGATGACGTGTTTCAACCATTGATTTTCAATTGGATGTGAAAGAAAAAAACTAAAATCATTTCCTTTGCGCATACGATTTTGACTAAATTTTGAAAAAGACAATGTGTTTACCTAAAAAAAAAAAGACGAAAAATAGCAATAAAATAATGTGACGATGATATAATTGTGTTTTTTTTAGAAAAAATACATAAATTTCATTGATTGTAATTTGTCTATACAAAAAAAAAGTGTGGGATTGGGGGGGGGGGGGGGGGAGAGAGAGAGAGAGAGAGAGAGGGAATGCCCGTGCAATACATTAGATATTACTCAATGTGACTAAAGAAAACTAAGCAAAAATAAGGAGGCTCCTAATAAAAGAATTGGGGAGGAAGTAAAGTCCTTGAACTAAAACTTCCGACACAATCCCTTCATATTGGAAACCAAACTTAGCACAAAACATTTCTCTGGATGCTAAATCCTAGAAGCACCTACCTTGGAAGCCTCTGTAGCAACCTACTTGTTAGGCGATTGAAAAGTTTGATAAACAATGTCACGAACTCTTGTTTTTTTTTCTGCCTTTTTTAATGTGAAAGTTAACCAACTTCTTAATTTCAAAAATGATTTCAATAATGTCACCAACAAATGATCTGTCACCAAAAAAAACAAAAAAAAAAAAGCAAATAAGAGCATTTTTCATTCTACCTATGATCATGGAAGGCCCTATGAACTTGCTACTTGTACTGCGTCCCTGCCTAGTGGTCAAGTTTCCCTCAACTGTAATTACAAACACTAATGCTCCGTTTGATACATTTTTGTCGTTCAAAGAAAGAAAGTTTAAATAATATATTTTTTTTTTTTTATATTTAATTGGATGGATGAATGAAAAATAAAAATGACTAAATTTTTTTTTGTACTGGTTAAGATTAATAATGACAATTGAGTCGTGTCGTGTTGAATTATTACAGATTTTTGTCGAATATTACTCATACCTAACTCAACTCATTTAACTAATTGTGTTGTATAGAATTGCGAGTTGATCTGTTTTTTTATTTTTTTTATTTTATATATATATATATATATATATATATATATATACACACACACATAAATAAATATTTTATCATTGTATTTTTATATGAAATTAATGTACATAATATATGTATATATTAAAATATATATAAACAAATAAAATACATCTCAATACAAATAATTAACTTTTCATCCATTTTCTTTTCAATTTTTGAGGGATTGATTTTGGTGAGTTGAAAAAAAAGTTAATCCATCAACTTTTCTATTTTTCATATTTTCTTTTCTTACCAAACATGATGTTTTATTTATCCCTCAAACTTTACATTATTTCAACTTTTCATCCTTCCATTTTTCTATCGTACTAAATGGAGCATGGTTAACTTAGTGATTATTTAACCACTTGATAAATGCCTTAAGAAGGCGTAGGTTGGCACGTGTGTGTATACTTTGAGGTCACTGCCCTGAGATTTTATCGTCCAATGTGGTGAGGTGACTTTGCACAAATGTCCAATAATAGTCCGATGATAAACCGAAAACACGTGGGTTGCCAGAAAGACCTATAATTACAACCATCCACCATTAGTCAAAGAAATTCACTTAAAATGTCTCCCATGTGCATTGTGGTGCCAGGCTCTTCATTTGTTTTTTAAACAATTATTTTTTTATGATTAAAAATAAGATAAATTACATTGACTTTCCCAGTGGTGCCACGCTTCTTTACTTCATTTTATACATAATTCCTACTAAATTTGATTAAGTTTGTTAATTAAATCAAATTTATCACAAACTCGAACTAAATCTAAATTAATTCAATTAATTATCTTAAAATTCTAATCAATTCCTGTAATTTATTTAATTTTGTGTTACAACTCAAATTTCATTTGGAAACAAACTGAATAACCTAATATTTAATGGCACAAAAAAATGCACATAATAATCTAATATTTAATTACACAAGCATCACAAATGTAGCAAGAGAACATGGGTTGAAGCCATGACGTGCACAGAGAAGAGAGACATGATAAGGGTAATATTGGTATTTTAAAAAAAAATGCTTTAAGTCTGGTTGTTATTCAATCAAACCTAAGAGAAAGTGAATGTAATTTGTAAAAATATGCCCTTACAATTGCAACAATTCAGTAGAGAATTGAAAATCAATAAACGTTAAAAATCAAAAGCAAAAGTTTTGAGGCTTTTTAATCAACATTGAACATTCAAGCATCAGCACAAATGGCAGACACTTCCCACGACTTTCTTATATGATTAAAATACCTTTTCATATCCGCATTGCCACATCCAAAGGCTTCTTCTTTGGAGTCAAAAAGTTTTTTAGTACGTGGATCGCAGGTTCTTTCAGCTATATTATTTTGTAGTTGATGAGGGCCTTGAGGCTTGAGCATGGCCGACCCAATAAAAATTAAGATGTATGCGAAATTTCTAAATGAGGCCCTTTAAAATCAGTAGAGAGAGAGAGAGAGAGAGAGAGATTGTATGTCATTAGATCAATTTAATATTTTTTGTTTGTTCAACGGTTAAGGATGTTCAAACTAATTTACGTGCACTTTAATTAATTTTATTTTTAGTCTGATCAAAAACATATCATCCACGTTAGGATTAGGGTATTTGTGAAGAATAATTTTTTTATATATTTATAAAACATTGACAACTTTTGAAGGAGTCATTAATGGGGAGACAGATATGGAAAATTATAGGTGTAAAAAGTTACTTGGTTATGATATTTTTGGGATTGGTTCAATTTCATATCTATTTAGTGGGTTTTTATATTTTAAATTTCTTTGGGCTAGTAATATTTATTGGGGGGCCTTCTAACTTGGGGGCCCCAGGCTATGTTTAAGCTGCTTTGCCTTTGGGCCGGCACTGGGCTTGAGCATCCCTTATCCACTAATCCACATAATGAGAGTCTCAAAGTTCAATAAAAATAGTGTTATAGTAGTTTACGTATAGGTAAATAAACAAAATATAGGCCCAAGCCCAAGTGATTGTACTCCATCGAAACCTAAAAATCTAATCTAATAGTTTGATCAAATCATGTGGCGATTGACATATCGTAATAATATTATAATAATTATTATTGTTAGACTTTTTTTAATGGGATAATAATACATGCTACATCATTAGAGAAAAGTACTATATCATATTTCGAGCACTCAAATAAATTAAAAATTAAAGTTAGATTCTTTTTTAAGCTAATGTTTTGCTTGCAATAAATTACTTACATCACCTTTAACAATTACTTCTACAAAAAAAATCCAAAGATTAAATTTTATAAAATCTTGCCTCAAATTGATTGTGTTGTAAGAAAGATTCAAGTAAATTAATCATTCTATCAATTGAAAATAATATGTTACCATTAATTTAACACAAATATTTAATTAATAATTTGAAAAGAGAAAAAAATTTACTTAAAAAATATAAAAGCCTAGGCATATCGCTTTAGGCCTCCAATCTACTCAAGTCGGCCTTGATTGTGCCCAATCTATTAGCTCTTCTCATCATAAGTAGGGATGACAGAGCACCGAAGAGGGGTTGTAGTCTCTATCTCCGTACCTGCTTAAAAAAATTCATCCATCCCTCTGTCCACCCCCATTAATGAGTATAGTTTTCATCTCCATCCCCATTCCCGTCCACGTCCCCGTCCGTGAATAAATTTGTAATACCGCCCCCGCCCTCATCCACCTTACCCAGCCCAAGCCCAAGCCCAAGTCTAAGTCAACATAATCCACAATTCTAAATCAATTTAACATTCTAAATAATTCAACATAATTATATAATATTATTACATAATTAAAAAGTTTTTCATCTACAACATAATCCAACATAATATAATTAAAACCTTGATTACAATATAATCCACCATAATATAATTAAAAGTTTGTCTTCCATGTAAATCAAACACAACATAATGTAATATAATATAATCCAACATAAAAAAAAACCATAAAACACAAAGATCTACACTTTTACAAACCAAAAACATGAAAAAAATAAAAAAATTTCCAAAAAAAAAATCATTCAATAATATGTAGATTTGTATTCACAGTAACATGTATATATATATATATATATATATATATATATATATATATATATATATATATATACATACATACGTATAAATAATAATAATAATAACAGATAAAAAGGGGCTCAGAGGGGTGGGCTAAGGCGGGACGAGAGTAAGTGTCAGTTCATCTCCGCCTTCATTCCCGTACGGGTTTATACGGGTATGTTTGTATACGTCTACCGTCTAATACGTATAGTTCATCCTTGGCCCAAACGGAACGGTTTTAGATGAATACCAATTTTTATTCGATCCATTGACATCCCTAATCATAAGGAAACTTTGAGATCAAGACAATAATGGGAGGTAAAAATATAATTATGATCCCAAGGGGATTAAGATAAGACTCTATTGAATAAATCAGGCCTATCCTCCTAACGGAGGGATAGACCTCATGCTTCCAACAAAAAAAGTTCACTTCAAGTTGAACTCAGTCTAATTTATACTATTTATAAATATCAGTATCTGAGAAATTTTTTTAATTTTTAATTTTATCTCTAATTATTATGATAAAATCATTTATACCCACCTATATAATTTTATCTAATTTTTATTTTTTACTCTTATTTGATTTTCATCTTATTTTGGATTCTTTTATAAAAACTTCTAAATTCTTTTCAATCATTTATTAGTAGTATAATTACATACAATATTTTATATCTATATGAATAAGTAAAGTCCTATATATATTAAACTATTATACACATATAGTTATTAGATTGAATTCCACAGTCAAATATATATTATATTTTATTTTTTACTATGCAATAATATATTAATATTATAAATGATCTAATCAATCTAATTAACAAAATAAAAATTAATAATTCTATACTATAATTAATTGTGGAAATGCCTAAAACAAATGACATATTAAGTACTCAAAAAAAAAATTACTCAAAGACTTATAGAATAAACTAATAATTAAAATACGGATTAATTATTCAACATCAAATTTATTATTTAATTTAATTACACATACAATTCACCTTTTTTATAAAAATTATTATTTAAATTTATTTATATGCAATGCACGTCGTGTATTATTAGTATCTATATAAATAGATCTTGAGAGAGGTAAACTAGGTATACAGTCTTTGCTTATCAAAAAACATTCAATACCTTTGAACCCCTTATTGTCTTAAGCATGGAAATGTCGATCCCCTGAGATCCTCCTGTCTTTGACATTTTTTTCAGGTGACCAAGGTCCGAGAACTAATGTGTATGATGCCTCAAATTTCGCATCAACAATTATTATCATCAAAACAATCAATCTCCTCGTCCTCCTCCACGTCAGTATCATATCTTAAAGAGTGATCGCTACTAAAATTATAGACCTAATTTATGGCTTGATTATGACTTTAATATAATGCATTAGGTTATTTACGCATTATTATTGTAATGAATTCTCATCCTATATATATATATATATATATATATATATATATATATATATATATATATATATATATAATTCAATGGACAATAGTGAACATCAAAGTTGGACCGACAAACTTATATAAAGATAAAGAATCAAAGACAAAAGAACACAGAATTTATGTAGTTTTGTGTATAAGGCCTACTTCCACAAACCAAAGCCTAATTATCTTTATCTTATCATTTATTCTTGGTAATTAGAACAAATGGTTTATGATGGTGCTCGAAATCGCTATACCCAGTTGTAGAACAATTGTTGTGTGAGGCCCAGTGGGGGGCTTTAGAAATGTTTGGGTTAATAAGAAAGTAAGTGCTGGTGTTGGATCAAAGGACAAAATATAAATGGTTTACCTTAACCGAAAGACCAAGACTACATCTACTGTAATGGAAGCTCTTGCTTTTTAGGGGTTGTATTACTTGAGGAAAAAGCCAGTAGTTATAGTGGGTTTTTTTGGCTCAGAGCCTTTTTACACAATATATTCTAAATAAAATTCTAGAACTCTCTTTATACAATGTCTTTGTCTTCTATTTTTGTACATGTGGCCATCTAGGGTTTTTTAAGATTCTTCCTTTTCTTAGTTGATTCTATGGTCTCATCTTCATTGTCCTATAGCGGGGTTTGCCACCCTAATTCATTTTGTGCCCTCGATCCCCAAAAATGGAAGGTATCCAAATATTCCCTTTACCAGAGAATATTTGTTCATTAGGGTCACCAGAAGTTGTCCCTTTGTCCCCTGGACATGTGGCGTGAAGGGAGCTGCTTGGGATTTATCATGTACCAAGCTCCTAGTTTTCGAGGTGGTCCATTTCGGCGTGCTTGAGACGACTGAGCAGGCATATACCGAGTTGGATGGCCTTGGACTTCATGCCTTAGGTTGTGGCCCACTTTCATGGCGAACCGGGCGCATTGAAGGTGGATCGTTTAGGTTGTTATCCAAAAAGGTGGCCCATTGGATATTTTGGGCTTTGAATGGGTGGCCCAAGCTTAAATCTGTCGTCCCCCTTCCCAAGGTCAAGAAGGTGGTTTTCCAGCTTTGACCTGAGGTTAGATAAGTCTTTTCTATTGTCACAACTTCTTCCATGGATAACGGTTTTTTATGATTATTGGCACTGCCCTAGGGACTTGTTAAGTTATTCCACATCGGCTTTGATGGGATAGGTGTGCTTGAGGAGGACACGTGCCATTGGGGAAGGTGAAGCTGAAAAAGAAGCTTTCTAAGGTTGAGAGGGAGTGAAATGAGCTAAAAACTGAGAATGCTCAGTTGCGAGCATCGAATGTGTAGCTCAGGAAAGAGGTCTCAGAACTAAAAGGGAAGATTGGAGAGTTCTGAGCTTGTTTCTTTTCTTCTTGTAATTTCAATTTCTTCTAAATACAATGTGAACTCTTCTTTTAATTCCTAGTTTGCCCCCTTTTTCTTTTGTCTGTCATCGCCCCCGACATGGAGGGTTGCTAAGCTCGAGATCCTATTTGAGTATGACCCTTCAGGGAGTTGGAAATAAGTTGGAGGCTGAAAAGTTGAGCTAAAAGGCGCTTAGGTTGAGAATCCTGGGCTAGGTGGGGTTGAAGAACTCCTAAGCGACTGAATAGTCGAGTTGAGGGGCTCTTAGACTGAAAAGCCTGGGCCAAGTTGCGCGGCTGAGCTATTCTAAATACAATGTGAACTCTTCTTTTAATTCATAGTTTGCCCCCTTTTTCTTTTGTCAGTCATCACCCCTGACCTGGAGGGTTGCTAAGTTCGAGATCCTATTTGAGCGTGACCCTTGAGGGAGTTAGTGTTGTTCGAATTTGATATTGACAATTTATGTGCAAGTATACACTATCAACAAGTAATAAAGTGATAAGTAGAGTATCGTTCCCACGGAGAAATATTACTAATAACTTCCAATTACTAACTTTGTATCAATTCAATTTTATTTAAACAATTGGAATTGAACTATAAATTCACTAACTAAAAACTAAACCTAAATTTAATAATCAAGGGTTGAATTTACCGAATAAATGAAGTTAAGATTACAACTTCCCCTAATGCTTTGTATAAACCTTTCTAACTTTCTTTCTTGTTAATTGATCAAAATAAGTTGTTAACTGAGAACTCAAAGTTATTTATCAAATCTCTTCCGATAGTTAGATAAAATTATCTATCCCAAATAAATTACTATATTCTTATGCAAAATAAGTTGGAATAGATTCATTAAGTTCAAACTCTCATAAAAGTTACACGTAGCATATAGGTATATTCCTATCTTATACACAAACCCAGCTATTCAATCTTAAGAAGAATTAACCAGACACATGCCATCATATTTAGATTTAAACCTAGAATTCATCTCCAAATTTAATCTAGGTTATCAAATTAATTGTTGGCCACACAATCATATATTAAATACAAAATATGACAAACAACTCATACATGATCAATAAAACTAGAAAAGAGAGTAGATTAATTTAACTAGACATAGGTTCCGTTGCAATTTTAATAAAATTTAGTTCATAACGTAATTGAAAAACATTATTCTAAAATTAAACAACATCTTAGAAAATCAAGAAATAAAAGTAAGAGAAAAGAATGAAAACTTAGGTGCAATCTTTAGTCCTTCTCTAGCCTTCAGGACCAATCTTCTTCGTGTCGATTCCTTCGATTCTTGTTTTCAATTTTCTTCCAATTACTAGGCTTTTCTAGATGTTTGCAGCCCCCAAAAGTCAAGTAAATGTCATCCCCACACAAACCCTAGCATATATGTAGCTTTTGAGTCCAATTTCGGGTAAAAAAAAAGTCAAACTTTGCGTCACGGACCAACACAAGCGCAGTTGCGCCAGAAATCAGTGCAGGGGCGCTGAATGGACAGAATGTTGGGACAGGGGCGCCCCCCCTTTTAAGCCTAAAATTCCCTTGTTACTTTCTCTTCAAAAATTCAACATTTTGGCTCCAAATTGACCTTGTTTCCTCCCAAATGATCATGATTCCTTCCAAATGATCATTCATACAAAATAACATCAAAACACACAAAATAAATAAAAAGGAACATAAAATAACTAAAAACTTACAATTTCATCAAACCAAAAATACTCAATTCATAGATATAAAATCCACTCATCAGTTGGAAATAAGTTGGAGGCTGAAAAGCTGAGCTGAAAGGCACTTAGGCTGAGAAGCGTAGGCCAGGTCGCATGTCTAAGGAGCTCGCGACTTTGAGGAGTTGAAGAACTCCTTAGTGGCTGAAAAGCCAAGCTAAGGGGCTCTTAGGTTGAAAAGCCTGGTCCAGGTCACGCAATTGAGGAGCTCGTTGCTTTGGGGAGTTGAAGAACTCTTTGGTTCATACACTGTAAAAGTTTATTGGCTAGAATTTCAAATTTCATTGATTGGGAATTGGAAGTTTACAATTGACTTTCTCCCTTCACAGTATCTAGTTGCCCATGATCCTACTGGTAATACCACTTCAAATGATCTGCTTTCCAAGAATATTGCAGTTCCATCCCCTCTTAAGTTGCTATTTATTGTAACTGCATGGTGGCATATAAGCTTTTTTTTTTTATCTCAATTTCAGTTTTGAATTCCAAAAGTAGAGTGAGAGCTTGTCTCCACCATTCCAATGGCCATTTGACTTGAAGATTTACTGTCAACAACCTTGCAGTTCTTTGCCTCACTCGAAACCCAAAACAAAACATATGACTTGGCTATTCCATAACCATAATTATTGCAATCCGTAATAGGAAATAATAAGAAGCCACAAACACTTACACAACATAAAATCACTAAAACTTTGATTCAAATGAGCCAAAAAAAAAAACACCTAAAGTATAAGCTAAAAACAATGGAAGGACAATTAGAATACTTGAAAAAAGAGTGAGCTCTATTTATCCTCTTTGGAATAGATAATAACATAAAAAAAAGTGCAGAAGTCTTGAGATATTAATGGCATATGAGATGACACTCAATAGTTTAATTCTTTTCTTTCCTCCGATAACTCAACAACTAGCCAAAAAATTTTAACTTAACTTTGAAGTGTAGGAGCTCTTTCCCAAACGTAGCTCATCTAAAATTCACCATCCAACATAGGAAAATTATCACTGAAATACTGATTAATCAAACCAAGTTCATATTTATTGAAAAACTTCAAATAAAACTTCTCTTAACTAAAACTTCCAATAGTCGCTTTCCCATTCTATACTAATCCATAACTTAATCACACACAACATGCATTTTTCATTTGTATAGAAATAAAATTGGACGAAATTTTTGGATTGATCAGGCTATAGCCTTTGCTAAATTCTTTTCCTTTTTCTTTACAGCTAAAGGAAATAATTGTGTTGTTTAGCAATATTTTGCCCTAAGGTTTCGTTGCTTAATGAAATTTGTAGTAATTAGATAAATAGGTGGTTATCATTCATATAATTGTTATAATCTATTGGGAAAAATGAAAAGAAGGCTACAATAATAAGGAACAAACAATAAGTTTTGTTAATTTTACCAAATAATTTTTGTTAGATCCTTATGTTTTTAGTCAAAATAATTAACTACCATGCACATACCCACAGTCGATGCAAAACCACACATAGCATCTGGAGGAGGTGGCGATGGAGGGTTCATGAAACCTCCACGTCCTCATCCTCGTCCCCATCTACTGCCCATTTTGCATAGCAAAGTTCAGTTTAGTTTCCTTAACATACAAGAAACCCTAACTCCCACTAGAGTATAAGGCCTACAGCCTACTATTAGGTTTAATTTGTATAATTTCATCCTTTCTAACCCTAACTCTCTAGTGGAAACCCATAACCTATAGCTCCCATGTAAGACCTAAAGCCTAGGCTTTGATACCAAACCTGTAATGCCTCAAAATCTATCCTGTAAGCCATTACTATCTACAAACCATCCAACCATAAGAGCAACTAAAAATACCATCAAGTAATAAACCATTCATCCATTTGATAAGGAATAAATACTAAAGAAAATAAAACATTGTAACTTCTCTAACTTAGAATTCAAAACCAAAGAATATCTAGCAGTAGAATAATAAAAACTAGCTAATACATTAATTCATAAAGATCTCTCAAACTCTAAACCAAAAATAGAACAACATTATTCCTCTAAGACAGGATTCACATCTTGATTCTCCAACAGCTTGTAATCAATCTGCTCATCCACATTGACATCCTCTTCTATGTCAAAATCTGTAATTGTGTTGTAGGGGGTGAGCAAAAGCCCGTAGGAAATATCCACATGAAAAATATACCATTTGAATACGAGTCCATAGGAAATATCCACA
This sequence comes from Ilex paraguariensis, assembly GCA_963454935.2. Taxonomy (NCBI): domain Eukaryota; kingdom Viridiplantae; phylum Streptophyta; class Magnoliopsida; order Aquifoliales; family Aquifoliaceae; genus Ilex; species Ilex paraguariensis. The sequence goes on from CAUOFW020000001.1 coordinate 6,836,136, forward strand.
TTGACATCATAAAAAAAGATAACAAGTCTCTTTTGAAAAATAACATATATAACGTTTGAAAGTAAAACAATGACAATTATAATGATCTCAAAAGTACGAACATACAATAAATCAATGAAAGGAATACACATGTTATAAATAAAGCAATCAATAAATAACTCAGTAGCATCATCCCATATTCTCATGTATGTTGGTTGTTTCTCATGAATCTATAAAATGATTCTACTTCGTTCACCCACCACAACCACACAATCTCAATCATTCCCCGCAGGACCAAATTAAAACCACTTTAGTAAGGGCATATACCGTATCCCATGACATTGACAAATCCTTCCCAGAAAAGGTATACCACCCCTCAAGCTCGAGCCTATGTGAACAATAGTGGTTGCTATCACAAACAACAATCCACTACAAGTGTTAGGTAACCATCTCACCCCCACTGGGATAGACTAACCTTTAACACTCTACGGTAACTCTGAAAGGCAATTCAAGTCCGTCACACCCAAACCATACAAGAGATGAAACCAAAAATTTTCTCAACAACCACAATCTTAACAAATCACAATTTTCATTAACAATTCAAGTATCACAATTGTACAATTTTTAATATACTACAATAATAAAGGAAATATAATTTACAAGAGGTCATATCAAGGAATCCTTCACAATTTCGATATTCAAAATTCTAGGATTTTGCCAAAAATCATATTTTTTTTGGAACAAGAACAACTATTAGATGAAAACATAATTTTATCAAGGATAGGAATTTAGAAATCAAGAATTCATGTATTTTTCACAATCAAACATGTATCTACCAACTAGGGTTTTGGAAATTCAAGAACAAGTATTCCTTGAACCAAACATGTATCGAACAACTAGGATTTTGAAAATTCAAGAACAAGTATTCTTTGAACCAAACATGTAGTTCGTTCAAGAACAAGTATTCCAATAATTCATATGTATTTATCATATATTTATCAATAAGATTGAAAACATACAAATATATATACTCTAAGTCTCAATGAAAGAACTCAAGAAGAATCCCCAACCTCGATTCCGTAATTTTGTGTAAAACCTAGCGTGCTTAATCCTTTCCAACGTGAAAATACCCCTTAATCTTGTGTTTCTCCTCTTATATCTTGCTCTCTTAGGCTCTCTAGGGTTAGAAATGTTAAAACAGGGCTAGGAAAGATGTCTTTGGCTATTTATAGCATGAGAAAATAGTCCAATCAGCACAAATCTTATACTTAGAATCGCGACCTCATGTTCGAACCAGAGGCTTGATGTTCGAACATCATTTTGGCTTTCGAACGTTGCTTGCTCCCAATACTTTTGCTTTTCCATTAGAGTTTCTATCAGACATTAAAGTATTGGGACTAACTGTAATTCGAATGGATCCATTCACATTCGAACAGACTCTAATTTTTAGCTGAAATCTCAATGATGGTTTGGACTATTTAGAAGTCGATTTGAAAAAAATTTGAGCAATACACTTTTGTAGCCCTAGAATTCTAGTGTCTATTATATAAATATCAGATCAAACAGACATCACAGTAAAAATTTATGGTCCAAATACTAAGGAAGTGTCAAATTTCTTCCTACCCGAATTCTATCTAATATGTGTTTTAACTCCGAAATACTTCTTGACTTTTAATACACATCCTATTACCTCTCTTAAAGTTTTTATTTCTAACCATACAATCTATATAGCTAATTCTTACTTCATTACATATATGAGCATTATAAAATAATTACATCACTATACAAAGATAAACATGTGGGGATTTACATATCACTCCCATCAACTTCTTTTAGGGAGTCTACTAAAAGGGAAAATTTATGGAAATGAATATTGAAACCTCACACCAACAATTGCTGCAATTATGCCAATCAACACAATTGGCAAGCAAAGAATCATATTTTCCTCCAACATAACAAATAACTAAACTCTCAAAAACATCAAGATAACAAAATGAAATTGTTTAAATACAACAAAATAAACAAAAAAACTCAGAAACATGAAGAGAACATACCCAAATGTGTGTAATGATGGATGTTAATGGCTCAATGAGACATTTTTTTGAATTGTCAAAAACAATTCATCACCAACAAAATTGTCCAAAGGAGAAAATTGAAGGAAATGTATGAATTGAAACTAATTGGTAAATCTGGTCTAGCCTTGCTTCAGTAATTTTATTTGGTTTCAAGTTGTCTTCCATTTCTAGGATTTTAGTTGCATCTTATGAATTTTCTATATCGGGAAACTTTTAATGGTTGTGTCACATGCTTTGGTGGTCCTGGATTGAACTGATGAGGCTAATTCTCTTTTGATATAAATTTAAATCTTGGAAATTACAAAGTAAAATGAATTGTAAATAATTCCAAAGTTATCTACATGGATTTTGAACCCCTCACACTGCTAGTACATAGAGCAATAATATTGTGCAACTAAGATTCTATTAAATGTCTTAAGGTTTATGGAGCAAATTCACTTTTTTGTTTGTTCAGAAACCTCTTTGAAAATTTCATAGTTTATGAAAAATGAAAGTGTTTGTTGGAGGGTTCAGCTGCCCCATCACCCCCCAACAAATCCTTTTTTAATTATATGTCAACAATGAGTCAATGTTGTTCATGCTCACAAAATTGTTCAAAGGAGCAAATTGGGGAACATGTATAAATCAAAACTAATTGGGTGAATCTGGTCTGTGCAAGTTGTGTGTGTGCTCTGGTGTGTGTTTGTATGTGCGTCTATGTTCAACTCTGTGTGTGTGCGATCTATGTTTTTGTATGTGTGTGTGTGTGTGTGCAATTTTTGTTTGTGTATGTGGGATGTTTGTGTGTGTGTGTATGTGTGTGTTTGTGAGTCGCGAGAGAGGGTGCAAGTGGAAAGAAAGAGTATGTAAAACCCAGGAAAATTTAAAACTTAATTAAAAAAAGGAAAAAGGGTAATTCACTGTTATTGTACAAGTTAAAAGCCTAAATATTTCTAAAAATCGGTTGATAAAATGGACCTCACCATTGGGTTTGCATCGCGAAATCTAGCTACCCAGTTAATTTTCGTAAAATTCTGAGATAGTTATATTTTTTTACATTTTACAGTGCGATTAGGCGTCGCACTACTAAAATAAACGTGATCACATTTTATTCGTAGAACCCAAAAAATAATTTAAAGTTAGTTCAATAAAAATTTACTAAACTTAATGCAGGGCGAAATTTAATTAATTCGAAATAAAATTGGATCAAATAAATTGGGATGTGCAAAGCAACGAGGGCCAAGCATTTAAAGGATATTTAAAGGGGGAAAATTTGGTTTTTCTCCCATTATTGGCTAGCATTTATGATAGAGAGAGAGGGAGAGAATAGAGAAAAGTCTTCAACTTCTTCCATCTTCTCTCTTAGATACACGGAGATTCGACCACTGGATCGCTTCAAGCTAAGAATTAAAATTTGCTCTACGTGAGGAGCTATGAAACCATACCAAAGATCGTGCTTTTCTCCAAAGATCTCAAAGATGGGAATTTAGCAATAAGGTTTGGAAGGCTTGATTTGGGTTGTTTGGGATTCTACTATGTGGGCTTACGCTACGAAATGTAAGGTTCCCTCGTATTTAGATTTAATTCCAACCTATGGTTTTGATATGGAATGAGTAGGGTGATAGAGATGAATTTTCATGTATTGGCTCACACCTGTTGCAGCTATAATATGAAAATTTGGTATAAGAAAATGTTAAAACCATTTCTTGTTTGATTTGGGTTTGATGAAAGTTTTTGAATTGGATTTGATGAAGTTCCGTAGGTATGCTATGTGTTTACATTTTATGTCTACTATGTGTCTGATAAAATGCTTAGAAATTTAGGTATGTTAATTTGATTGATATCACATGTGACTTGCTTGAGCATATTGTGAAAAATGGACATGTTTGTTATATTCTCTATGATGTGGTGAACATAAATATATGAATTACAATTATAGATTTTAATTACATGTGAAAGGTTAGCATCACATTCATGGGTATCTAGTATGAGTGTGGGTATGCATGCATATTTTTAATCAAACACCATTCTTGATGGGTTGATACATGGGCTTAGGAAAGTTGGGCCTACTCTAATTGAGTTGTATGAGTTTGCATTGAAAAATGTGTTAGAATTAATAACAAAGGCTAGATTTTCCCTCGGGTGCAAAATTCGATAATTTTCGATACACATTCCCATTGGAATTTAGTTCATAAAGTGTGTCGGTATATGCGGAACCACTGGTGGAAGTCCATAGATGCCGTGTCGATTATGTGACCATTGGTGGAAGTCCATAAATACCTATTCCAAGAAAGACACAAAATTTTTATAAAATAGTCATTGGATGTCTAACATCAATGGAGGAAACTTGGAATGCTCGGATGCATACACATGGCATAACATGTGTTATGGGAGTCGGTGAGGCACGGGTTGCATTGCATGTGTGAGTTCTCATCTCATAGCATTACATGAAATTGTGGCATTCATTTATTCAATATATGTTTTTGAATGAATGGTTGACATGCTGATTTGCATATTAAATTTCATATACTTCTAGGTTGGGGGGTGATCTCCATAGGAGATACTCTATTGAGCGTGGCTCGCCCTTTATGGGAATATATTTCAAGTGTTGGACTAGTTTTCACTGACAGCCCTCACTTGGGTCTGTGTTGACGACAGAGTCGGGCTGTGGCTCTTGAATTACATTTTGTAGTCCCTTGTAGACATTTACATTTGGCATTGTATAAATTATTATATAAAACTTGTATTTTGATCAAGGAATATAATGGGACTTTATTTAAAAATATTCTTTTGTAAATCAATGAATGTGGATATTGGTATTCAATGTTTATATTAATTGAATGATGATGTTGGGACTCGGTGTGGTTAGTGGTTAGGATTACACATGTTGTGTGTGTTGGGTAGAGCTCCCCGTACGAAGAAGACTTTGTTCGATTTTTTTTTAAGTTATGGACCCCGGTGAATGGGGTATTACTATGTGTTATCGGGTTAAGCAGTATCATAGTTCATTCTGTGGATTGATGGGTAATAAGCGGGTAAATTAGGGCTTTTAGAAATTGGGGTGCCATAGATTTATATCAAAGCATAGGCATTAGGTCTTATATGGGCCTTATGGGAAGTGAGTTTATCATGTTCCATTGTAAGCATGAAAATGTTTAAAGTTGATTGTGTAGTTTAGGCTTTGATAACCGTCACAACTTAGTATCAAAGTCTAGGTTCTCGAAATACCTAGGGCTTGTGGGGGCTTGGGTCTAAGCCATTGCATCCATTGTGCATTGCATGTTCTTTATTATTTTTTAAGTGTATGAATATATGTATGCTTGAACTTGAGGGATATGAAAAACTTAAGTGAACTTATAGCCTTAGTAATGGAAAAAGGAAGAAAGAAGAACTTGAGTAAAAAGGGAAAAAAGGGGACTACGTTCGAACGCCAACCACGTAAGTTGCTCCTAGTACTTCTACAAAAGTCTCAGAAACTCTACAAGGACTTGCATACTTGGACTTAAGTATGTTCGAACGCCATCCCACGTTCGAACGTTACTTGCTGCTAGTATTTCTTCTGCAGAAAAACTTAGAAAGTCTGTAGGGACCAAGATACTGGGAGCCCCAGCTCATTTGAACGCCATCCCACGTTCGAATGTCATTAGGTTCAGTACTTTTGTAGAATCTCAGAAACTCTATAGAGGTTGAGATACTGTGACCTTAGTACGTTTGAATGCACAATTCATGTTAAAACTTAAGACCGTTAGAACACTAAACCTCATTCGAACGTGATTGTTTGTTATTTAAAATCTTTAATTGAAGTTAATCAGCTTACATGTCCCCTTACTACATCATCGTACCCTTGTGATATATTTTATGATGTTTTTGAGGTTGTTAACTGTCTAAGGCACTAAGTTAGGGCCATTGTATCTTATAATTTAGATGGCAACAAGAGGAAAAGGACATTGAAATGGTTGAGGGCGTGGGCAGAATAACCAACCACCACTGGCCTTTGACTAACAAGCTTTCATGGAGGCTATGGGAGCAATGAAGGCTACCTTTACAAAAGCTAGCGCCAACATGGGCCACGGAGGTTAGAGCAACCTTCACAAGTTTAAAGCACATAAGCCACCAACCTTTATGGGTGGGGTGGATACAATGGTGACGATCATTGGTTTGAACAAGTGGATAAGATCTTGGAGGCTATGGAGATCACATCCGATACCACCAAAATAAGACTAGCAATATTTTAACTTGAAGGAGAGGGCCATCTGTTGTGGACTTGGGGAAAGGCCTCAAAGAATATTGGAGTAATTACTTGGGAAGGGTTCTCTAAGCTCTTCGTGGGCAAATATTTTCTGTTTGCTCTTCGGGAAGTGAAAGCCCAAAAATTTCTAAACTTGAAGTAAAAGACCATGATGATGATGTAATACATGGCAAAGTTCACCAAGTTGGCCTATTTTTTTTATGATTACGTGGCCATTGACTTGCCCAAAGTGAAAATATTTGAGGATTGCTTGAAGTTGTCCATTCGAGGGATGATTGTGGGCCATCCTCTACAAAGACTTAGACTTGTTGGTTGAGATGGCCATGACTATTGAGAGGGAGGTTGACGATGCAAAGAGTATCCAAGAGGCCGGAGTCAAGGATAAGAAGAAGGAGGGTCAGTCTTCTTCTACTAGTTCGGGAAAAAATAAAGAACATCTACCCCACATATATCACAAGGGCCAAGGATATCAAAGCCAAGATCAAGATCAATCCTCCTATAATGGGAGAAATTTTAGGACTCCCTATCAGACTGACCAGAAGACTTCCTACATATGTCACCAGCTGGGCCACTTGAAGCGGGATTGTCCTTAGAGACAGGGATCTCAGGGTTACAGTACATCTAAGTCCTAGTCCTCTGCTGGGCCCCCACAGATGTTTTATATTCGACCCTATCTCACCATAGGCCAAGGGAACTAGTATCAGTACTAAGCTGCAGGGTAGGTTCCTACCACTTCACATGCGGGGAATCTGCAATCAAGCTAGATGGGCCAGTGTGTGGGTCGAGGCGTGGGACAGGGCATGCTGGTAAGGACTTTAAGGGCTTATGAAGGAGTCTTCGCCGTCACTTCTCAAGCTGAGTTGGTGGATCAGTTGATGATTAAGGGTACATTTCTACTCTCTTGTTTATGGGCACGGGTGTTATTTGATTCAGGTGCATCTCATTCATTCATTTCTAAATCTTGTGTGAAAGATTTGGGCTTAGAGATTGAGACTTTGGAGGAGTCATTGCATGTGAATTCTCCCATAGGAGCTATGGTTTGTATTGTTAAGATATGTTGGGGATGTCAGGGATTCAACTCACGGTGGACCTTGGGGTCATGGACATTTCGGGTGTTGACATCATCCCTAGGATGGATTAGTTGGTGGCACACCAAGTCGTCATTGATTGTGATCCAAAAAGGGTCACTACTTATACACCAAAGGGTGTCTGTTTTAAGTTTTAGGGAGAAAAACACAATGTTTTACCCTAAGTTGTATATAACTCTCGTTGGCATGGACAATTGATGGGTTGGCTAGCGAGTCTTACCTGTGACGAGGATTTAAGACAGGAGTTGGGTCTACCTCGGGTAGTTTGCAAGTATGTAGATTTTTTTCCAGATGAGTTACTAGGATTGCCTCCACATTGGGATGTAGACTGCACCATTGAGTTACAACTTGATGTATCACCTATTTTCATGACACTGTGTAGGATGGCACTTGCAAAGTTCCAAGAACTAAAGGTCCAGTTACAAGAACAATTAGTCAAAGGCTTTATTAGGTCGAGTACCTCACCTTGGGGTGCTATGGTGTTATTAGCCAAGAAGAAGGATAGGCTATGTATTGACTACTAATGGTTGAATCATAACATTATTAAGAACAAGTACCCACTGCCAAGGATCGATGATCTTTTTGATCAACTGAGAGGGACACGAGTTTACTCCAAGATAGATCTACGCACGAGATACCATCGGTTGAGGATTAGGGAGGCTGATATCCCTAATATGGCGTTTAGGACACGGTATAGATATTTTGAGTTTATTGTTATGCCTTTTGGCTTGACGAATGCCCCGACAGCTTTCATGGACCTTATGCATAGGGTCTTTCAATCCTATTTAGATCAATTTTTCATAATCTTTGTTGATGATGTTTTGATCTACTCTAAGTCTAAGGACGAGCATTAAGGTCACTAGAGGATCATTCTCTAGACCTTGATAGACCATCAATTGTACGCCAAGGTTAGCAAATGCAAATTTTGGTTGATAGAGGTGAAATTTTTGGGACATGTGGTTTCTGCTTTAGGTGTATCAGTTGACCAGGAGAAGGTAGAGGCCATTATTAGTTTGGGGAGGCCAAAGTCAATTTTCAAGGGGAGATTCATCGAGGACTTCTCCTAATTAGTAGCCCATATGACAAGACTTACGACAAAATAAATCTAGTTTCAGTGGGATGACTCATGTGAGAAGGCATTCCAAGAGCTTATGAGGAAGCATACTTCAGCTCCTATTCTTATAGTGCTAGAGAGGAGACAGAGGTATATAGTGTATTGTAATACCTTGAAGAATGGATTGGGATGTGCGCTGATGTATGCCGGGAGAGTAGCTGCTTATTGTTCTTAAAAATTAAAAAATCATGAGCAGAACTACTCTACACACAACATGGAGTGCAGTTTGAGGTATTTTTGAACCATAAGAATATGAAGTAAATCTTCACACATTGGTACCTCAACATGAGGTAGCATAGGTGGATGGAGTACTTGGAGGATAGTGACTTCACTTTGCATTACCATCTTTGTAAGACAAATATGGTGGCCGATGCACTCAGTCCGAAAGTCCAAGGAGTCTTAGCTAGTATAGTTTGCCATGAGTGGCAGATACTCGAGACTATGGGACAGTTTGGGCTACACTATAGGGATCAGGCTCAAGATATTTTGGGTAGTTTGGTGGCTACACCTTGCTTACTGAATACGATAATCGAGTCCTAAGAGAGGACACAGAGATATTGTTCATCAGGGACCAGGTATGGTCGAGTAAAGGTGATGAGGGTTAGACCATTCATGTTGATGGTAGTCTTAGATTCAGGGGAAGGGTTACGGCTCCCTAGTCTGCGGATCTAAAAGAGGATATCTTCATGGAACTTCATTGCTCAGATTTTGCAGTGCACCCTAGAGGAACGAAGATGTACCATGATCTTCACCATCAGTATTACTAGAGTGGGTTGAAGAGACATGTAAGAAACTTTGTTAGTAGATGTCCCATGCGTCAGCAAGTTAAGGTTGAGCACTAGAGACTAGCGGGGTTGCTCTAGCGTTTGGAGGGGGCTGAGTGAAAGTGGAAACACATCACTATGGATTTTATGACCCACCTACCACGGATTTTGCTTGAGCATGACACGAAATAGGTGATCCTGGACTAGCTTACAAAATTAGCACACTTTTTGCCTATGCGGATGACCTTCACACTGGAGGAATTCTATAGATTACATATACAAGAGATAGTTCGATTGCACGGGGGTACCAGTATCTATAGTATCGGATTAGGATCCCAAGTTCATGACTCATATCTAGGAGAGTATCAGCGAGTTATGGGGACACAGTTGATGATGAGTATAGCTTTTCATCTCTAGACGAACAGTTAGTCAGAGAGGACCATCTAGATTTTTGAGGACATGTTTCGGGTATGTGTGGTTGACCTCAAGGGTAGTTGGGAGGAACACTTATCCATAGTCGAATTCATCTACAATAATAGTTACCAGGCGATCATACATATGACACCTTATAAGACACTTTATAGGAAGCTGTGCCATTCTCTAGTGTGTTGCATAGAGGTTGGAGAGGTACCCTCCATGGGTCCGAAGGACATTATACGAAAGTGGCTTCTTATGGTTCATAGCTAAAAGAAGAACTACGCCGATAGGTGACAGAGACCTATGGAGTTCGAGGTTGGAGATCACGTTTTCTCGAACATTATTTCCAAGAAGGGGTTGGTCAAGTTTGAGAAGCAACGAAAGATGTTGTTGAGATGTATTGGGGCCTTTGAGGTACTTGAGAGGTTGATATAGTTGTTTACTGGTTGGTGTCACTACCAAATCTATCAAGCGTTCATGCGGTATTCCATATCTCTCTGCTCTTGAAGTACACTATGGATCCTACACATGTGGTGAATTGGGATAAGTTGATTGTTAATATAAATGGGACCTTCGAGGAAGAACCAATATGTATCATGGATAATTGAAATAAGTTTTTATGTAACAAGACTGTAAGGCTAGTGAAGGTGATGTAGTAACATAGTGGTATGGAGAAAGCGGCATGATAGCGTGTAGACACTATTTGCAATGCCTATTCGTTCATGTTTGAGGATGGAGGTACATTTCTTATGGTCATAGAGTTGCATATGACTTGTTTCATTTTCATTTTGTATATGTGTATGTGTATAATTTTGGGAACGAAATTCTTGTAAGGGGGAAAGAAACTAAAACTCATAAAAATTAAAACTTAATTGAAAAGGAAAAAATGGTAATTAGTCGTTATGATACGAGTTCAAGACCTAAATTTTTCTACAATTCAGATGATGAAAAAGACCTCACCATTAGATTCGTGTCACAAAATCTAGTTGTTCAGTCAATTTTTTAAAATTCTAAGATAGTCGAATTTTTACGTTTTACGATGCGATTGGACATTGCTTGACTAAAATAAATCATTTAAAGTTAGTTCAATAAAAATATACTGAACATAACGCGGAGCAATATTTAATTGATTTAGAATACAATTAGATTAGATAAATCGGGATGTGTGGCACAACAAGGACCAAACATTTAAATGGTATTTAAAGGAAAAAATCTGATTTTCCCCCATTCTTGGCCAACATTTCTGAGAAAGAGAGAGAGAGAGAGAGAGAGAGAGAGAGAGAGAGGTCTTCAACTTCTTCCATCTTCTCTCTTAGATCTAAGAAGATCTGGCCGTTGGATCTCTTCGAGCAAAAAATTAAAGTTGCTTTACGCAGCGAGAGCTATGCAAACATACCAATGACATGCTTTTCTCCGAAGATCTCAAAGATGTGAATTTAGCACTAAGGTTTGGAAGGCTTGATTTGGGTTGTTTGGGAATCTACTATGCGGGCTTACGCTACAAAAGGTAGGGTTCCCTCCTATTCAGATTTAATTCCAACCTAGGGATGTGATATGTAATGGGTATGATAATAGAAATGAATTCTCATGTATTAGCTCACACCTAGTGTAGCAAAAATATGAAAAAATGGGTATGAGAATATGTTAAAATCATTTTTTGTTTGATTTGGGTTTGATGAAATTGCTTCAATTGGATTTGATGAATTTGCTTGGGTATGCTATGTGTTTACCTTTTATGCCTACTAAGTGTTCAATAAAATGCTTAGAAATTCAAGTATGTTAATTTGATTGATATCACATGTAACATGTTTAGGAATATTATAAAAAATGGACATGTTTGTTATATGCTCTATGATGTGATGAGAATAAAGATATGAATTACAATTATACATTTTAATTACATGTGCATGGGTGGCATCACATTTATGGGCATCTAGTATGAATGGGGGTGTGTGTGCAAGTTTTTAATCAAACACCATTATTGGTAGGTTGATACGTGGGCTCGAGAAGGTTGAGCCTAGTTCAAATTGAGTCACACTGGTTTGCATTGAAAAACATGTCGGGATTAACAAGAAGAGCTAGATTCTCCTTTGGATGCAATACTTGATAATTTTGGATACACATTCCCATTTGTATTAAGTCTATTGAGTGCGTCGGTGTATGCAAAATCATTGGTGGAAGTCCATAGGTTTTGTGTCAGTTAGGTGATCGTTGGTGGAAGTCCATAAATACTTACCCCAAGAAAAACACAAGATTTTTATAAAATATTCATTGGATATCTAACATCAATGGCATGCTTAGAATGCTTGGATGCATACACATGACATAACATGTGTTATAGGAGCCGGTGGGGCTCTGGTTGCATTGCTTGCATGAGTTTTCATCTCATGGCATAGGATGGAACTGTGGCATTCATTATTAAATTTATGTATTTGAATGAATGCTTGACATGATGATTTGCATGTGATATTTCATATACATTTGTATTTTGGGTGATCTCCATTGGAGATACTCTATTAAGCGTGGCTTACACTTTATGGTAATATATTTTAGGTGTTGGATAAGTTTTCGCTGACAGCCCTTACTTGGGCCTATGTTGACGACAGATTCAGGTTGTGGCTCTTGAATTACTTTTTATAGTCCCTTTTAGCCAGTTACATATGGCCATGTATAAATTATGTACAATACTTGTATTTTGACAAAGACATGTAATGTGAGTCTTTTGGACAATATTTTTTTGTAAATCAATGAATGTGGATTTTGGTATTCAAATTTATGTTGATTGAATGATGATGTTGGGACTCGGTGTGGTTAGCAGTTAGGATTGCAGAGGTTGTGTGTGTTGGGTAGAGCTCCCCGTACAAAGGAGATTCTGCCCAAATGTTTTTTAAGTTATGGACTCCTGTGAATGGGGTATTACTGCGTGTTATCGGGTTAAACGGTATCATAGATTATTCAGTGAGTTGATGGGTGATCAACGGATAAATGGGGACTCTCAAAAAATTGGAGTATTATAGCTCGGTATCAGAGCATAGACATTAGGTCTTATATGGGCCTTGTGGCAATTAAGTTTATCATCTTCCATTGTAAGCGTGAAAAGGTTTAAAGTTGATGGTGTAGTTTAGGCTCTGATATCCATCACAACTTGGTATCAGAGCCTATGTATTTGAAATACCTAGTGCTTGTAGGGCATGAGTTTAGGTCATTGCATCCATTGCGCATTACATGTTCTTTGTTATGTGTTAAGTGTATGAATATATGCATGCTTGAACATGAGGGATATGGAAAAACTTGAGGGAACTTATAGCCTTATGATTGGAAAAAGGAATAAAGAAGCACTGAAGTAAAAGGGAAAAGAAGGGGACTATGTTCAAATGCTAACCACGTTTGAACATAAGTTGCTCCTAGTACTTCTGCAGAAGTCTCAGAAACTCTGCATGGACTACAATACTGGGACTTAAGTATGTTTGAATACCATCCCACTTTCGAATGTTACTTGCTTCCAATACTTCTTCTACAGCAAACTCAAAAAGTCTACAAGGACCAAGACACTGGGACTGTAGCTCATTCGAATGCCATCCCACGTTTGAACATCATTAGCTCCTAGTACTTTTGTAGAATCTTAGAAACTCTAGAAAGGCTACGATATTGTGACCTTAGTACATTCGAATGCACAATTCACCTTCGAATGCTAAAGTCTCATTAATATGTGACTGTTTGTTGTCTAAAAGTTTTAATTGAAGTTTAAAACCAACTCGCATCTCCCCTTACTGCATCATCGTACCCTTGTGATATATTTTATGATGTTTTGAGGTTGTTAACGGTCTAGGGCACTAAGTTAGGGTCATCGTATCTTATGTTTTAGATGGCAAGAATAGGAAGAGAACAACAAAACGACAAAGGAGATGGGTGGAGTAACCAACCACCACCACCGGCCTTTGACCAACAAGCCATAATGGAGGCTATGGGCACAATGACAGCTTCCTTTGCACAAGCCAGCACCAACATAGGCCACGAGGCTCGAGTAACCTCTAAAAGTTTAAGGCAAATAAGCTACCAACCTTTATGGGAGGGGCATATCCGATAGTGGCTGATCATTGTTTCCAACAAGTGGATAAGATCTTGGTGGCTATGGAGATCACATCCGATGCCACCAAAATAAGACTAGCAATGTTCCATCTTGTGTTAGAAGACCATTTATGGTTGACTTGGGCAAAGGTCTCAAAGGATATTGAGGCTACTTGGGGAGGGTTCTGTGAGCTCTTTATGCACAAATATTTCTTGTCGGCTCTTTGGCAAGTGAAAGCCCAGAAATTTCTAGACTTGAAGTAAGGGACCATAACGGTGATACAATACATGGCAAAGTTCACCAAGCTAGTCCATTTTACCGATGATTACGTGGCCACGGACTTGGCCAAAGTGAGGAGATTTGAGGACGGCTTGAAGTTATCCATCCAGGGAAAAATTGTGGGCTATCCCTTACAAGACCTAGACCTGATGGTTGAGATAACCATGACTATTTAGAGGGAGATTGATGATGCAAAGAGTACCTGGGAGACTGGAGCCAATGACAAGAAGAAGGAGGGTTAGTCCTCTTTTACTAGCTCAGGAAGAAGCAAAAGATATCTAGCCCACATGGATCACAAGGGAAAGGTCAAGGATACCAAAACGAAGGGTAAGATCAATACTCCCAAGGTGGGAGAAATTTCAGGGCTCCTATCATTGTGGCAAGAAGACTTGCTAATTATGTCACCAGTCGGGCCACTTTAAGCAGAATTGTCCTAAGAGATAAGGATCCCAGGGTTACGGGACATCTCAGTCCCAGTCCTCAATGGGGCCTACACAAATGTTTTATATTCCTTTCTATCCCACCATGGGCCAAGGGAATCGGTATCAATACCTGGTTGTGGGGTAGGTTTCTACCACTTCACGTGTAGGGACTCCACAATCAGGCCAGATGGGCAATGGTATAGGTCGAGGCTGGGGACAAGGCTTACAAGTAGGGACTTTAGGGGCCTAGGGATGAGTCTTCCCTATCATTTCACAAACTGAGCCAGTGGATAAGTTGGTGATTCAAGGTACATTTCTACTCTCTTTTTTATAGGCACAAGTATTATTTGATTCAGATGCATCTTAGTCATTCATTTTTGCATCTTGTGTGACAGATTTGGGCTTAGAGGTTGAAACCTTAGAGGAGCCATTGCATATGAATTATCCCCTAGCTTCTAGGGTTTGCATTGATAAGACATGTCGAGGATATGAGTTAAAGATCTAGGGGAATCAACTCACAGTGGACCTTGAGGTCATTGACATATAAGAGTTTGACATCATTCTTGGAATGGATTGGTTGGCAGCACACCGAGTCATCATTGCTTGTTGTCAGAATATGATCACTATTTATACACCAAAGGGTTTCTATTTCAAGTTTTAGGGAGAAAAGCACAATACTTTAGCCTAAGCTATGTATGACTCTTGTTGGAATAGACAATTGATTGGTTGGCATACGAGCCTTACCCTTGAGGAGGAGGTGAGACATGAGTTGGGTTTACCTTGGGTAGTTTGCGAATATGTAGATGTTTTTCTAGATAAGTTACTGGGATTACCTCCATATCAGGATGTAAACTTCACCGTTGAGTTATAACACGGTACATCCCATATTTCCATAACACTACTTAGGATGACACCTACAGAGTTGCAAGTGCTAAGGGTCCAGTTACAAGAGCTATTAGACTAGGGCTTTATTAGGTCGAGTATCTCACCTTAGGGTGGTCTAGTACTATTTTTCAAGAAGAAGATCAGGACCCTTAGGCTATGTATTGACTATCGACAGTTGAATTTGGTCATTATTAAGAACAATTACCCATTGTCAAGGATCGATGATCTTTTTGATCAACTGAGAGGGGCACATGTCTACTTCAAGATTGATCTGCATATGGGACACCATCATTTGAGGATTAGGGAGATCGATATCCCTGAGACTACATTTAGGACACGGTATGGACATTTTGAGTTTACCGTTATGCCCTTTGGCTTGACGAATGCCCCGACAGCATTCATGCACCTTATGCATAGAATTTTTCAACCTTATTTAGATCAGTTTGTCGTAGTCTTTATTCATGACTTCCTAATTTACTCCAAATCTGAGAAGGAGTATGAGGGTTTCTTAAGTTTCTTTCTCCAGGCCTTAAGAGACCATCAATTGTATGTCAAATTCAATAGATGTGAATTTTGCCTGACAGAGGCAAAATTTTTAGGACATGTGATATCTGATTCGGGTGTATCGGTTCACCCGGAGGAGGTAGAGGCCGTAATGAGTTAGGAGAGGCCAAAGTCAGTTTTTGAGATATATAGTTTCATTGGATTAGCGGGGTACTGTTAGAGATTCATCAAGGACTTCTCCCAATTAGTAGCCCCTATGATGAGACTTGTGAGAAAGGAAGTTTGGTTTCAATGGGATGATTTATATGAGAAGGCATTCTAGGATTTGATGAGGAGGCTAACTTCAGCTCCTTTTCTTATAGTGCTAGAGAGGGGACAAAGATATATAATGTATTGTGATACCTCAAAGGATGGACTGCGATGTGTTCTGATGTAGTCCAGGAGAGTATTTACTTATGGTTCTTGACAACTAAATAATCACTAGCAGAACTACCCTACACACCACATGGAGTTGGCAGCTATTGTCTTTGCCTAGAAGGCATGGTGCCACTATCTATACGGGGAACAATTTGAGGTATTTTTGGATCACAAGAGTCTGAAGTTCATCTTCACACAACAGGACCTCAACATGAGACAGCGTAGATTGATGAAGTACTTGGAGGATTATGACTTCACTTTGCATTACCATCTTGGTAAGGCAAATGTGATGGCCAATGTACTCAGCAGGAAGTCATGAGGAGTCTTGGCTAATATAGCTTCCTAGGAATGGCAGATGCTCAAGGTTGTGGGATAGTTCGAACAATACTATAGGGATCAAACTTAGGGCATTTTGGGCAGTCTGGTAGCTACACCATCCTTACTGAGTAGGGTAATCGAGTCCTTGGGGGAGATACAAAGATATTGTCCATCAAGGACCAGGTATAGTTGGTTACAAGTGATAAGGGCTAAGTCATTCACATTGATGGTAGTCTTAGATTTAGGGAAAGGATTATGGTTCCCTAGTCTATGGATCTAAGATAGGAGATCCTCAGGGAGTTTCATTACTCCCATTTTGTTATGCACCTTGGTGGAACAAAGATGTACCATGATCTTCGCCCTTAGCATTACTGGAGTGGGATGAAGAGACATGCAAGAGACTCTGTCAATAGATGTCCCATGTGTTAGCAGGTTAAGGCCGAGCAACAAAGACCAACAAGATTACTCTAACCTTTGGAGGTGGCTGAATGGAAGTGGGAACACATCACTATGAATTTTGTAAACCACTTACCACAAACTTTGCATGTGCATAATGCAGTACGGGTGACTATAGACTAACTTACGAAATTGACATACGTTTTGGCTTGTGGTGACCTTCAAATTGGAGGAATTCTATAGATTATATATATGAGAGATAGTTTGATTGCACGGGGTACTCATATTTACAGTATCGAATTAGGATCCCAAGTTCATAGCTCATTTCTAGGAGAGTTTTTAGCGGGCTATGGAGATACAGTTGATGACGAATACAACTTTTCATCTCCAGACAGACGATCAGTCAGAGAGGACCATTCAGATTTTAGAGGACATGCTTTGGACATGCGTTCTTGATCTCAAGGGTAGTTGGGAGGAACATTTAGCCATAGTGAAATTTTCCTACAACAATAGTTACTAGGTGAACATATAAATAAGACGTTTTGAGACACTTTATGGAAGGTCATTTTGTTCTCCGTTGTGTTGGAAGAAGGTTAGAGAAGGACCCTCCACGAGTCTGAACTTGATTAAGGACACCTCAAAGAAGGTGCGCATTATACGAACTTGAGTTTGGGTTGTTTGACATTCTATGATGTGGGCTTACGCTACAAGAGATAGGATTTCCTCCTATTTAGATTTAATTCCAACCTCTGGTTGTGATATGAAATGGGTAAGGTGATAGAGATGAATTCTCGTGTATTATCTCACACCTAGTGTAGCTAAAATATGAAAAATAGGTACGAGAATATGTTAAAACCATTTCTTGTTTGAATTGGGTTTGATGAAATTGCTTGAATTATATTTGATGAAGTTGCTTGGTTATGTTATGTGTTTACATTTTATGCCAACTAAGTGTACAATAAAATGCTTAGAAATTCAAGTTAATTTGATTGATATCACATGTAAGTGTTCAATAAAATGCTTAGAAATTCATGTTAATGGACATGGACATATTTAGGTGTGCATGCACATGTTTTTTATATGTGTGGAAAAAGGAAAATGGACATGTTTTTTATATGCTCTATGATGTGATGAACATAAAGATATGAATTGCAATTATACATTTTAATTACATGTGAATGGGTGGCATCACATTTATGGGCATCTAGCATGTGTAGGTGTGCATGCATGTTTTTTAATCAAACACCATTCTTGGTGAGTTGACACGTGGGTCTGGGAAGGTTGGGCCTAGGTCTAACTAAGTCACATGAGTTTGCATTGAAAAACGTGTGAGAGTTAGTAAGAAAGGCTAGATTCTTCCTCAGGTGTAAAATCCGGTAATTTTGGATACGTTCTCCCTTTGATATTGAGTTCATAAACTATGTCGATGTACGCGGAATCGTTGGTGGAAGTTCATATATGTTGCATTGGTTAGGTGACTGTTGGTGGAAGTTCATAAATACCTTTGCCAAGAACGACACAAGATTTTTATAAAATATTCATTGGATGTCTAACATCAATGGTGGGGGCTTGGAATGTCTAGATGCATACGCATGGTATATCATGTGTTTTGGGAGCCAGTAGGGCTTAGGTTCATTATATGTGTGAGTTCTCTCTCATGGCATGTCATAGAATTGTTGCATTTATTTATCAAATTTATGTCTTTGAATGAATTCTTGAATGATGATTTGCATGTGACATTTCATATACATCTAGGTTGGGGGGTGATCTCCATAAGAGATGCCCAATTGAGCGTGACCCACCCTTTATGAGAATATATTTCAAGTATTGGATAGGTTCCTATTGATGGCCCTCACTTGGGCCCATGTTGATGACAAAGTTGGGCTGTGGCTATTGAATTACATTTTTGTTGTCCCTTGTAAACATTTACATTTGGCCATGTATAAATTATGTACAAAAGTTGCATTTTGACAAAAGCATGTAATGTGACTCTTTTGACCAATATTCTTTTATAAATCAATGAATGTTGATGTTGGTATTCCATGTTATATTGGTTAAATGATGAGGTTGGGACCTAACGTGGTAAGTGGTTAGGATTGCACAGGTTTTGTGTGTTGGGTAGAGCTCCCCGTACAAAGGATACTCTGCCTAGATTTGTTTAAGGTATAGACCCCGGTGAATGGGGTATTACTACGTGTTATCAGGTTAAGGGGTATCACAAGTTATTTCGCAGGTTGATGAGTAATCCATGGGTTAATCTAGACTCCTGAAAATTGGGGCATCACGGAGAGAGAGAAGAGAGAGAAATAGAGGAACCTAAGCGGCCATGGTAGAGGATCGGCTGGGTTGGGTGAGAAATGACCATGGCAAAGGAACGATTGTTGAAGCCATGGTAGAGATAAAGATAGAGAGAGAGAGAGAGGACGCTTGGGGTGGCGTGTATGTGTAGCTAAAATTGGGTGGGATTTGGATTTTGAATGGGATGGATTGTGAACTATTGGATTTAGTTAGATGGGTTTATATGAGATTTAGGTCGTTTATCCAAAATTCAATAAAATACTAGTTGTTCTTCTACTTTTCTATATTTGGAGGGTTGATTTCAATTTGAAAAGTTTGAAATCACCTTCATCTTATTATTATAGATTTCATAAACTGTATAATTAACACCAATTTCAATGAAATTTCAACTATTATCAAAATAACCCAATTTTTTTATAACTATAGCATTTCAATCAAAATACAATTAAATCAAACTTCAACACATTTCATACAATCAAGAAATAAAATGTCATAAATAAAAAAAAAAAAGGTCTATAACATTCGATCAAAATACCACCAATAACTTTAATAGTAATGAAAAAAATAAACATCCAATTTGGAAAAACCCTAATATTCAAAAACCATCAACTCAATATCTCATTCTATGAAAGTAACACTCATTTCAATCAAAATAACCCTAACATTCAATCGTAAACCTAACTTCCAATTACAAAACCCAATGTTATAAAATTAGCATCCAATTTAATTTAAGTAACAAACAAATTTCATACGAGTATCATTGGACCAAAGATCCATTTATACAAATTTCATACGACTAACAACTATAACATTCAATAATAACTTTACAATCCCAATTTGAAAATCCTATTCTTAAAAATATAACATTCAAAAAACCTAAAACAGTGAAAATCCCAACGATGTTTGCGTGTGTTGGTGGGGGGGGGGGGAATTCAATAGTGTGTTATATGAAAAGTATTATCAATTAACACACAATCTTATAAACATATTTCATAACTTAAAAAAAACAAAGAGTTTGTGAATAACCCTAGCCCTAACAAATGAATCTCAAATTAATCAAGTCCCTGTAAAAACCTATTTCATACTAATTGGCACACAATCTCTAAAATGATGGAAGTAAAATAAAGTAACTCGCAATCTTAATGTAAATAACCCTAAAATTCATCAAATAAAGTCACTATAAACCTATTTCATATTAAAATAAAAATCAAATTAAAATTTCACAAACTATATTCAACACCCAAATTAAAAACCCAGTTTGAAAATAAATTAGCATACAAAATGAACACTCAATAATGATCAACTCAACATCCATTCCATCCATCCTAACATTCGTAATAAAAAAAAAACCTATTTCATAGTATAAAAAAATGAATTGAAATTTCATAACAAACCTATTTCATCAAAACTATAAACCTATTTCATAATAAAACAAAACAAAATGAAAACGCCCAAATTAAAAACCCAAATGAAATTTTATAATAAACCTATTTCATCTTAACTACAAACCTATTTCATAATCAAAAAAATAAATTGAAAATACCCAAATTAATCACCAAAATTAAAAATACCCAAATTAAACACATTAATTAAAAATAGCCAAATCAAACACACAAACATTCAATGACCCAAATTAAGTGTGCGTTGTGTGTGTGTGTCTGTGTGTGTATTTTGTGTTTGTGTGTGTGTTGTTGGGTTCGTGTGTGTGTGTGTATCATGAGAGAGAGGAAGAGAGAGAGAGAGAGAGAAAGAAAGAGAGGTGTGCCTAGGCTATGTGAGAGGAACCATGGCAGGGAGAGGGAACCAAGGAGGAGGGTTGTGCTGCTGGTTTAGCCATGGCAGATGAGAGAGAGAGACAAAGAAAGAGAGATAGAGAGGTGTGCTGCTGGTTTAACTGGCGTGTGTGGGTTGTGTGTTATGGAATCGAGGTGGCGTGTGTGTGGGGTTAAAATGGGAGGGATTTGATATTTGTATGGGATGTATTGTGAGGCTTTGGATTAAGTTGGAAGAATTGGGATTAAATCTGCGCCATTCTAGTCCTTTCCCAAATGAATGAAAATTGGATTAAATTTTGAAGTAAAAATGGATTTAAAATTGTCTCAATCTTACTAGTATAGATTTTATTATTTTAAAAAAGGAAGAGTTTTTGAATAACCCTAACAAATGAATCTCAAATTAATCAAGATCCTATAAAAACATATTTCATACAAATTGGCACACAATCTCTAAAATATGGAAGTAAAATAAAGTAACACACAATCTTAATGGAAATAACCCTAACATTCATCAAATCAAGACACTATAAACCTATTTCATAATTAAAAGAAAAATCAATGGAAAATTTCGCAAACTATATTCAACACCCAAATTAACAATCGAATTTTAAAATAAATTAACCTACAAAATAAACACTAAATATTAATCAACTCAACATCCATTTCATCCATCCTAACATACATAATTAAAAAAAAAAACTTATTTCATAACAAAACTAAACAAAATTGAAAACACCCAAATTAAAAACACCCAAATCAAACACACAAACATTCAAAAATCAAAATTAAGTTGTTGCTTTTATGTGTACGTTGTGTATGTGCAGCTTTGTGTGTGTGTTTTGTGTTTGTGTGGGTATGTGCATTATCTGCTAGCGTGTGTGGGTGTGTATGTGTTTGCATGAGCTCTGTGTGTTTTAGCAATTATGTGTGTGTCATTAGAGAGAGAAAGATAGAGAGAGAGGTATACTTGGGCTATGTGAGAGGAACCATGGCAAAGAGAGGGAACCGAGAAAGAAGGTTGTGGTACTGGTTTAGCCATGGCAAATGAGCGAGAGAGAGAGAGAGAGAGAGAGAGAGAGAGAGAGGTGCGCTACTGGTTTAATAGACGTGTATCAGTTATGTGTTATAGAGTAGGGGCGCGTGTGTGTGGGGTTAAATTGGCGGGATTTGGTATGTGTATGGGATGCGTTGTGAGCCTTTGGATGAAGATGAAAGAATTGAGATGAAATTTGGGTCATCCTTGTGGTTTCCCAAATGAATTAAAATTGGATTAAGTTTTGAAGTAAAAATGGATTCAAATTTGCATTTATCTTGTTAGAATAGATTTCAAGATTTTAAAAAATGAATCTCAAATTAATCAAGACTCTATAAAAACCTATTTCATACTAATTGGCTAAAATCTCTAAAATGATGGAAGTAAAATAAAGTAACACACAATCTTAATGTAAATAACACTAACATTTGTCATATCAAGACACTATAAAACTATTTTATATTTAAAAGAAAAATCACATTAAAATTTCACAAACTATATTCAACACCCAAATTAAAAATCCAATTTGAAAATAAATTAGCCAAGAAAATGAACACTCAATAATAATCAACTCAACATCCATTCCATCCATCCTAACGTTCGTAATTAAAAAAAAAACCTATTTCATAATATAAAAAAAACAAATTGAAATTTCATAACAAACCTATTTCATCATAACTATAAACCTATTTCACAATAAAACAAAACAAATCGAAAACACCCAAATAAAATTTCATAACCTATTTCATCATATCTATAAACCTATTTCATAATAAAAATAAATAAAATGAAAACACCCAAATTAAACACCTAAATTAATAACACCCAAATCAGACACACAAACACTCAAAAACACAAATTAAGTTGTTGTCTATGTGTGCGCGCTACGTATGTGTGTTGTAGTGTGTGTGTTTTGTGTTTGTGTGTGTATGTGCATTATTTGCACATGTGTGTTGTTGGATTCATGTGTGTGTGTGTGTGCTTGTGTGAGCTATGTGTGTGTCATGAGAGGGACAGAGGAAGTGAGAGAGAGAGAGAGATAAATAGAGAAAGAGAGACATGTACTTGGGCTATGTGAGAGAAACTATGGCAAAGAGAGAGAGCCGAGGAGGAGAGTTGTGCTACTGGTTTAGCCATGGCAGATAAGTGACAGGTAGAGAGAGAGAGAGAAAGGGGTGTGCTGCTGGTTTAACAAGCGTGTGTGGGTTGTGTGTTATGCAGTCAGGGTGGCGTGTGTGTGGGGATAAAATGGGCGGGATTTGGTATTTGTATGGGATGCATTGTGAGCATTTGGATTAAGTTGGAAGAATTGAGATGAAATTTGAGCCATCCTTGTGCTTTCCCAAATGAATTAAAATTGGATTAAATTTTAAAGTAAAAATAGATTCAAAATTGCATCTATCTTATTAGTATAGATTTCATAATTTTAAAAAAATGAAGAGTTTGTGAATAACCCTAACCCTAACCCTAACAAATGAATCTCAAATTAATCAAGACCCTATAAAAATCTATTTCATACTAAATGGCACAAAATATCTAAAATGGTGGAAGTAAAATAAAGCAACACAAAATCTTAATGTAAATAACCCTAACATTCATCAAATCAAGACCCTATAAACCTATTTTAAAAATAAAAGAAAAATCAAATTAAAATATCACAAACTATATTCAACACCCAAATTAAAAATCCAATTTGAAAATAAATTAGCCTACAAAATGAACACTCAATAATAATCAACTCAACATCCATCCAAACATTCGTACTAAAAAAAAACCTATTTCATAATATAAAAAAAATTGAAATTTCATAACAAACCTATTTCATTATAACTATAAACATATATCTTAATAAAACAAAACAAACTGAAAACACCCAAATTAAACACCCAAATGAAATTTCATAATAAACCTATTTCATCATAACTATAAACCTATTTCATAATAAATCAAAGAAACCAATTGAACACACCAAAATTAAACACCAAAATTAAAAACACCCAAACTAAACACTCAAATTAAAAACAACCAAATCCAACAACCAAACATTCAAAAACCCAAATTAAGTTGCTGCTTGTGTGTGTGTGGGCTATGTATGTATGCTGCTGTGTTAGTGTGTTGTAGTGTATGTGTTTTGTGTTTGTGTGTGTGTGTGTGTTATTGGGTTCGTGTGTGTGTGTGTGTGTTTGCGTTATCTGTGTGTGTGTGTATGTGCGCGCGCGCGAGCTCTGTGTATGTGTGTGTTGGTGATTGCGTGTGTTGTGAGAGAGAGAGAGATAGGTGTACCTGGGCTATGTGAAAGGAACTATGGAAGAGAGAGGGAGTTGAGGAGGAGGGTTGTGCTACTGGATTAGCCATGGCAGATGAGAGAGATATAGTGAAAGAGAGAGAAATAGACAGAGAAGGAGAGGGGTTGTGCTGCTGGTTTAATTGGCATGTGTGGGTTGTGCTATGGATCGGGGTGGTGCGTGTGTGGGGTTAGAATAAGCGGGATTTGGGGTTTGTATGGGATGCATTGTGAGCATTTGGATTAAGTTGGAAGAATTGAGATAAAATCTGGGCTATCCTTGTGCTTTCCCAAATGAATTAAAATTGGATTAAATTTTGAAGTAAAAATATATTCAAAATTGCCTCTATCTTATTAATATAGATTTCATAATTTAAAAAAAATGAAGAGTTTGTGAATAACCCTAACCCGAACAAATGAATCTCAAATTAATCAAGACCCTATAAAAACCTATTTCATACTAATTGGCACAAAATCTCTAAAATGATGGAAGTAAAATAAAGTAACACAATCTTAATGTAAATAACCCTAACATTCATTAAATCAAGACACTATAAAACTATTTAATAATTAAAAAAATTTGAATTCATAATAAAAAAAACCTATTTCATAATATAAAAAAAAATTGAAACTTCATTACAAACCTATTTCATTATAGCTATAAATCTATTTCATAATAAAACAAAACAAATTGAAAGCACCCAAATGAAATTTCATAATAAATCTATTTTCATCATAACTATAAACCTACTTCATAATAAATAAAAAAAAAATTGAAAACACCCAAATTAAACACATGCAAATCAAACACACAAACATTCAAAAACCCAAATTAAGTTGTTGCTTGTGTGTGTGCACTGTGTATGTGTGATGCTTTATGTGTGTGTGTTTATGTGTTGTAGTGTGTGTTTTGTATTTGAGTGTGTATGTGTGTTATCTGCGTGTGTGTGTTGCTGGGTTTGTGTGTGTGTATATGTGTGTTTGCATTATCTGTGTGTGTGTGTCTCTTTGCGTGAGCTTTGTGTGTGTTTGCCATTGTGTGTGTTATGAGAGAGAAAGGGGAAGAGAGAGAAAGAGGTGGATATGGGCTATGTGAGAGGAAGCATGGCAAGGAGACAGAGCCAAAGAGGAGGGTTGTGCTACTGGTTTAGCCATGGCAGATGAGCGAGATAGAGAGAAAGAGAAAGAGAGAGAGAGAGAGAGAGAGAAAGAGAGAGAGGGAGAAAGAGAGTGAGAGAGAGAGAATGGTAGAGAGGGGTGTGTTGTTGGTTTAACTGGTGTGCGTGGCTTGTGTGTGATAGAGCAGGCAGTGGCGGATTCACAGTGGGGGCAGCTACCCCCGCTAGAATTTTAATAAAATGTGGGATGTAAGTATTATTTCAAATATTTTAGAATTTATTAGACATTTGTGCCCACTAAAAAGTTTTAAAAAATTTATGGGGCTTATAGTTCTCTTTGGTCTCGTTTGGTTGGCGTATTATGAGGAGATTAACTATTGAATTATACTATTTTTTATTTAATCGAGCTTAATACTTTGTTTGGTAAACAAATTTTAATATCATATTAATTTTAAAAATGTATACAAATCACATACTTATCGTATATTTTTACACGATAGACCTGTATTATGGAGGTATTTTAATACCACTAAGAGAGGTGGTATCATAATCCAACTCAAACGTATTATTTACACATTTACTGTTGTAAACCCCAACTGATAAAATCAAGTTGTCAACAATGTAACAAACTCTGAAGGGGGCATTTTTTGTTAATTCAACACTAATACGATGAAATAATTCCCTAACCAGGCAACCAATCGATTGGATTAAATAACTATTATCGAACGTTTATATTGTATGTTGTCAAACACTAGTTAAAATTATGTATTATTTTAATAGCCTATTTAATCTTGTTTTTTGTCCATCCATATTATATTAGACTGAATTACTATATATAATTCATCATTTCTAATACGGCAACCAAATGAGCCATTTGTGTTTTATTGTTTTATGTATTGAATTGACATTGGGGTTTGTAATCCTCTATTTATCTTTTACGGTATATTTTTTATACATTCAATTGATATTGGGGTGTCTAATCATCTCGTGTTTTATTTTTATGTTGAATTGGACAAGCCCTCTCTTTTTTTTATTCTTATATGTTGAATTGTAATTGGAGCGTGTAGTCCTCCATTATGTGTTAGATTAAATTGTTTGGATTTGGTGGTTTAAATAGTTTTATTGTGATAGGTTAAGTAATTCCTATACCTAGGTTTAGTTTACTAGAATAGTTATAGTCTAAGTTAGTTTCTATTGTTTGTTAAAATTCATTGATGAAATACTAAGTTTGTGACTGAACAAATTAATTTTTAAAAAATTAATTACACAATCAAATGAGAGATCAATGGATGAACAATTTCTTAGTTACATATGTCGAGAAAGAAATTTTAAGTATCATTGATAATGAAATTATTATACAACTCTTTCAAAATATGAAAACTCATTAGCAACATCTATGAATATTTATAGGATGTTTGATAATTTGGATTCTCTCATTATTGACTCAACATATGATTGAGCTCAATTTTTTGTTTCAAAATTTTTTTGTCAAGTCTTATAGATAAATTTATAGTGAGTTTTTTTTTTGATGACACTTTTTCTATGTCGCTCATGTATGTGAGTTTCACCTTTAATTGGCGTTTTATTAATAAAAGTATATTTTTGTGAACATTTGAAATATTGATTGTTGTCGCCCCCACTGGAGAAAATTTGTGGCTTCGCCCCTAGGAGTGGGGGTGGTGTGTGTGTGGGGATAAAATGGGCGGAATTTGATATTTTTATGAGATGCATTGTGAGTCTTTGGATTAAGTTGAAAGAATTGAGATCAAATCGGGCCATGCTTGTGTTTTTCCAAATGAATTAAAATTGAATTAAATTTTGAAGTAAAAATGGATTCAAAATTGTCTCTATCGTATTAGTTTAGATATTACAAGTTTTTTGAGGATCATTTTTTCGCCTGATGGTCACTACTGTCCACCGTTGGACCGGTAGGTTGCAAGTTTGACCTTCACCAACCTTTCCCCTATAATAGTTAAAAATAGAGATAAAGATTAGGTTAATCTCAATTTTTTTATAATTTTATAAATATTAGCTATGCACGACGTGTGTTTCACACAAATAAATTTAAATAATATTATTTTTATAAATTGAATTATATGTGTAATTAAATAATAAATTACAACCAGTAGGTTGCAAGTTTGAACTTCACCAACCCCTCCCCTATAATAGTTAAAAATAGAGATAAAGATTAGGTTAATCTCAATTTTTTTATAATGTTATATATATTACCAATGCACGTGTTTTCACATAAATAAATTTAAATAATATTATTTTTATAAATTGATTATATGTGTAATTAAATAATAAATTAGGTGTTGTACAATTAATTCGTATTTTGAATATTGCTAATTTAATTATTTATTTACTCAATTTCTTTGAGTATCTAATATGTTATTTATTTAGGTATCTCTATGTAACACCCCAAAATTCACCCTGGGAGGCATTACTACCTATAACCATTCATATCATGAGAGCAACTAATAAATCCATAAATAACCGAGATCCTTAACTTAACAAAATTCGGGCAGAGTCTCCTTTGTTCGGGGAGCTCTACCCAAAACACAACCTGTGCAATTATACTACTTTGACCACACCGGGTCCATTTATCCATAAAATATTTTCAATATTATCCAAAAGAATATGTCAAACCATGACATTTACATCTCAAAAATTAACTAATATAACGCAGCAGCATTAACAAAATAAACTAGACTTTACAGTGTACAAAAGAGTATCCTAGTCTAGTACAAGAGAAAAAGGGTCGCTCTATGCGTCCACCTCGGGATCCATACTCCCGTCAATTGGAGCCTCCCACTAGGTGGCCTCCTCTGCTCCTAACTCCTCCTCAAGTACATAATCTGAAAAATGTTAGCAGCAAGGGATGAGCACGAAGCTCTGTAGAAAATTTCTCCCAAACCCAAACAAGGTTTAGAAAACATTTAAAATTCGGTCAGTCTCCCTTTTTTTTTTTTTCACAAAATATCATATATAACTTTTGAAAGAAAACAGGGCATTTTAAATAGATCTCAAGTTTAAGGGATAACAGTAATTAAAGAATAAATGAACACAATATACAATTAAATAATCATTCTACTATAAATGATTTCTCACAAGTTTTTGCGGAATATCATACTTCCCCAAAATCTTGTAGAAACCATTTCTAGTGCAAAGAACAATTTCTAACACTATAACAATCCTGTGTATTCTGGTGCATCCCCAAGGCCATGTAGGTTGATCGTTTCTCCTGAATCTACCCAATGATTATACCTAGTACACCCATAATAATCACAAGCACATTTGGAAAAGGGCGTATACCATACCAATGGCATTGTCGAATCCTTCCCCAGGAAAGGTATACCATCCCTAGTTCGAACTCTAGGCGTACGATAGCGGTTGTGTTGCCAAACACCATTCCACTACAAGTGTAAGAAACCATCTCCCCCCACCACGGGGTTCGACTAACATTTACACTCTACAGCATATCTCATAAGTAATTCAAGTCCATCACAAACAACTATACACAAGAGGAAACTAAAAATATCTCCATTCGCAACCATCTCAAAGGAATTACCAAATTCCACCATTTCTCAAGTAATCCATCATAGCATAATTTAAGAAAAATGAACAAGAGATCATTATAAACCTCATTTGGTTATACAAGGTAAAGCACTAAAGTTTGGTAATCAAGACAAAAGGAATTTAAGAGGAAAAATCCATTTTTCTTCAAAACTCGGGTTTCATTATGAAAAAGAATGGTTCAATGGTTACCCAACAATCAAAATGTTCGAAACATGCTATTTATTGCAAAAATGTCAAGAATCATGTAGTACATAGCATATATATATGTGAAGACAAATGAAAGACATACATATATATATACAACACTAGCTTCAATGTATGAGAAATAAGAGAAAAACCCCCACCTTGAATCAAGATCTCCAAGCAAAGCCCAAGCTCTAGAAACCTTACTCTTCCCTTTTCTTTCTCCCTTAATCTTCCTTTAGGGCTCTAAGAAGTGTGGAATGAAAGGGGAGTGAAAGAAATGAGAGAAAAGGGGCTGAATAGGGGGTTTTAGATATAGCAGCCCCGAATTTCACTGTTTATGGGTTGTTTGGGTCTTCTCCAAAAATTATGGTTTTGCCATTAAAATCTTCAATTTAATCCATATGACTACCCTAGAGTTTTTCGACGTTCTGGATTCATTTTTATGTTATTTTGACCTAAAAATATTTATTTTTCTGATTTATTTCAAAAATAAAATAAATTCACACTCGAAACATTAAAATTTCTATTTTATTCCTCCGAACCGCTATAGGTGCTATTTTTACGGTTTCAATATATATATGGTTTATTCTTAAGTCATTACATATATATAAGAATCACTAAACAAGTACATTACTATATTAATATAAACATATGGGGGTTTACACCTTCAAGGTCTAAGAAGAAAGCACAACACTTTACTATCCAAGGAACACCATAGTGCAAATTTTTGGTCAACTTCGGAGAATAAATTGATTTGACTCAGGTATTTCTAGTATGTGTGACCTATATGGTTGGAAAGATATACGAGTTAGGGTTCTAAAAAAATAACGGTGCACAATTTGGACTTTCCAACCAAGAGTTATGATCAAATTAGTGAAAGGTAGTCTACCGAACTGCTTGGTTCTTCTATACTTGTCTAAAAAAATCCTATCTCGTACCCATCTCCAATATAGGTAGGATGAATTTCATAAAGATCCATGTCTAGCATCATTCATTAACCAAAACCAAATTACCCTCCGTCTCCTAGAATCATCCATGACAACATGATGTAGAACTAGTATATTTAGAAAAATCTTTATTCAATTCCTCTAAGCTAGCTCATTGATGAGAATGTAAATGTCATATTTTTCTCTTTCATTGTTTATCCATTTATACTTATTATTCTTATAGTTTGATTTAGGATGTAAATAAAGACGTTAAAAGTAGAACGAAGCTAATAGGATGATTGTTGATAGTATAGACATGTGGGGATTTACAATCCACCCCCCTTAAAGAAAGTTTCGTCCTCGAAACTTATCTCAAATAGCGAATAAGTGTGGGTACTTCTCTCGCATTTCTAGCTCCGGTTCCCAAGTATCTTCATCCAATCCATGGTGTTGCCACAAAACCTTCACTAGTCGGATGACTTTGTTGCGGAGCACCTTCTCTTTGGCATCGAGAATCTTCACCGGTTATTCTTCATAGGTTGCTCCGTCTTGAATTTCAATATCTTCCAAGTCTAAGACCTGCGTTGTATCCGATTGACACTTTCTCAACATCGACACATGGAACACGTCATGTACCCCCGACAACTGAGTTGGTAACCGCAACTGATATGCCGCCACAACTTTGATACTTCAAATGGCCATATCTTGGCGCTAACTTTCCCTTCTTGCCGAATCTAAATACTCCTTTCTTGGGTGACACTTTGAGGAACACGTAGTCTCCCACTTTGAATTTCAAGGGTTTTCGTCTTTGATCCGCATAGCTTTTTTGTCGACTTTGCGCCGTGCGTAGCCTCTCTCGGATGAGTTAAATTTTCTCAGTAGTTTCTCGAACAATCTCTGGTCCAAACAAACTACTCTCGCCAGCTTCCAACCAACACGTAGGGGATCTACACGGTCTTCCATACAATGCTTCATACGGTGCCATCCCAATGCTGGCCTAATAGCTGTTATTATACGCAAACTCCACCAACGGTAAGTGATCATTCCAGCTTCCTTTGAAGTCCAACGCGCAAGCACGTAACATATCTTCCACAATCTGTATCACCCTTTCAGATTGGCCATCCGTTTGGGGATGAAAAGTTGTGCTGAAGTGTAACTCTGTCCCCATGGCTTGTTGTAGACTTTGCCAGAACCACGCCACAAACCGAGAATCACGATCCGACACGATAGAAAGTGGAACTCCATGCAAGCGCACAATCTCACGGATATACAACTGGCTTAAAGTCTCGAAGGTGTCCGTGGTCTTCATACCCAAAAAATGAGCGGACTTGGTAAGTCTATCCACAATAACCCATACTGCATTATGCCCGCGCGACGTCCGTGGTAAACCCGACACGAAATCCATGGTGATGTGATCCCACTTCCACTCTAGGATAGGCAAAGACTGCAGTAATCCTCTTGGCTTTTGATGTTCGATCTTCACCTACTGGCACACCGCACATCGTGCTATGAACCTTGCCACATCCTTCTTCATTCCCTTCCACCAATAATGGCGCTTCATGTCCCTATACATTTTTGTACTACCGGGGTGGATAGCAAACTTAGAGCGATGACACTCTCCAAGTATCTCATCCTTTAGGAACGAATCATCGGGAACGCATAGCTTCTCCCCATATCTCAATTCTCCGTTTCTCAAAGACCAACCCTCCATAGTTTCTCCATTCTCCAATTTAGCTCGAATCGACGCTAATTCAGGATCCAAGCATTGCAATTCCACAACCCTACGTTGGAGAGTAGGTTGAGCCACAAGGTTGAACAAACATGGTCAGGATCCATCTTCTCCAACCCATAGATCAAAATCTCCAAGGGCATCCCTCATCTTCCATTTAGATGCAAAAGTATTGAGTTCACCCCTAGACTTTCTACTAAGTGCATCGGCGACTACATTGGCCTTCCCCGGATGGTAGTTGAGTGTGAAATCATTATCTTCTAGATACTCAGCCCACCTTCTCTGCCGAAGATTCAAATCTTTCTGTGTGAACACATACTTGAGGCTTTTATGATCTGAGAACACTTGAAACTTTTCCCCATACAAGTAACACCTCCACAGCTTGAGAGCAAAAACCACAGTGGCAAGCTCCAAGTCATGAGTGGGATAATTCTGCTCATGAACTTTTAATTGTCTCGAACCATAAGCAATAACCTTGCCTCCCTGCATTAGTACACATCCCAAGCCTCGTAGTGAAGCATCGGTGTACACATCATATCCTTCCCCACTGCTCGGAATAATGAGGACAGGTGTCGTCGTCAACCTCTCCTTCAAGGCGCAAAAGGCTAGCTCACACGCTTGAGTCCACACGAATTTTTCTCCCTTCCTTGTGAGGCAAGTCATCGGCATCGCAAGCTTTGAGAACCCTTCTACAAACCTCCGATAGTAGCCTGCTTAACCCAGAAAACTACGTACTTTGGACACATTCTTTGGTGGTTCCCACTTCATCACTGTCTCAATCTTTGCGGGATCAACAACTACCCCTTGTTCCGACACCACATAGCCAAGGAATTTCACTTCCTTCATCCAAAACTCGCACTTACTCATCTTCGCATATAACTTATGTTCTCTCAATGTCTGTAGCACAATAGAGAGATGACATCCATGTTCCTCGTGAGTCCGAGAATAGATTAGTATGTCATCAATAAACACGATGACAAACTGATCTAGATACAACCGAAATACCCTGTGCATTAAATTCATGAAGGCTGCTGGAGCATTAGTCAATCCGAACGGCATCACTGTATACTCGAAATTACCATACCGAGTACAAAAAGTAGTCTTAGGAATATCTTCCTTCTTGATCCGTAATTGATGATACCCTGTGCGAAGGTCAATCTTAGAGTAATACTTAGAACCCTTCAACTGATCAAATAGGTCGTCAATTCGTGGCAGAGGGTATTTGTCCTTCACAGTAACCCGATTCAACCTCTGATAATCCATGCACAACTGTAGTGTCTCATCCGTCTTCTTCACAAAGAGGACCGGGGCTCCCCAAGGTGAAGTACTCAAACGTATAAACCCAATGACCAACAAATGATCCAACTGCTTCCTTAGCTCCTTTAACTCCAAAGGTGCCATTCGATAGGGAGCAATAGATATGGATTCAGTTCCCGGATAGAGATCAATCCTGAACTCAATCTCCCTGTGTGGCGGTAACCCTGGTAGTTCATTTGGGAAGACATCCAGAAAGTCCGACACTATCAATACCACATTCGCATGGAGTTTATCCCGATTATCTCCTATCAGGCTAGCTAAGAAACTCAATTGGCTCCCTGCCTTAGCTTTCAAGAATCTACTACCCGTAGTAGGAAATGTATGGAAAGAATTTCGGTCATTCACAAAACTGAAAACTACTCCTCCCGGCAACTGAAATGTAATCCGCTTGCGAAAACAATCCATTACCGCCCGAAAAGCGGACAACAAGTTCATTTTGAATATAACGTCATACCCCTTCATATCTAAAGCAACTAAATCCACAATCAATTCGTGCTCTCCAATACGAAGCACGCAACCCTTGCAGACCCGGCTGGTACCCAATTGTTCTCCTGTAGGCAAGTCAACATGTAAAGCATGTTCTAGTTTCTCGAAACTCAATCCCAGATTAATAGCATATGCGGTACAGATAAAAGAATGAGTCGCACCGGGATCAAATAAGATTCGGGTCCAAGAATTGTATAGAAAGAAGGATACCTTCCACCACGACATTGGAGGCATCTTCCTCTGGTTGGGTCAGGGCAAATACTCTCCCCTGAGTGGCGCCGCCTAGGGCTAGAGCTCCCAACAGCCTCTGCTTCTGTAGTGGTTTGTTTGCAGCCACTTGTCCTATCGCTTGATTGGCCCTTGGTGGGAGCGATGCGTAGTTGTGTCTGAAGTGCCCTACCCTTCCACATGTGAAGCACTAATGGGGGTCTGTGGCTATCCTCCCCGGTATACCTCCTGTTCCTCGAGCTATCGGCAGTCTCTGTCCCCTTGCTTGGTCTGGGCGACGGTAGGGTGCTCCTCTCTGGGCTCCTCTACTACTAGCACCCGTCCGAATCGGACCTCCCCTCATAAGGCTCTGTCACCACTGAGTATCCTCTATGTCTCTCTCCACCAACGTAGCCCTCTCCACTAGATCCCCATAGTCACGGATCCTGAGAGCCATTAGCTTTTCTCTAATAGTAGACCTCAAGCCTTGCTTGAAACGTTTGGCCCTCCTGGCCTCTGTAGAAATGAACTCCACGGCATATCGGGATAGCTCATCAAACCTCCTCTCATACTTCATCACAGTCAAGCTACCCTATCGAAGAGCTAGAAAATCGGTGCTCATCTTGTCCCGGACGAATTCTGAAAAATACTTATCTTGGAAGATCTGGTCGAACTCCTCCCAAGTAAGAGCATCCGTGGTTCTCCTCCTCTTCAC
Source organism: Ilex paraguariensis (assembly GCA_963454935.2). Taxonomy (NCBI): domain Eukaryota; kingdom Viridiplantae; phylum Streptophyta; class Magnoliopsida; order Aquifoliales; family Aquifoliaceae; genus Ilex; species Ilex paraguariensis. The sequence goes on from CAUOFW020000001.1 coordinate 6,870,744, forward strand.
CGATTCCCACCAATGGTCCGCCTCCCCCTCTAGTAGATAGATAGCCAAGCCGACCCGAAGATCATCAGCCACTCCTATACCATCACATATCTTCTTGACCCAGTGGATCCATTTATCCGCATCCAAGGGGTTAGAGCTCCCTTGAAAAGTAGGTGGGTGTTGGCGTAGAAATTCTCTAAGAACCACCATCTACCGATTCTCGTTCCCATTGCCCGGTACTTGGGCTAATGGATGAGCTCCTCCATTATGGTTGTTGTTTCCATTCTGGTTTTGTACCAAAGTGGTGAGCTCCCTCAAACAATGATATATGCCGCTTATGGCATCGGGAGGTGGTGGTGGTGGTGGATTTGCTTGTCCTCCCCGACCACGACCAGGCCCACGTCCACGTCCACGTACACGTTCACCGTCCATCCTGCACATCAATTCACAATTTAGTTTCATTGATGCACAAGACATCCTAAATATCACTTTAATCTAAAGCATAAGGTTCATATAAAATTAGACCAACAATTTTCTTCAACCTAATCCTACTTCCTTAGTGGTAATCCATAACCTACATCTCCCATGTAAGACCTAAAGCCTAGGCTCTGATATCATTCTGTAACACCCCAAAATTCACCCTGGGAGACATTACTACCTATAACCATTCATATCATGAGAGCAACTAATAAATTCATAAATAACCGGGGCTCCTTAATTTAACAAAATTCGGGTAGAGTCTCCTTTGTTCGGGGAGCTCTACCCAAAACACAACCTATGCAATTTTACTACTTTGACCACACTGGGGTCCATTTATCCATAAAATATTTTTAACATTATTCAAAAGAATATGTCAAACCATGACATTTACATCTCAAAAATTAACTAATATAACGCAGCAGGATTAACAAAATAAACTAGACTTTACAGTGTACAAAAGAGTATCCTAGTCTAGTACAAGAGAAAAGGGGTTGCTCTATATGTTCACCTCGGGATCCACACTCCCGTCAATTGGAGCCTCCAACTGGGCGGCCTCCTCAGCTCCTAACTCCTCCTCAAGTACATAATCTAAAAAATATTAGCAGTAGGGGGTGAGCACGAAGCTCTGTAGAAAATTTCTTCCAAACCCAAACAAGGTTTAGAAACATTTAAAATTCGGTCAGTCACCTTTTTTTTTTTCACAAAATATCATATATAACTTTTAAAAAAAACAAGACATTTTAAATAGATCTCGAGTTTAAGGGATAACAGTAATTAAAGAATAAATGAACACAATATACAATTAAATAACCATTCCACTATAAATGATTTCTCACAAGTTCTTGCGGAATTCCATACTTTCCCAAAATCTTGTAGAAACCATTTCTAGTGCAAAGAACAATTTTCAACACTATAACAATCCCGTGTATTCTGGTGCATCCCCAAGGCCATGTATGTTGATCGTTTCTCCTGAATCTACCCAACGATTATACATAGTCCACCCATAATAATCACAAGCACATTTGGAAAGGGAGCGTATACCATACCAATGGCATTGCCGAATCCCTCCCTAGGAAAGGTATACCATCCCTAGTTCGAACTCTAGGCGTACGATAGCGGTTGTGTTGTCAAACACCAATCCACTACAAGTGTAAGAAATCATGTCCCCCCACCACGGGGTTCGACTGACATTTACACTCTACGGCATATTTCGTAAGTAATTCAAGTCCATCACAAACAACCATACACAAGAGGAAACCAAGAATATCTCCATTCGTAACCATCTCAAAGGAATTACCAAATTTCACCATTTCTCAAGTAACCTATCATAGCATAATTTAAGAAAAATGAACAAGAGATCATTATAAACCTCATTTCGTTATACAAGGTAAAACACTAAAGTTTGGTAATCAAGATAAAAGGAATTTAAGAGGAAAAATTCATTTTTCTTCAAAACTCGGGTTTGATTATGAAAAAGAATGGTTCAATGGTTACCCAACAATCAAAATGTTCGAAACATGCTATTTATTACAAAAATGTCAAGAATCATGTAGTACATAGCATATATATATGTGAAGACAAGTGAAAGACATACATATATACATACAACATTAGCCTCAATGTATGAGAAATGAGAGAAAAACCACCACCTTGAATCAAGATCTCCAAGCAAAGCCCAAACTCTAGAGACCTTGCTTTTTCCTTTTTTTTCTCCCTTAATCTTCCTTTAGGGCTCTAAGAGGTGTGGAATGAAAGGGGAGTGAAAGAAATGAGAGAAAAGGGGCTGAATAGGGGATTTTAGATATAGCAGCCCCGAATTTCACTGTTTATGGGCTGTTTGGGTCTTCTCCAAAAATTACGATTTTGCCATTAAAATCTTCAATTTGATCCATATGACTACCCTAAGATTTTTCGACGTTCCGAATTCATTTTTAATGTTATTTTAACCTAAAAACATTTATTTTTATGATTTATTTCAAAACTAAAATAAATTCACATTCAAAACATTAAATTTCTATTTTATTCCTCCGAACCACTATAGGTGCTATTTTTACGGTTTCAATATATATATATGGTTTATTCTTAAGTCATTACATATATATAAGAATCACTAAACAAGTACATTACTATATTAATATAAACATATGAGGGTTCACACCTTCAAGGTCTAAAAAGAAAGCACAACACTTTACTATCCAAGGAACACCATAGTGCAAATTTTTGGTCAACTTCGGAGAATAAACTGATTCGACTCAGGTATTTCTAGTATGTGTGACCTATATGGTTGGAAAGATATACGAGTTAGGGTTCTAACAAAAATAATGGTGCGCAATTTGGACTTTCCAACCAAGAGTTATGATCAAATTAGTGAAAGGTAGTCTGCCGAACTGTTTGGTTATTCTATACTTGTCTAACTCGAATTTGGGTGTTTTTTGTCACAAATCCTATCTTGTACCCATCTCCAATATAGGTAGGATGAATTTCATAAAAATCCATGTCCAGCATCATTCATTAACCAAAACCAAATTACCCTCCGTCTCCTAGAATCATCCATGACAACATGATGTAGAACTATTATATTTAGAAAAATCTTTATTCAATTCCTCTAAGCTAGCTTATTGATGAGAATGCAAATGTCATATTTTTCTCTTTCATTGTTTAGCCATTTATACTTATTATTCAAATAGTTTGATTTAGGATGTAAATAAAAACGTTAAAAGTAGAACGAAACTAATAGGATGATTGTTGATAGTATAAACATGTGGGGATTTACACTCTCCAACCCCTTTAAATATTTTAACATTTATTTATATATTATAGAATTATTAATTTCTATTTTATTAAATAGGCTTATTAAGTAACTTTTAAATTTATTATATTATTACGTTCAAAAAAAATATAGCATATATTTGACTGTGTAGTCTTTTATTTCTTCATATAGATATAGACAAATAATTGTATGTAAGTATCCTAGTAATAAATGAGTTCAAAAGAATTTAAATTGTCATAAAAGAGTCCAAAATAACTTAAAAGTTAAATAGGTATAACAAATAAAATTAGATAAAGTTATGTAGGTGAATATAATTGACTTTATCATTATAATTACGGATGAAATAAGAAATCAGAAGTTTGTCGCAGGTGATGACATTTATAAGTAGTATAAATATAGATACAAATATAATTTAAATTATTAACTTTAATATTAAATGCATATAAAAAATATGTATTTAAGGTTGGCTTGCCTTTTAACTTGTTCCTAGTTGAAAAAAAAAAAAAAACATTTGGTTCATGCCCAAATGACTTGAAAAATAGCACAGAGTTCGTGAAATTTGTCTCCTTAAATTCGGATGTTACATTTGTTTAAAATATTACCTGCTAAATTAATGATGATGTTGAATTTTTCTGACATGTTGCTATGTGACAGCCCGTGAATATATTTAAATTTATTGATTCTAATTGATATTAAAAATTCATAAATACAAAAAAATTAAATATTGATATATATAATGTATACAAATAAAAAACAATTAAATGTTAATAAATATGAGATTTTTAGAGATTTAAGGAGTGATATATTTGGAACAGTAATGTTACGCTAACCAAATTTATAGTCTAAATAACATGACAGCATATTATTTGAAATTTTTATTGAGGCTCAAATGATATAGCACCAAATAAAAAAGTTCAAGTCAGCTGTCATATCATTTGGTTGGAATGCGAAGATTTGAGATGGGTTTTTTGGGATTTGATGAGGTATTAACCTTTGAAACTGTGAAGCGGCGATAAAGCAACAAAGAAAAAAAAATTAAAGAAATACCAACTACGAAAATCGAAGCTTCAACCCAACATGAGTAGAACCAACCAGGCTTAGAACCTGAAGAAAGATATCTAATTTTCAAAGCCTCAGACTTGAATTTTCACGAGGAGGAGTCAATAGAGAGCTCAAATTTCAGGTGGATTTTTGTCTCCATGAATGAAAGTCTAAACAACACGTGGAGACAGAGAGAGAGAGAGAATGACCGGAGTGTTGGTGAGCGCACTTTGTCAGTTCAAAATACATTTTCATGCCCACAATAACTGCTAATGCCCACAGCCGATCCGGTGCATTTTCACTTGAATGTAAGGAGCTCAATTTTATCTTGTATTACATAAATACAAGATAAATCAATCAACAGGTTCATCCACTCCTTCTCTTCTCTTCTATTCCTTGGAACTCGTTATTCATTGCCATGGTGAATTTGCTACTGTCAATTTTTATAAAAATTTCTACTGTAAATTTTCTTAAGTGTGGTTGAAAATCTCACTGAATTTTTTGAAATTTTTTTCGCTGAATTCAACATAGAATTAATTGGAATTGAAGCATGTGGTTGTGCGATTCCTCTAAAAACTGGTAGTGCAATGGTACTGGCATGGTGGTGTTTGCAATGGTTGTGCAGTTGTTCAGTGGTGTTGGGTTGTAGAGAGTGAGGGCGCGGTGAGGTTTGCATGGGAAGAAGGAGATAGGGGTACTAAGATCATATTAACTTTTCGGTTAACAGAGTTTGCAATGCACTTTAGTCCATAAATCATGTGAGGGTTATGTGGGCAATTTTAAATGATAGAGAGGTTATGTGATTTTGGGGTATACTACAAAGGAGGTAAAGTGAAATCTGCCCTATTATAAAATGGCAAATAGCAACACTTTTTACATTGATGGTAATTACTTTTTTTTTTTTGGGAGCTTTTACCCAAATCCAACCTGTTTCGGAAACTTATACCCAAAATTGGGTGACTTTGAAAGTAATTTTCAAACTTAGGTAGTTTGAAAGTAATTCTTAAACCTAGGTAGTTTTAAAAACGTCAGTTAGGCCAGTGTTATACTGACACCTAGGACCTCCATCCTAAAACAAAAGCTTCCTAAAAAATTTGAACACTCGAAAAAATTTCAGTAGAAATAATGTTTTTACTTAAACAAACGTTAGTCCAAGTAACGTCTTTGGCGTTTTAACAACATCCAACTTCTTCCCTATTTTCCTTTTCTCTTATTTCCTCAAATATGTCGAACCCCGGGCACTCCACCACCGAAATCCACCACTACAACTGATAGGGTGATATCCTAAAAGATTACTTTTTGTAGTGAAACTCATTTTATTAATTAATAGAAATTTGATTTTTCCATTTTATTGAGAATCTATGAGGGCAAAATATTTGCATTATATTTAATATATAGTATGCATGTGTTTCTTTTATTTTACATTGTAGATAATCTAGTGTATAGAGTTCGACTTATGCAAAGAAGACCAGATTATCGGATCCTTGTATAATATGAATATAGATTCACAATCCTAAATGAAATTGGACACATTATTAGTATGATTATAGTGTAATATTCTGATATAGTCTATCTTAACTATAGGAGACTGTTTGATGTCTCGAATTATTACACTAATACACCTTGTGTATTGAACAGACCCATGTTGAGGTAATTACCTTTTACTGATTGAATAAGATAATAAATACTTCATGATTATTATGATTGCTTATGTTTTTAATCCCGAGATATTTAATTGTCATGTGCATAAAATGATTTTCACTTTAATTCATCAAAGAGTGAGATTCATATTGAGTAAATAAGCTCAGTGAATTGAAAGACGATATTATTTGCATGGTAGAAATTAATTATTAAAGGAAATCACGTCTTGATATTTAAATGGGTTGATGATGTCCTCTTGAGGAAACTCATAAATTTTGTCTATGTCAAATCGTGCAGGTGGATTTAATTATCCAACATGACAAATAAGTTGAGTGGTAAGGTATCAAGAAATAAAAGAAGTCAATTAAATATAATTATCAGTAATTCATTTAATTGATTGTTATATGTAATCTTAAACGTGGGAAGATTATTAAACATATAATAATAAGTAGCTCAAAATATAATTTTGAAATAAGGCTTACGAGATCAATAATAAGTTTTTAGTGGACTAACTTATTATTAATGGACTATAAGTTGTTTGTTCTGGGTTGAACATAGGAATCCTAGGTCCATTGGAAGCCCAACCTTTATTTGTCCTTAGGGTTTCTGTTGTAGCCTTTTTATAGACGTCTAGACTCTCTAAATCAGCATCACCTTGATTACTCATGGTTTGAGAGACTGAGAGAGAGAGAGAGAGAGAGAAGAAGAAGAAGTTTGGAGGTCAGCCCACACTGCATCCAAATTTTGGCATTGGGGGATATACGACAAAAGATTTTGAGGTTCATCAAGCTGCATTCTATGTTTGTCCTTAGATTCTGTGTTCGTGCTAAGATGAGATCAATCCAGAGCGATCTTGAAGGTAAGCCTTAGTTTTGCTTTGTTCGATTTTAAAAGAATTTTTTTTTTTTTTTGCTATTCAATACATACACGCTGTCAATGATTATTGAGATTTTTGTTCCAACAACAACACCACAACCACTTGTCCTCCATAATCAACTCGAACTATGGTCCTCCACTTGAATTTTGGAACCCCAAGCCTTATTAACCTATTACTTGCTTAAGCATGGTTTTGGTGATGATCAAACATCTATTCTATAATCTAATATATAATTTAGATGTATAGTGTAAATTATATGAAAGATGTGCAAGATGGGAATGAAGAAGGAAAGGCAAAAGATTCAAGCATGAACTATCATCTGGTATGCCAGATGAGGAATTGGCAAACCGGTTCATGATGTGGCATGCTAGATGCTAAAGCGACAGACACTCAAGTTCCCAATACTTTGCCTTGCACAATGAACCGGTAGGCTCTGCACATGTCTGGCATGCCGGATGGGTTGAAGTGGCAGACACTCAAGCTCCCAGGTGGAACCTCGGGACCTGACCGACAGGTCGATCACCAAAATTAATCGAAGTTTAACATGGACGTAGCTGGGTTCATCTCAGATTGCTAGAGAGTCTTTGTTGGATTGAAACTGAAGACATAATCGTAATAGTTAGGAGTCTTTATTTTATTCAGTCTCCTTATTTATGTTGATCTTTGTATTTTATTCATGTTCTAATTGTGTGGGTAGTTAGCTTGAACAATAGTACCCTAATATATAGACAACATGGATCATTGACCTATCATAGATTTTTGGTCATGGATTAATATTTAATTATATTGATTTAAAATAAGGATAGTATACATCCTTCCCTATCAAATGATGGATAGTATACATCCGTCCGCATTGAGGCATGTTATTCGTCGTGTTTCAGACTACTGGTGAATTCATTTAGATACTGGTAGATGGAACCAAATTTAAATTTGAATTTGATGTTTTATTTTGCCCATCATAATTTTTATTTATGTGATTTTCAAGTTTTTTTAAATGGGTGGTTCATTCAGTCCTCTTTCTGTTATACTTAAGAAACACAAACTAGATGGATCAAACTATATAGATTTGAAAAGAAACTTGGATATTGTGTTGATTGCTAAAGAGTACAAATTTGTGCTCATTAATCCCTGTCCAATTGAACCTGATGATGGGGCAACCAAAGAGGAAGTCTTGGCTTATCAGAGGTGGACAAATGTTGAAGAGATGGCGCGGTATTACATTTTGGCATCTGTGTCAAGTGTGCTGCAACATCAGCATGAGTCTATGGCCACCGCCAATGACTTGATTTTGTGCCTCAAAGATATGTCTGGGGACCAAAATCGTACTACTAGGCAAGTAACGATGAGGGATTTGATGAACACAAATATGGCTGAAGGGACACCAGTAAGGGATCATTTTTTGAAGATGATGAGTCTTCTTACTAAGTTGGAAATCCTTGGAGCTGACATTGATGGGGAAACCTAGGTTGATATCATACTCCAGTCTCTGCTATATACTTTTAAGCAGTTTCGCCTGAATTATAATATGAATAAGTGTTCTTATTCTTTGGTGGAACTCCTTAAGGAACTCCAGACAGCTAAGGGTCTCCTTCGGAAGCAGGCTTGTGTTTATGTGATTGAGAAATGTTTTAATTCTAAGCCAAAAGTCAAGAAGAAGAAGAAAAAGACTCAAAATTAGGTTAACGACCCTCAAGCTGTAGTGAAATAGCCTAAAGACAAGTGTTTTCATTGCAAGCAGTCAGGGCAATGGAAGAAACAATATTTGGTTTACCTCAACGAAAAGAACAATCTAGGTAAATCTCACTTACTAGTTGTTGAATCATGTTTAGCGGTGTCATCTACCAGTACCAGGTGTGTAGACACAAGAGGCACTAATCATGTTTACAAATACTTGTATGGGTTCCAAGAAACCATACAACTTAGTGATGGGGAGATTTATCTGCATATGGGCAATGCTACGAGAATGACAGTAGTTGGAGTAGGAGATTTTCATTTATGCTTTGGTAGAGATAGGATTTTAATTTTAAGAGATTGTTTTTATGCACCTGATATTAGACGTAACATAGTTTCGGTTTCTAAATTAGTTAGGGATGAATATAATGTTTATTTTAATGACTTTGTGGTTATTAAGCATAATAAGTATTTTATCTATTCTAGTTCATTGGTGAATGATCTTTATATTATTAATGAATGATCTTTATATTATTAATTTTATCTCACCTACACTGCAATTAACTGAATTGAATAATATTAGTACATCATTATGTAAGAGAAATGAACCTTCTAAAATGAACCAAATGTATCTTCGGAACTTACGCCTAGGTCATATTAACTTAAGGATGATTCAAAGACTAGTTCCAAATGGACCATTGAGTTCATTGGAAGTGGAGGCACTTCCAGTATGTGAATCTTGCTTGGAAGGTAAAATGACCAAGAGGCCTTTTATGGCCAAGGGTTATAGAGCAAAAGATCTGTTGGAATTTGTTCATTCTGATTTGTGTGGACCCATGACTGTCCAAGCTAGATGAGGCTTTGAATATTTTATCACTTTTATTGATAATTATTCAAGGTATGGGTACATTTATTTGATGCGCCTTAAGTCTGAGTGCTTTTAGAAATTCAAAGTGTTTAAGGCTGAAACGGAGAGGCGTCAAGGGAAGTGTATCAAGACATTACAATTTGATCGTGGTGGTGAGTAACTCTTAGGAGAGTTTAGGGATTACTTATCAGAGGTAGATGTTACATCCTAGTTGTTTGCACCTCACACACCACAACAAATTAGTGTAGCAGAAGAAGGAATATGACTCTTATGGATATGGTGAGATCTATGATGAGTTATTCAGTTTTACCAGATTCCTTCTGGAGATATTCCTTGGAAACTATGGCATACATTTTGGACTCGGTACCATCTAACTTAGTGCTTACCACCCCCACAGAATTATGGACTGGGCAGAAGCCTAGTTTGCGACACATTTAGATTTGAAGAGTCCAGGACATGTGCAGAAAGGGAAAACAGATAAGTTGGAATCAAGAACATAAGTCTGCTTGTTTATAGGGTATCCAAGAGGAACAAAAGGTGGTCTTTTCTATAGTCCTAAGGATCAAAAGGTCATTGTTAGCACCATTGCCTAATTCTTAGATGAAGACTATGTGATGGGTCACAAGCCTAAGAGTAGAATTGTTCTCGAGGAGTTGAGAGGAAATAGATCAAATAATACTTCTTCAATACCGACTATACAAGGGGAAACATCACATAAAAGAGTAGATGATATCTCATTGCCTCATCATAGTGGGAGCAATATCGATACTCATTCAGAACTTGCACAAGGTTTTACTAATGATACACAAATATAAGCAGTACATTGTCATAGTGGGACGGTTGTTTGTCAACTTGAACAATATATGTTCTTGGGAGAGTTTTTTGATTGGCATCTTGAGGAACATGTAACGCCCCAAAATCGGGGGTCCTTAATTTAACAAATTTGGGCAGAGTCTCCTTTGTACGGGGAGCTCTACTCGAAACGCAACCTGTGCAATTATACTACATTGACCACATCGGGTTCATGTATGAATAAATATTGACCACACCGGGTCCATTTACCCATCAAATAATAAATTTCATTCACCATATGTAATATCCACAATATCATTCCAAAAGAATAGGTCAAGCTATGACAATTACATTCCAAAAGAATTACACTCAAACTTCGCAGCGGAATAAACAAAATACTAGACTGTACATGATCGTAAATAAATTCCCTAGTCTAGTACAAAAAAAAATTATAGCTCCAGATGTCCACCTCGGGATCTAGGTTCCCCTTTAATGGAACCTTCCAATTTCCTGGCTCGTCAACTCCGGGATCTTCCTCTAGCACGAAGTCTGAAAAAAATTATTTATTGGTAGGGGGTGAGCACTAAGCTCTGTAGGAAAATCTTCTCAAACTCTAACAAGGTTTGAAAAACGTAAAAAAAACGGTCGGTCTCATTTCACAAATAACATACGTAAATTTTGAAATAAAACATGATATTTTTAAAAGATCTCAATTTTATACATTAACAATAATTAAGTACAATAGTAAAGTCAATCCCACCATAAATAACCATTCTAAAGAGTAATCATTCCCACAATAATTTGCAAGATAATCATATCCAAAAGATAACACAATAAACAATAACCACAATGTATCTCAAGTCTGATATAAGATAATCGGATGAATAAACACATAGAGAATATCCTAGCCCACACACACACAATTCCTCGTAAGGATATCAACTTGGAGAAGGGCGCCTACCGATGCATTGTCCCATGCCAATGCACTGGCAATAATGAATCCGACCCAGACATAATATACTAATCCTCTAACACGGCACCCGTGAGCTAATAGTGGTTTGGTCCTCGCAATGCACCAACCCCATTACAAGTGGTAGGAAAAGTTCAAACCCACACGGAGTAAGAACCATACACATCTACCCACTCTACGATACCCAATCAATGGCCACCCATGGTCATCCAAACACCTCCATGAGATACAATCACCAACAATTTCTCAAATACACTCAATTCCATAAATTTTCAATTTTTCACATCCAAATCCACATTTATTTCACAATGAAACAAGTTAAGAAAAATTAACAAGAGATCATCATAAATACCATTGTGCTGTTCAATACGAAACACTAAAGTTTTGAAATCAAGAATAAATGAGAAATCAAGAGAAAAATCCACTTCTATTGAAATCTAGAGTTTTGAATATGAGAAAAGAACTTTGATGGTTATCCAACCATCCCATTGTTTAAAACATGCTAACATTTGCAAAAACATCAAGAATCTATGATTTTATAGCATATTAATATGATGTAAAGTCAAAGAAAACATATATGTATAACCCTAGCCTCAATGTGAAAGAATGAAAGAAAACCCCTACTTGAATCAAAATTCCAAGTAAGAACCCAAGCTCTAGTGATTTCCTTCTTCCCTTTTCTTCCTTCCTTAATCTTTCTCTAAGGTTCCAAGAGGTGTGGGGTGAGAATGGAGTGAAAAGAATGGGAGTAAATGGGATGAAAATGAGTTTTTAAACGCAGCAGCCCCAATTTTTACTATTCACGGGCTGATTTGGTTTTTTTCAAAATTACAGTTTTACCACTAAGAATCTCCAGTTTGATCTATATGACTACCCAAAGATTTTTCGACGTTCCGGATTCATTTTTAATATTATTTTAACCTAAAAACATTTATTTTTATGAGTTATCTCAAAACTAAAATAAATTTACACTCGAAATAGAAAAATTATTATTTTATTCCTCCGAACTGGTATATGTGCCAAAAGGCTATTCCAAGTTTTTTGGATCTCTCAGATTCAATGATAATATTATTTTAACCTAAAAAATTTTATATTTTTACTTAGTTACCCTTATCAACCTTAAACACCTTCAAAAACTAAATTTCACCATTAATTTGCCTCCCTAGTATTTATTCATACTATTGAAATATATAGGGTTCATGCATACCTCATCACTTATATTAGCATTTTAAAAATAATTACTTGCTATATAAAGATAAGAGTGTAGGGGTTTACAGAACATAATGCTGATCCCTGGACCTATGATGAAACAATCTAAGATAAAGATGCATAATTTTGGCAAAACACTATGATATCTGAGATGGAGTCCGTGTACTCCAATTAGATCTAGGAACTTGTAGAACTACCCAATGGGATAAAACCCATTGGATGCAAGAGGTTTTATAAGAGGCAGAGAGGATCCGATGGTATGGTGGGAAAGTTTAAGGCAAGGCTTGTTGCAAAAGGGTTTACTCAAAAAGAAGGAATTGATTATAAGGAGACTATTTCGCCGGTAGCTCTGCTAAAGTTGATTCGGATTATCTTATCTATTACAGCTCATATTGATTACGTGATTTGACAAATGAACGTCAAGACAACATTTTTAACACCCCAAAAACCAACCTAGATGGCATTACCATTTAAAAAATATTAATGTCATGAGAACAACTAAATAAATTCATCATTAAAGAACATCCTTAATTTAACAAAATTCGAGCAGAGTCTCCTTTGTAAGGGGAGCTCTACCCAAAACACAACCTGTGCAATTATACTACATTGACCACACTGGGTCCATTTACCCATCAAATAATAAAATTTCATTCACCACATGTAATATCCACAATATCATCCCAAAAGAATAGGCCAAGCTATGACACTTACATTCCAAAAGAATTATACTCAAACTTAGCAGCGGAATAAACAAAATACTAGACTATACATGACCGTAAAAATTCGCTATTCTAGCACAAAAATAAACTATAGCTCTAGATGTCCACCTTAGGATCTAGGTTCCCCTCTAGTGGAACCTCCCAATTTCCTGGCTCGTTAACACCGAGATCTTCCTCTAGCACGAAATCTGAAAAGAAAACATTATCGGTAGGGGGTGAGCACTAAGCTCTGTAGGAAAATTCTCCCAAACTCTAACAAGGTTTGGAAACCATAGAAAATGGTCGGTCTCATTTCACAAATAGCATATGTAAATTTTGAAAGAAAACATGATATTTTCAAAGATCTCAAGTTTATACATTAACAATAATTAAGTGGAAGAGTAAGTCAATCCCACCATAAATAACCATTCCAAAACGTAATTATTCCCACAACAATTTCCAAGATAATTATATCCAAAAGATAACACAATAAACAATAACCATAATGTATCTCAAGTCTGATGTAAGATAATCGCATGAATAAACACAACGAGAATATCCTGACCCTCACACACACAAATCCTCGTAAGGATATCAAACTTTGGGAAGGGCGCCTACCGATGCATTGTCCCATACCAATGCACCGGCAATAACGAATCCGACCCAGACATAGTATACTAATCCTCTGACACAGCACCCGTGAGCTAATAGTGGTTTGGTTCTCGCAAAGCACCAACCTCACTACGAGTGATAGGAAAAGTTCAAACCTGCACGGAGTAAGAACCACACACATCTACCACTCTACGATATCCGGTCAACAGCCACCCATGGTCATTCAAACATCTCTATGAGATACAATCACCAACAATTTCTCAACAAAAGTTTATAATTTTCAAAACCCCCAAATTCCATATGTATTTCTCAAATCACATTAAATCTCAAAAATCTCCAATTTTCTCTCATATGATTCCAATAGAACAGTTTAAGAAAAATATGCAAGAGATTATCAAACATATATTTTAATGTTCAAACAAAGCACTAGGATTTTAAAATAAAGAATTAAGGAATATCAAGAAGAAAAATCTCTATTTCTTAAAAGAAACAAGGGTTTTGAGATTTCAAGAATTTCATGGTTATCAAACCATAACTTCATTCCAAACATGATAATATTTGCAAGAGTATCAAGAAACAATGATTACATAACGTATATCTAAGATTTAGAAGTAAAATATACATAGATATAAACCCTAGCCTCAATGTAGGAGAATGAGAAGAAATTCCTACCTAGAATCAAGGATTCCAAGTGAAAGCCCAAGCCCTATAGACCTCATTTCTCCTTTCCTTCCTTTCCTTTACCTCCTCCTAGGGTTCCAAGAGGTGTGGGGGTGAGAGTGGAGTGTAAGAAATAAGGGTAAAGGGGCTGAAACCAGTGTTTTAAACATAGCCAACCTCGAAAAATACTGTTCACAGTCTGTTTTTGTTTTCTCTAAAATTACAGTTTTACTACTAAAATCTCCAATTTGATTCATATGACTACCATAAGGTTTTTCGACGTTTCGGATTCATTTTTAATGTTATTTTAACCTAAAAACATTTATTTTTATTATTTATTTCAAAACTAAAATAAATTTACACACAAAACATTAAAATTATTATTTTATTTTCTCCCTAGTATTTATTCTTACGGTTTCAATATATATAGTTTATTCTTACATCATTACATATATAAGAATCACTAAACAAGTAAATTACTATATTAAGATAAACATGTGGGGGTTTACACCTTCAAAGTCTAAGAAGAAAACACAATACTTTACTATCCAAGAAACACCACAGTGTAGATTTTTTTATCAAGTTCGGAGAATAAACTGATTTGACTCAGATAGTTTTAGTATGTGTGACCTATATGGTTGGAAAGATATACGAGTTAGGGTTCTTAAAAAAATAACGGTGCACAATTTGGACTTTCTAACAAAGAGTTATGATCAAATTGGTGAAAGGTAGTCTTCCGGACTGCTTGGTTTTTCTATACTTGTTTGGAGCTTAAATATACTTATTATTTTTATATTTTGATTTAGGATGTAAATGGAGACGTTAAATGCAAAAACGAAGCTAATTGGACAATTGTTGATAGTTTAGACATGTTGGGGTTTACAATCCACCCCCCTTAAAGAAAGTTTCGTCCTCGAAACTTACCTCAAGTAGCGAACTTCACCAACAATACTTCATACGGTGCCATCCCAATGCTTGCTTGATACTATTGTTATACGCAAACTCCACCAACGACAAGTGATCACTCCAGCTTCCTTTGAAGTCCAAAACGCAAGCATGTAACATGTCTTCCACAATCTGTATCACCCTCTCAGATTGGCCATCCGTTTGGGGATGAAAAGTTGTGCTGAAATGTAACTCTGTCCCCATGGCTTGTTGTAGACTTTGCCAGAACCGCGCCACAAACTGAGAATCACGATCCGACATGATAGAAAGCAAAACTCCATGCAATCGCACAATCTCACGGATATACAGCTGGCTCAAAGTCTCGAATGTGTCTGTGGTCTTCATACCCAAGAAATGAGTAGACTTGGTGAGTCTATCCACAATAACTCATACTGCATTATGCCCACGTGACGTCCTTGGTAAACCTGACACGAAATCCATGGTGATGTGATCCCATTTCCACTTTGAGATAGGCAAAGACTGTAGTAATCCTCCTGGCTTTTGATGTTCGATCTTCACCTGCTGGCACACTACACATCGTGCTATGAACCTTACCACATCCTTCTTCATTCCCTTCCACCAATATTGGTGCTTCATGTCCCTATACATTTTTGTGCTGCCGAGGTGGATAGCAAACTTAGAGTGATGAGACTCTCCAAGTATCTCCTCCTTTAGGGATGAATCATCGGGAACACATAGCTTCTCCCCATATCTCAATTATCCGTTTCTCAAAGACCAACCCTCCATAGTTTCTCCATTCTCCAATTTAGCTCGAATCAACGCTAATTCAGGATCCAAGCTTGCAATTCCACAGCCCTACGTTGGAGAGTAGGTTGAACCACAAGGTTGAACAAGCATGGTTGGGATCTATCTTCTCCAATCCATAGATCATAATCTCCAAGGGCATCCTTCAACTTCCATTCACCTAAGGAAACATTGAGTTCACCCTGAGACTTCCTGCTAAGTGCATCGACTACTACATTCGCCTTCTCCGGATGGTAGTTGAGTGTGAAATCGTAGTCTTCTAGGTACTCAATCCACCTTCTTTGCCGGAGATTCAAGTCTTTTTGTGTGAAGATATAGTTGAGGCTCTTATGATCAGAGAACACTTGGAATTTCTCTACATACAAATAACACCTCCACAACTTAAGAGCAAAGACTAAAGCGGCAAGCTCTAAGTCATGGGTGGGATAATTTTGCTCATGAACCTTGAGTTGCCTAGAGCCGTAGGCAACCACCTTCCCTCCTTGCATTGGCACACACCCCAAGCCTCGTAGCGAAGCATCGGTATACACATCGTATCCTTTCCCACTACTCAGAATAATGAGGACAGGAGCAGTTGTCAACTTCTCCTTCAAGGTGCAAAAAGCTAGTTCACACTCTTGAGTCCACAAGAATTTTTCTCCCTTCTTTGTGAGACGTGTCATCGACATTGCTAACTTTGAGAACCCTTCCACAAACCTCTAGTAGTAGCCTGCTAAGCCCAAAAAACTACGTACTTCAGTCACATTCTTTGGTGGTTCCCACTTTATCACTACCTCAATCTTTGCGGGGTCAACTGCTACCCCTTGTTCTGACACAACATGGCCAAGGAATTGCACTTCCTTCATCCAAAACTCACACTTACTCATCCTCGCATATAACTTATGTTCTCTCAATGTTTGTAGCACAATAGAGAGATGGCGTCCATGTTCCTCGTGAGTCCAGGAATATATTAGTATGTCATCAATAAACACAATGACAAACTGATCTAGATACGACCGAAATACCCTGTGCATTAAATCCATGAAGGCTGCTGGAGCATTAGTCATTCCGAACGGCATCACCATATACTCGAAATGACCATACCGAGTACGAAAAGCAGTCTTAGGAATATCTTCCTCCTTGATCCGCAATTGATGATACCCTATGCGAAGATCAATCTTAGAATAATACTTAGAACCCCTCATCTGATCAAATAGGTCGTCAATTCGTGGCAAAGGGTATTTGTTCTTCACTGTTACTCGATTCAATCTTTAGTAATCCATGCACAATCGAAGTGTCTCATCACGCTTCTTCACAAATAGTATCGGGGCTCCCCAAGGTGAAGTGCTCAAACGGATAAACCCAATGGTCAACAGATGATCCAGCAGTTTCCTTAGCTCCTTTAACTCCAACGGTGCCATCCGATAGGTAGCAATGGATATAGGTACGGTTCCAGGGTAGAGATCTATCTTGAACTCAATCTCCCTGTGTGGGGGTAGCCTAGGTAGTTCATCTAGAAAGACATCCGAAAAATTCGATACTATCAACACCACATCCGCATGGAATTATCCCGATCATCTCCCATCAAGATAGCTAAGAAACTCAATGACTCTCTGCCTTCGCTTTTAAGAATCTACTACCCGTAGTAAGAAATGGATGGGAGGAATTTTGGTCATTCACCCGTAGGCATATTAATACACAACACATGTTCTAGCTTCTCAAAGTCCAATTCCAATTTAATAGCATATGCAGTACGTATAAATGAATGAGTCGCACCCAGATCAAATAAAATTCGGGCCCAAGAATTGTAAATAAGAACGATACCTTCCATTACGGCATTGGAGGCATCCTCATCCGGTTGAGTCATAGCAAACATTCTTCCTTGATGAGCGCCGCTAGGTGCTGTAGCTCCTACCGGCCTCTGCGGTTGTGGCCTTTGTATCAGTGGCTTGTTTGCATTCACACGCCCAATTGCTTGGTTGGTTTTGGTTGAAAACAATGGGAAGTTATCATTGTAGTGTCCAACACCTCCACATGCAAAACATCGACGTAGGTCAGTGCCTACTCTCTCTGGTACTCCTCCCACTCCTCAAGCTGTCTGTGGTCTCTATCCAACTGCTTGATCTGGGCGACGGTAGGGTGCCGCTTTCTGTGCTCCACTGCTACTAGCACCAGTCCTGATCGAACCTCCCCTCATAAGATTCTATCGCCGCTAATTATCTTCCATGTCTCTCTCCACCAACATAGCCCTATCCATAAGATCCCCATAGTCACGAATCCTAAGAGCCACAAGCTTCTCTCTAATGGCCGGCCTCAAGCCCTGCTCAAAACGTTTGGCCCTCCTGGCCTCTGTGGATATGAATTATGTGGCATATCGGGACAATTCCTCAAACTTTCTCTCATACTCCCCCACCGTCAAATTACTATGTCGAAGAGCGAGGAAATCGGCACTCATCTTGTCTCTAACTGACTCAGGAAAATATTTTTCTTGGAAGACTTGATCGAACTCTTCCCAAGTAAGTGCATCTATGTTCCTTCGTCTTTTTACCGAATCCCACCAATGGTCGGCCTGCCCCTCGAACAAATAGGTAGCTAAGCCAACCCTCAAGTCTTCGGTAACTCCCATGCCGTCACAAATCTTCTTCACCCGGCAGATCCATCTATCCGCATCCAAAGGATTGGAGCTCCCTTGGAAGGTAGGCGGTTGTTGCCTCAGAAATTCCCAAAGAGTTACCATCCTCCGGTTGTCATCCCCATTGCCTGGCAGTTGTGCTAGGGGGTGCGCTCCACCATTATAGTTGTTGTTTCCATTTTGGTTTTGTACGAAAGTGGTGAGTTCCCTCAAACATTGATATATGCCGCTTATGGCATCGACAGGTGGGGGTGAATTTTCTTGTCCTCCCCAACCACGCCTACGTCCACGTCCTCCGTCCATCCTGCACATCAATTCATAATTTAGTTCCTTGATGTACAAGACATCCTAAGTATCGCTTTAGTCTAAAGCATAAAATTTAGATAAAATTTCATCCAACAAGATCGTTCAACCTAGTCCTATTTCCCTAGCGATGATTCATAACCTACAGCTCTCATGTAAGACCTAAAGCCTAGGCTCTGATACCAAACTTGTAACGCCCCAAAAACTTCCCTAGATGGCATTACCATTTAAAAAACATTCAAGTCATGAGAGCAACTAAATAAATCCATCATTAAAGAACATCCTTAATTTAACAAAATTCGGGCAGAATCTCCTTTGTACGGGGAGCTCTAGCCAAAACACAACCTGTGCAATTATACTACATTGACCACACCGGGTCCATTTACCCATCAAATAATAAAATTTTATTCACCACATGTAATATCCACAATATCATCCCAAAAGAATAGGCCAAGCTATCACACTTACATTCCAAAAGAATTATACTCAAACTTAACAGCGGAATAAACAAAATACTAGACTATACATAATCATAAATAAATTCGCTAGTCTAGCACAAAAATAAACTATAGCTCTAGATGTCCACCTCAAGATCTAGGTTCTCCTCTAGTGGAACCTCCCAATTTTTCGGCTCGTCAACGCCGGGATCTTCCTCTAGCACGAATCTGAAAAGAAAACATTATTGGTAGGGGGTGAGCACTAAGCTCTGTAAGAAAATTCTCCCAAACTCTAACAAGGTTTGGAAAACGTAGAAAATGGTCAGTCTCATTTCACAAATAGCATACGTAAATTTTGAAAGAAAATATGACATTTTCAAAGATCTCAAGTTTATACATTAACAATAATTAAGTGGAAGAGTAAGTCAATCCCATCATAAATAACCATTCCAAAGCGTAATTATTCCCACTACAATTTTCAAGATAATTATATCCAAAAGATAACGCAATAAACAATAACCACAATGTATCGCAAGTTTGATGTAAGATAATCGCATGAATAAACACATCGGGAATATCCTGACCCACACACACACAAATCTTCGGAAGGATATCAAACTTTGGGAAGGGCGCTTACCGATGTATTGTCCCATACCAATGCCTCGGCAATAACGAATCCAACCCAAGTATTGTATATTAATCATCTGATACGACACCCATGAGCTAATAGTAGTTTGGTCCTCGCAAGGCACCAACCCTACTACGAGTGATAAGAAAAGTTCAAACCTGTACAGAGTAAGAATCACACACATCTACCCACTCTACGATACCCGGTCAACGGCCACCCATGGTCATTCAAACACCTCTATGAGATACAATCACCAACAATTTCTTAACAAAAGTTCATAATTTTTAAAACCCCCAAATTCCATAGGTATTTCTCAAATCACATTAAATCTCAAAAATCCCCAATTTTCTCCCATATGATTCCAATAGAACAATTTAAGAAAAATATGCAAGAGATCATCAAACATATATTTTTTTGTTCAAACAAAGCACTAGGGTTTTGAAATCAAGAATTAAGGAATATCAAGAAGAAAAATCTCTATTTCTTAAAAGAAACAAGGGTTTTGAGATTTCAAGAATTTCATGGCTATCAAACCATAACTTCATTCCAAACATGATAATATTTGCAAGAGTATCAAGAAATAATGATTTCATAACATATATCTAAGATTTAGAAGTAAAATATACATAGATATAAACCCTAGCCTCAATATAGGAGAATGATAAGAAATTCTTACCTAGAATCAAGGATTCCAAGTGAAAGCTCAAGCCTTATAGACCTCCTTTTTCCTTTCCTTTTTCCTTCTCCTAGGGTTCCAAGAGGTGTGGGGTGAGAGTGGAGTGAAAGAAAAGAGGGTAAAGGGCCTGAAATCAGTGTTTTAAACACAGCTAACCCCGAAAAAAACTGTTCACAATCTATTTTTTGTTTTCTCTAAAATTACAGTTTTACAACTAAAATCTCCAATTTGATCCATATGACTACTCTAAGGTTTTTCAACGTTTCGGATTCATTTTTAATGTTATTTTAACATAAAAATATTTATTTTTATGATTTATTTCAAAACTAAAATAAATTTACACTCGAAACATTAAAATTATTATTTTATTTTCTCCCTAATATTTATTCTTACGGTTTCAATATATATGGTTTATTCTTATATCATTACATATATAAGAATCACTAAACAAGTACATTAATATATTAAGATAAACATGTGGGGGTGTACACCTTCAAAGTCTAAGAAGAAAACACAATACTTTACTATCCAAGGAACACCACAGTGCAGATATTTTTATCAACTTTGGAGAATAAAATGATTTGACTCAGGTTGTTCTAGTATGTGTAACCTATATTGTTGGAAAGATATACGAGTTAGGATTCTAACAAAAATAACGATGCACAATTTGGACTTTCCAACAAAGAGTTATGATCAAATTGGTGAAAGGTAGTCTGCCGGACTGCTTGGTTTTTTTATACTTGTTTGGAGCCTAAATATACTTATTATTCTTATATTTTGATTTAGAATGTAAATGGAGACGTTAAATGCAAAACGAAGCTAATTGGACGATTGTTGATAGTTTAGACATGTGGGGGTTTACAACATTCCTTAACTAGAATCTTGACAAGTATATCTATATGTTACAACCAGATGGATTCATAACAAAGAACCAAGAGAATTTAGTGTGTAAGCTTAAGAGATCCATTTATATACTTAAACATGCATCTATATCTCGGAACATTTATTTTAATCAGACTATTAAATCTTATGGTTTTAATCAATGCCCGAATGAGTACTATATGTACAAAAGTCATGATGAAAATGTGGTGATGTTCCTAGTACTTTACGTGGATGATATCTTGCTCATTGGCAGCGCCGGCCCAACCATTAGGCCACTTAGGTCATTGCCTAGGGCCCTCAAATTGGAAGAAAAATTCGGGGCCCCAAAATAAAATAAATAATGGTATATAATTAAAATTTTAGAATATAATTTAAATACTCAATATATTTTAATCATTGAATTAATAGTGAGTGATAAGTTTAAACAAAATTCACTATTTATCTAATCTACTTGGTCCTCAAATTAAGTGCAATTAGCATTATTGTAAAATTTTTAGAACCTCTTTCAAAAAAATTTAGGGCCCCTAAAGTTCAGCTTATTTTTTTATCTCACTTGATATTTATATTATATGTATTATTACATTGTAGTCTTATTATTAAAATCAACTGTATATCGTATAATGGGTATGAATAATAATTTTACACTCGTATAAGTTAAATTTGAGATCATTTTTTAATAACTTTGTTTACAATGCACAAATGACTATAAAATAAAGTGTGTAACATGAATGCACTAGTTATCTCAAATTAATTAACCATAGTTGTTTTACTAATTTTTTTTATTTAAAAATAGATTTTTTTTCTATGATATCTAACAATATCTCATTTATTTTAGAACTACTCAACTTGTATAAATTTCTATTTTTATATACATTTAGGAAAAAAATATTTTAATAGTCAACCTAATTTTCAATTATGTTTCTCTTTTATCTTAAAGAAACAGTATGTATCATTGTATTTGATCTCCGTATTTGACTTCGATTAATACAATTTTTATTTGTAAAATTTGAATTAAAAATTTGAATTAGTATGCTATATCTTAAAAGACAAAACAAATAATTTGTAAATAAACATATTTGAATAAATATTTAATATTATTATTATTACTCAATAAAATATTTATAGGGCCTCCTATTACATTTTTGCCTAGGGCCCCAAATTAGGTTGGGCCGCCCCTGCTCATCAGAAATGATGTGGGGGTGTTATCTTCTGTTGGGGTATGATTATCCAATCAGTTCTATATGAAGGATCTTAGAGAGGCTAGCCACATCCTTGGGATCAAGATTATGCGAATTTGCAAAGATAGGATGATAGGCTTATCTCAAACTACCAATATCGATACCATTCTAGTCCATTTTTGCATGAAAAATTCCAAGAAGGGATTTCTTCCTTTCAGACAGGGAGTTTCTCTGTCGAAGGAGCTGTAACCTAAGACACTTGAAGAGATAGATAGCATGACAGCAGTTGCTTATGCTTTGGCAGTAGGAAGGAAGTCTCATGTATGCTATGCTTTGCGCTAGACTTGACATCTGTTTTGCCATTGGCATGGTTAGTAGATATCAGTCTAATCTTGGGCAAGAACATTAGACTTTGGTAAAACATATTCTCATGTACCTGAAAAGGAAAATAGATTATATGTTAGTTTACCAAGCAGATAGTCTAGTACCCATCGGGTACATGGACTCTAAGTTTCAATCAAATAAGGATTCTAGAAAGTGTACTTCAGGATATGTGTTTACTCTAAGAGGTGGAGCCATAAGTTGGAGGAGTATCAAACAATCTTGTATTGTTGATTCCACTATGGAGGTCCAGTACGTTGCAGCTTCTGAATCAGCCAAAGAGACAATTTGGCTTAGAAACTTCCTAATGGATTTAGAAGTGGTACCTTCGATAAAATCGGATATTACACTTTATTGTGACAATAGCAGAGCGGTTGTTGATTCGACCTACTTTATGACCTGCTTTATATCATACACCCAAGTATAAGTAGTCGAATTTTAGTTTTCTCGGTTTAAGTCCAGGATTGATCCCACAAAGAGTTTTAAACATTGGAATTTAAAATGAGAACAGTGAAGTTATTATAAAAGCAGTGTAACATGAGGTAGCTTGTGGTGTGTGTGATAAACTGGTAAATAAATTGCATAAATAAAATGCGTAAGTAAACTGGTAAAAGACAATAATATGAAAGATACCCTTCAATTTAATGATCACATATGCTCTATTTTGGTTAAGTACTTGAAATGCTACCTTACAACAATTAACTTCCAGGTCATTGGAAAGTCAACTGATAGGCCTGATGTATATTAAACCATAACACAACAACTATTTAAGTTAGCTAGTAGGTGTATGCGACAATCGAATAATCCAAGTAAACTAGAAGGTCAAGCCATTCAGGAGGAATACTTGAATTACTCAATTGGCAGTTTTGTACTATGAATCAGTTAAACATCTTTAGTGAACTAGGAGGTCAAGCGATTCAGTTGGATCACTTGAGTTATTCAACCGATAGTTTGGTATCATACATCACTTAAACATCCTTGGTGAACTAGAAGATCAAGTCATTCAGTTGGATCACTTTAGTTATTCAACTGGCGGGTTGAGGATTCACTAATGATGCAATTTCGGGTTACACATTGACTCAAAAGCATTGGCTATGCCGAGACTTAACCCGTTTATAACTAATCAATCGAATTTTACATAACACCCAATTACATACATCACTGTATCATGCATGAAGTACATATAGTAGATATAATGATATAGAATATTAAGTACTACTCGGTATTCATAACCATGAACATATTATAAATATGACCATCCATCAATTAAGGGAGTGTATATAACAATAGAGCATAATTAAAGATCGGAATTTTCATAATTTACCAATAATATACATATGTTCACCCCTCACTGAAGGGTATAAGTAAACTACTCACACCCCATTGCTATAAACAAGCAAGAAGTGCGAGATAGTTTCATTACAATACTAAATAAAAAATACAGACACTCATTTCCCAAGGAATAGTTGAAATACAACCACCTGAATATCAATTAAGACACAAAAGTCACTAAAGTTCAACCTTCTAAGTAGAAAAGTATAACAGAAATGTAGAAATAACATAAATTCTGGCTGGAGAGTAGGTTGGACAACATCTTTCTCTACATTTTCTCTTAATCTCCCTTGGATTCTCTCTTAGGATTTGAACTTAAGCTTTTCTCCATCATCCTCTCTCCAATCTCCCGATTATGAATGTTGGCCAAGCCTATTTATAGGCCAAGAAATCTGCTAGAAGAAGGAAGAAGAAGTGAACCGCCTTTGGCCATCATCCGGACGCCATCACTACCGTCTGGACGGTGCTAGACCTCTGGGTTTGTGGTGATCTTGTACATTGTTCTGGCAGATTTTCTTGTTGTAATTACACTGTATCCTCTGCTAGGTTAAGCTTTGACAGATTGTTCCCCATAATTTCTGCACGAAACCCTGAAATTAACAACATTCCACACATTAACCCTAATTTATAGTTTTTAACTATTTTAACCTACATAATTAACTTTATTAATTTATTTTAATTTATACACTAATTAGGGTTAATCACACTTCCCAACCTAAACTTTACTAGTCCCTAGTAAATAAAAAAAATTAACAAAATAAAATCACTTTTGTAGATTTCACGATTGCATTGAGCGTATACAACAAGTCGTTAAACCCCTAGGTGATCCCTAGTGGACGGATTTTTTCTCGTGAAGGTTTTGAGTGAAGCTACCTACAAACTTCAATAGTTAGGTGTAACGCCCCAAAATTTCCCTTGGACGACATTACTATCTAAAACTATACACAGGATGAGAGTAACTAAATGAACTTCACAACTAAAGAGAATTTCATTCATCATCCACAATATATACAACATCATCCAAAAGAATATATCCAACTATGACAGTTACATTCCAAAAATTAACTATTATCTTGCAACGGAATAACAAAAATATTAGACTTCATGTTGTCTCAAAATGAATTTTTTAGTCTAGAACATAAGAGAATATAACTCTAAACATCCACCTCGGGATCCACATTCCCATCTATTGGAGCTTCCCAATGTATCAGTTTATCAACTTCGAGCTCCTCCTCTAGACCATAATCTGAAAAAGATATTGTTTGTAGGGGTGATGAGCACTAAGCTCTATAGGAAAATTCTCCAAAACTCGAACAAGGTTTTAAAAGCATATAAAACAGTCGGTCTCATTTTACAAATATCATATATAGCTTTTGAAGGAAAACAGAGACGTTTCAATGGATCTCAAGTTTATACAATAGCAATAATTAAATGAAAAAGTAAAATCAATTCCCAAAAATAACAATTTTTAACAAGTTACCATTTCCACAATAACCAATTTCACAACAAACCAATTCCACCATAAACTCCTTTCCACAATAAACCATAGCCAACCCTTTTGCACAATAAACCATAGCCCATAATGTATATCAAACCACAATTTGTATTTGTATCTGTACTTGTATCCTGGGTATGGTGTATGACATCGCATGAATAAATATATCGAGAATATCCTAACCCACACACACACATCCAATCCTCGCAAAGATATACAACTTTAGGAAGGACGTATACCGATGCATTGGTAGTGACGAATCCAACCTAAGAATAATATACTAACCTTCAACCTCGGTACCACGTGAGCGAATAGTGGTTGGCTCTTTGCAAGGCACTAACTCCACTACGAGTGGTAGAAAAAATTCAAACCCGCACATAGTAAGGAACACATCTATCCACTCTATGATACCTAGTTAAAGGCCACCCATGGTCATCCAAACATCTACAAGAGATACAATACCCAACCAATTTCTCCAATCCCAAGTAAAATTCAAAATCCCCAAATTTCACTGTATTATTCCAATAGAACAATTTAAGAAAATAAGCAAGAGATCATAAAAAATACCATTTTATTGTTCAATACCAAGCAATAGAGTTTTTAATTCAAAAAAAAAGGAAAAATCAAGAGAAAAATCCATTTCTCTTGAAAAACTAAGTTTTGATGTCAAAACAATGGTTTTTATGGCTTTTAACCCATAACTTCACTCAAAACATGAGAAGGTTTGCAAGAGCATCAACAAATAATGATTTCATACCATATATCTAAGATTAAAAGCAAAACATACATAGATATAAACCCTAGCCTCAATGGGCAAGAGTGGTAAGAAACCCCTACCTTTCTTCTTCCTTGGTGTTCTTGACATACTAGAAGTTTTGATCCACTTCAATGTGAAAATCCCTCTTGATCTTGTGTATTTCCCATTATTTCTTCCTCTCTTAGCGTCTCTAGGGTTATAAATGTTGTAATGGGGTTAATGAAGGTGTCTTTAAGTATTTATAGTGGAAGAAATAGTCTCCTATGCGCGGTTTTGAAACCTAGATTTCGTAACTCACGTTTGAACGCCAAAATTTTGGCGTTCGAATGTCATTTGCTCCCAGTACTTTTTTTCCCATCAAAGACAATTGTTGTTCGAACGGACTTTCACGTTCGAACGTAGGTCGTTCGAATGTACTTTCACATTCGAACATAGTTCCTTTTTATGCTGAAACTTCTAGTGAAGTTTGCCTATTTAGAGATCGATTTGGAAAATTTTTGTGAAATACACTTTTAGAGCCCTGGATATCTACTATCTACTGTAAACATTTTGGCTCACATGGACATCAGGGTAAAAGGTTATGGTCCAAATACTAGGTAGTGTCCAAAATCCTTTCTACCCAAATTTTATCTAAAATGTGTTTTAACTCTGGAATACTTACTAACTTCCAATTCATACCCTATTGCCTCAACTAACATTTTTATTTCTACTCTTACAATCCACATAGTTCATGCATACATTGTCACATATATTAGCATTTCAAAAATAATTATGTTGCTACATAAAGATATGAATGTGGGGGTTTAAATTAGGAGTTCATAATTCATACTTTTCACAAATAAAATTAAATCAATTTCCTTTGCATTGCTAGAATACGTCCTTTTTCTAATCACTATAAGAGTAACACACATTAGTTGTAATATTATCCATATATTTTTATAAAAACTTGCGTGTGTGCAATGATTTTTTTATTTCAAAAATCATTTAGAAAATATTACAATCTTTCATGGTAGTCTTGATGTCAATCCTCTCCTGGAATACACTAAGCAAAGAATACACATATGTTATAGTGACTATTCACTTCAGTAATTACATTTGATTGGAATATTATTTTCAAAACAAAGTAATATCACTTGTAATATATCAAAAGAACAGTTATTTGAATAGAACTGGAATTTGACATAATCTCATGAAAGGATATTAGCACTACATTAAACATATTATCAACATTCTCCCTTTTTGGATTGATAGGATTAATACACATGCATGATTTCTAAGTAAAAATTTCAACAAAAATGCTAACAATACAATTCAATGAGTGCTAATCAAAACAAATATAAAGAGATTATTCAAAGAAAGTTTATTTTTCAATCAAAGATTCTTATTTGAGTAGATGTAGAATATTTCTCCAAGAAAGATTAGCTCAAAATCTACAATAGGTTTTACATCTCCACTATATATGCAAAGAGTGTAATATTTCTCAAGGTTTTAAAAATAAAGAAATCTATTTGTGCTCAAAAGAATAAGTTTAAATAAAAATACTAAGATTATATACAACTAAAATATGAAAATCCCGCATGATCAACATGAGAATAATAACCTAATTTAACTGCGAATTTTATGAAATAATCCTCCTAACTTATAAAAACATGAGTATTACATTAATTAACAAAAATATGTTCAAAATCAACATTCAAAACATAAAGTAAGTTTAAGTGGATAAACAAAAGATGAGTAAGAAATAGCAAGATCTGTAGAATCTCCAGTGTCTCCGATTAAGAAGTAGATGGGCTCCACCAAAATGCTCTTTGAGTAGCCTCAATATTTTAGCCTGTTTTTGTTCATAATTAGCTGTATGTTGATAAAGATAGGTGATACTGGTCTCCAACCCTAGACTTTGATGCTTGATTCTACAAACTTATGCAACAATTTTTCACATTTTTGGATTCCATGCTGATATATCTTCAGACTCATTATTAGGTATAGACTCTAATATAGATGACTCTTTTTTCATATAAGCATTTTCAAATAAACTCTGAGTTAAAAACTCAACACAATTTACTTCAGGTGATTCTTTTTCTTCTCTGGGTTGTTTTGCAGTGTTAAAAATATTTAATTCCAAGGTCATATTTCCAAATAAAAGTTTCTTGACTCAATTCCTACAATTAATTAATTCATTTGATGTAGCTAGGAATAATCGACCCAAAAATGATAGGTATGTATGCAGACGCATGAAAAATTGGTTGTGTATCTAAAACAATAAAATATACTGAAAAATAGAATTGATCAACTTGGACAAGAACATCCTCCACAATTCCTTGTGGAGTTTTTACAGATCGGTCTGCTAATTACAGTATAACATTGGTAGGTTACAACTCACCTAACACTAATTGTGTATATACTGAGTATGACATTAAATTAACACTAGCTCCAAGATCAAATAGAGCTTGTTTAATTCAAAATTTTCAATGATACATAAGACTGTAGGACTTCTAGGATCTTTGTACTTAAGAAGAGTGTTATGTTGTATGATAGCACTAACTTGTTCAGTTAAAAATGCTTTTTTTTTGTACATTGATTTTTCTTTTTACCGTGCAATGATCTTTTAAAAATTTGGCGTAAGCTAGAACTTGTTTAATTGCATCCAACAAAAGAATGTTAATCTTTACTTATTTAAACAACTCAAGAATTTCAGAAAGATCTTTCAAAGATGAGGACTTCTTGACCCTTTGAGGAAAAGGCAATGGAATAGGACACGAATGTTCTTTCTCATTTTGTGGTTTTGGTTGTTTTCCAACTGAAGGTTCGGGTTCAAGTGGTTCATTTACAATAATTGATTTACGTATCTTTTTAGAAATCTTGGGTTTAATGGTCATGTCAATCACCTTACCACTTCCCAGTATTATGATTGCTTGTACTTGACTTGAAGAAGGTTTAGATAACACTATATTGGCTTGATTTTGACTTTGTGGAGGTTTAGCTTGAGATGAGAATTTTCCCTTCTCTGGTGTACTCAGGGACTGAGTCAACTTGGCTAGATGACTCTTGATGTCTTCAATACTCTGTAAATTTTGAGCATTAGTACGATGCATAAGGAAAAACTTTTTGAAAAACTTAGTTTGCAAAGTTTACCAACTTGTAATAGAATTAAGCCACTGTTTAGCTTTATCTTTCAAGGAAAAAGGAAAAAGTTTTAATCGGGGCCATTTCAGAGTTATCCTGCAAAGTTCCATAGACTTTTTCAAATTCTTTCATACGCACATAAGGGTTTTTAGATTCGAAACCATGGAACTAAGGTGGTAATTATATTATCCCTAACTTAATATTAAGATTTGGAGCGTCTGTTGGAAAAACAAAGCACGACGGGACATTAGTACATGTGGGATGCAAATATTCTCTTAAAGGTCGGACATTTTGAACTACTTCTTGCTCCCTAGGAATATTTTGAGCCATACTTAAATCAAATGATGCTTGTGAAGATGAAGATGACGAAGACGAAGGAGATGACTGATTTACAGAACCTACTAATGAAAGAACATACATAAAATATTAAAAGAAAACAAACAATATATAGACATATAATACTAGCAAACAGCTTCCCTATTTGAATTAAAATTACAATAATTCTCCGGCAATGGCGCCAAAAACTTAACTCGACCTGTTTTGTGACCTGCTTTATATCATACACCTAAGTATAAGTGGTCAAATTGTAGTTTCTCGGTTTAAGTCCAAGATCAATCCCACAAAGTGTTTTAATAATTGAAATTTAAAATGAGAAAAATGAAGTTGTTATAAAAGCAGTGTAACATGAGATAACTTGTGGTGTGTGTGATAAACTGGTAAATAAATTGCATAAATAAAATGCGTAGGTAATCTGGTAAAAGACAATATGAAAGATACCCTTCACTTTAAAGATCTCATATGCTTTATATTGGTTAAGTATTGGAAATGACACCTTCCAACAATTAACTTCCAAGTCATTGGAAAGTCAACCAGTAGGCCTGATGTATATTAAACCGTAACACAACAACTGTTTAAGTTAACTGGTAGGTGTATGTGACAATCGAATAATCCAAGTAAACTAGAAGTTCAAGCCATTCAAGAGGAATACTTGAATTACTCAATTGGCAGTTTTGTGCTATGTATCAGTTAAACATCTTTAGTGAACTAGGAGGTCAAGCTATTCAGTTGGATCAATTGAGTTATTCAATCGACAGTTTTGTACCATGCATCAGTTAAACATCCTTAGTGAATCAGAAGGTCAACTCATTCATTTGGATCACTTTAGTTATTCAACTGGTAGGTTGATGATTCATTGATGACATAATTTCAGATCATAAATTGAATCAAAAGCATTGGTTATGCCAAGACTTTACCCATCTATAACCAATCAATCAACTTTTACGTTACACCCAATTATGTAAATCACTGTATCATGCATGAAGTACTAGGGCTAATCGATCACTAGATCTCCATTCTTTAATGTAAATGACTATCTCTATTGGAAAGTTAGGATGCAAATTTATATCATGTCACCAGATGATGGGTTATGGGATATTATTGAAGATGAATACACAAAATCCACTTCAGAGAAAAAAGATTGGAATAATGATCAAAATAAGGAACACACTTTAAATGCTAAAACTATGAATACCTTTATTGTGCATTAGATAGAGGAGAATTTAATAGAATATAAACATGAAAGACCGCAAGAAAAATATGACATATGTTAGAGGTCACACATGAGGGAACTAATAGAGTTAAGGAATCAAAGATTAATATGCTTGTGCATGACTATGAACTTTTTAGGATGGAGCCCCAAGAAAGTATTTCACAAATGTTCACAAGTTTTACTAATATTGTGAATGCTCTTAAATCTCTCAATAAATCTTTTGCCAATGAGGAACTTGTGAGAAAAATTCTTAAGTGTCTTCCAAGATCTTGGAATGCCAAAGTCACCGCCATCATTGAAACCAAAGACCTCAAGGATCTTCCACTAGAAGAACTACTTGGATCCCTCATGACATGTGAGATGGATATAAAAATGGATGAAGAGCTAGAAAAATTGCTTTCAAGTCCACCAAGACAAGCAATGAGAAAAATGATGAAGAATAGGAAGAAAGTGATGAAGAACTTGCTTTCATCACAAGGAGATTCACAAAGTTTCTTAAGAAGCAAGGTCGCTACATGAGAGGAGGAAACTCAAGAACAAATATTGTAAAATATTGTAATTTGCTATGAATGCATCAAACCGAGGCATATCAAGTAAAATTGTCTTACTTTGAAGAAGACATATGAGAAGGATTAGAAGGTGGCAATGAAGGTCACTTGGAGTGATAGTGATAGTGACTCCGATCATGAGGAGACCAAAGAAGTCACAAATCTTTGTTTTCATGGCATTAGAGGAAGACAATGAGGTAAACTCTATCTCATGTTATGAAAATGAACATTAATTAGATGAAATGCATGATGCCATGCATGAACTACATAATGATTTGCTCACTATTAAAAACAAATATAAAGATCTCAAGAAAAATCTTGTTGGTGTTTCTAAAGATAATGGCACTTTGAAAATTAAGGATGAAAAACTCAAGGTTCAAAAACCCTATTTGAAAAAGGAATCTCAGGATTCCTCCTTACATAACAAACATAAGGAAGAGATCTTGGATTTAAAAAAGACAAATTGTGACTTGAACAAAGTAGTTTTAAATTTTACTCAAGGAAGTGAAAAATTGAAAAACTTTTGTCAGGCGAAAGATGTGTGTTTGATAAAGCTAAATTGGGGTTTTAACAATCAATCAAAACAAAAGGCCTAAAAGAATTTTTTTTGTTAAAGAATCCAAATCAAGTAATGTTACCAAGACATGCAATTATTGTCATAAAATAGGACATCTTACATATAATTGCTATGCTAGGAGAGCACAACAAAATAGGGCCATGCATAAGGCTTTCATTAATTATAATGGACCCAAAACTAAGTGTGTACCAAAGGCCAATCATTGTTTACGACGTGTAGGTGTGTTTCAAATCTACTCACAAGACCAATAAGTAGTTTCTTGATAATGGATGCTCAAGAGATATGACGGGAGATAAATCCAAGTTTGCAAAACTATCAAAAGAGGATGGTGGATATGTAACAATTGGAGACAATGTCAAATGAAAAATCATTGGTATTGAAAATCTGGGTAAGGTATTTTCACTCCAAATAGAAAATGTCTTGTCGGTTAATGATTTGAAACAAAACTTGCTTATCATAAGTCGATTATGTAATAGAGGCCTTGAAGCTAATACATGCAAAGTAAAAAATATAATAGAAAATTGTATATTATTTGTTGCTAAAAATTTTGAAAATGTGCATGTTGTGGATCTTGATGACCTATATGATCAAAACGTAAAATGTCTAGTCGTAATTAAAAATGAATCTTGGCTTTGGCATAGAAAATTATGATATTGTAGTATGGATATACTTTCTAAACTTGTTAGAAAAGTCCTTATCGAAGACTTGCCCAAAATTAAGTTTGAAAAGGGCAAAGTTTGTCAACAATGTCTACTAGGAAAGCAATGCAATAGCACATTTAAGCCCCAAATCTCCATTTCCACAACTAGGCCACTAAAACTTATGTTAGAAGTGATCATGGTGGAGAATTTGACCAACATAAGTTTTAGAATTTTTGTCTTCATAAAGGTTATGAACATGAATTCTCGGTTCCTAGAACACCACCCCAAAATGGTGTAGTAGAAAGAAAGAATAGGACCATTATAGAAATGAGTAAACCATGCTTCATGAATATGGCCTACCAAAATATTTTTTGGGTGAAGCTGTAAATTGTTCTTCTTACATCCTTAATAGAGCTTTAATTAGACCAATTATCAAGAAAACTCCTTATGAGTTATGGAACAATAGAAAGCCAAAAATTGGATATTTCAAGGTATTTGGATGTAAGTGTTTCATATTAAATACAAAAGACCACTTAGGAAAGTTTGATGCAAAATCAGACGAGGCTATATTCTTATGTAATTCCACGTATATCAAAGCCTATAGAGTCTTTAACAAAAGAACTCTTGTAGTTGAAGAGTCCATGCATGTATTCTTTGATTAATCGGATCCTTTAACTATTAGAAATAGAAATGAAGATGATGAGGAGTTTGACTTAGATTTTCAAATAAGAAGAGTTAACATAGATGATGACAATAGTTATAGGAAGGATGATGATAAAGAAGATGACCAACCTAGGGACACAAATGAACCTACTTCACAAGGACTTCCTAGGGAATATAGAAGAGTCATATGTCATCCCCTAGATGAAGTCATAGGAGAGCCTTCACAAGGAGTCAAAATTAGATCAAGTCTTAGGAACATATGTAATAATCTACCATTCCTATTTTATATAGAACCTAAGAACATAAATGAAGCATTAAAAGAAGAATCTTGGATTATGGCCATGCAAGAATAACTAAACTAGTTTAGAAGGAATGAAGTATGTGAACTAGTTCCAAGACATAAAGACGCTTCCATCGTGGGCACAAAATTGGTATTTAGAAACAAACAAGATGAAGAAGCAAACATCACCAGAAATAAAGCTAGATTGGTGGCACAAGGATATAATCAATAAGAAGGAATAGACTATGATGAGACCTTTGGCCCCCGTAGCTAGACTAGAGGCCATAAGAATGCTATTTTCATGTACATACCATAAAGGTTTTAAATTGTATTAAATGGATGCTAAGAGTGCTTTATTAAATGACTTTATTTTAGAAGAAGTACATGTAGAATAACCACCTATTTTTGAGGACAGACACAACCCTAATAATGTCTAAAAACTTACTAAGGCATTATATGGATTAAAACAAGCACCTAGAGCTTCGTATGAAAGACTTAGACACAACCTTGTTCATAAAGCATATACATGAGTACATTCTTATTGTACAAATCTATGTTGATGAGATTATATTTGGTGCTACAAATGATAAACTACGTGATGATTTTGCTAAATGCATGAGCAATGAGTTTGAAATGAACCTAATGGGTAAGTTAAATTTCTTTCTTCGTTTGCAAATAAAACAAGGAAAAGAAGAAATATTTATAAGTCAAACCAAATATGCTAAAGACATATTGAAGAAATTTGGACTAGATAACTCAAAATCATATAGCACACTTGTGAGCACATAACTAAAGCTTGACAAAGACGAAAATGGAAAAGATGTGGATATAAAGTTTACTTTGTCTAACAGCTAGTAGACCTGATATTATGTTTAGTGTATACTTCTGTGCTAGATTTCAAGTGAATCCTATAGAATCACATCTATGTGCGATAAAAAAAATATTTAGATACCTTGGGGGACCACAAGTTTGGGATTATGGTATCCTAAGAGTTCATCTTTTGAATTCATTAGCTATGCAGATGCGGACTTTGGCGGGTGCAAAGTTGATACGAAAAGCACTAGTGGCACATGTCAATTTCTTGGATGCTCACTTGTTTCTTGGTTCAACAAGAAACAAAATTCGGTTGCCTTGTCTACGGCCGAGGCCAAATACATTGCACCAGATGTAGTTATGCACAAGTTCTTTAGATGAAGCAAACCTTAAAAGATTTTAATATATATTTCAATCATATTCGTATTAGATGTGAAAACACTAGTGCCATAAACCTCACCAAGAATCCTATTCAACACTCTAGGACTAAACACATTGAGATTAAGCACCATTTCATTAGAACACATGTTCAAAATGGTTATATTGAACTTGAGTTTGTTAGGATTGAAGATCAATTAGCAGACTTCTTCACCAAACCTTTGTTTAAGAAGAGATTTAGCTCAATTAGAAGAGAATTATGGATCACTAAACCTTATGAATAGAGATTGAAATGAGAGAAGGTAAAACTGTGAATTAACACTTAGAAAATTTAGAAAGAAAAATGAACCGGCACACCAGTTGGGCTCAAAAGCTTAAACTGACAATTCTAGTTTTATAGTTTTTGGGGATAAAATCATATTTTTGGTTCAAAATCCCTCACTCCTCTATTTCTATTCTCATAAAACTCTATAAACCCAGGAATCTAATTCCCAATCTTTCAATCACTGTTGTTCTCTCTATCTTTCATGGACTATCAAAGGATTAAAATTATAAAAAACCCTAGACTCAAGGCTTCTCTCCTTATGGCTCCAAAGAAGAGCAATGGAGCTAGGGAGTCATCTGCTGCCTAAGAGAGGAGATCCAAGAGGAGAAATGATTTGGCCATTCTAAATGATAAATGCCGAAACAAGTGGCCAAGGCATGAATGCAAGGACTTCTATGAGAGTCAACCTATTAAACTGGTAGACTTAGATTATAAGAATATTGATTCAAAATTGACAGAGACTACTTGATTGCCCCTAATAGAATTAGATGAAGTCTATTATCCCAACTTAGTGTGTAGATTTTATACTAATTTGTATGTGAAACTATTAGGAACTAAAAAATCTATGGTGCATGGAAAAGTGATAAAAATATCACAAAAGATGTTATCCAAGATATTGGGGGTTCCTAATGAAGGTGAGACTATTTTATTTTGGCAAAGAGTACACTTGAAAGAGTAAGTGCAAGTAGTTGTTTAAATATCGTATTTGGTGAGAGACGTGTAGAGGGACCAAAAATTGAGGCTAAGAACAAGCTTCTAGCCCCTAGGATCATTAACAAAATTATGACCAAGACTGTTCTTCCTAAAGGTGGTCACTACAATGAGGTGACTCAGTTTCAAGTCTTCTTAGCTGTATGCATTATGGTTGGTAGGAAATTAAATCTTCCCAACATCTATAGGCAATACATGCAGTTGGTTGAAGGCTCCCATATGATGTGCTTTTTACCAAGGTCTTTAAAGCTTTTGACATTGATTTAGCACATGAGGAGTGCATTGCAGGGAAGACCTTCTTTGACAGCACCACACTCAAACAAATGGGAATTGAAAATCTTCTTGAGTTTCATATTAGACAAGATAGGGAGATAACAAAAGCAAGAGAAAGAGGTGAGAATGTGCATAGGATGGGGTTGTAGTGGGAGTTATAGGTGTGGAAGGTGAGATGGAAAGAGAAGAAAAAAATCTTTCACACACTATGGAGATTCAAAGATGTGATGATGAGGCTATACGAGATGAGGGTGCATCTAGATTTAGATATGTTACCTATGAAGAGTTTGATAGCTTGAGTAGGTATGTGGACACTCTCACTACTAGTGTGGCAGGTTTGCACACTAAGCTTGATGACATGATGGCATTTATGAATTCAATATTAGGGACTCCACCTCCTTCTCCACCACCACCTTCTGATATTGTATATCGTCTAGATAATCCAGTTGATGACACATTCATGGAATTCTAGAAGCTTAAGAGTTATCAGTCATAGTTAGTATGCACTAGGACATCCACAGTTTAGGATGTTACATTTTGTTATCACTCTAAGACACTTAAAGTCATTTTGAGTGTTAGGCTCTATGTTATTTAAAGTCCTTTTGACTACAACTATGTTATGATGTGGTTTTTATAAAATGGACATCATTTTTATTTGATGTTTGAATGATCTTTATGCTTGCATGCATTGCTTGATTGTTTGTTAGTTGTGATGATCATGATAGAAGTATTGTGGTATTGAGCACTATATATTGTTTCTCATTCATATCATTGACATTAGAGAAATGCATAAACAAAAGAAAAGGAGCTAACTTTGCTACTTATACATCATTAATTTATGCATTGTGTTCCTACCTTTGACAAGTGATTGTAACATGCTTGGTTTTATTTTGATGATGCCAAAGGTGGGAGAAATATGTATATGAGTATCAACATGTATAATTTTTTTGGTACTACACCTTCAAAGGAGATACACACATACACATGCTTGTACTCAAAACAAAATTTTTCAAAACATTTTGTGAGGAAACCATGTTTGATATAAGCATAAGTTGAGGGGGAACCTCACTTCATGATTTCAAAATGCTTTTAGATGTACGTATAAATTCAAGGGGACCATATGCATGATGAATGAGGCAATATTGTTTAGATTGTTGGATGATTTATGCTTTTGAATTGTAGATGTTTTATGATCATCAAAAAGGGGAGAATGTTGACCCATTGCTTGCTTAAGCATGGTTTTGATGATGATCAAACATCTATACTATGATCTAATATGTAATTTAGATGTGTAGTGTAAATTATATGAAAGATGTGCAAGATGGAAATGAAGAACGAAAGACAAAAGATTCAAGTTAGAACTTTCATCCGGTATGCCGAATGAGGAACCGACATACCAATTCATGATGTGGCATACCGGATTCTGAAGTAGCCATCACTCATGCTCCTAGTACTTTGCCTTGCAAAATGAACTGGCATGCTCTGCACATGTTTGGCATGCTAGATGGTTTGAAGCGATAGGCACTCAAGCTCCCAGTTTTGCCTTGCAAAGTGAACTGGCATGCTCTGCATGTGTTTGGCATGCTGGATGCTGAAGCGGCATGGATTTCAGCACAAACAAGTGCTAATCTTGTGACATACTAGTTTGTGTATGTTGAGCCTTGTAACAGCTTCATTTGGCAAATATTTAAAATGCTTTAACTTTCAAGTATATATAAGGGTCTTCAATTCTTTGGGTTAAAAAAAAAATTTTTTTGCTACCTTGTATTGATGACCAAGAAGCCAAAGAGAGTTTAATCAGTCTTGAGTGATTTATTTCATTGAAAAGAGATTTAAAGTGTTAAATTTCTTCTTCTTTCTTCTATTCTTGATTTGAGAGAGAATTTTTGTAAAGCAAGAGAAAGGATTGATTGTTGTCTTCTTGAGTGACATATAGTGAGGAATATCATCTTGTACTTAAGGAAGAAAAGTGTAAGTGTGATGCCCCAAATTCTGGGGGTCCTTTGTTAACTCGTTGATCACCCATCAATCCGCGGAAATACCCGTGAATACCGCATGACCCGACACCACAGCTCAATAATAAAAAGGTTTGGACAGGGTCTCCCTAGGACCGAGAACTCCCAATTGCTTAATTTGTGTACATCATAGTCACTAGACCCATCCAAGGTCTAACACATTATAATTTATACTCTATTATGGTCCATTGACATCATTTGAATGAGGGAACACATAGGCCAAAAACATGGTAAAGTATTCTTAAAATTTCAAATTTTTGGAAAACCTTCCGGAAGGTTTTCGTTCAACCTTTCGAAAGGTTTCACTAACTGAAAAAGTTCTTCTGGAAGTTTTTCATCGACCTTCCGGAAGGTTTTGCCTACTGTAAAAAGGTTCTTCTATAAGGTTTTCATCGACCTTCCGGAAGGTTTTGTCTGCTAGATAAAAATTTACATTAACCTTTCGGAAGGTTTTGCCTGCTGGATAAAATTTACATTAACCTTCCGGAAGATTTTGCCTGTTCTTCTACAAATCCTTCCTTCTTCATTTCCAACCCATTCCAATCCATTCCAATCCATTCCACATCCATCCAAAACCAACCTAACACATGCATAATGGAGTTTTGTACATTAAACCACACTTATATAAGTTCATTACAAACGATTTCATATATTTACATGCCAAAAACCAATTTTCCACAATAGGTTTACAAAAACCCAAAATAAAGCCACATTCCAGTTTTCTTCATCCTTGAGGCCCTGAGTGAGAACCTTCCGCCAATGTACCACCCACACCTGAAATATTTTCCCGTATTGGGTGAGCCAACGCCCAGTAGAGTATTTCCTACAGAGGGTACTCCCCAACCTAAGGGCATATGCAATGTTCATATGCAACATTTCGCAGTCAACAACATTCCCAAACAAGAATATGCAATTCTATGTCATGCTATGAAATGAGATGAAACTCACTCATGCATATTAACCCGAGTTCTCACCGACTCCCACTACATAATGCAATGCACATGTGTAATGAATCCGTCAATTGACGAAAAATACATCCAATGATTGTTTGAAATAAAAGTGATGTATTTTTAAAACCAAATCACTGTGGGTGTTACCCATTGAATGGGTATTTTTATAAAATAAAATCTTGTGTCTTTGTTGGGCAACGGATTTTGGAATTCTACCGTCGACTCTATAAGCCTTTTTACACTTTTTGGACTTGCACCGACAGAGCGTATGAACTAGTAGCCGGGCCTTGCACCCGAGGGAGCGTCTAGCCCTTCTTGCTATACCTGACACAAGTTTTCTTTTCTATGCAATTGTGGAACTTTGTTGAACCTTGGTCCAATAGTACCAAGCCCACTTGTCATCCACCGAGGATGGTGTTTGACCCAAACCATGCACATTCCGACACCCTCACCCAAGTTTCATGCTCATGGATGCGATGACTTGTGCAAATGCAATGTAGTACGCCATTGCTATATCGATGTCATGCCTCATATGTAATGAATGTCATATGAGCTAGATTAACAATTATTTCCACATTTCATGGCCAATCATATCATAAGCATGTAATTGCTGATTTTCGTCACTATGTTAATACATCAATAAATACATATCAACATTTCTAATTGTAATTTATATCCTAAGCATATAATTACCACTACCATCATGATGCTAACATGTTAACAACATATCATTCCATCCATACTCAACAAAAATTCTCAAGCATGCTATTAAGTAACACATACCAATAACATACTTCCTTCACTAAAACATAATATAAACATAGAATGCCAAATTCCATTGAAATACACAAGTGAATTCCACAATTTCATTCCAAGATAGGAATTTAATTTAAAACATTACTTTACCCAATTCAAGATAGCATTTACTCTACCCGTTTTCAACACCCATTTCACCAATCTCAACTACAATAGGCAAATGATATATAACTATACCACCCCACCCATCACATATAACACCATAGGTTGTAAAATACGCCCAAGTAGGAAGAAACCATACCTCTTGAAGCATAAAGAACATGTTGGGAAGCTCCAAGAACCCGATTCAAGCTAGAATCTTCTGCCAAAAATTCCGTCCTTGGAATCTCACCCAAAACCAATCTCCTTGGTATGGTTTTGTAGCCCACTTCGAGGAGAACAACTATCCTTCTTGGCCCGAGTGGATTCGAGCACCGTGGAGTCATAGATCGTAGAGAGAAGGTGAAGAACTTTCTCTATTTTCCTCTCTTCTTTGTTGGCTAACGGCTGGAGAAAAGAATG
This sequence comes from Ilex paraguariensis, assembly GCA_963454935.2. Classification (NCBI taxonomy): domain Eukaryota; kingdom Viridiplantae; phylum Streptophyta; class Magnoliopsida; order Aquifoliales; family Aquifoliaceae; genus Ilex; species Ilex paraguariensis. The sequence goes on from CAUOFW020000001.1 coordinate 6,911,565, forward strand.
GGAAAAAAATCTGATTTTTCCTCCTATTTATACTTCTTAATACTTGACCCATAATTCGCCACAAGACCCTCTTTTTCCTGGGTTCGTTTCTGTCCCGAAACGATTAATTTTTATTCTGGTTCAAGTTCAAAATATTTTAATTTTAAATTACATTTATTTTTCCCAACTTTTAAAATTTTATCAAAAATCTCATTTTTGGGTCACCTGAGACTCGATCACCTCGTAAAACGTAAAATATTCGACTATCTCAGAATTTGATGAAATTTGACAGGATAACTAGATTTCGCGAGACGAATCCAACTGTGAGGTCTGTTTTGTCATCCAAGATCGAGAAAATTCAGATTTTCAACTCGTACTATAGCAACAAATTATCTTTTTACCCTTTTTGTAAAAAGTTTAAATTTACCAGGTTTTACATTCTTCCCCCCTTAAAATAATTTCGTCCCTGAAATTCTTACACACTCATACACGCTTAATCGCATTCATATGAAATAATGACATTTTACTTAAAATTATAAAACTTGTACCTCCGTCCTCGAATAGGAACAGACAGTTGACATGTATAGTGTCTTCACGCTTCCATGTTGCCTCCTCTATGCCTCAGTGCTGCCACAAAACCTTCACTAGCCTCACGGTCTTGGCTCGCAAAACTTGCTCCCGGTTATCCATGATATGCACCAGTCCCTCCTCGAAGGTCTCATCCGCATCAACAATCAATTCACTCTAATCCATCACATGAATCAGATCTGGAGTATACCTCTAGAGGCCACCGCCGTCTGTCGGCATAGCTCTTCTGTCAGCTCTGAGTTATGAGCAACTACTTCTGAATCAAGTTCACCTTCTCTGAGGTGTCTCTAATCAAATCCGAACCCATAGAGGGTCTCTCTCCAACCTCTATCCAACAAACCGGAGAACGACAAGTCCTCCTGTATCGTGCCTCATAGGGTGTCATCTATATGCTCACCTAATAGCTATTGTTGTAGGTGAACTCCATTAAGGGTAAATAATCTTTCCAGCTACCCTTGAGATCTTGGGCGCATGCTCGCAACATGTCCTCTAACGTCTGGATGGTCCTCTCCAATTGATCGTCCGTCTGGGGATAAAAAACAGTGCTCATCATCAACTGTGTCCCCATGGCTCGCTGAAAACTCTCTCAAAAATGAGTCATAAACTTGGGATTTTGATCCGATACTATAGATATGGGTACCCCATGCAACCGAACAATCTCTCGTATGTACAATTTACAATATTCCTCTAGTCGAAAGGTCATCCGCACCGCCAAAAAATGTGCCGACTTCGTAAGTCGGTCCACTATCACCCACACCGCGTCATGTCCCTGCGATATCCTTGGCAAGTGGGTCACAAAATTCATGGTGATATGCTCCCACTTTCACTCAGCTACCTCCAAAGGCTGGAGCAACTCCGCTGGTCTCTACTACTCAGCCTTAACCTACTGACACGTTAGACATCAGCTAACAAAATTTTCAACGTCTCTATTCATCCCGCTCCAATAGTATTGGCGACAAAGATCATGGTACATCTTTGTGCCACCTGGATGCACTGCAAAATGGGATCAATGAAACTCCCTGAGGATCTCCTCTCTCAGATTTGCTAACTGGGGAACCATAACCCTTCCCCTGTACTGAAGGCTGTCATCCGAGTGAATGGTCCAGCTCTCATCAATTGTCCCTAATGGTACTCGGTCCCTGATGGAAAATAACCCTGGGTCCTGCCCCTGGCACTCAATCACCCTGCTCAGTAGGGAAGGCCTAGCCACCAAATTTCCTAAAACACCCTGAGCCTTTTCGTGATAATGCAGACCAAACTGTCCCACAGTCTAGAGCATCTCCCACTCCCGGGAAGCCACACTAGCCAGGAGTCCTTTTGACTTTGGGCTGAGTGCATCAGCCACCACGTTTGTTTTACCGGGATAGTAATGCAAAATAAAGTCGTAGTCCTCCAGCAACTCCATCCCCCTGCGTTGCCTCATGTTGAGGTCCCGCTGTGTAAATATATACTTCAAACTCTTGTGGTCTAAAAACTCCTCGAACTGCTGACTATATAAATAGTGGCACCAAGTCTTCAAGGCAAAGACAATGGTTTGTCAACTCCATGTCATGTGTAGGATAATTCTACTTATGATTCTTTAACTTTTGGGAACCATAAGCCACCACCCTCCCAGACTGCATCAAAACACAATCGAGTCCGTCTTTGGAGGCATCACAGTACACATTGGACATCAGTCCCCTCTCTAGAACTATCAAAATAGGAGCTGAAGTAAGCCCTCCTCTTTCATTCCTGGAATGCCTTCTCGCATAAATCATCCCACTAAAACTTGACCTCCTTCTAGGTCAACCTGGTCATAGGTGCAGCGTGTCGGGAGAAGTTCTCGATGAACCTCCTGTAATACCCCGCCAATCCCAAGAAACTGTGTATCTCAAAAACTGACTTTGGCCTCTCCCAATTCCTCAGTGCCTCAACCTTCTCCGGGTCCACAGATATACCGGGAGCCGAGACTAAATGTCCCAAAAACTTTATCTCTGTAAGCCAAAATTTACACTTGTTGAACTTGGTGTACAACTAATGGTCTTTCAAGGTCTGGAGAACAATCCTCAAGTGACCCTTATGCTCCTCCTCAGTCTTGGAGTAGATCAAGATGTCATCAACAAACACCACGATAAACTGATCTAAATAGGGTTAGAACACCCTATACATAAGATCCATGAATGCTGTCGGGGCATTTGTCAACCCAAATGACATCATTGTGAACTCAAAATGCCCATACTACATTCTGAACGCCGTCTTAGGGATATTTGCCTCCCTGATCCTCAATTGATGGTAACCCGTGTGGAGATCTATCTTGGAGTAGACCCGCGCTCCTCTCAGCTGATCAAATAAGTCATCAATTTTGGGCAAAGGGTACCTATTCTAAATGGTAACCTGGTTCAACTGCCGATAGTCAATACATAATCGAAGGGTCTTGTCCTTCTTCTAGGCAAACAACATCGGAACGCCCCAAGGTGAAGTGCTCGGTCTAGTAAAACCCTTGTCCAACAATTTTTGTAAATGGACTTTGAGTTCTTGCAACTCAGCTGGCGCCATTCTATGCGAGTCATAGAAATGAGAGATGTACCCAGATGCAACTCAATGTTGAAGTCTACATCGCTATAAGGAGGTAATCCCGGTGGTTCATCCAGAAAGACGTCCTCATACTCACACACAACCCGAGGTAGACTAACTCCTGTCTCGTCTTGTCCTCCAAGGTAAGGCTCGCAATCCAACCCATCAATTGCCCATGCCATCTAGAGTCGTACATGGCTTGAGGTAAAGCATCACACTTTTCCCCATGGAACTTGAAACAAACACCATCAGGCGTATAAGTTGTGACCCTCTTCTGATCACAATCAATGACGACTCGATGTGCTGCCAACCAAATCTATTCTGAGGATAACATCGAACTCCGACATGCCCATGACCCTAAGGTCTACAGTGAGTAGAATCCCCGAGATTTCTAACTAACATCCCCGATATATCTAATCAAAGCAACTCTAACCTTAGCTCCTAAGGTTGAATTTTCCCCTAAAGACTCCTGTAGGGTTGTGATTTCTAAATCTATTTTATCAACGAAACATGACAATAACGGTATATGGCATGCCAGAATCAAATGACACATGTGCTTATAATCCGAGAAGTAAGAAATGTACCATGGGCTACCGATTGATCCATCAGCTCATTTTGAGGCGTGATGGCATAAATATTCTTTTGGGTCCCTGAAGTCCTAGCTTGTATGTCTTGCCCTTGGCCTTGACCCATGCCCTGGCCCATAGTGGGGTAGGGAGGAATGTAATGTGTTTGTGGTTGCCCCACTGACGATTGGGACTGAGATGTCCCAAAACTCCAGGATTCATGCCTCTAAGGGCAATCCCGCCTCTTATGACCCGGCTGGTGGCAATAATAGCAAGCTCTCTGACCTGCTTGGCTGGAAGCCCTGAAGTGTCTCCCGCCTTGGGTGGATTGACCCTGGCCTTGACCATATCCTGGCTCATCTGGCTTACTTGCGAAGTCTCCGCACGTAAGGTACTAGGGACTTGGACAACACCCTGTAGTTGGAATAGGTTTTCCTGATCCATAGTGGGACAGAGAGGAATAGCGTGTGCTTTTGTGAGTCCCACTGACGACTAGGATTAAGACGTCTCGAAACTCTGTGAGGTTTGCCCTAGGGGACAATTCTTCCTCACATGGCCCGGTTGTCGACAATAGAAACATGTTTTTTGACCTCCTTGAAACATCCTCTTGAATTTCTTCCCTCTTTGGGACAAACAACTTTGAGCTTGGCCTTGCCCCTGTGATCCCTGTGGGCTGGATGTCCTCTGCTTTTTCCATGAATGTTGGTTGCCCATGGAACTTAAACTCCTTTGGAAGGATTTAGCTCCTTGGCTCATATTGGCGCTTGCTTGTGCTAAGTTAGCAACCATTGTACCCATAGCCACTATAACAGCTTGTTGGTCTAAGGTCGATGGTGGTTGGTTATTGCTTTGCCCACCGTCTCGACGTCCTTTTCCTCGATTTGCCATCTACACACATGTAAGATAGCAATAAAGCCTCACATAGTATCCCAAGATAGGGATCAAGTATAAACTTTGAGATCTCTCTCCTTATCTCCCTAGTAGGGTGTATGCCACCACTAGGAGACATTTACACCTTGAACTATCCCTTTTCATTGTTTTTCGACCCCCAAGGTTATGTTTTCTAACCCTAGTGTCCCTTTTTCATATATATTTTACCATGTATATAGGTCACATAACACATATCACATAATCATCTAGCAATTAAAGCACTTAACATGAAATGCACAACGAATGCAATAGTCTAGACCCATGCCCACCAAGCCCTAGATAAATTGTATACCTATGCTCTGATACCAAGCTGTGACGCTCTAAATTTTGGGGGTCATTTGTTAACCTATTGATCACCCATCAACCCGCGAAAATACCCGTGAATGCCACGACATCATGGCTCAATAATAAAAAGGTTTGGACAGGGTCTCCCTAGATCCGAAAACTCCCAATTGCTTAATCTGTGTACATCATAGTCACTAGACCATCCAAGGTCTAACACATCACAATTTATACTCTATTATGGTCCATTGACATCATTTGAATGAGGGAACAAATAGCACAAAAGTATGGTAAAGTATTCTTAAAATTTCAGATTTTTGAAAAACCTTCCGGAAAGTTTTTGCTCGACCTTCCGAAAGGTTTCACTCATTAGAAAAGTTCTTCCGGAAAATTTTCATCGACCTTCTGGGAGGTTTTGCCTACTGGAAAAAGTTCTTCGGGAAGATTTTGATCGACCTTCCAAAAAGTTTTGCCTGCTGGATAAAAATTTACATTAACCTTCCAGATGGTTTTCATCGACCTTCCGGAAGGTTTTGCTTGCTGGATGAAATTTACATTAACCTTCCGAAAGGTTTTCATTGACCTTCTAAAAGGTTTTTCCTGTTCTTCTATAAATCCTTCCTTCTTCATTTCCAACCCATTCCAATCCGTTCCACATCCACCCAAAATCAACCCAAACATGTATAATGTAGTTTTCTACATTAAACCACACTTATAAAAGTTCATTACAAACGATTTCATATATTTACATGCCAAAAACCTATTTTCCACAATTGTTTTACAAAAACCCAAAATAAAGCCACATTCTGGCTTTCTTCATCCTTGAGGCCCCGAGTGAGAACCTTCCATCAATGTACCACCAGCACCTGAAATATTTTCTGGTATAGGATGAGCCAATGCCTAGTAGTGTATTTCCTATAGAGGCTACTCCGCAACCTAAGGGCATATGCAATGCTTCACATGCAACATTTCACAGTCAACAACATTCCCAAACAAGAATATGCAATTCTATGTCATACTATGAAATGAGATGAGACTCACTCATCTATCGTAACCCGAGTCCTCACCGACTTCCACTACACAATGCAATGCACATGTGTAATGAATCCGTCAATTGACGAAAAATACATCCAATGATTGTTTGAAATAAAAGTGACGTATCTATAAAACCAAATCATTGTGAGTGTTATCCATTGAATGGGTATTTTTGTAAAACAAAATCTTACGTCTTTGTTGGGCAACAGATTTTGGAATCACATCACCGGCTCCGTAAGCCTTTCTACACTTTTTGGACTTGCACCGATAGAGTGTATGAACCAGTAGTCGGGCCTTGCACCTGAGGGAGTGTCTCACCCTTCTTGCTATACTCGACACAAGTTTTCTTTTCTATTCAGCTGTAGAACTCTGGTAAACCTTGGTTCAACGATACCGAACCCACTTGTCATCCACTGAGGATTGTGTTTGACCCAAACCATGCACACTTCTACACCCTCACCTAAGTTTCATGCTCATAGATGCGATGACTTGTGCAATGGCAATGTAGTACACCATTGCTATATCGATGTCATACCCCATATGTAATGAATGCCATATGAGCTAAATTAACAATTATTTCCACATTTCATGGCCAATCATATCATAAGCATGTAGTTGTCGATTTTTGTCACTATGTTCATACATCAATAAACACATATCAACATTTCTCATGGTAATTTATATCCTAAGAATATAATTATCACAACCATCACGATGCTAACATGTTAACAACATATCATTCCATCCATACTCAACAAAAATTCTCAAGCATGCTATTACGTAACACATACCAATAACATACTTCCTTCACTAAAACATAATATAAACACATAACTCCAAATTCCATGGAAATACACAAGTGAATTCCACAATTTCATTCCAAGCTAGGAATTTAATTTAAAACATTTCTCTACCCGATTCGAGATAGCATTTACTCTACCAGTTTCCAACACCCATTTCACCAATATCAACTACAATAGGCAAATGATATATAACTATACCACCCACCCATCACATATAACACCATAGGTTGTAAAATACTCCCAAGTATGAAGGATACCTCTTGAAGCGTAAAGAACATGTTGGGAAGCTCCAAGAACCCGATTCAAGTTAGAATCTTCTCCTCCCATAAATTTTGTCCTTGAAATCTCACCCAAAACCAACCTCCTTGGTATGGTTTTGTAGCTCACTTCGAGGAGAATAACTTTCCTTCTTGGCCCGAGTGGATCTGAGCACTGTGAAGTCGTAGATCATAGAGAGAGGGTGAAGAACTTTCTTTATTTCCCTCTCTTCTTTATCGGCTAATGGATGGACAAGAGAACGGGGGAAAATTTTGATTTTTCCCCCTACTTACACTTCTTAATACTTGGCCCATAATCCGCCACACGTCCCTTTTTTTTTGCGGGTTCGTTTATGTCCCGAAACTATTAATTTTTATCCTATTTCAAGTTCAAAATATTTTTATTTTAAATTACATTTAATTGTTTCCCAAAATTTGAAATTTTATCAAAAACTCTCATTTTTGGGTCATCCGAGACTCAACCGCCTCGTAAAACATGAAAAATTCGACTATCTCAAAATTCGATGAAATTTGACAGGGTAACTAGATTTCGTGATACGAATTTAACTGTGAGATCCGTTTCGTCATCCAAGATTTAGAAAATTTCAAATTTTCAACCTGTACTGTAACGATAAATTACCATTTTACCCTTTTGGTAAAAAATTTAAATTTTTTGAGTTTTACAGTAAGGGTTTTGATCTCACCCATTGAAGAGTTCAAGTGAACGAGAAAAAGGAACCTCCAAGGGGAGACGGAAGAGAGGACGTAGGCCAAGAGTTGGAGCCAAACCTCTATACATACTTGTGTTTGCTTTCTCCTTACCTCTTTAATTTGATTTGTGTTTATTGGTTATTCACACACTATCACTTTCTTACTATCTAACCAAAATCAAATAATCCATATTTATTAATTTCACTAAGAGTGAAATTGACATTTTAAATTGGACAATAATTAGAAAACCTAATTCACCCCCCTCTTAGGTTGTTTTTTCGGGCGAACAAGCCCTACCCATCAGATTTGCAATACGTGGTAGCCCAAAGAGGGTAAAAAGCAAAAATAAAAAATAAAAAATTTCCTACACTAAACCTCACTCTCACTTCACCCCATTTAGTTTTACGAGTTTGACTTAACTCTCTCAAACATGTGAACAAACTGTAAATCTAACAAAATTCGTTTATTATAACGGCACGATAATTGCACTCGCTTATTAAGTGCATGATATAAAATAAATAATTTTTTTCCTAAATTAAAAAATTAAATACCAACTTTACCCCTTCATCTTGCTCTCTCTCTCTCTCTCTCCAAAATCGTAGATTCGTTTTTGACCCATCAAACAACTTTTTTTTTCTTAAATCTAAAGTTCATTTTGAACACCTTGATCCCAAATAAGCTAGACTCAACCCCCTTTTGAAGCTTTAATAAATTTTCAAAGTTTTGATTTTCAAGTTTCCAAACTCTAGTGGCTTTCTTCGCCACACCCCCCCCCCCTCAGCCATGGCTTCCAAGCACTTCAATAAACTGTACTACAACTCCATAATGCAACTAAAGCCTCAATTGAGGAAGAAAGGGTCGTTTGCTAAGTAAACCCATTTAAAAATCCAATTATCACTTTAAGTTTTAAACACAAATTTGAGCACACACATAACATGAAACTTAAATCTAATCACACCAATGAAATTCTCATGGCAAAATAAGCCCAATTAGGGGTCCTACAATGATGGAATCATAAAGAAAATTGGATTTCAATCAAAGGGTAATTTAGTCTTTTTGCATAAATTGTTACCTCTATTCACATTCGTAGTTTGTTAATAAGTTGGAGGAGGTTAAGTGAAACTCGTACAAGCATAAGGGGTGAACTGAGATTGAGGCTTAGTATAGGGAGTTATTTTGCTTTTTACCCACCCAAAAACTGAACACTGGTCATCCACCATCATCTCCACTGATAATCCTCCACCGATGGTCATCCACAACTCCTCCAACATAGCAACCAAACACCACAACAACAATCACTCCTCTACCATTCATCTACCACTTTTCGTTGGCAAGGTCTAATGGTACCAAAGGCACGCTCGACTGATATATACCATTTACAGAACTCAAACAACTATGACGACGTCATATCTAGACTTGAACATGAAATTATCATATGCAGCTATAATGACAATTGTTTTTTTGATATCTATAGCAGCATCGACTTAATTGTTTGCATGCAATCGAGTATGCAAAAATTGAGTAATTCAATACTGATTATGCCAAGATTGAAATTTTAGGAGATATATTACTTGTTTATGATCTTGAACTTTATAATTTTTCATATTTAAGTGGTGATGTGTCAAACACTTTTATTCCATCAAGTTTATATCTATGTGGTCAACCTCTATGTTATTATGAACATCAACAACATTATAGGCAGACTGTGTTATATACAGTGTCATGCAATAATTTTATTTTTTTGATGTATAGGTTGAATTTTCTCATATCATCACAATTAATATCCATATGTGCATGGTTGTATAATTTTGGGGGACAAATGACATTGTTCAATGAACTTATGACATTATTTTTGGAATACACATTTTTTTAGTTAAAACAAAACTTGAAGACATGATGAATTTTATCACAAAAAATAATTTATTCATTTACCATATGTGGTTGTATGTATGTTTCATGTCGTACTGCACATGATACATTGTATTTTAGATTAAAAAAAAATCTATTATTTATTAACATTAGCGTTGAAGGCGATTGTGGGAATTTTAATACAAAAATTTAGATGCACTTTGAATTTGAACAATTGCAATAAATAAATAAATAAAATTGTTGGGTCTCACTTTTTGTCATCTCACGCTTGAAAAGATTAACTTTGGAAATACATTAAAAAAGAAGGATAAATTGGGTTTTGTACCACACAAAAGCCATCAGTCAGACTGACGTCTTTAACATAAAGGCGCCAGTTGGACTGGCAATTTTAGGTTAAAGATGCCACTCACATTTTAAACTGTTGCAGGAGAAGTACAATGCCTAAAAACATCACTCTAAATGCGTCTTAAAATAGAAACGTTAGTCTGACTGATTCCTTTATATTAAAAACATCAGTCCAACTGTTGTTTTTCATTTAAAAAGTTAGTTAGATTGACGTTTTTAAAATTACCTAAATTTGGAAATTACTTTCTAAGTCACTCTATTTTGAGTATAAGTTTTCAAAACTAGCAGAATTTGGGTCAAAGCTCTTTTTTTGGTGTAAACATAATATATATCATTTTTGGCCCTTTTACTTTGAAGGGACTTCTTGTATTAAATATAATATAGTAAAAAATAAATATGTTCTTTTATTTTTATGGATTCAAAAAAAACAAAGAAATCAAAGTATGTAAATATAGTATTCCACCTAAAAAGAAAATTCTTGCCTCTACCCTTGACCTTACTAATTGAGACGATCCGTTGAGATGAAAGCTCTTTATTGCAAAAATGGCCGGATGGCGACTAAGAAAAGGAATCAAATCTAAACAACTAATAGAAATGATTCCAATGATCAACACGGAACTATACAAGAAACTAGGCCTTTTGCTTCGGCTCTTAGCTGAAGCAAAAAAGTCTTAGTGCCGAAGTAAAAGACACCAAAAATTTTTCCTTCGGCACCAAGACTTTTTGCTTCAGCAAGGAGTAAAAGTGCTTGATGTAAAAATTTTGCTTCGACCAATTGCTGAAGCAATAACTTATTAGCTTCGGCAAATAACTGAAGCAAAAAAGTTGAAGCAAGAGAGAAGTATTTGCTTCGGCATACGAGAGCCAAAGAAAAAATAGGGTATTTACTTTAGCAAAGTGCTAAAGCAAAAAAAGGTATTTGCTTTGGCAAAGTACTGAAGCAAATAATCAGTTTTTGTGTCAACACTTTGCCGAAGTAAATACTCTGTTTTTCACTTCGGTAAAATGCCGAAGCAAATACTCACTGAGAGAAAAAGGGAATGATGTATATTTAAAATATATTCATAGCAACTATATAGAAAACATAATGTAAAATGATCTACAATTGCTCATCCCCTGGAACAATAAAACTGGGAAAAAATCACATTGCTTCTAAAATCAAACTTTACATCGAGTTGGATTGCATAAGTACGCTGATATAGCTGATTTAACTTATCATTTCACAAGTACTAAAGTCTTAACCGCAGTGGAGTGAGACAGATCTACTTACAGGTGCAAGCAAAATCCCAAAACACAAGTAAAATGAAAAGGCACTTTACAGACCAATAACACTTTTAAGTAGCAAGGTGCAATTGAAGCATCACCTGCTATTCAATTGTGCCATCAATTGATATTCAATAACTGCAACAAGGTCTCCATTGCTTCTTCTTCAAATCTTTAGATTCACAATTGTAGAACCAACAAAAACATAAATTAGTGTGATATAGACATTTAGGTATAAAATATCACGTGCTAATGAATTGGATAATATCGGGTTGTGCCATTTAAGAATCGTCTATAACCAACATGTAAATGAGTCATGTCGTGTATTTTTTTTAGTTGATTTAACTCATATCCGATTTGTTTATTAAACTTGTCGTGTCGGATCTACTCTTTTATCAAATGAGTGACTTAAAGAAAACCTAAATCCTCTAATTTCATGTCGTGTTAATGGGTCATGTAATATTTTGACTCGAATGTAATAGCTTTGTGTGAAGACAATGATATTGGGATCCTTTTCTATATGAGAGGGTCGTTCTGTTTATCGGATTAGCCTTCAACAGATTTAGCCATTTATTTCAGCCATGCTGCTCATGGTCAAAGGAATCAGTTATCTAAACGGCTCAATTAGAGGCTGTGTGATAACACTACTTAAGGCTTAAAACTAAATTCTTTACGCACTTAATAAATTAAACCCGTTTGATAACCTAAAAATCATTCGACTTAATATTTTAAGCATTTCTTAAAAATAGGCTAAAATTTTAAGTAATAAGTCACCTACTTATCACTTAATGCTTAAAATTTTAGTTAGTAAGGATTTTATCAATTTCTCACAATAGACAAATATACTCTCACCACCATTATGTCACCACCACCACCACCGTCACCATCACCACCAACTACCATTGTATCACCATCACCACCACCACCATTGTAGCCATCACCATCACCATCACCATCACCATCACCATCACCACCACTACCATTATGTTACCGTTACCACCACCATTGTGTCACCGCTGCCACCACCACCACGACCATTGTCGCTGACACCATCCCCACCATCACCATCGCCACCACCGCTACTACTATTGTGTCGCCGCTACCACCACCACCACAATGTTGCCGCCACTGCCATCACCATCGTTGTCGCCACTATTACCATTGTGCCACTTCTAGAAACCACCACCACCACCACTGTCACCGTCACTATTACAACCACCATTTTGATGATGTTGATAGCAATAAGACAGTTGTAGAGAGATGGTTAAAGAGAAGAAAAAAAATTAGAATAATAATAATTTTTACACTTTAATTCTTTATATTTGTCAAACATTTTGATTAAATTAAATATTTAAATTTCAATTGATACTAAAAAATTTGCAAATTATAAAATTCAGCATTTAACACTTCAAATTCAACATTTACTTTATCATATTTAGCTTTCCATTTTATCAAACAATAGCTTAGTGGCCCACTCTCCACAATCCCCTAAAATTGCTTCTTCCACTATCTCAGTTGTGATATTCACCTATTTTCTTGTAGTTAATCTCTCATATACTCGGTATGGTCCCCTTGCCAAAGTCATTGTTTTTGCTTACGACTTTTTGACTTCGTTGTTGACCCATCTTGTCACATGTCGTTGTCTCAAATTTTTGTGTAAACATCGCCCTCAGGGGCGAAGTTAGGAAATTTTGTTAAGGTTGTCAATTCAATAAGTTCTAATCAATAAAATGAAGATGATATGTTTATGACAAACTACATCTTATTTAATACTTAAAAAATCATTAGACATAAAAGAATCAAAAGCCATTGTCATACAAGCAAAAAAAAATGTAAACAAAAAATGACTATTTCTTATCCTTTATATAAAAAAAAGGAGACTAATTACAACCATTTACAATTAACTTGAACAAGTTTTGACATTTCAAAATGTATTGCATGGTAATTAAATCAACAATATCATTGAAAATTTATTTCTTTTGTAAAAAATCATAGTATTAATAATCTATTTATCATTTGTTCGATTATTGAACTGAGTTTTAATGATTGTTATAGCTTAAAATGCTCTATAGTGGCAAATGCAGGTAACAGTAATGATAAATCAATAAATATATTATAGTCTCAACCATTTCTTTGAGCAAGATCATCAATTCTTTGTAGATTTGAAAACTCAATATTATAGCATACATCACTAGTATAATTATCAAGTTGGTCAAACAGTTCCATGAATAACCTAGTATCATAGTGTTATTGTCGGCTATTTAGATCTCATATAAATGTGAGCCATAAATCACTAGATGATACATAATGCCTAGAGGGTCGCGCAATTATTAGATGTTGCGCATAGTGGTGGAGCCAGAAATTTGGATGTGGGGAGGCAAAATATAACAAAACATAATTCATTAGTAGATACCAAAAAAAAAAAAAGAGAGTACAAGAATGGCAAGCACAAAATAGAGACAAAATAATTTGAACAAAAAGGCACAAAATAATTTTTATTAATATATTTTAACTCAATCATATATCATATTGAAATACAAAGTTCTTTGAAATTCTTAAAATATTTTATAATTGAATAGTAAGGTGGATTTCTCTCTAATTTTCTGCCAATTCGTTTAAATATTTTATAATTGACTAGTAAGGTAAGTTTCTCACTAATTTCCTATCAATGCTCATAATCACACTCTACAGTAAAATCATTATTTGTTGAGATCATTCTTGATCTTATTGAGATTGCATATTTGAAAAATTATAAAATATATATGGGTTAAAATTTGTTGTCTTTTGCATCTAATTATAATGTTTTATTGGGTTATAGACTACAAACTGATCGAAAAATAATAAATGACAACTAAAAAATTGTTTTTAAAAAGTAGAAAATATTGTTAGATGAAAGATAATTATTGTCTTTTTTTCAATATATAAGTAAATAACGACATTTTTGTATAATTAACTCAATCCTATATTAGGGAGTAATGGGCCACTAATTTATGCATCGGGAGGGGGGGGGGGAGGGGAAATATTTGTACTATCATGGAAATTTTAAAAATTTAGGGGGGTGAATGTAACATAGAATAGTTTTTTGGGGTTCTGTTTGGACCCAAAAAATAAAATGGAAGGAATATTTAGCTTATTGACACTTGATATCTTAGATGCATTGAAAAAGTGCCACATGACAGAATTTGAAGAAATACGAGAAATGATCAGGCACAATCATATTTGAAAAGGAAAAAGTAATCAATTGGGAGTTACCAGTCAATAACCATCAACAAGAGCAAAACTATCGAAGACACACTATAAAAAAGGGCATTTAGTAGAGAAGATAGACACATTCAAACCCCGAAAAGACCGATGATCTGAATATTATCAGTAGTAATTTTTAGACTAATTTTAGGAACAATTACTGTTGTAATTAAGGCTATTTTATTCAGCCTTTTGTAACTGAAATCCTTTCGATTGAATTAATAAATGAATCATCTTTATTAATTATCTATTATTCCATTTTTCCTTTGCAAAATGTGATTTTCCATTATTTTTCATTCAAGAAACTCCTGAAACAAGACAATTGAACCTATTCTAAACAGTTGCCTAAAACTGTCTATTGATTGGGACATTTTTGTCAATCCTAGTAGATTTTGGAGCAACAATCTTTCGACACTCCCCGTGGAAAAACATTACTAAATTGGATAAAAAATAGTTTGAACAAGGAAGCAAGATGAGAATTTATTTGACACAAAGAGAAACAAAACTATAGAAACGATGCCAAATAGTGGCAATCATGAATAAAGTTCAAAGTACCAACCCAGTGGAATCTTTAAATCCACAAAATGGCCAATCTAGTGGCTAGGAAAGTGTGAAGATGCAAGAGTTTGTGCAAAACCTAAAAAATGTATTGCATAATCCTAATTCTGGCATAAGGCAAGACTTAGTTAATGTCATGCATGACTTAATGAGTGTCTAGACCCCAATGTCAAGATCAATTAATAAGCAATTAACCACCACCATTAGAAATCAAAAGGTGGAAGAAGGAAACACCAGTCCTTGGTGCTTCCCATGGAAAACCAAAGGTCACCACCAATGGTAATCACTTTAATATGGTGCTCGATGGGGAACCTATTGATATGTTCCCTAATTTCTTCCTAGGAAAGAATCTTAGGGGAAGAAATGGGCCAAGGATAACCCCTGAATTCCCTAGGAGGAGTGAGAGGAAACTCATGCCTCCATTGGAACTAATAGAAGAATTTAATCCAAGGTTAGGGCAAATTTTTGAGTTGTTTGAAAATATTGAGGGCCACAACAACATGGATTTTAATAGAAACCAATTATGGAAATGATATAGGATCTATGTGGTCCTGGCCTTAGAAAAACTAAAAGGCTTTTGTTTTGGAAATTATATCCACCTTGGATTGATTTTGAGGAATTTCTAAGGGGATATAAGATCCCAAAATTTCTCCTTTGTTCAGGTGAGGAAAATCAACTGACCATAGAACACATAGGAAGATTTACTTTTGAGTGTAGGGAAATTGGCAATAATGGAAACTTGAAAATGAAATTATTTTCCCACAATCTCTGACTAAAAGATCTTTTGCTTGGTTCATAAACTTACTTGCTAATTAAATTTAGAGGTGGCAAGAAATGGAAGAGAAGTTTCATGCTCAATTCTTTAAAAATGAACTAGAAGTTTCAATGATAGATCTGTCAGTGAGAAAACAAAAACTCAAATGAATCTACATAACAGTATATCGACATATTTAAGAAAGGCAAAAACAAATGCCATATATACTTGCCTAAAATTGAGTTAGTTAAACCAACTCAAAATGGCTTGGACTTCGAATTAAGAAAGAAATTCTAAGTAATGTTCAGAGATCTCTTTGAACTCTCAGCCAAGGCTACTAGATATGAGATGTTGCTCAGAGAAGAGCAACAGAGGAAACATAGTTCACTTGGTAATTATTTCAGACTTTGATGGAGAAGTTGAAATCTATGTAGCACAAGTCAAATGGAAGTCACCAATTATGTGTGATGCCTTGAAAAAGATTGAAGATCTCGTGAATATTTCATCTTGCCATCCTTTCAAGAAGAATGCACCCTCAATCTATTAACAGTACTCCTTTGATGTATCAATGACTGATGCTCTATTGAATGTGTTAATCAACCAAAAGTTTGTTGTCCTGACTCAAGGATATAATATTCCACCAAAAAAAAATAGAAAAGAAAAAGAATACTAAAAATGACATAATTCATTTTAGTCATTCAACCAAGTATATCACTTTTAGAAATCGTGTGCATGATTTAATTTAAAAGGGAATGCTTAAATATGCTTTGAAAGAAGAAGAAGTCATGGGTGTAGATAATTATCATTTCCCTAAAGAAGTTAATATTAATAAGGTGTTTATTAATTTGTAGGAGGACAAGAAGATTGCCAATTTGGTGGTTGGCAATGAGAGAATTATTCCCAAGATGAGAAATATCCAAGCTTGGTCCCAAGTAGGAAGAGCCTTTTTTCATGTGCTTTAAGTGTGCTAGAGAAATATCTAAGGTATTTGTTATACCACTAGATGATGTGGTGAGAGAGTTTATAGATAAAGGTCTTCAATTCAGCACCAAAGGAGAAGGAGATGTCTAGATCTAGCAATGAGAAATATTTGATGGTGCAGACCTAGGGATTTTCAAACTCCAAGAAAGGTACCAACATGGGCATGGTCCTTATCACTTCCTTGAGAATCAATGCACTCCAAGAGGTACCAGTTACCAAGGACAAATGATATACCATTTTGCTAGACAATCGATGGCCAAGGAAAGTATATGGCAAAAAATAAACAAACAAGAACACTAGGAAAGACAACCAAAAAAGAAAATGGGGGTTTGAAGTCATAACAAATGGCTAGATTCAGAATAGTAAATCTCCCTAAAGTTCATGATTAAAAATTGCAGCATATACAACATCTGAAATTTCTTTATGGAACATGGTACTAGTCACTTATAGGACTCAGAAAAAGAGAAAGGAAAGGAAGTTTTCAACTTGGATGAGTAGGCGAGATCCCACTTCTCTTGAGGCCAATTCAAAACCAAGTCCATTGATAGAAAAGAAAAATCCCACATGGATCAGGGACCAACAAAAGGAAATCAAGGAAGTGTAAACAAAATAGGACATTCTAGACCAAAAATTTGCTGAATTTAAGCAAATTCTAGATTTGTCTAAGGGAGAACCAAAAAAAAGCCAGAAAATCCATCAACAAAAGGCAAAGAAAAAATGGAAAATGACACAAATGTTGTCAGATGAGGAGCTCCTGAATTTTAAGGACATAAACCTATCCTTAGATATGATGTAGCATGTAACATGATTGTGGCTTTGCTTGAGACATTTAAGACTAAGTCAGGACAACTAAATCAATTGCTAGGAGAAGTGGAAGACAACACTGAGTCAGTGCATGTCTTCACATGAAATGTAAATGAACACATACCTGATGAAAGGTCTACAAGTATAGAACAGGGAACCTGGGGGTAGACAGAGTGGTGTTACATTCAACATTGATGGTCAACTAGTCAGTAAAATTTTAATTGACAAAGGCCTAGTAGTCAACATCCTACCTTCAATGATGTTAAAAGTGCTAAATAAAGGAGATGAAGACCTACTTCACACTGACATATTAGTCAACAACTTTGCTGGAGGGTCATCTTCTGCAAGGGGAATATTTTCTATACAATTCCAAGTAGGCAATAGTAGGACTTTAACAACATTTTTTGTGGTGGATTCATCATCCAACTTCAATGTCTCTTCTAGGAAGAGATTGGATTCACACCAATGGTTATGTGCCATCATCCTACATCAAGCATTAATTTTTCTGATAGATAGAAATGATGAAGGAAGAAAAGGAATATAATTGCATTAGGTTGATACCAATTCATTCTTTGTAGATGCACACAATGTGGAAACTCAGTTCTATCATATGAACTTGGCTTCAACTGGGCAAAGCTGTGAGACCCGAACATGCATTGCATAACATTTTATAAAATGTTAGGATCTAATGTGTAATTTATAATAGTGACTAAGGGGGCTAAATTACAGTTATTGGGATTATAGGGTGTCAGGTAATATTTTAAATAATAAACCCTAGGGGTTGAATTTTGTGATGTAAATGTGTTTGGATATAATTTACTAAGTAATTGAAAATTTGGTGTTATGTATGTGAATTAGGGAAAACAAAAAGGGGACCTAAGTGTATTTAAGGTGATTTTGGGTAAGTCACTAGGGCACCCATCTTTCCTAGCTTCCTTCTTGCCTATATATGTCCTTGTATCGGTACATATTGTAAAACTGAGAAAAATTTAAAAATTTTATTGAGAAGGGCAAAATGGTAATTTACATTGCATTATGGGTTGGAAATCCAAATTTTCTAGAGCTCGAATAGCGAAACGGACCTCAATGTTGGATTTGTCTCACAAAATCTAGTTATCCAGTTAATTTTTGTTGAATTTCGAGACTGTCAAATTTTTTACGTTTTACGATGTGATTGGGCATCATGCGATTAAAATAAACGCGATCGAGATTTAATTGAGAAACATAAAAAATAATTTAAATTTAGTTCATATAAAATATATCAAACGCAACACAAAATAATATTTAATTGATTTGGGCCAAAATCAAATCAAAAAAGTTTGAACATGTGGCTTAATGAGAGCCAAGTATGTGAGAGTAAAAATAGGGAAGAAAAATCAGATTTTCTCCCCCATTACCATCAAATTATTGAAAAAGAGAGAGAGGGACAGAAGTGAAAGAAACAAGGGTTCTTCAAGCCCTTCTCCTTGCGATCTAGGGCCAGCCATTTGTCGAATTGATGTTGGCCAAGAACAAGAGTTGTTCTATGCGACGAGAGCTACGTATACGTACCAAAAATCATGAATTTTTCTGAAGTCTTAGGATCCAAATTTTTGGAACTCAAAGTTTGAAGCTTGATTTAGGTTATTTTGAAGCTTCTACTGCATGTATTAATCTTCAAGAGGTAGGGTTCCTTTCCTAACTAGGTTTATTTCTAACCTAGGGTTGAAATATGAAATGGGTATGGTGTTAGAGATGTAATCTCATGTATGACACATACCTATGGTAGTTGAAATGTGAAAAATGGGTATAATAGTGGTTAAAATCAATTCTTGTATGAATTGAATTTTGATGAAATTGCTTATTGAAATTTCAAGATGAATGTGTTGATTTGGGCTCCAGGTACTTGGCATCCAAAGAGCTTGGGTACCTATACCTAGGTTCACAAGTACTGGTACGCCACTGGTAACGGGCTCATATATCGGTACCTAGGTTCACAAGTACCGGCACCACACTTTCTAGGGCCCAGGTAATGGTACCATGTTTACAGGTATCGGTACCAGGCAAATAGAAGGCTTAGTTACCAGTACCAAGTACATGAGGAACCAGTACCTCTTCACAAAAATTGAAATTTGAAATGTAACCTTGCTGAGTCTTCACCTCTTGATCCTTTTTGTTTAAAGAATGTAATTGATGAAATGTTAAGGACAAATGGATGGATATTGGACCTTGGTATGGTCGTGTGGTGATGTGGTGTCAAATTATGTGGCATGCATGGGTACTTCTGTGGGTAGATGGATGATCAACGGGAGGTTAATAAAGGACTCTAGGTTTTAAGGGCATCACATGTACATATGTATGTTAGTGTAATACATGAAGTTTGTAGAACAAAAAAGAGAAGACTTCCTTTAGTTTTCTTCATCATAGCTTTTCGGCAAAAGATCTTCCAAACAAAGTTGTAGGTTTGTCGGGTGCTTAAACTAGTATACTGCAGAGCTTAGCTGGGTTATACACTTTAGATTTCTTCAGGATTTGGATCAAAGGGTACCTTTCATAGGTAAGTTAATTATTTTAACTCAGTAGGTATAGATTAGATTTCAGTTTATGAGGTATAGTGATTAGGTTTTTTGTTAGTTAATAATTCTCATATAATTAGTAGTTATAATTTATGGGTAAGTGTTTAAGAGTTGTTAATTATAAGGAAAAATTGGTTGAAGGAGATAGAACGAAAAAGATGGTTTCTGACAAAAATGTACTGGTACAAAGTGGAGTTGTATCGGCACAATGATATCCTCCAAGGAATGAAGCGGTACAATGAGGTTGTACTGTACCGATATAAGTGTAGATTGTTCTGTTGAACTAGTACAAGTGGTACCAGTACAAACATTACTTTGTTTTCTTGTTTTGCCAAATAGCTTTGGAAGTCTACTTTAAGGTAGAATTTCTTCCATATTGTAATTTTAGGTATTTGGATAGCTTAATTGGGAATCTATGGATTTGGTTAAGCTAATCAATTAAACATGAACATAGAAATTAAAGTGCTCATTTTTATTATACCATTTGGGTGGGGAATTGGAAATGTGTTATCTCAAACATTTTTAGTCATTCATGCATAGTTACACATAAACAAAATGCAATTGCGGATGATAATCATGTATCATATGATGACATGTTTTAGGTACAAGACAACAACATTGACGTCGGTTCTACCTAAAGTTTTATAGGGGGATTAATTGTTGGTTTGGAGTTAAACCCAGGGTGAGTGTGAGACCCGAAGATTCATAACATAGTATTTCATAAATGTGGTGAGTCAAAGTGTAATTTGTTAATATTTGCGTGGAGTTAAATCGTGAAAATTAAACCTTGAATAGTTGGATATGTTTCTAATTAAAACCAAAGAAATTCAGCAAATAGAAGGGGAAAGGAGTGGAAAGAGAAGGGAATTTAGAAGCTTGAAGCGAGAAAGGAAGAAGTTCTCAGGTGAAGATTGCTAATGTGGTACCAGCGAAGAACAAAACCCTTGTATTTGGTTTCTTTAATTTGGAGCAAGACTTATTGAAGAATTGGAAGAAAGTGACTGTTTTTGGTAAGGTATTTTCCTAAAAATTTATATATTTTGAGTTTGTGCTACAGTTGGACCTAAGGTGGGTGTATTTTTTGTGTGTGCTTGAGATTAGTATGAGCATGCTTTAAATTCTATAGAGTGTTTATTGTTATGAATTATTGCTTAGGGTTAGCACTGTAGACAAGCTACATCACATTACTGATGATAGCTACATAATGATTGATCTTATTGGTCTAGACTCCTGAGCGAAAACAAGTAGTCGTTAATTATTGCTGAGACTTCCAAATAGTATTGGATAGTCAGATATTAGTTTTCACTTTTAATATGTGATATTTGTTTATAATTGTACCGTGCTTATGTGTTTTTTTTCTATATGTCTCGAATATATTCACTGAGCATTTGCTCACCCCCCCCCCAAAATAGATGTTTGTTTTTAAGGGTATGGTGCCCTAGTTACATTTCTAACACTATGATGTGTTATATGTTTATATCAGGTTCCTAATGAAAGTTGCGGGATTTGATTATTATTGCACATGTTAAATTACTCGGATTTAAATTTTGATTAAAGGATTAACAAGTTAGGGTTACCCACACCCTATCTCTTTTCTGGGATGGGGTGTGACAAAAGCAACTGTAAAAGCCAATTCAACAAATATGTTGAAGGGAGTCTACATCAGATTTGGCATGACATGGCCAGGCTTGGCTTCTTACAGCCAAGGTTTGAAAGCAAAGAATTCAAATAAACTGATGGATAGAATCTGCAAGAGGTTTTGGAATGGTAAGTTGGTTGTCATTAAAGCCACACTGACAAGGTTATTTGCATATACCTTGGAGGAAAGAGTGAATACATTCAATGATGCCTCTATCAATTGGGTTAAATGTGTACTAGAAAGTGGCTCAGAAAACATAAGCAAAAATAGAGGTGTAGAAAATCTTCAGTCTGCACTTGTGAAGCTAGATGATCATCTGAAGGAAGTTAATTTGGGGGATGAAACTGACAGAAGCCTTATCTATATTAGTGCAAAACTTGGAGCATACTTCAAGCAGAGGTTGATTGAATTGCTAAGGGAATTCAATGACTACTTTACATGGAGTTAGGAAGAAATGTCTAGCTTAGATAGATCATTGGTGGAGCATAGAAAGCTTCCATCCTCATAAACAACCACATAGAAGCATGACCATTGAAGTTACACTTCTAGTCAAAAAGGATATTGAAAGATTGTTGAAAGTAGGCTTCATAAGGATGCTGAATGACTATCTAATATTGTTCTAGTAACTAAACAGACTAGGAAAATTAGGGTATGCATAGATTTAGAAATCTAAATACTGCAACTCCTAAAGATGAGTATCCAATGCCTGTAACAGATTTTTTTGATTGATTTTGCTGCTAGAAATGATATTTTAACCTTTATGGATGGACATGCCAGCTATAATCAATTTTTTATAGTAGTGTAAGTTGTTCATAAGATTGCCGTTAGATGCCTAGGTGCACTAGGTACCTATGAGCAGGTGGTAATGCCATCGGACCTTAAAATGTAGGGGTCGGCTACCAAAGGGCAATGAACCTAATTTTCCATGACATGATTGGAAAATTGATGGAAGTTTACATAGATAATGTGGTTGTCAAATCTGATGACCCAGAGTTGCATTTGGAAAATCTTAGGAAGGCTTTCCAAAGAATGAGAATGCACAAATTAAAAATGAATCTTTTAAAATTTTCAAATAGAGTTTTTGCTGATAATTTCTTGGAATTTTTTAGTCCACTAAAGAGGTATTAAGGTGGATAAAAACAAAGTAAGATGTCCATAAGATTATAGAGGCCTAAGCCCCTATCAAATAAGAAAGAATTGCAAAGATTCTTAAGCCAAGTGAATTTCATAAGAAGGTTTATATCCATCCTAGTAGAAAAAGCATTGGCTTTTTCACCTTTGCTGAAACTAAAGTTGGAGGTGGATTTCAAATGGGAGGTTGTACACCATAAGGCTTTTGAAGAGATCAATTAATACTTGATAAAGCCTCCAATATTGATGCCACCAAATGAAGGCAAGCCATTGAAGTTGTATATTTCAATAGGAGAGAAGTCTATTGGTAGCTTATTTGCACAAGATAATGACCAAGGTCATAAACAAACAATCTATTATTTGAGTAGAAAATTGAGCAATAATGAATGTAATTACTCTTCAATAAAAAAGCTTTGTTTGACATTGTACTTTTTAGCAATAAAATTAAGGCATTATTTAATTTCATTTAATGTTTGCATTATTGCTCAAACTAATGTAGTTAAATATATGTTTACAAGACCCCTATTAAGAGGAAGAATGGGGAAAATAAATTCTTGCGTTAACAAAATATTATTTCTATGATGTGCTACAAAATGCAATAAAAAGGCCAAGTTTTGGCTAATTTCCTAGTAGACCATCCAACTGTTGTTATTAAGGAAGACACATATGGCAAAGTATTGCAAAGTAGGGTTTTTTAGTTGCAATCTTCAGAAGAAGAATGACACATTTATAAAAAAAGAAAAAGGAGAAAGTGATTAATGTATAAAAACTAGGGGTGTCAAATGTGTCGTATTCGTGTGACCCACATGTTATGTTATTCATGTTGTGTCACTGTTATTCGTGATGTGTTTGTGTCAAGACCCATGAAAAATAAATTAATTTAGTGTGTTTTGAGTATTAAACATTGGTCTAAACTATTTATTATGTGTATTTAATAATTGTGTCAATTTTCTAATCTTTTGTGTTGGGTTTGTGTCAGATTCTTATCAACGGGTTAGAGTCGATACCCCTTAATAAAAACCACTATCGAATGATAATATGATCCAAGAGTAAATAATAACAAAAGTCAAGGGCGAATAAGTAAAAGAAAGGTTCTTTTGTATTGATTAGCAATGCATGACGTGCGTTATACATAAATAAATTTAAATAATAATTTTCTTTATAGAAAACGTGAATTATATATGTAATTAAATTAAATAATAAATTAAGTGCCAAATAATTAATTCATGTTTTAATTATTATTAATTTATTCTATAAGCCTTTTAGTACCTATTATGTTATTTATTTAGGTATCTCTCTCATCCCTTTAAGTATTTACACATCTAATTATATTTTAAAAAGTATTAAATTTTTTTTAAATAGATTGATTAGATTTTTTATAATATTATTATATTATTAAGTACCATAAAATAAAATATATAATATATTTGACCATAAAATTTAATTTGGTAACTACATCTATATAATAATTTAGCATATATAAGACCTTACTTCTTCATATATACATAGAAAATTGCATGTAATTGTACTACTAATAAATGAGTTCAAAACAATTTAGAGTTTCTTATAAAAGGGTTTAAAACAAGTTGAAAGCCAAATAAGAGTAAAAAATAAAAATTAGGTGAAAGTATGTAGGTGGACAATCATTAGGGATAAAATAGAAAATCAAAAAAATTTCTTAGGTGCTAATATATATATATATATATATATATAATATATAAACAAGTATAGAATAATGAAGGACATGAGGAGAATCACAAGCTGTAGATATAAAGAGTGGTGATGAATTATAAAGGAGTTTACTTAAAATTTCTCTGTATTAACAAAATAAAGAAATTACAATAACAGAAATAGAATACTTACAACACTAGGCTATGCTAGTGGAAATAACTGACTAAGGATAAGTTCTGCATCTTCATTTGCATTATTATGAAGAACAGATTACAATATAAGGGAAGGATAGTGTATACTAGCTTGTAGTGTTGTGTGAAAAACACTTCCCTTTGCTGGTGAAGACTGAAGTCCTTATATAGGAGGAGGAAGCCTTCGAAGGGAATCTTGGCATGATTACCCTTTGCTGCTTTTACTTAGGTAAAATGCTTTTCACTTAACTTTTGGTGGAAAAGTAAGAGTGAAAAATCTTTTACTTAAGTAACTTTTGACTAATGCAGGGTGTGGACCCCTACTGCTGGCTGAAAAATCTACTTTTGGTGGGAAAGCAAATTAGATGCGGATGGGCGACTGCTTTTCTGAAGAAAGAGCCTGACTTTTCTATATGATATAATATCATTACAAGAGACAAACAACTTTTCCCTATTTCAAGAGTAGTGAGTGAAGCTATCACATGTAAGGATAAAAATGATGGGGTAGTGATGTCGGCTAAGCCATCACATCCTGCAAATGGATCCTGACTATCTTGAAATGGATCCAAGGATGGGGTGACTAAGGCCTGAGATGAAGAAAATGAACTGCTTTCACTAGTTGCTTGTTGAAGAAGCTTCTGTGCTAACTTAATGAGCGCATAGGACTTTTTCTTGGATTGCTTACTGGAATCCTTGGAGGAGGATTGTTTCTGCTTTATGGGTGGCTGTGCTGAGAATTCTGCAGGGGTAGAAATCCTGAGAGACAGCATAGCCTGTTTGACTGGAGTTGTTGGAGCTTGACTAGTTGTTCTTGGAACCATGACTGGAGTAGGAACCTTTACTGGAAACTCCTGTTGTACCTGTTGGATAATGCCCTCATGCTGGTATTTGGGCCACAATTTCACGCAAAACTGTCGGATAACATATCTTGCTGCAATATCCCATTTCCAATTACCTATCCATGGGACTTTATTTTTTTTTTTCATGAAAATTAAAAGACTCAAAAAACTAGACTCATGTTTACTAGATTTGTAAGTGGATGAGAAATAGGTCACTTGATCCTGGAGATCAAGTGGAAGGATTTCAAGCATGGGGTCGTGAATCTGCCACCACTGTGAAAACCAACAAGGAAGCTGAGTTTTGAAATCCTTGCTAAACTGGATAAATCAGGAATGACTCAAAGACGCATCCTGATAGAGGATAAGTTTATACCATGACTCTTTATAGTCATAGTAGCTAAACTTCTTGCTATGGAAAGGTAGATCTCTAAGCAAAGAAGGGTGAGATCCCCACTATTTTAAAGACATAATATTTAATATATATAAAGAATGGTAAATAATTTTACTAAGATCTTTATTGTCCAGAATTTCTTTGATAAAAAAGGACTTAGTAAAGAAAAGGATATCCTTATAAAACTGGAAAGTCTTTTTAGGGTCATGTGGGACAAAAGTCCATCCCGGCTCAAGATAGGCGTTGACTAGGTCAATTAGGTCATTGAGGTGACCATGGGCTGGTTCAATATGGAATATGTAGTGGGCCGGAGTCTTGTCTATATAATCCATCTTTTTGTAACTAGGTTGGGACTTATATCGCTGATA
This sequence comes from Ilex paraguariensis, assembly GCA_963454935.2. Classification (NCBI taxonomy): domain Eukaryota; kingdom Viridiplantae; phylum Streptophyta; class Magnoliopsida; order Aquifoliales; family Aquifoliaceae; genus Ilex; species Ilex paraguariensis. The sequence goes on from CAUOFW020000001.1 coordinate 6,937,871, forward strand.
TAGGTTAATTAGTTAACTAAGTCTAGCTAAGGATATGGGTTGGACCATATTTGGGCTAGATGAACTGGTTGGGCCATTTGGAGAAATGTACTAGGGTTTACTAAGGTGGACTGGGCCATTGGTTTTACTGTGTTACTAAGAGGTTGGTAACGGTTGGCTATGACAATTGCAGTTGACGGGCTAGACAATTGACTTGGTTTAGGATTTGGGCTAGGTAAGGCTAATTGTTTTCCAGTATCCCTCCCGGCTTTGGAAGAGGTATTAGGTTTACTATTTTTCCTGTCCGCCATGAGGTTCATGTGAAAATTCACAGGTTAGAAAATCAGGGATGCAATTATTACTGCCTTTAATATATTCGATGTCAAAACCGAAAATACTTAAAATAGATTGTCATATGGCAAAAATTTGCTTACTAGCAATCTTTTGTACATCTTTTTGCAAAACTTATTTTGCTGATTTGCAATCAACTTTGACTAAAAATTTTTGTTTAGTATATCATCTTGGAATTTAGAGATACACAAGACAATAGCTAAAATTTCTTTTTTAATAGTACTATAATTTGCTTGTGCTTTATTCCAGATACAAGAGTGGAAATGAACAATTTGCTCTGGGGATTCCGGAGTAAGTTTTTGGAGTAGGATACCACCGTAACCCATGTTGGAGGCATCAGTTTGGATGATTTTGAAGGAATCAACTGAAGGAATACCAAGGCAACGCAAAGTTTTGATAAGCTGCTTCACTTGTTGAACTATGGATGTATGAACAGATGTCTAAGGAGAAGGATTTTCTTTAAGTCTGTCATACAGAGGTTTGACTATTTTTCTGAGATCCTGGTAGAAATCAGAAACATAGTTTAAGGATCCTAAGAACCTTTGCAACTGAGTTTTATCGGTTATCTCATTAGGGAACTTATCTGCAAATTAGATAGAACGAATGTTGGGAATGATAGTTGACTGGTGGATATTGTATCCAAGAAACCTGACAGCGGTTTGAAATAACTTGATTTTATTAGCAGAGATGACAAGACCATTGTGTTTGACAATCTCTAAAAATGCATGGAGATGTTTCCAATGTTCTTCTATAGAAATTTTCATTCATTATGTTTTGAAATTCACTGGGTGCATTTTTCAATCCAAAGGGCATTACATTCCATTCGTAATGACCAAAGGAAGTTGTGAATGTAGTTTTATATCTATCTTCTGGATAGATTTGAATTTGCTAGTAACCACTTTTCGAATCAAATTTTGAAAAGATTATTGAGTTACTAAGTCTTTTAATTAAATCCTGTTTGTTTGGAATTAGGTACCTGATCCATTCCAATACATAATTTAAAGGTTTATAATTTATTACTAGTCTTGGTAAGCCTCTTTCTAATTCTGCATTTTTTATGACATAGAAAGCTGGGCATGACCAAGGAGATTTACTCTTCCTAATGATACTATTTTTGAGTAATTCAGAAATCTCTTTTTTGCAGATTTCCATTATTTCATGGCTCATTTGGATGGGTCTGGATTTAGTAGGAATATTTTGTTCCTTAAATCCTTTAATGTAAGGAAGCTTTACCATATGTTTCTTCCTATGCCAGAAAACTGTAGGAAGGTTAGAACATACTTCAGCTTCAAGTTTTTCTTTAAACTAGTTAATCCTTTCAATTAAGATTGGATTGGTTAACTATTCTTGAATTCTTTTGTGATTTATTTCTTCTTTGAGAAATTTCACTTGCTTAGTTTTTTGGTTAATCAAATTAAGATACTTAGAGATTGAATGATCTTTAAGTTTTCTTAATTTTTTAACTTTTGGTTTGGTTACAAATTTATAAGTTACTGATTGACCAAGTGATTTTGTGGTTACACTATTTGTATCTATTGTAAAAGGATACAAAAAGTATACAAAGGGTAAACCAAGGATAACATCATCAGTCAAATCTTTTACTAAGATAAAGGATGTTTTGAAGCATACATTATCTTAACAGATATGCACACTTGGTAGTTTGTACTAAACATTCATTTTACTACCATTTGCTGAACTAAGTCTTTCACTGGTTTTTTTAGTTGGGATAATACCTTCCTGGATGCAGTTTACATCTACACCAGTATCAGTTAAGACAATAGTTTCTAATTCAAAATCATTATTTATGATGATTTTTACTTTAGAATGCCATTTTTGGAAATTAATTTTATTAACTAGATTGATCCTCTGACCATCATTAGCCTGGGAACATCCATCGTGAGATGGTAGGTTCGTTACACCCAAAGGATCCACTAGGGAGGTGGAGGTTATGGATATCCCTTGTAATTTTGTTCTATCTTGAGATTCTGTCTCAGATTGTTATTCAACTAGTGGCTATTTTTCAGGATTAAAGTTTTTTGTGTCTGCTTTGGCAAACAAATCTTTTAATTTCTTGATATATTTGACCTTTAATTCAAGGTTTTCAATTTTATTAATTAACTTGATGAGGATATGTTCTTCCTCATTTGGTTTGGTGATAACCCTAACTGTTTTGCAACAACTATCTTTGCAACCTATTTTGATTTTAGGTTCACTAGGGTTACTAGAGGCTGACTGATAATTTGAATAACTTTCAGAACTGCTTGAGTAATCTGAACTTTCTTCACTATGGGTAAGATTGTTTAACCTAAAAATGTTGAGAATTTCTTTTTCATCTTTTTGGGTTAGGTTCATTCTTTTAACTTGTTTTTTAACTGGACAGTCTGGGTTGATATGGCCTTTCTTGCCATAGTTGTAACATTTGACATCTTTATCTTTTTTACTATCTTTGTCCCCGGGTTTTTTCTTATAAGTTTTATACTTACAAGTTTTTCTGGGTTTTTTACTAGACTTCTGATAGTAAGTTGGTTTACTAAAAGTCTTTGTACTACGTTTGTAGTGACTTTTACTATGGGTATAAAGCTTGTGTGTTCTGGGTTTTCGGCGAGATGGTGCTACTAATCGGAGACCATATTGTTCACAGAAATCACCCATTTCGTATTTAGCTTTTTCCTTTTCATCTTTTAATTGTTTACTAATTTTCATGTCAATACACATCCGCATACCCTCTTTTTGGACGGTACTAACCAGATTACTATAGGTAATGAATCATACTCGATCATTCCAGTTTCTTTACTAAGTGCTTCCCTAATCTTATGAGCAAATAGATTAGGTAGGCCATTGACAAAATTTTCTTTCCAGAAAGATTTATTACAGTCCGGCCTTAGCATAACTCTAGAGATGATTATATTTTTATACCATCTGAAATCACTAAGTGTTGGGCACCTAAGGTTACTGAGCTGGTCATGGATCCTAGTTTCAATATACTGGGTGTGCCAACAAAATATTTGATTATTGTGAAGATGAGAGAGTTAATCCCATCATTTTTTGCTTTACCAATTCTTTCATCAAAAACTAGTATACCTTCATCATCAAGAACAACAACATATTTGATCTGTTATCTTGATTCTTGGGTAAGATAATTAGTCCACCAATTACTTAACACTCTTGTGAATCTAGAGGTGATCATATCAACTAGTTCTAGTTCAGAAAGGTCAAGATTTGAGACATAACTATTAGCTACCATGGAAAGGTGACTAACTTTGTTAAGAATTTTTTGTTCACTTAATCCATCTATGTTCCATTCATAGAGTTTGTTGGATTGAATAGAAAATTGGTTACTAATATTTTTTTCTTCAAATTGAAGATCTGGAGGTATTGGTCTGGGGTACCAATTTTTACTAATACTGGTTGGATTAACTTTTGAAAAAGTTAATTTGTTGGTTACCAAACTGTTCTTCTAATTTTTCAATTTCAGAATCGGGTGAGCTTTCTGAGCTACTGGGTTCTGAATTGTCAGAAATTTGGTTGATAACTGTTACTTGAGATGGTCCAGATTTGGATTCTTGTTTAGAGCTTAGTTCTTCAATCTTTTGGATTGTTTGCTTATCTCTTAATTCTAGACTGGTCCTGTCTTCAAGTAGGTTAATTAGAGGTTTCTCTAATTTTTTACTAAAAGATGGCTTGATTTCATCGATTTTAATTTCAATTTTATCAAGCTGTTTTCCTATAGTGATTAAGCTTTGGTTAGTGAAATTATTTTGTTCAATCATCTTTTTATCAGATTCATTAGTAGGTTTTTTAAAAGGTGAAGCTCTAATTTCTGAATCCAGATGATTAACTAATATAGTTTCCACTGGGGATGACTAGATGATTTTGTGGAATTATCAAGAGTTTTTCACTTATGTTTTGTTACTACTTTTACTTTTGGGTGATGGGTTTCTAGATAATCAAAAAATAGAATTTCTTATTCTAGTTTGTGATATATATATAATAGATTAAAAGACCAAATGACCAGAATTACATATGTACAAAATTAACTGGGCCACGAGAATTGTTTGTTCTCTTATGATACTAAGGTGAAGGGAAATACATTTTCAAGGTGTGCCATTCATTTGACAACAACCTCAGTTGCTGTTGAGCATGGTTCAAAAATTTTTTGTATCTAACAACTTGCCACTTCCATATTGGTGATTGGCTAGCAGCTCTTTAGTCTTCAAAGGTAAAGTCTCCCTTTCTTGTCTGATACTAGTTTTATCATCATTGACCTTCAACAATCTTTCATTGAGCCTTAATTCTTCCTGTAACAAAATAATGTATCCTTGTCTTGACTTGTCCTCACTTTCTTTATTCAAGATAAATTGAGGGCAAAGTTCTTCACAAAATCAATGAAGCTCATATTGATATTGACTTCATCTTGAAAGTGGTGAGCTTGTGAGATCTTCGTTTAAAGAAGAGTACTCATGTATGCCACTTAATGTTGTTGTTGATTTGCGAAATAAGTAAAGGAGAAACTAGAGATCCTAGCTATACAGGAGACCACAAAAGAAGGGTCATCTTGGATAAACTGATCAAAGGGAAGTTCAACCAATTTGAAGAAATGTGAGAACTCTTGTTTTAAAGATCTTTCAATGGGATGAATATACTGGCAGAAGACACAGAGTAGACTGTTTTTACAAATTCATCTGCCTTATGATAAATAGTCTCAATATCAAAATTTAAAATTAAAATGTTTGTGAGATGAAGATTTTGGCATTAACTACAAAAGAAAAAAAGAAAAGTGATTATGAAGAGCAAAAGAATGACACAAACAATTGAAGTAGAAGAAGGTTACCTGATTCACGGAAGACATGGATGGAAAAGACGTTGATTTGTCTGGCCATCAGGATTGACAAGAGGTCTATTGACGGGAAGTGGAATAGTGGAATCCTCATGAGTAGCCTCCTTAGGAATAGAGATTGTTTCAGTTGGAAGATCCTGCAGAGGAGATGCAGAGTGACCTTCAAGAGACAGAAAAGTCATGTAATGAATTAAAAGAATGACAACTACTATGGCTGCCATTGTGGTATCTTCTTGATTCTCTAGAACAATATCATCCTCTTGCTCTGAAGGAGTTGAGGAGGAATGCTCATAGTTACTATGCTCTAATTAGTTTCTTGTATATTTTCTCAAATAAGAGTGATTGATATTAAAAACTATTTGCTAGATTGTTTGACTGTGGGGATGCTTTTAAAAAGGAATCAAACGTTAGTGGCAATGGAGGTTTCTCCACAACAGTCACTTCTTCTAGTTTATTTAAAGAAAGAGGAGCATTTGTTTTCTTATGAAGGAGAGGAGTTTCTTCAGTCTCCTGCTCATCGATGGCAAGTACTATTGGCACATCAGTAGTTGCCCAAGAGGATTTGATCATTTTTTAAGAATGAGTAGTAGCATCATGGGCATCAATGGTAGATTGCATCAGTTTTAGAGTAGAACCTCTTTGTTTTTTCTTCTTTGGCTCCTCAATTAAATTAGTTTTTTATCCTTGCTTGAATTGATAGGAGGAGAACGGACAATAACAAGTGCTTCAACTTGTTTATCTTTCTACTTGAAGGTGTCTCATTTGTTTATAAGTCGTCAAAACACAACCTAGACACATACTCATCTATGGAGTAATAGAAAATTAAGGCTGAGATATTATGCTAACATTCTAAATGGAAGGAAAACTGTGATGGATTGGAGGAAAAATGAGAAAAGTGAAAGGATTCTAGCAAATTAACAAAAGCCTAAGAAATCTGGTGGACTAGGGCATCTAACTTTATTTTTTCCCCCTCACTTGTAGGCTCGTTGGTGGAAGGATTCATGTAGGAGAAAGGAATGTTTTGGGCCAGGCTGAATTGTCTGGCAAGCCAACTAGGGTTGTAACTTTCATAGCTATGACTAGAAAATTTAGAGACAGATATAAATGTCTACATGGAGATAACGAGGTAGCAAAATACTACTCCAAAAGATACACTATAATTTCTTTAGAGGCAGTGTCTGGATCAACAAAAAAAAACTCTGTGAAAGAAGAAGAATAGAGAAGTCTAGAAAAAGGAGTATACAAAGAACTATGTCTATCTTTGTTATGATTGAAGAAAGCTTTGAAATAAAGATAAAAAATATTCTCTAGAAATAGGGCTGAAGATGTTAAGAATTGATGTGCATAGTTTCAAGGTTGACACTTGAGATTAGGTGAAGAATCAATAGGTCAAATTTCAGGAAAATAAGCATAAAGCCAAGCCTAAAAAATTCAAAAATGGGCCTCTACAACTAACAGTGATTCTATTTTTTGTACAATTGAAAAGGCCTTTATAAAATGCTCAAAGAGCAAAGGTGGCCAAGACAAGCTTCTTTTTGTTGGCCAAATGAATAGCCATTCCAAGGTATTCTTTGGTTACCTTAAACCAGAAACACAAAAGACTAATCGACAAAGCCAATGAAGAAGAAATGTCGAATGAGGGTTTAGGAGATTTGGAAGCAAAAATGCGGTTAATTAGATCATTACATCCTATATTCGAAGGGAGATTAATGAAGGAATGATCGGTATTAGTAGAGATACAAGCATTTACCTCCATATTCGTCGATAAAAGTCCCGTTAGATGAACGATGTCAAGAATTGTTGGAGACATCATGCCAATATGAAGAAACATGACATTACATGATTGAGACAAAAAAGATGTGGGGACACCAATTCATGTGCATTTCACAAGTGGAGAGCTTAATCATCTCTAAGATACCTAAGTGCCTCCATTGGAAAGAGAATTGAGGTTCAAACCTATCAACACAATCAACCCATTGCTGATCAGGATTTAACCATGAGTGAATAGGGTTGGTTCCATGGTTCCAAAATTTTCATAAGAGTTGTGTTTAGTTCAGCATTAGGGTTTCTCCCTCATGAATAAGATAGAAGTCAGAGCAACCATCGTAGACATATGATTTGAAACAAGGGCCAAGAGCAAGATTTCCATTGGAATTAGGGATGAGAATCAAAATCTTGTGGTCTACTAAGTCACGAGCCATTTGTTTGATTTTAGTACAAAATTTGGGGGAGAAAGGAATGTCAAATGAAGATGGAATGGTTTGTTTATTTGAAGCCATTTTGAATATGGAAGAGAAGAATTGCTAGATGCTAACAAAGATAGAAAGCAATGAAGCAACGAAAAAAAGTTAAATGAATAGTACAACCTCCAATTCCTTAAATAGGTGTTTGTAGAAGCAACGGTCGTGATTGTTCATTTATTCGGGTTATTGATTAAGCTGATTAAATGAAGGGGGGCATTGTTTGGACAAAAAATATAAAATCCTAAGAATATTCAATGTATTAACACCTACCATCCCAGTTGCACTGAGGAAGTACCACGTGGTAAAATTTAAAGAAAGACGTGAGATGATCAGCCACAACCATTTTTGAAAAGGAAGAAGTAACCAACTGGGAATTACCAGTCAGTAACAGTCAACAAAAGCAAAACAATCAAAGATAATGGCTATAAAAAGGCATTTAGTGAAGAATATGAACACATTCGAACCCCCCCCCCCCCAAAAAAAAAACCTACAATTTGGGCATTATTAGTAGTAGTTTTTAGACTAGTTTTAGTAGCAGTTAGTGTTGTAATTAAGATTGTTTTATTCATTCTTTTGTAACCGAAGCCCCTTCTATTGAATTAATAAAAGAATCCTCTTTTATTAGTTCTCTTTTATTCCATTTTGTCTTTGCACAATGCGACATTTCATTGTTTTTCATCCAAGGAAAGTTCTGAAACAAGGCATTTGAACCCATTCTAAATAATCGCTTGAAAATTGTCTATCGATTGAGCCATTAATGTCAATCCTAGCAGATTTTGAAGCAATAGGTTCTCATTAAGGTGATACAAATTTCTTCACCTTTATAGAACATACCGATTAAACTCCTCAAGGTGTTGGTCTAGGACCAACATTCATGGCATCCTCTCTTTCTGTGGTTTGAAAATACTACCCAGGTCTCAATTAATTTCTTCTTTTTGGTCGCATGAATTATTCTTTTAGTCCAACTGCAGCATGCACACACCTGTTCATACTTGGCTATCCCCCACATCCCAATGGAATTCCTAGGTAAATCGAGTGAAGAGGGTGAAGGAAGACAAATGTTGTCGCATTGGTATCTATGATAGCATTGAGTTGAGTACTATAACTATTCCCATTGATAGGCCCCTTCTGGTTTGTACCCTTCTCTTTTAGTTTGTTTCGACCAATTATTTTATTTTCAGATGGGTGTGATGGCCCTTTCGCACATGATGTCTTTACGTCCTTGCTCTTTTGTCATTCGACATAGATATCACCGTTTTTTTATTCTGTCCGGATGAAACTTGACGGGCCTGGACCAAACTAGGCATAGAATTATAGATTTGGCCCATAATTATAGACCAGGCCCAGACCACAGATGCGGACCAACAAAGGCCCAGTTACAATTTTAGTTGGGCCAAAGCCCACCTTCTTGAGAAACCCAATCCGTCACCAACGCACGTGGGAGTTTCCATCCCAGAGGAGAGAATCCATAGGGATGCAGTCATCAGGACCACATCACTAGTCTCGCAATATCACCTCACTCGTTATGAGGTAGGGCAAGCTTCAAGGAATCACCCAGTTATCACCTCACTTATTACGAGGATAGGGCAAGCTTCACAAAATCACCACGCTCCTTGCTATGGGGATGGTGCCTCCGCCAGAGACCCTCGGGGCCAACTTCACTTGCCTATAAATTGCAAGACCCGCCTACACATGGGAGACATCACACACATCTCCACACACTATACCTCTGAAGTAATAAGATTCTCCAGCTGCCATCACCATTCTTAGTGGAGTAGATCACTCAGACTAAACAACCTAATCTTTTTGTTTGCTTGTGTTGAGCCGTTTTTACTTCATCCTTGATTGATTTTGCATACACTCACTTTTGTGCATCCTCAAAATTTATTAGATAAAAGATAAGAAAAGTAAATGACTTCATCTGGTAGAACATGGTGTGCCAATTTGGAGTGTCCTATGCCATAGTGAACGACAACACCAAACAATTCAACAATAAATGCTTCAATACTTTTTCCATCTAGTTCTAGATCAAATAACCCCACTTTAATCTAGCCCATCCCCAAGCAAATGAACAAGCTAAGGTCATTGTAAGAACCATATTGTGCAATCTAAAATCCAGGCAGGAGAACGCCCAAGGACTATGGGTAGAAGAACTCTCAAGGGTGTTGTAGGCATATCGGACAACACCCAGGAGACCCATGCTGAGACTCCTTTCTCCCTCGCTTTTGGCACTAAAGCAGTTATACCCATTGAGATTGGGGTACACTCATTGAGGGTACAACTCCATGATCCCAACACCAATGAAGAAGGTCTCTACGTCAACCTCAATTTGATAGGGAGGACAGAGAGATGGCCATGGTCAGGAATGAGGAGTACAAGCACTTTATGACCAAATATTGCAACTCGAGGGTAAAATCTCACTCCTTCTTATCTAGAGACTTAGTTCTTAAGAAGTTAATACTGGCCACTAAGGACTCATGAGAGGGGAAGCTAGGAAATTGGGAGGGGGTCGTACACTGTGACGGATATTGTGAGGCTAAGCACTTACAAAATCCAAAATTCTGAGGTAAAGGTTTTGCCCCATCCACGGAATGTTGAACACCTGAAGAAGTACTACAAATAGTGCGACAAGACAAAGGTAGCAGAACAAGTGTTTTCATTTCCACCAGTAGTAGGAGTTTGTTTTCATTTTGTTTAGTTGTTTTATACTTTGGGCCACCTACCCACTAGTGTTTATCATAAGTAGTTATCAAATAAAGCCTCGACGATTCATCGCATAAATTGTCTGGATTTTCATTTCACAAAATTTTTAAAACAAACAAACAACACAAAAAAAAAAAAAGAGAGAGAGACAATCTTTTAAACTTCCTCTTCAACATTTTGGCTACTTTCATTGTCATCATCCACCTCACTGCTGCCAAACACACTCTCATCAGAATCCACTTAATCGTCATCATTACCTTTGCTCAGCTCCTCATGTGAGACAAATGTCGAAAACTCTATGCTAGGAAAAGTAGTTGAAGCTTTCTCCCTAAACTCCTCATAATTTTCAATGAAAGTGTCTGCTCCACTATCTTGTACGTCATGAAGAACCTTATTTGCAACCTGCCTCCACCTCTCGGGAGTCAGCCTCTACTTTGGTAGCCTTCTTATGAGCAACTTGATGCTCTATCTCTGCTACAGTAGTCCTCTCACGAGCTACTTGCAACTCTGCCTCTCCTGCGATAGCCCTCTTATGAGCTACAAGCAGCTTTGCCTCAGCTCTGACAATGCTCTCATGAGTTGACTACAGCTTTGCCTCTGTTCTTGCATAAGTAACCTCAGTTTAAACCTCCAGCTTAGCCGCTCTCTCATGAGATGCCAAAAACTTAGCCTCAAAAAGTGCAGCTCTCTCGTGAGCCACCCTTAACTATTCCTCAATACCCCATAGTGTCTGCCTCTCTCTCATCATAGTCATTGATACACGTTCATACTAGGTGCCCCTCACAAAAAGACACGTAGTGACCATCAACATCTACAAACATGCAAAAAAAGAAATAGGTTAGTGTCGTTAGAGGATACAAGGAATAACATTCTACATAAAAGAAGAGCATATGATTTCCCTGGCTAGGCCAACTATCATGGTGTTAATAATACTATTGTACCCTGATAGCTAACTTCTTTATTGTCTAAGGGCGACACAAAACTTGAGATTCGATCCTTAGCATTATTCACGTCCCAAAACATGGACACTGTACCATTGCTGGACACTAGAAAAATAGGCGGCGCTCTGGTCTGTATAGAAGAAGGAATCCTCGTTTATGGGATGCCATGACTAGCGACGTAGCCAAGGGAGATGCCTTGATAATTGGAACAGATAGGGGAGGCACCTCCGGGAAGCTATGGGGCCATAATCGAAACTTACCCTCTTGGGTGGAGGAGTTGCATGTACAGCCCTAGCAGAGTGGAGAGCCTCCACCCTTGACCTATTCACTGTGGAACCTGAGGAAAGGGAGGCTTTTGTAGAAGTAAAAAATTCCATCATATTCAGCATAAAATTTACACACCTCTCCTCTTAGAAAAAGAGTCATGAGCCTGTGAAGAAGATGGAGTGGAAGCATCTCCTAAGGGGAAAACTCTGGTTTGACCCTTTCTAGGCATAAGAACCGTATAATCCTTAATATGGTGGACTCTCATAGCCTAAAGCCTTTTCCCCTGATCTGTTGACAACGCTGGCAAACTTGAAAAAAGCTAAATGAATGGTAAAGACGTAAAAGAACACGTCAATTGAATGGAGATAAGAAAGGGAAAGATTCATACCTATTCTCATGGGCGTACCCCAACTTGCTGGAACTAGAGCGCGATCCTCCTCAATAGCCCACTCTCCTATAAGGAATAAGACTTGAGTCTTCCAACTATGAAAGTTGGAGTGTAGTCCAATAATGAACTTTCCTACCCTTAGAGAAAAGTGATACCAACCTTGATTTGGAGTGGGGTTCTCCTTTAACATATAGGTGGCAACAAATTCTTCGCAAGTAGGAGAGGCTCCCATGCCATGCACCCGTTGCCACAATGAAAGAAATACTAACAATAGTCTCCAACCATTTGGAGCTAATCACCCTGACATAAGAGACTACTGCACCAAGATACGACACATAAGCGTAGGAATCGGGAGTCTCAAGCCTGCCACTAGCACCTTTTCATAGATGGCAATGTCCTCAAATGAATCATCAAAATCTGATTCACCCATCTCAGCCAGATGGCACAACTCAGTAGGGGGAATACAAAAAGTATAGACGATTCTAGCAATTTTAGCATCAGTATTGATAAAACTAGAAATAATGCTCACATTAGACCCATCATCATCAACCACTACTTTGCCAAGAAGTTTGCATCGTCGTGGATGTTGGGCAATGTTGTTTCTATCATCACCAACCTCGCAGTCCACAGGCTGTTTGCCTTCCAACGCCTTATCGCCAACGCCATATTCGAGCGACTCGTATGTGCTCTCGCTTGCTCTACATACGCCTGAGCCCTCGGATGCCTGTTGCCTGCCGCCCAAGCCACCGGAGCCCAACACCCTCGTGCCCTTGGTGCCTACAACTTGAAACCAAGTGCCCAGCACCCCAGTGCTTGCGTCTTTCTACTTGGCGCCTAGCACCCAAATCATGCACGATGCCCAGTGCCTGCCACCTATTACCCATTGCCCGGTGCCCAAAACCCTCGCCGCACCAACCTGTGTCTCGCCCAATATGCCTAAGCTTGTTGCCTCTCCTTTGCATCGCCAAAGTTACTACTCTACTTGGTGCTTGCCTCGCTGCCCATGGCATCTATTGCTTGGCCACCACTCGCGCCCTCACTGGAGGTGCCCAGTGTCGAATTGCTACCACGACACCGCTGCCTCGTTGTCTATTGCGCCACCTTCCTAGCCGCTGCTCATGCCCTCGCCCACGACCCCTAGAATTGGCTCCTCACTTCTCTGACCTATCTCACTCTTTTCTTTTCACCCCAAAGGTGTATGAAGAGTCTCTTTAGCCTTTAAGATAAGTGTTTGATGCCCTATTTAAAAGGCTAATCAAGGATTTTTTGCTACCAAAGTAACTCTGCTACTAAAAGAGTTCCAAAGGACTAATCAAGGAGTTCTTGTTACCAAAGTAACTCTGCTACTAAAAGAGTTCTATTGCTAAAAAGGCTATTGTTACTAAAATAGTTTTGCTGCTAAAAGAGGATAAAGTCAGGTTTCTCAGACAAAGGGTTTATTTTACTATGCAGGCTATTTGGCCCTCACAAATGTGTCTACCTCTCACTTATCATACCTTGAGAACTATAATTTTCCCCCTTCAGAATAAAGGTTGTCATTTCCCACGAATGGAACATGACACATGAAAATTCTACTTCTTCACTAAATTGTGATTAAAATTCAAATTCAGTGGAAAATAGTCATTTTTAGGGAAATTCGGTACCCAAATCGTTGTAGGATGTTTGATTCTAGTAGATCTCAAAAAAAAATACCTGAATTAAAAAAAATGCATCAAACGGGCAATCGAGGGCAAAGTTATGGGCGTTCAAAGTTTTGCCACATCTTTATGCTTTTCCCATACTCCACTATTGCCAATGACCAGCTAGGCACCCTCGCACCTTGTGCCAGTGTCTGTTTCCTCGCACCATCGCTCACGTCCTCACACCAGCGTCCAATACCTTACACAGCATCGGTGTCCTCGTGCCATAGCCCATGCCCTCGCGATGCGGCAACTCCATCGCTCGCACACCCTTGCACTTAACGCCAGCAACGAGGCGCCCTCGGGTTAGTGCTAGCGCACATGCCCTCGTGCTAGTGCACTATACCTTCGCCCTCGCTCTCTCCCTCTACTTCTCACCTCCTACACTTTCTTGCCCATACTCGGCCTACTAAAAAAGATACCCATGAATTTTTACTAATGCCTTATCCCCAAGTTCCATTGGACTCTGGGAATAGGGGACAAATAATTACCCGAAGTAGATTAGGCCCAGAATTACATACTAGGCCCGAACCACGAATGTAGACCAACAATGGCCTAGTTACAGTTTTAGTTGGGCCAAAGCCCATCTTCTTAAGAAACCTAGTCCGTCACTAGCCCACGTGGGAGTTTCCATCCCAGAGGAGGGAATCGATAGGGACGCAGTCATTAGGGGCACATCACTAGTCTGCAATATCATCAAACCTGTTACGAGGTAGGGCGAGCTTCAAAGAATCACCCTGCTATCACCTCCCCCGTTATGAGGATAAGGCGAGTTTCACGGAATCACCACGCTCCCTATTACGAGGATGGTGCCTCCGTCAAAACCCCTTAGAGCCAACTTCACTTGACTACAAATTTTAAGCTCCGTCTATACATGGGGGGAACATACACATTTACCACACTACACCTCTAAAGTAATAAGATTATTCGGCCACCGTTACCATTTTCAGTGGAGTAGGTCTCATAGACCGAACTACCTAATCTTTATGTTTACTTGTGTTGAGCCATCTTTATTTCATTCTTGATTAATTTTACATAAACTCATTTTTGTGCACCATCAAAACTTATCTACTCCCAATGGATTCTAGCAGCAACCTATCAAACCTTATTCCAATTTCAATATTGTTCACCAGAGGCAAGGAAGGTACTGACATTTTGAACGAATAACAGATTTTGTTTTGAACAATACTACATGGACTTAAAAATTAGACTTAAAAAATAGATTTGATAATTACAACAATTGATTTTACTGTAGGTCTCAGCATTTATAGGAATCGGCTATCTATTCAATGGTTGTAATTATCAACTTTACTTTTTAAATCTAGTTTTTAAGTTAATGTAGCATTACTCTTTTGTTTTTGCTCATGTGGTTGAATAAACACCTTATTTGCTTTTTTTCTGTAAAATTATCGAGGAACTCATCCCATTGACTGTGAATTTGGCTTCTTGGGGTTCCTTCACCATTTCAAGCTCCTATGGTGGTCTTCTACCTCTACCCCAATATTTTCAAGGGTTTGAAGTGCGGTATCAAAAAAATTGGTGGACCCCTTTGGGATCTTCAACTCTAGCTCTAGGCTTACTTCATAAACTCTCCTCCTTCAGCCTATGACTTTGGTTCTTCTGGCCATTCCTATGCCCTTGCACTTTGAAAGATTCAAAGTTTTTTCTAATTTGTTTACCTTTTTTTTTTATCAAGCCACAACACGGCCTACCATGATGCCTTTTCCCTGCCTTAAGGGACCTGAATGGTTCTTTAATGTGATTGATAAGGCACCTCTTGACATGTTCCAGTACCATGAGTATCTTTGACATTCCTATCTGTGGCCCAATGATATTCATTTTGGGTGAGTTCCTCCTCCTGGAGCCAATAATCTTTGCAAGGTTGAGCTTTATTTGCCCAATCAGTGCCCCTGCCAATTCAGACTTGTACAGAACATCCCTACGCCATATTCCAAAATTTTTAGTTACAACTTCATCGATTGAGCCCTCTTGACTGACCCAAAACATATTAGTGAAGTTTCTCTTCACTTTTTTTTTTTGGAAAGGGGGAGGGGAAGAAAGAATGAGGCTTGAACCTTGATGTCGAGAAGACAAAGCTTTTAGAGTACCCTTTTGTCCAAAGACTTGAACCCCATTTGAAAGACTTGCACCGTGTATTTCATATTAGTCACTTCAGAGCAATTTATACCATCATTGTGGCCTTTTACACCTTGTGGACTCGTTATGTCAGTAAGCTGTATGACACTGTTCTTGTCAATGTGTTGTAAATGTCATGACACTCTTCTCAAATTGGCACCCTTAACTTTCCCTTCTAAGGTTATCCCCTCTTCTCGGTCAGTTCCTTTTAGGGCAACCGCAAAGCAAAGATCTCCTCCAGATCAACCTCGTCGTTGCCGAACATCCAAGCCAAGTTAGTCGACATTCGTTGCTGTTGATATTGCTTCTTCCCGGACCTGGGCTTTGACCTATACCCAGACCCAGACCCAGACCCAACTCGACCAAATGCCAGACTTGAACACCGAACCTGACTCAGACCTGCACTCGACCCTAGACTCAACCTCAACCCTAGACCTAGTCTTAGCACCATACCCAAACTCAAAGCGAACTCAGAGTTGGCCCTAGATCTTTCTTGCACCAACCCTCGATCCCAACCTTGACCTGCACCCTGGACGTAAGTATTGTTTGGACGCATTGCCTTATTGGCATGAGCAATACTATATGGACTTAAAAAATAGATTTAAAAACTAGACATATAATCTCAACCATTGATTTCACTGTGGGTCCCAGCATTTATTGGGACCCACTACCTATTCAATGGTTGAAATTATTAAGTCTAATTTTTAAGTTTTGTTTTTAAGTCCATCTATCATTACTCTATTGGGATATATCAAATCTTAACCCCAAATGAACATGCAAAAACACATCCAGTATGCACATGTGCACCTATATTAGGACCATATAGTTAAAAAAGTGACTGTTATAGTATGTAATGGTATCGGAGGTCACCAATACTGTTACACCCTTACACTCTGTTATAAAGATCGAAAGTTTTTCATGCCTATAATAACTTTGCTGATGTTGATAAATCCTCACCATGCAAAATGAATTGGAGGATAGTCCAATTATTTTGTTACTGGAAAGGAGCCAAACCCATGTATATTTGTTCTTATATATCAATTTGTCATATTATGAACTAATTTAAATGTGATGAGTTCTAGATCATAGTAAAAATCATTAGGAAGTATTAAAAAACTCTTGCTTACATGATTTTACAGTTAAAGCATGAGTGCTGTTATGAATTAGGTAAGGTGAAGAATGGAAAAATAAAATTTATGCCTCGTTTACCATTTTGTTACGTAACGTCTGTCATAGTGTAAATAGTTATCATTATTTGCGACCATTATCACATGCTCTTGAATAATATATATTTCTTATTTTCGAAATACTTTTGTCATTGGGTGCACATTATTTTCTGCTTTACTGACAGAATTGTGATCTAGTACTCTAAACCCTAAATTTATCAGCAACAAATTTTTTTTTGGTCATTCAGTTGCTTTCTACATCAGGGATGAGCTGTTTTTACACCCTAAACAACCAGCTAGTTAAATGGTGCATCAAAGTGATGCTGACCATCTGGCCCTCCTGGTGAGACTTTATCAGAACCGACATTAAGAGACCTCCTTCGATAATTCTCGACTTCCATGGGACTAAATCCCAACTTGCTCATAAGAAGGTGTAGGCTACCAATATCCTTCTTGGTGGCTCGAAGCCCCCAAAGAACACGAGCCCCCGAAGGGATGAGGAGAGAGAAAATGGAGAGCAGCAGAACAAGCAGTACCAATGCAGCAATTGATTTAGCCATGGAGTGAAAGAGGAATAACACCAGAATGCTTAAGTTGTTTGACCTACCAGAGATAATTTAGTGCTTGCATGGTAACAATTAGCCCTATTTATAGAACCCTATTGGAAGAAAGAGAGGCCGGTGGTAGTGGAGAGAACATGTATGTTTGGATTTGCACAAATAAACCGACAAAATTCCAGCTCAGATTGTTCGTGTGATTCATGGTTGTCTAGTATATCAAACAACTTTATAATTCTTTTAATAAATCCTCCATTCCCCATTAGCTTGCCTTTCAAGTTTCAAACTAGTGTTATAGAAATCTCTTTTACACACACAATGTGTGTGCGTGTACATATATTTATATGTATACACATTCATTCTATTACGATTTGTTGCTGATTTTGGAACTGTCGCTTATATTTTAAAATATAGTAAATGACCTTCATTGTAGAAGATGTCGATCAACACATATATCAAGTTCTCCAAAATGCTTAGTCTTTTCTTGGATTACTAGGATAACATCACTTTTCTCTTATGGAATTTCAAATCGTCTCATCCCATATATGTTTTTTTTTCTCTTTCCGGAAAGTAAAGTGATTTCAATTGCTTGTAGTAATTCAATATGAACAATTTGATGTAGGGATCATGCCCTTTCCGAAAGAGTATAAGAAAGCTTTCAGTATATTTAATGATTAAAATGTTACATCTTTGCAATATATATGCTAATACAAGATAAGAAGATTAGTTTACAAATAACCTTATCATGAAATTTAAGATAACTAGATTACAAATAAAACAAATAGATCTTATTAGACTTATCTAGAAGTTGTAATGCTAGTCTTCACGCTTATCAGGTAGAGAAGAGTTGGAGCTGGAGTGTATTTATGTGGCTCCATTAACATTCCCCCGCAAGCTGAAAGGGGGAGGTAGAACCATCATCTTTTCACGAATCAAGGAAAAATGAATAGATGTGAGTCCCTTAGTGAACAAATAGGTCAGTTGATCATGGGTATGTAAATATTTGACAACAACATCACCATTGACAACCTTTTCTCTAATAAAGTGAAAATCAACTTCAACATGCTTAGTTCGAGCATGAAGGCAAGATTAGAGGCTAAAGAAATAGCACTGGCATTGTCACACCATAAGATAGGCTGAGAGGAAAGAGGAATCCAAAGTTCTTGAAATAGCATACGCAACCAATAAAATTCTACTGTGGTGAGAGACAAAGAGTGATACTCAAATTTGGTACTTGAACGGGAGACAACACTTTGTTTCTAAGCAGACCAAGAAACCAAGTAGGAGCCAAACAATACACCATTGCCAGAGGTGGAGCGATGATCATTGGGGCTTCTAGCCCAATTTGAGTCACAGTAGGCTTGAATATGAAAATCTTTTTTGACAAACCAAAGACCATGATTAATTGTACCCTTCAGATAGCGCAAAACTCGTTTTGCTTCTATCCAATGAGCAGTAGTTGGATGATGCATATGTTAACAAAGTTAATTCACGGAATGGGAAATGTCTGGCCTAGTGAGGGTACAGTATTGCAAAGCACCAACAATTTGACAATATCCCTTAGCATCATCATCATCAGATAGGGGATTTCCATCAAAACTAGACAACTTAGAGCTGAGAATATATGGTGAAGCAATCGTCTTAGCACCAATCATATGGGCACAGTGTAAAACATCACCAATATATTTTGACTGTCGCAAATGAAGACCAGTTAAATACCGAGAAAAAAATGTAGGAGGTCTAGATCCTTGAGACGAAATTCTTGTTGAAGAGTGGTGATGATAGAGGAAATCATAGTAGAATGAATGCATGTGATTAAAATATCATCAACATAAACCAAAATAAAAATAAAAATAAGAACATCATTTTGGTGAAGAATAAATAGCAAGGAATCAATAGAAGAAGAGATGAAGCCTAATTCCAATAATGAACCCATTAGATCATTAGACTTTAACACTGAAATGAATTGGGAAAGCCATTGGAGATAGTTCTCTCCATCGAGCTTAATTGAAATGAGTTGCCCAATATTGGGTGCAATGAAGGCAGGTGCGGAAGTAGTATCAGTTGAGAGAGCCATTGAAGAGGTGCAAGAATCAATGATAAGCTGCTGGCTTAAATGGCTCTGATAGCATGAAAGAGTATAAGAAAGCTTTCTGTATATTTAATGATCAAAATGTTAAATCTCTGCAGTATATATGTTGATACAAGATAAGAAGATTAGTTTAAAAATAACGTTATCATGAAGTTTAGGATAACTAGATTACAAATAAAACAATAGATCTTATCAGGAAGTTGTAATGCTAGTCTTCATGAATATTAGGTAGACAAGAGTTGGAACTGGAGGGTATCTTTGTGGCTTCATTAACACTTTTACATGTAGTAGGTCTTACCTATTAACTACAAAAAGAACGCAACAATATAACCTTCTAGCCCTAATAAAGTAGAACTAGTCATTACTTAAGCCTAAAAGCACTATATAACACATAAAAAAATAGCAAGTAATTGTCCAACTTAAAAAAAAATGGGCCAAAAACATTCATACCAATTTTTTTTTAAATAATTCAAAATATATTATCGATCATATCCTCCATATTAACAAAATTATCACAAAAATATATAAAAAAAACTCCCCAAAATAATATCACATACACAAATACCTCAGGAAAAAAAACAAATACTAAGGAAATGTAATTAAATTTATAATTTTTAAGTAATAAATAAAATTTTGCTCATTTATAAGACGTATGGATTTATCACCAGTCAACCTAATAATACAACATAATTATAACCCTCAAGCTCTTATTATTGTTTTTATTGGTGATTAGTTTGGTTTTGAATTTTTTTATTTTTTTGGTACAATTAGTATCACTTGTTATTTTTTTTTATTGATGATCAACTTGACTTTGATTTTTTTTTTTGGTGTAATTGTTTCACTTGTTTTTTATTGGAGATTACTTAGCTTTGAATTTTTATTTTTATTTTTTTTTGTTTTTTTTGGTGCAACTTGGTTTTGAATGTTTACAACTTAAAAAAAAATTTAGCATTCAAATATTTTTTCATTCTATAAAATTACTCAAATATTTGGCTTTGTTATATTTTCATTGGTGATTAGCTTGGGTTTGAGTGTCTACAACTTGGGAAAAAATTTTATACTTGGTTTTGAATATTTTTTTTTGTGCAATTGGTATCACTTGTTATTTTTTTTGTTGGTGATTAGTTTGGCTTTGAAATTTTTTTTTTAATTTTTATGATTAGTTTGATTTTGAATGTTTACAACTTGGGAAATTTTTTTTAACATTTAAATATTTTCTCATCTATAAAATCATACTAATATATGAGTAAACAAGTATCGAAAATAGCAATACCATATTTAACACAAAACATTTAAGAATAATAAAATCATGTCAAAACTACAAACTTTAAATAAAGAAGTACTGAAAATAACAATGCACATAATTCACATTTAACACATAACATTCACTCACAAAAGTGATTAAATAAGATAGAGAGAGTATCTCTAGGAAAAAGATAGAGTCATATGAGAGATGAAAAAGTGTGCTTTGGAGACTGTTTAAAACGTCTAAAAGATAGGCTATATATATGTATGTGTATATATATATAGTGTGTATTTAAAAGAGATATGAGATAGAGAGAGAGTTAGGTGTATGAGATAGAGAGAGAAAGAGTTATATGAGAGATATGAGACTTAGAGTTGTAAAAAGAATGAAAGTTTAATTGGAATTGTAGAATCAATAATCATCAAACTATATGAGCCGCAAAAAACTCAAGATAAACAATCTAGTTATTTTATTATATAGATTCTCAGGAAATTAATTTTTATGTTTCCCATCGTTTTAGAACTAGAAAATTTATTTGGTCGACAAGATAAAGGTCTGGAAGTCCTTATCCTACGCATTGCACTTGATGCTGACTACTTAATGCATACAACTTTTGACAACCTTGTTATTCAGATATTTTCTTTTCTTCTCATTTGACAATTGATTTGAGGCAACTGAGGTCCCGTCTGGTTTCAAACATCCACTGTGTGTTGTTCATTCACACTTCTATGAATGATTTAAATCACAAAAGAGGTGACATCCAATTGCACTAGTCGATTGCTTTCCTCAATTTTCGAGCGTTTTCATATCTTTCACTTCAAAACCCACATTTCCTCAACCACAAAACAAGGGTAACCTTATTGGACATATGATAAGATCTATCGAGATTTATCAATATCCATATATTTCGGACAAGGATGAGTGATGGTGATAAGCATGAGTAAAAAGACTACATGTGATGTATCATTTTTCGTTGATGGTATATAAGAAACTCAACTCTCCTATAGGTTGAGAAAGACATAAGATAGGGAAAAGAAGGAAGGGAAAGATGAGACACCAAGTCAAACTTCAAACAATTCAAATGTTGGTGCATCATCTAGAGAGGAGAATAGAAGGAAACTTCAATATAGCCTCTAACATATGAAGGATTCTTGTGTAAAGTTAGAGACTTCTAGCTCCTTTAAGCAAATGATGTCCAATCCACCTCCTATGACTAAGAAGAAAGATCAAACAAACACTTCTATATGGAGACAAACCTTTTTAGTAGTTTTACGTAATCTCTCAAGTTGTGAGAGAATTTGATGTTTTTTGCTTAGATCATGATGTTCTTGTTATTAAAATAGTCAAGTGATTATCCACAAAACCCTAGTTTATGTCATGAGCAACTCTCTTAACTGCACGCTCAATTTGACCTCAAGGCTATTATTGAGTTTAATTATCTATCTTTTTTGTTGGGAATAAAATTCTTTAACTTTCTGATAAAAAGGGAAATACATAAGATAATCATTAATATCTTACTCAAGTTTATTGTTATTACTCATTCTTTTTGGACCTATATGAATATTGATAGATGTTGATGGATCTTATTGTATTTTTAACTAAACCTTTTCTTCTCTCTTAGAAATTTATTGAGCAATAAAGAGTTGGAAAATACAACATAATCGCAATGAAAAACACAAAAAATATTCCCAATGAGATGACATTGATGGTGTGAAAAAAACAATGTTGGTCCACAAGCTGGAGAGTTGATGCAGACAAGCATGTAAAAATAGGGATCTAATGAACGAGAAGGGGGTTGAGAAGTAAAACCTAACCAAGTTGTTGATTTGCGCACAAATACTGATTTAGAATTCTATTCTAAATCTGTTGATTCACATAGAACACCAATCCTAAATATTTCAATTGATCTGTTAATTCTTAATTCTATTAGAAATTTTTTTTTTAAAAAAAAGAGAGAAAGTCTTCTCTCTATTATTATTTCATCAAAAGTGGTTGAACCCCAAGGTTTACAAGAGTTTATATAATAGCAGAAACCCTAAAACCAGCTAGGAAATATAAAAATGTTGCTTAATTATAAGTAATTATGCTATTACGTTATTATTATTATAGATTTTTCTAAAAAATAAAATTTCAAACCAATCGCATGACTAAAATTTACTAATCACCCAAATCAAGGCAAAACTAATGAGAATCAATCATAACTTCAAACATTGAAGTTATTCATCTATGAAAAGTTACCAAAAATGACATGAACATGTTTTTTAGGCCTTAAACAAATGAATTTGCTTGCATTCTACCCTAGGTCATCGCATCATGAGTTCATCTCACCTCATTAATTTTGACTGGACATTCAAAATCCATGTAATTAGATTAGCATTAGGAGCCCAGCTGTTACCCCCTTAAGCTTGTTGGTTCAGCTTTGGCATGTGGCTGTCTCGCCCAAAGGCGCCCATGCTTTAGCCAAATTGGGTTGTGCTTTGGTGAAGCAAATCCTTAGTATAAAGTTGGCTTCGTAAGGACTTGGATGTATACTTGGCTGAGGTTACAAAGTGGTTCAGTAAAGGTTCAAGTGGCATTCAATGACTATGCCTTTGGCTTATGTTGTTTTGACTCTTCGATTTAGAGTATATCTACTGTTGTCAATAGGGTTTTGTTCACTAATGCTTTATAGTGGGGAGGGTGCTCCGCAAAGGGGGTACCAGGTCAGCCTCCCTAGGGACCCTTATGCCCCTAAGCTTTGACACACCAAAGCAAGGTATGGCCCCACCAAATTATTACATTCATGGAAGCAAGGCATTCCAAAGTCCGAGATTCTAGATGTGGAGCCGATGATCGGTGTGACCCGTCGTTGGCGGAAGCCCTATGCATTACTGAGGAAGGCAACAATGCATGGCTATGTTGGGCACAAACAAGCAAGGCTAGTCGGTGGGGTTGAATTTTGGGGCATTGCTAGCTTGGAAGACTAAGCTATGGGTTGGGCATGACTTGGCACAAAGGTAGGGAAAATTGGGTGATGTGTCGTCACAAGAAAGGCATGTGTACAACATGTAAGGTGGTTCTTAATAGTTGAGACATCTATACTGCAAATTGTGGTGATTCTAGATGCTTGATGGCATGTGGATGACATGCAAGGTAGTTCTGTGCTATAGCTAGCATGTGCTTAGCATGAGAGAAGTTGCTGGCATGTGCACAGAGCATGTAGAGTGGTTATGGGCAATTGCTGGTTGGGTTAGCCAATAGTTGCAAGCGTCCTTGCCATGATCAACACATTATGGGAGTGGCAAAGGGGGCAAATCTGATGAGTGCTTCCATTGCCTAGATGGTTGGGCTTAAAACCCTGGGTTTCTTATCTGACCTCGCTTCCCGAGCTCATACATAGTTAAAATCCTTTTCATGTATCATCAGTTGCCCCCCAGCCCTTGGTCCAAGTGGACTTAGGCAAGGGTGGAACTAAGGCTAAGTTGAGGTAGACCTCCACCTAGCGGCCTCGATACGCGCACGAACAGGTTTTTTACCGGTTATAGGTAATCATTTTCTCCTTTGTTTCTCGCGCACGTTCTCCACTTTGAAGTCCCATGTACCATTAGCTTTAAATGCCTCTGAATCGATGGAAAATGGATCTCATTTCACTATTTGAATTCTATCCCTAGGCTTTTCTTCTTCTTCCTTGCATCCCCCACTTCCCCAAGTTGCTAGTCATCTTAGGGTTCAACTGAACATTGTCTTTCGTTGAATTGGCTCGCAAGGCTTGCTCTCTGTTTTTTGCTTCGGGTTCTGTTTTGCCATTCACCCTTGATTAGGTACATTTCCTATCCCTTACGTGTTTCTTCATTCTAGATCCCTTAAATCTGAGATGGTTACTGCATTTATGGACTTTTCAATTTTGCTATTTTAGGAATCGAAGTTTCTCCTTGTCTCATCTTCCCCTCTTTTTAGACCCTTATTCTACTGCTACAATTTTTGTCATTGGTCACTGGTGTCTTGCCCCCTTGAACCTTTGAGAGTTTCTCTCAAAGGTTCCTCCTCTTTATAGGTCCTTTAGACTTCCTCTCTTCTACCCAACTATGTCTACTTCTTTCGAGGTCACATACTCGTCTATTTCCCTCATGGGGGACAGGTCTCCACAAATAAAAGAGGATGAGTTAGGAGAGGTGGGTGAAGAAATAGATAATTTTCCTAGAGTCGATGCTATAGAGATGACCGAGGTCCCTTAGACTTCTCTAGGGTCTTCTTCCAATCTTAAATGATCCCAGAAAGGGAAAACTAAAATGGGTTCAAGTAGCGCTAAGGATTCTGGGCCCGCCCCCTCGTGCTTCCGGCCTTATTGGCCCTAGAAAGGTCACTCCTACGCTTATGAAAGTCCTGTCTACTAGGTTTGGGTTTCCTAAGGGTATGCACTACTGGACTCCCTCAACTGATATTAGGTATGATTCTGAGGTCCCTAAGAAGACCTATTTATTCGTAGCTTCTCTCGAGAATGGGCTCAGGTTCCCTATGCATCCTTTTATCAAGTTCATCCTCTAACACTTTAACGTTTGTCCTGCTCAAATCTCTCCTAATTTTGGGGGTCTTGGTGATCCTTCTGGTCTTTTCAAGAAGAAAGATATTAGCACCCCTACTGTTCCATTGCTCATGAAATTCTTCAATGTCAAATTCAATCCTGACGATTTTTTGTACACTTCAAAACAAGTGAATACCCCAGCCTTGATCACTGACCTGCCCAACTCTCATAAGCACTGGAAGAAACAGTTCTTCTTTGTGTCTGGAAAGGCATGGGAGTTTAACCCTAGTGACGCCACTAACTCTCTTCCAGTCCTGCACTCCTGGGTGGGTCCAAATAACTTGGGTAACCTTAATATTTTGAAATAGGCCCCTCTTTCTTCCTCTTTTTGATAGATGCTGAGCTCATTTCTTTGGTTGTCCCAGGTGTTTGTCCTAAGCTAGGAGCAGAAGATAGGAAAGTTCTGCTCACGTTTAGGGATTGGAAATTAGAGAGGTACTCTACTCTGATCAACCATTCCGAGCTCACAAGACTAGGTTTTAGCCCTCCAGAGGTAAGAATCAAAACCCCCATTCCCATTTCTGTTGTTGGAGCTAAAAAAGTGGAAGGTGATATTTCTGTTTTCAGCGCTTACCTCTTCCATCCTTTCTTTCTCTCTCTCTCCTGTCCTTCCTTTTTTTATCTATTCACCTAGAATTCTTAGGTTCTTCCTCGATGGAGCCCTCTGCAAAAGATCTTCAAGCAAAGGTGGACCTGTTGAAGAAAAATAGGAGTAGGAGCAAACGTAAGGTAGAGGTTGGGACTGGCAACAGTGCTACTTTCCCGGCCAAGGTGCCCAGGTTAGACGTGCCTTCTATGTCTCCCCAACTGTCTTAGGTGGCCCTTCTATCTCATCTGAGCTCCTTGAAGATTCCATAAACCTCTCTTTCTCAAGAGACTGGGCTGCCATCTTCTAGAGGGACGCTTGAGCAAAGTATAGTCCCAAACTCTCCCTCTTCGACCGAGGTTGAGAAAACTTTAGAGATGGTCACTTGCATTCTTCCCGGGTTGAGATTACTTGCCTAACTGATCGGCCTTCTCAACAACTCCCCAAGGTTTCCAAGAACAAAAAAGGAAAGCACCCAAATGTTGAGAAAAGTGGGGGCTCTCTAATCAATAACGTAAGGCGTGTTGTAGAAGTCATTGCCTCCATCATCCCTGAGTCTGACATCCAAAGGGCTGCAACTATGTCCCTTGGGACTTTCATCTCTACTGCCCTATTTGGTGCTACTTCGGTGAGTTTCTGTTTTCCCAAACTTACCTTGTGTTACTCCCTCCTGTTGACCTTAGCTTTTTGGGTTATGTTTGCTCCTAGATGGCCATTCATGTAAGTGGTTTGTTGAACCAGATCCAAGCTTTGGAGAGCTCAACCAAGGCTTCCAAGGCATTTGAGCTCAAGGTCATCGAGCTAGCCTTTGCCAATAGCTACCTCAAGGCCCAAGTTTAAGATTTACAGGCATAGGTGGAGAAGCAGACCTCCATTTTCAAGGACTTTGGGGCAGAGAAGGAGAGGATTGAGGATAAGGGCATGCACACCAAAGAGGAGCTTAAAAAGACCAAGGAGGAGCTAAGGCTTAAAACTGATGCCTGGGCAAAGGCTAGCCAGGAGACCTTTGATGTATTGAGCTCTTTTAGGGGAATGAAAAGGGAATATGATGTTTTAGCAGAAATGAGTGATGTTCTTTGGAATAAGCTTGAGGTGGAAAGGGTTGTCGCTCAAGAAAAGGATGTTCTAATTGCCAAGTTGCCATACGATGTTACCACCAAGTGGGCCACCGAATGGCTTGCTTTCTAAGACAAGGCTAAAAAGACATACCTAGACCTGGATTTTGATTTTGAAATCCCAACTGAAGAGGAGGCAGAGGTGCCCAATGCTGAGGCTAGTGAGGTAGCTCATGACGGTGTTGAGATGTCCATTCCGCCTACTAAGGTCTTGGTTCAGGGTGCTCTTTCTCCTCTAGTTATTGCTACCTCTCTTGTCTCTGAAACTGCCTCTATTTCTGTGGCTGCTGACCTCCCTTTCTTTCTTTCTATTGTCCCTACTACTACTTCCTTTTCCACTGACCTTGTGGATAGAGCTTTAGCCCTAAGTTTGCCAATAGCAGAAGTCGAGGTCCCTACTCCTTTGTCTTTTCTAGAAACTTCAACTACTGAACTTCCAGACACTTATCCTTTAGAAACTTCAACTACTGAACTGCCAGAGACTTCATCTGCTGAGCTATTAGGCTCCCTTCTTCCTGCTCTTACAGAGTCCTAGGACTCCTTTCTCTTACACAGACTTAGTTTTTTTTTATATGCTCTGCTTTTCTAAACTTATCGATGTAAATACATCTCACTTTTCCTTGAGCTATTACGTTGCTGTGCATGTATTGCTATATACTTCTTTGTTGTATATCCCTTTGCCTCCTTGCTTCAAGGAGTGCTTCAGCTCTCCTTGAGGCAGACATGTTTAGAGCCAAAGAACTGTTTGGACTGCTGAACTGAAGGGTTCATTCTTACTGGTGGGTTTGATATTTCTTACGAGGCTTGCTGGATATGGCAAAGGACTCTCTGCTCTAAAAATAGGGCCAATTCTCAAAAGCACGGCCCAAGTCTTCACAGATTGCCATTTGCTTGTGAAGTTGAGGTGACTGTGCCAAGCATGCAATTTTCCCTTTGTAATCTAGTTTGAAAACAGCTGAGCTACGTCTGCCATCAGTTTTGGTGCATGGATTCCAACAAAACCTTCATACAGCAAAGATTGTTTGAATATATTTTCAACTTGGCACAAGATGTGAGAAATCCTTTAACCAGCAAGAATTCATGAGTTCAGAACTTTAAGACTCAGACAGGTATCTTGATTGACACAAATAAGTTGTTCTATGTCATGCGATGCCTCTTTAATTTTTGCTTCACTTCTAGTAGCATCCGTCACATATGATAGTTGTCTAGACGCAGTGTTTTGGACACAATATGCACTTCTAGTGCTTCGTCCTCTAGATATCGCTTTGATTTCCCTAGAGGTTGTTGATGTTGAACAGGGGCCTCTTGTAGAGGTGCTAGAGGTGTAGAGCTCGGTTCTGTTTGTCATATGCTATAAAGAGACGTAGTTTCCCTCGTTGGATTACGAATTCAATCCCCTTCTTCAACTGAATGCAATCATCAATATGGTGGCCATGACCCCTGTGGTACTCACAATACTTTGTGGGATCTCTCTTCGCTGGATCCGCCTTTATTTGAGGTGGTCATCTTAAGAACTTCTCATTCTACACCTCGTACAGGACATGGGACACTATAGCTGTAAGAGGCATGAACTTCTGAGGTGCATACCTTGGCTATAGCTCTGGCTGCGAAGGGCCTAAACGATCTCAAACATTTCCTCTCCTCTTAAGGGAGTGCTCCCTGCCTCTTCTCGGGACCTACCTCTTTCTCTTTCTCTCTTGGGACTTCGATCCCTCTTTTTCTTTTCTTTTCTCTTTTCTTTCTGCGATGATGAGCTCCCTACCTTAGAGAGGAGGGCTTCCTTGCCATTAATGTATTTTTCTACCTTGGCCAACACTTCTGCCATGCTTGCTTACGGGTTTTTTGAGATGGAGAAAATCAAGTCTTTCGACTGCACTCCCAAACCAGCGATGAAAGTAGTTATAAAAAATTTCTCATTCAGGACATCCACCTTTAGGGATTCCAAATTAAACCTTTGGACATAGAATCACAAGTTTTTATTGGGTCCCCATTTTACATTCAAGAGGTGGTAGCTCGGCTTTCGGTAGGTCCGAGCTCCTATAAAATGGGACACAAAAGAGATTGAGAGCTCTTTGAAGGAAGAGATTGATGTTGGGGGTAGCTTGTTGAACCATGCTAAGACTGAGCTCTTCCGCGTGATGGCGAAGGCTCAGCATAGCACAGGATCTTGATATCCATGCAATTTCATCTGATTTTTGTAGGTGTTGAGGTGGTCCATGGGTTCTTTAGTTCCATCAAATATCTCTATCTGGGGCATTCTGAATTTTGGAGAGAGGAAAAAATGCAAGTCCCCAATAGTGAATGGGGACTCAGTTTGCTGCACCAACGCATCCATTGTCATTGGGGTCCTAGCTCTCACAACCTCCTTCATGTGACTAAGCTCTTGTTGGATATCCTTGAAGCGCTGCTCCCAGTATTGGTCTTTTCTTTCTTGCTGGATAGGGCGATCTCTTCGTTTTGACTTTTCCCTTCTTCATTTTCAACTTTCCTAGGAGGCGGGAGGAGGGGGAGCGTGGCTATTCTCACTCCCTTCGTTGACTTCTTTGAGGGGATTGGGGTGCTAATGCTCCCCCTATAGGGGACCTCCTTTGGCAGGTCTGGTATGCTGAGGACCTTGCAGGAACTTCAAGAACTCTTTGTTCTGTTGAAGCAGACATTGGTTCACCAGGCGAAGAGCCTCCATTTCATTATTCGTAGGGGGATCAATCACAGGCAGATCGATTTCAGCAGTGAGGATGAATCTTGAAGGTTTTCGTGTTACTCATCGCTAGCGGCTTCTTGTTGGTTCTGGATCCGTGGGGGATTCATCTGATTTTTGCTCATATTGCATGTGGAGACCATCGATCACTAAAAAACTAGTGTATTTGCAACAGGAACAATCGTTCCCATGGATGGTGCCAAATTGATGTTGTATCGAATGTGGGTGAGTAGAATGTGGTTCGTATAATTAAGATTTGACTTGAGCTTCTGAGCTCAAGAGGATTACGACAAGATCCTTTTTTGGGGAATTGGGACGATTTACACAGTGAAGTTATAAAAGTTCACCACCTCGGGAGCTCGGCTAATTCACTCTTAAATGTGGGTCTCTTGCTTCTTGGGTCTATAATCATGAAGCGATTTACAAAGTGTTTTCTTTGGTACCACTGGGATGGCTTGTCTCGCATTGGAGGCGTTGTACACTATTTATAGTCTAATTCCTAACTTTATGGAATTTGCAGTGAGATCTTTGCCTTCCATCCATAGGCTCCCTCTCGATTTTGGGAAAGGATCTTGGTTAGTAAAGAGTTTAGCGCCTTGATTATAGTTTTTTGCTGTTTCGGGGATGCCTCCTATTACGGTTATACCTCCTATTAGCCACTTGTTTCCTTCTCATCTCTTTTACTGTTTCCTACGAAGGGAGCTGGAGGTTTGGACCTCTGAGACCTGGGTTTCTTATCTGACCTCGCTTCTTGAGCTCGTACTTAGTTAAAATCCTTTCCATGTATCATCAGTAATAAACTAAGATGAAGTTGCAGTTCCTTATGAGCCCTTGTAAATCGAAATAAATGAACCATCATGGCAGCATGAAAAAGGTATTAGAATCTGAGCTAATAAGCCCCAAAGCATAACTTAGCCTTTAGAGTAATTCGCTTTAATATTCATAGATGAACTCAATTGGACTTCTTTACTACCGTGATGGGGGATTGCTTTACTGTCTCTGACCTTATCTCATTCCCCTTTTATAATAGATTTGTATACATGGAAATCCTACGACATACTGTCCTATTGGTCGGACGGTTGTTTGGCAGTTGGCCAAGGATTACTTAGAAAACAGTTGCAAATGGATGTCTTTCCAATTCAACCCTAATGGTCCATTTGATGGGTGGATAAAAAAATAGGAGGATTAAAAATGACAAAGATACATTTTTTATCCTTCAAAGGAGGGATTTTTGCTTCCCTCTTTTATATTTGATAAGAGGGATAAAAAATAAGAAAGATTAATTTTTTTGTGTTTAATAGAATAGAAAAGTATTTTTTTATTTTTTATTTTTTAAAAAAATTATAAATACATATTTTATTATTATATCTATATATGAAATTAATATATACATAATATATAATTGATAAATAAGATATATGTTAATATCAAATGCTATATAGATAAATAACATATATTTCAACATATATAATTAATTTTTTATCCAATTTTAGAAGAATTGATTTTGGTGAGTTGAAAGGAAAGTTATTTCATCTATATTTTCATTCTTCTTATTTTTATTTCTTACAAAATATAATATTTTATTTATCCCTTCAACTTTAATCAATTCTATTTATTTTTTACTTCCCTTCTTTTTATTTTTGTTGTTATTGATAAAGTCAGAATTCTATCTCCGACATTAGTTTTCTTTGTAATAGTTTATATGAAAGCCAATCCATACACAGCAAATGGGAATTTCTCCATTTGGAAAGATACCTTTGTTTGGTTAGGACCTTCGTGGAGAATCAAAATGAGTCGTCTTTAGGTCTTACTATGTTTTTTTATTTGCAGAACAAACATTATCATGCGGTGGCGGCTCTTTTATTAGTGAAATAGACGTGGCCTCACTTGCAAGTTAGTCACTGTTGTTGACTTTATGTAGTGATAGTCATGTGGGATGATGACGTGTTTCAACCATTGCAACCAAGTGATTGATTTTCAATCGGATGCGGAAGAAGAAAAACTAAAATTTTTCCTCTGCAGACAACGGATGACTTTTACTAAACTTTGAAAAGGATAATGTTTGAGTTAAAATAAAAAATAAAAAATAGAGATGAAATGATGTGACGATATAATCGTATTTTTTTTTTTTGGAAAAGTACATAAATTCCATTGATTGTAATATGTGTATATACAAAAAATGGGGAAAATGGGAGGAGAGAAATGCCCGTGCAATACATTAGATATTCCTCAATGTGACTAAAGAAAGCCAAGCAAAAATAACCTGGCTGCTAATAAAAGAATTGGGAAGGAAGTAAAGTCCTTGAACTAAAACTTCCAACCCAGTCCCTTCATATTGGAAACCAAACTTCACAAAACATTTCTCTGGATGCTAAATCCTAGAAGCACATAACAACTTGGAAGCCTCTGCAGCAACCTACTTGCTGGGCGATTGAAAAGTTTGATAAACAATGTCACGAAGCCTTATTTTTTTTTTTTTACCTTTTTCATGTGAAAGTTAACCACCTTCTTGATCAATTGTTTGCATTCCAAATATGAGGTAGGCAGGTTTCATGAATGTAGAAGTTGTAAGTTATGTGTGGTAGTTTTGAACTTTAAGGTTGCAATACGATCCCTCACGATTTGTACTATAACTCGTAACAAGGTTTCACTATAACTAAAGTGGTTGCAAAAAGTTCAATTATTTCTTTACCTCCAAACACACTAGGTGCCAAATTTAGTTTCAATTATGTCACCAACAAATGATTTGTCACCAAAAAAAAGAGCAAATAAGAGCATTTTTTATTCTACATTTGATCATGAAAGACTCTATGAGCTTGCTACTTTTACTGCGTCCCTGCCTAGCAATAAAGTTTCCTTCAACTGCAATTAGAACACTAAGGGTCAGCTTAGTGATAGTTTAACCACTTGATAAATGCCTTAAGAAGGTGTAGGTTGGCACATGTGTGTATACTTTTAGGCCATTGCCTAGAGGTGCAACTCAGGCAGGTTGGGCCTGTTGAGAGATCAACCATAACTCAATCTTAGATATATAATTTTCAACCCTAATCTTAACACTAATCATAATCCTAATCCTACCTCAACCCGAGTTTAATTCGAGCGAGCCCAAGTTACTTAATTCAGGCTGATTTCGTGTGACAAATCAGGTTGTGCTTGAGTTACTTAATTTGGGTTGATTTTTTGAAGTGTAGATTTGATTTTTTGAAGTGTAGATCTAATTTTTTTCAAGTGATCTGATATGAAGACAAGGCACAAATGAAGAGAGAGAGTGTGAGAGCAGAAGGCTGAGAGTCTAAGAAAATCAGACGAATGACGATTGAGAGAGGGAAGCTAAGAGAGAGATCTGAGAGTGATGAATGTGTAGGAATAAAGACTTGAAGTGAATAAAGACTTGAAGTAATATAAGTCTAAACTCTAAAGAGTAAAGATAAATATTAACTCTAGTTAAATATATTTATATATTTATGTATCTTCGAGTATCAACCCGATTTAATAATCAGGTTTAACCCGATTTTAATATTCGGTTGAACATAACAACTCGAGACCTCAACTTGAGGTTTGCCCAAATTTAATTTGGGTTGAAATTTTTTTACCAAACTCAACTCAAATATTAAAAATTTTAACCCAAATTTTATTTTTTTGGGAATTTGGGTTGCCTGCCGAAGTTACACCCCTACGACTGCCCGTAGATTTTTTCATCCAATGTGGTGAGATGACTTTGCACAAGTGTCCAATAATAGTCCGGTGATACACCAAAAAAACCTGGGTTGCCAAAAAGGCCTATAATTACAACCATCCACCATTAGTCTAAGAAAGACACTTAAAATGTCTGTCATGTGCATTGTGGTGCCAGGCTTCTTTACTTCATTTGTTTTTTAAACAATTCTTTTTTATGATTAAAAATAAGATATATTACATCTATTTTCCCCTAAGATTTGGTCAAATAACACCCCGTTGTTTGAGAAATAAGACTGACTTCCCCTATCAGTGACGGTCATTCTATCTTTCTAACAATAACGCAAAGCTAACTGTAATGCCCTCAACCCAAAAGATTCTCTACGTAATGACCTTTAATTAATTTAACAGCATCCAATCACAAAATTACCACATCGATATAATAAAATTGAAGGAAAAAAGTTGCTTAATTAATATAATAGAATTTAATCCAAATGAAAAGAACATCTTGTTTATTCCATAAATTTCATCACAAAACTCAAATCAAATCTAATAAATTTATTTATTGAATAATATGTATTTTCACAATCAAATTAATTCATTTTATCCATAATACGTACCAAATTTGATCAACTTTGTTAATTAAATTAAATTTATCGCAAACTCAAACTAAATCTAAATTAATTCAATTAATTAGATTAATTATCTCAAAATTCTAATCAATTCATATATTTTATTTAATTTTGTGTTAAAATTAAAATTTCATTTGGAAACAAATTTAATTACGTAATAACCTAATATTTAATCACACAAAAAAAGTGCACGTAATAACCTAATATTTAATTAGACAAGCACCGCAAATGTAAAGAGAGAACATGAGCTCCACCCATGAAGCCATGATGACGTACACAGAAGAGAGAGACACGACAAGGGTAATATTAATATTTTTAAAAAAAATGAGTTAGGTGTCGTTGTTATTTAATCCAGCCTCAGAGGAAGTGAATGTAATTTAACCTGAAAAATATAACCTTTGTTGGACAATTGCAACAATTCAGTAGAGAAATTGAAAATCTATTAACGTTAATTGAGGCTTTTTAATTCACTTAAAACATTCAAGCATCAGCACATATGTCAGACACTTCCCCGACTTTCCTATATGATTAAAATACTTTTTCATATCCACGTCCAAATGCTTCTTCTATGCAGTCGAAAGGTTATTTTAGTACGTGGATCACAGGTTCTTTAAGCTATATTGTCTTGTAGTTGATGAGAGCCTGGAGGCTTGGGCATGGCCGGCCCAATACAATTAAGGTTTATGCGAAATTTTTAAATGAAGCCCTTTAAAATCTGGTAAACTAATATGATTTTATTATTTTAGAAAATCATAGCTTCTTTTTGTTATTGCATTGATTCATTAATTTTTTCCTTCATACTTTTTCTTATTCAAATTCATGTTTTTCAGATTAACATATTTGATATTGAAAAAAAAACTTATCAACTAAATAAATATTTAAAGGAATAATAAGTCACTGATTAATAGTTAAAATTAGCATATCACTAAGCCTTTTTAAAACTAATTATACTTTAATGGAGTTTAAATGATGACATTTCAGATCCTAAAATGAACAAGGGCTCAAGGGCAACAAATATCAAACTTAATGTAACACCAGCATATTAGGGTACAAAATTGGAAAAGTTTGGAACAAAGCAAGAACGTTCGAATACCAACTCACGTTCGAATGTTCCCTTAAATTATTTGAAAACCATAATGCTAAGACATGACGTGTTGTAGTTAAGAAGGAAAACATTGAGGTACTTGAGTACCACGTTCGAACGTTCAAACATGTTCGAACGTTCTCCTCCACCGTTGAAAACCAGACTAATGAGTGCAAGGGCAGGCAGTGGTTCAAGGTGAATGGAAGTAACTCTCATAGAGGAACAGAGGCTATTTGAGTAGGAGGTTCAAACTACATCTAGCGTTCAAACACCCATCAAGCAAAGACAGAGTACAATGTTCGAACGCTAGACAATGTTCGAATGTTGTCCCCAGACAGGCTACAGAGTGGTTGATTTTCTTTCCGGACATTGGGCTTTCACTTGGACTTTCAAGGCCTTACACTATTCCTCCACACTTCCTTGTCCACTCCTCTTTGCCCATAAATACCCCCATTCTGAGAGCTTCAAGAAAAGACGAGGACTTGAGGAGCTTCGATTTAGTCTTAAACTAGACCAAGACTTGTAGAGTTAGTTGTAGAATTAGATTTACATGTACATTTACATTTACTTGCATAGAAGAAGGATAGATCATCTTTTGGTTGACAAGGAAACCCTCCAAAAGTGACTAGTTTTCTTCTACTTTCTTTATTAACTCTATTTACGTCCTTCTTCCCTCGGAGGAGTGAAACTCTTTCACTTTTCTAGAGCTTTGCCAAAGCCGTGAAGGGTGGAATGTGATTCACTCATTCTTTGTCGAAGATTGACTCCTTGTTTAGTGTGTTGTACTTTGTAACTCTTCTACTTGTAGGGATGAGCATCACTCACTTTTCTAGCTTTAGCAAAGCCATGAAGAGTAAGTAGTTTCTCATTCACTCTTTAGTAAGAGGTGAATGACATGTATAAATCATTTGGAAGTTATATTTGTGCAATATTTTTTTGCTTAATTCTTTATATTACACTTGTTTATTGAATGATCGAATACATCTAGCAAAGTTAAAGTACTTTGTATAACCATGGGTGCTTTCTATGACATGGATGACTCTTGTATAAAATGACCTGTTCGTTCAAGGCAAGTACCCCGGTTAAATCTTCATGACTACATTTCAATCTACACCATTATTGTGCTTTATTTAAAGAAAGGAATATTAACACCATGGTTGGATGTCTTGTAGAGACATCTGCTTGTTTGTAGATGAGTTGAGTCTCGGCATAGACAATTCTTGTAAACCTTTACAATGACATTGGAATCATGATCTTAATTCTCACAATCCATCTTTATCTTCCGATTAACTTTATGTTGACACGGGGATTAATTGAGTTATTAAGTTCAAGTATAATAAATCGGATGATTAACTACATGTTCTGATCCTCGAGCTAAAGGGTGGCTATTACATTTGATTATTTATCTTATATTTTGTTTAGAAAAACCTTTTGAAATGAATCATATATTCTGCCTAGAAAATCCCATATCTTCAAACTTTCCAGATTTTCAGTTACTTGGGCTCTGCCACTGCTTACTTCGAAACACTAATCATAGTTCCCTATAGATTCGACTCCGGACTTAACTGAATTATTACTGCTGCTTGACCGTCTACACTTGGGTGTACACATTTCAGATCAAGTCAAAATTTTGGCACCGTTGCCGAGGAACCATAAAAGGTGTTTTAAGGTAAAAGGTAAGAATACCTTCCTTTTTGTATATATTCTTTATTTGATTTACTGTGTATAATTTATTTTTATTTTTTTTATGTCTGAGGACGATC
This sequence comes from Ilex paraguariensis, assembly GCA_963454935.2. Taxonomy (NCBI): domain Eukaryota; kingdom Viridiplantae; phylum Streptophyta; class Magnoliopsida; order Aquifoliales; family Aquifoliaceae; genus Ilex; species Ilex paraguariensis. The sequence goes on from CAUOFW020000001.1 coordinate 6,974,570, forward strand.
CTCGCTTTCAAAATTTGCTAGCAGAATCTGTGAATTAGTCTAAACCATCTTCACCTAGATCAGTAGTAGACCCTTTTGATAATAATATGGCAAATAATGAGAGACAAGAAGTTCCTGTGAGAGAATGGGAAGTGCCTAACATTCGAACTATATGAGATTATTTACATCCCACAAGAAATAGTGTCCCCTCTTTTTTTGTCTTTCTTGCAAATGCACCCCTCTTTAATGTAAAGGCGGGGACAGTGCAGCTACTTCCTCAATTTCATGGACTCGAATCTAAAAATCTATATCTGCACATAAAAGTTTTTGAAGAAGTATGTGGAATATTTCAAGACAACACTGAGCTGACCAAGTTGAAACTTTTTCTTTTCTCTTTAAAGGACAAAGATAAACAATAGCTAAATTCTTTAAAAGTCCATTCAATACCTAACTGGCAGACATTACAAAATAAATTTTTTAGAAATTTTTTTCCTTTACACTGTACCAATGCACTAAAAAGGTAAATCATAAATTTTTTGGTCAAAGAAGGAGAAACATTCTACCAATATTGGGAGAGATTCAAAGATCTTCTACAATCTTGCCCACACCAACCTTTTGAGAATTGGACTCTAGTAGGATTTTTCTACGACTCCTTGCCCACTAGACTACGTCAGTTTGTCGAAATGATGACTCAAGGAGAGTTTATGGAAAAAAGTCTCGCGGAGGCATTCAATTTCTTTGACACCATATTCGATAGTTCTAAGATGTGGGGCCCAGCCTATCCTACCACTGCTGAAACTAGACCATTTATTTTCCAAGGGGATAAGTATGTCTTGAAAGAGAACGATGACCTAAAAGTAAAAATGTCCACTCTATCTTGAAAGCTTGAAGCTTTAGAGATGAAAAAAGTACATCAAGTTGATGTTGGCCCTCCCATAAAACAAGTGTGTGGGATTTGTGCACTCACAGGACACCCTACTGGGGAGTCTCCTACCATTTGAGGATTCAAAAAGGTCTTGTTGGAACAAACAAATGCATTTTTTAACTTCAACAAACCTTACTCTAACCCCTATTCTGAAACATACAATCCAGGGTGGCGAAATCACCCAAACTTCAGTTGGAGGAACACAACCAACTCCCATGAATCCACAAAATTCACAACCGCCACCTCAAGGACCTCCTGCATATCAACCATACCAACCACCACACAAGAGGAGCCTTGAAGATGCACTGAACCAGTTCATGCAAACCCAAATAAACTACAATACTCATTCCACATAGGCCTTCACCGATTTCAAGGCATAGACCACCCAATCTTTCGAGGATATCAAAAGCCACTTCCAAAAATTGACCCAATCCATGAGTACACACGAGAAAGGCAAGTTACCTATCCAACCAAAACCACCACAAAGCCAATTTCAGGTGGAAAATCCTTCAATCATAGAAACCTCACAAGACCAAGCCCAAGTTGTCATTACATTGAGAAGTGGCAAGGTGATTGACAAAACCAGAAGAGACATGCTAATTCCAAAGCCAAAACTTGAGTCAGTCCTAGTCAATGCACCAGTGGGCCTGAACTTATGATTGAGGAAGAGCCTGAGCCTATGATTGAACAAGAACTAGAACCGTCGAAAGAAAAGGAACCTTTGTGTCTTATTCCTGCTCTTTTCCTCATAGACTCAAAACTGTACAAAAATTGAATAATCAGCCAAAAATTTACGAGTTTTTCAAGCAAGTGAAGATTAACATCCCACTTTTGGATGGAATCAAATAGGTTCCGTCTTATGCCAAGTATCTAAAAGACTTGTGCACAATCAAGAGAAGCCAGAATGTCTAAAAAAGAGCCTTCTTGAAAGAACATGCCAGTGTTTTTCTTCAACACAAAACTCCTCCAAAATACAAGGACTTTGGGTGTCCAATCGTGTCGTGTGTCATTGAAAACTTCAGAATAGAAAAAGTTTTACTCGATCTTGGGCCAAGTGTCAATTTGCTCTCATTCTCTATTTACTAGCAGTTGTGTCTGGGTGAACTCAAACCCACTAGTGTTACACTCCAGTTTGCAGAAAGGTCTGTTAAAATCCCAAGAGGCATTGTTGAAGATGTACTTATCCAAATGGCAACTTTGTCTTCTTTGTTGACTTCATTGTTCTAGATACTCAGCCAGCAATGCATTCAAAAAACTAAACCCGTCATTCTTGGTCAACCCTTCCTAGTAATTTCAAATGCACTAATTAATTGCAGGAATAGAGTCACAAAATTAACTTTTGGGAATATGACTCTTGAGCTAAATATTTTCAACGTTGCCAAACACCTAGGAGAGGACAAAGAATAGAGAGAAATAAATTCCATTGATTCGTTGGTTCATGAACATCTGGATAACACATTCTATGAAAACCCTACTAAATCTTCTCTGTCAGAATCTATCACATCTGAGAAAATAGATGATGATCCAAAGAATTGCCTCACTCATGTTGTTGAGACATGGGCCCCCAAATTTGAAGAAATTTCACTAGGTGGCACAAAGCCACTCTCATCAAGTGTCAGGCCACCAAAGCTTAAACTAAAACCTTTCCTATCTGACCTCAAATATGCATTCTTAGGAGAGGATGAGTCATTCCCAGTGGTAATTTCATCTAAGCTCACAGACTTGCAAGAGTATAAACTGATTGAAGTTTTTAAAAATCATAAAAGCACCATTGGGTGGACCATCACTGACTTGAAAGGTCTAAGCCTGTTAATCTGCAATCATGCAATATATCTTGAAGAGGATTCAAAAATCTCTTATCAAATGCAGTGATGACTGAACCCTTACATGAAAGAAGTGGTGAGAACTGAGGTACTTAAACTCTTAGATTCAAGGATAATCTCTCCCATCTCCTATAGCAAATGGGTTAGTCCAACCAGAGTTATGCCCAAAAAGTCTGGGGTCACAGTGGTAAAAAATGATGCAAATGAATTAGTACCAACTCGAGTTGTCATAGGATGGCGGATGTGTATAGACTATCAAAAACTCAATTTGGTAACTAGGAAATACCATTTCTCTCTTCCCTTTCTTGACCAGGTTCTAGAGAGAATTGTAGGCTATGAATTTTACTGTTTCCTGGATGGATATTTCAGATACAATCAAATTGAAATAGCACTAGATGACCAGGAGAAAACCACATTAACATGCCCCTTTGGCACCCTTGCATTCAAAAGGATACCATTTGGACTTTGTAATGCTCCTGCAACATTTCAAAAATGCATGCTGAGCTTGTTCAATGACATGGGGAGAAATTCTTGTAAGTATTCATGGATGACTTCTTTGTATATGGTGACTCGTTTGATTTGTGTTTGGCCAACCTATAAAAGGTATTGGTAAGATGTATGGAAGCCAATTTGGTACTCAATTGGGAGAAATGTCATTTCATGGTAACACAAGGTATTGTCTTAGGTCACGTTGGGTCGTTTGAGGGCATGAAAGTTGATAAGGCAAAAATAAATCTAATTGAAAATTTACCTGCTCCCAAGACTGTAAAGGATGTCCGATCATTCTTAGGACATGCTGGGTTTTACAAGAGATTCATAAAATATTTTAGTACTATAGCTAAACCCTTGTGTCATCTCTTGGGTAAGGACGTAATTTTTGTATGGAGTGAAGCATGCCAGAAAGCTTTTGACAAGCTTAGAGGTATGTTAATTTCTACGCCAATAATGTAGCACCCTGACTGGAGTCTACCATTTGAATTAATGTGTGATGCAAGTGATCATATTGTAGGTGCTGTATTGGGACAAAGAAAAGAGAAGAAATCCTATGTGATTTACTATGCAATCAACACTTTGAATGATGCTCAAATGAATTATTCAACAATTGAAAAAGAATTGATTGCTATAGTTTTTGCTCTGAAAAATTTTGTTCTTATCTTGTTGGTTCTTCTATTATTGTATTCATTGACCATGCAGCATTAAAATTTTTGCTCAAAAAAAAGGATGCCAAGGCAAGGCTCTTAAGGTGGATACTCTTACTCCAAGAGTTTGATCTGATAATTAAGGACAAGAAGGGTGTTGAGAATATGGGGGTAGATCATCTTTCCAGATTAATGTATGAATTTCATGAGGATGGATTGCTAATCAATGAGAATTTCCCTGATGAACAACTTTTCATGATTAATGAGACACCATGGTACTCTAATATTGCTAACTTCCTTGCTATGGGTACACTCCCTTCGTCCTTTACCATGATGAACAAAAAGCAATTTCTAAGGGAGGTTTGTAACTTCTTTTGAGAGGATCCGTACGTGATTAAGTACTGTAACAATCAAATCATAAGGTGTTGCATCCCTACTCATGAGAGTAAACAGGTAATATCATTTTGTCATTTTGAAGCTTGTGGTGGCCATTTCTCATCAAGAAAAATTGCTATAAAAATCTTGCAGTGTGGATTTTATTGGCCCAAACTTTTCAAAGATGTCCATGTCTTTTGCTTGGCATGTGACAGATGCCAAAGGTTAGGAAGCATTTCCAAAAGAAACATGATGCCCCTTAAACTCCATTCTGGTGATTGAAATTTTTGACTATTAGGGCATCAATTTTATGAGACCATTTCCCTTTTCCTTTGGCTTTTTATACATTTTGGTAGTCGTAGACTATGTGTCCAAATGGGTTGAAACAATTATATGCCGGAATAATGATCACCGAACTGTGATCAAATTTTTGAAAGAAAATATTTTATTCCTGTTTGAAATTCCAAAATAAATCATAAGTTATGGGGGTGCTCATTTTTGCAATCGTCCTTTCTAGAACTTGATGAAAAAATACTTGATTTTTCATAAAATTGTAACCTCTTATCATTCACAGACTAGTGGATAGGCTGAATTGGCTAATCGAGAGATCAAACTAATTTTAGAAAAAAACGGTAAACTCAGATTGCAAAGATTGGTTGTCAAGACTAACTGATGCACTCTGGGCATATCGCACTACTTTTAAAATAATTTTGAGTATGTCTCCTAATCAATTGGTCTATGGCAAGCCGTGTCACCTACCTATGGAATTGGAACATAGGGCATACTAGGCCATTAAAACAATGAACTTCGACCTAGACAAAACTGGACTCTCAAGAAAACTACCGATTAACGAATTGGAGGAATTGAGAAATGAGGCATATGACAATGCAAAAAGCGCAAAAGAAAGGATGAAAATCTTTCATGACAAAAACAGAATAAGGAAATCCTTTATCCCTTCCTAAAAAGTCTTGTTGTTTAATTCAAGGCTCCGCCTCTTTCTTGGTAAGTTGAGGTCAAGGTGGACTAGGCCTTACATCATCAAAAGAGTGTTTGAACAAGGAGAAGTAGAAGTGGAAAACCGATTAAACGGTAATAGCTTTATCGTCAATGGTCAGCGGTTGAAACCATTTTTGGAGGATTTTGTTAAAAAATTGAAAATAATTCTTTTAATGGATCCAAAATATTCCTCCGAGATTCGTGCTTACCGACAAAAAAAGTGGTTCAAGTCAGGAAGAATCCGACCCACAGGAATGCCTTTATAAGACCCCCACCCCCTTTTCTTTTTTTTCCACTCGCCGCTTTCCTCTTCTTCTTTCTCATCTTCTTCTTTGTTGTTCGCTATTTTCTGCAACAAGAAATAGCGCCCAACAGGCCCATGACCACATACTCCACAGACACAATCCTATATTTCATGCTTTGTATTTTGATTTTATATTTGTTTATGGGTGTTCTGTTTCTCTTCGCACTCATAGACAAGGCTTACCAGCCTACCTGGAACCAAGATCTGAGTAATGATGATTATTTTGTGTATATTGCTTGTAGGATTCAACAAATGAACAGATCTCTACCTTTCAACCTCATCTCTAAGCTCCATATATCGATAAATTTGAAATATTGGGGGCAATGTTCAGTTTAGGTTAGGGGGTGAGAACTACAGATCATTTTTTGTGCCGTTAAATTTTTTTTGTTTTTGTTGTTGTTATTGCTGTTTCTGATCATATCGTGTACCTTGCCTTGTATTTTGTATAAATTGATGATCATGTCTATGAGTCAGCTTCAATTGTCTTTTGTGACCAGCAGATGTTAAAGAACCGAATAATGAGTTTTAAAACTTAGCAAGTATGGATGTCAAACTTTTTTGGTTGTGTTTGGGAGTTCTACGCACTTTTCCATCTGATGAGCATACTGTGTTCATGAGAAAAGCAAGATTGGTAAAAAAAAAAATGAGATCCTAGAAGAGCAAGCAAAACGCCTCTGTGGAAGAAGCACTTTTGCTAAATGTCGTCGTGCCAAAAGGCTTGGTGCTTGTAAACAGTGTGGCAGAGTCTTTCACATGAAAAGATATAATTAGTATTCTGAACCAATTTTTGGTCAGGCACTCGATTGACTAGACTGGATAGTAAATGGGCTGAGTAAGGATTACCCTAAGACGTCATGCTATTCTGGTACTTTACTTAACCAGTTTGTGAGATAGGAAATTGGGAGAGTCACTAGTTGTCCGAATGACACGGAGACAGAGGAAGAGTAGGATTAGACTGTAAAAATCTTTTTGTACAAATTCTTTTGACTGAAATAAAAATATGGGCCGAGTAAGGAATGTCCTAGAATACCAACCTAAGCGTGGGTAGGGACTTATCCTCAGACCCCATGAATTTTTAGGTCAAATTTGTGTGTATATCTTTCCTTTAATGTGTACATGAATTTGCATAAAAATTTTTGACTTTTACTTTGATGTTCGAATGTCACCTACTTGTAGTACTCAGCCTCTGATGAAGCCCCTGATGAGAAATGAAAAGTACTGGGAGCTCTCCACGTTCAAACACCATCCAACGTTCAAATGCTGGATGCTCACAGTACTTTGGACTATGATGAAAACACAAAAAATACTGGGAGCTCACTACGTTTGAATGCTAATAGAACATTTGAACGAGAACACTACATTCGAACACCAATAGAACATTCGAACGCCATGAGCGTATAGTACTTTGGTCTCTGATAGAACTCAAAAGTACTGGGAGCTCATCACGTTCGAACGTCAGTATCATGTTCAATTTATACTTCTAAAATTCTACTACACATGTTTGAACGTCAACTCTCAGGCTATAAAAGCATGGTTCGTCTTCTCCATTTCAAAAACTCCCGAAACTTTGACAACCTCCAAACACTAGAGTGCCTCTTCATTACCCAACCCACAAAATACCACTCATTCCTAATTTCTACCCCAAATTGACCATACCAAAGCCATTTGCACCTCATTCATTCTCATAAGAAAATCAAACCTTTCAAGCCCTAACACCGCCAAACCCAAAAAACCATGCCTCTAAGAGTCAAGCTCCCTACTAGGCGCAGCCCATTAAGTCAAGAGCCCAATATGGTGGAAGAAGTCATTGAAGAGAGAGAGGGGAGGCCCATTACATGAAGATATGATCTAACCCGCTTCCCCACTGTGCTCAAAGCGAACAGGTACCAAAAATTTTATCGAAACCAAGCTGTGTTATGTGAGCGGGATATGATCTTGAGTGACTTTGTGGAGTTGGGAATCTTTACGGACATGGGGAGGAGGGTATGGATGTTCTACTTCAGAAACGGTGGAGAGGCCATGGTTGACTTGGTGTGGGAGTTTTACTCCAACGCCAAAATAGTCAACAGGGCAATAAAAAGCTATGTGAGGGGGACTCATATTGATGTGGATGAAGATTACACACGAGAGTTGAGGCAAGAGGTGCCTCGGATACCAAGGCCTACCTACCCCCCAAGGAAGAACGTGGCGATGAACGTTGTGGGGGCAGAGTTAACGTGGTTGCCTACTTTTTCTTGGGCGGGATGAAGATTTTTTTGACAAGGGGAATTGATTGATAAGTACAAAATGTTGAACTTGATTGCGATTTCAAACTTTGCCCCAATCGAATGAAAGAACGAGATCCTCCCTAAGATGGCCTGTCTACTATACGCACTTTGGAAAGGCCACAACATAGACCTCCCATTGTTGATTTTGACAAAGATGAATAGGGGATGCGATGTGAAGAGGAACTCGCTCCTTTTTGGCACCATGGTGACGGAGATGTGCAAGGATCACGGGATTAGGGTGAGGCCAGACATAAAGATACAAAGACTGATAGAGCCATTAAACAAGACTTCCTTCTAGAGGAGCCAGGATCACAGTGGTGCCTCGGCAGCTGAACATGAGGAGCCCCTTACCCAAGGCACCGATGATGTGCAAGACATGCTAGATGAGGAGGAGGAGAGAGAATTAGATGCTAAGAGAAAGCATACACAGACTCAGGAGGAGGCAGGTCCCAGCACTAGCACCAGCACCCATCGATCACTGAGAGAGATTATGTTTGGCATCGAGGCCAAGCAAGATGAGGTTCTTGGAAAGCATGAGGAAATTCTCAACTATCTGAGGATTGGAGCTAGAAGAGCTGGGGGAGCGAGAGAGTGAATGAGATTCATGTTCTTGAGGGGGCTGTATATTTATCACTTCTTCTTTTTTGGATGATTTGAATCTTTTGTTTCTGTGTTAAACTATCGTGTTTTTGTGAAATGAATGGTTGAATTTTATCATTGTTATCCTTTTAAATGCATGTGTAGAATTAGCATTATATTTTTATTTGTTAATGAATGATGAAACCAATGTAGATTCTGAGACTATTTGTTAAAGTAACTAATCACATGATCGATTTGACACCTAACTTAGCAATCTAGACTTAAACCCACATTTCCTGGAAAAATGGTATTTTCTCTATACTCAATTATCAAATGTACATTGGTATTTGTTATTCTTAAGGTACAAAATGATCAGACTTGAAAATTGAATTAATATATAACTGACATTCCCTAATAAACCCGACATAACTAGTAGAGATAACAAAAGATACCATGGTAAGTTTTGAGCCTTGCTATGCTTTTGAGAGGAGATCAACATTTACTCAAGTAAGGTCTTTCATTTTCAAGTTTGGAATAATCTCATTAAAGTTGCTTTGATTGATGCAACTAAAGCGATCTATTGACATATCCCACAAGGAATCTATTCATACGACACATACATGTACACATACTTGAGAAAGGATATTAGGCTATCTTTGATTTGATTTTGAGCCTTAGCCTTTTCTTTTACAAAATTATATCCCTAGTTAACCGTGCTTGAGCCTTCAACAAATAATTTATTTTTCAAGAAACCCATATGATAACCGAACCACAAGAAAATATACTTGATATACCTTGCTATCTAATTTTCTTACACTCTCTTATCTATTAGTATGATACAAAAAAACAAGAGAAAGGAAAAAGTCGATAATGGCTATTGGTGAATGAAAGAAAAATCAGGGAAAATAATCGAAAGTGAAAAAAAGAACCAGATAAATAGAATATTGCTAAGAAAGTGAAGAATGAGAAAAAAATGAAAGAAAGAAATACCATATCCAAGCAAAATGTCAAAAATCTAGAAAGAGGTGTGCTACACTACATAAAAAGGGGATAGCTTTTGAATACCATTGACACCGTTTCGTTAGCCACTAACCTCTGGTCACATTACAACCTATAAAAAGTCCTAATTGATCTCAAGTCTAATGCATCTGTGTGTTGTCAACCAAAAGTTGGGGTATGTTAAATAGTATTTCTTTAATTGCATCAATATTCTTCCATTAGATTATGCCAAAAATATGATTAGTCTACTTTCTAAAAACTTCACTCCCATACTAATTGTACATGTGATTTTTCGATTGGTCATCCTCTGATCACATGCCCTTTGAGAGACAAGTCACTATAATTGGAGGGAATTTTTGTTGAGGGCATTTCTAAGAGAGGTTTGTGAAATCAAAGCTATCATGGAAGGTGGTAAAGTGGAATGTTTGTTATATAATAATTCCTTTTTTCTAGAATTCCTACTACACAAGGAATCCTAAATGCCAATATGACAGATGTTTATTTTTGCATAGAATAAATGCCTATGGAAAAGAAATGTGCATGATATAAGTCAAAATTGAGGGTTAGGTGTCCCAATGACCATGATGCTAATTTACTTTAACCAACAATCTCACATACACATCTGTTTGACCGAAGTTTATGGGTAGCTTCACTGAAAACTCTCACGAGACAACACTCATCTACTAGGGTAATCTAGTGGTTCAACAACTTGTTACATATGCTAAATGCAACCTAATGACCTACGAAAAAAGCATTAGAAATAGATTTACATTCAATTATTGTTATATTGCTAGAGATTAGCAATAGTTAGGTTAGGGGGTGTGATTTGTAGTTAAAATTAGCATATCACTATGCCTTTTAAGACTAATTATACTTTAATGGATTTTAAATGATAACATTTCAGGTCCTAAAGTGAACAAGGGTTCAAAGGTAACAAATATCAAACTTGAATGTAAAACCAGCATATTGGGGGACAAAATTAGAAAAGCTTGGAACAAAGCAATAACATTCAAACGCCAACTCACGTTTGAACGTTCCCTTGAATTATATGAATACCATAATGCTGAGACATGGCGTGTTTTAGTTAAGAAGGAAAACATTGAGGTACTTGAGTACAATGTTCAAATGTCCAAACACATTCGAACGTTCTTCTCCACTATTTAGGACCAGGCTAATGAGTGCAAGGGCAGTGGTTCAAGGCGTATGGAAGTAAATCTCATAGAGGAACAGAGGCTACTTGAGTAGGAGGTTCGAAGTACATTTGACATTTGAATGCCCATCAAGAAGAGACAGAGTATAACGTTCGAATGCTAGACAATGTTTGAACGTTGTCCCTAGACAGGCTGCAGAGTGGTTGATTTTCTTTCTGGACATTGGGCTTTCACCTGGACTTTCAAGGCCTTACACTATTCCTCCACACTTCCTTGCCCTCTCCTCTTTGCCTATAAATACCCCTATTGTGAGAGCTTCAAGAAAAGACAAGGACTTGTGGAGCTTGACTTTAGTCTTAAACTAGACCAAGACTTGTAGAGTTAGTTGTAGAATTAGATTTACATTTATATTTACTTGCATAGATGAAAGATAGATCCTCTTTTGGTTGAGGAGGAAATCCTCCAAAAGTGACTAGCTTTCTTCTACTTTCTTTATTAACTTTATTTACTTTCATTGTTTTAGCTTCCTTCTTCCCGTAGAGGAGTGAAACTCTTATACTTTTCTAGAGCTTTACCAAAGCCGTGAAGGGTGGAACATGATTCACTCATTCTTTGTCAAAGATTGAATACTTTTTTAATGTGTTGTACTCTGTAACTCCTCTACTTGGAGGGATGAGCATCACTCACCTTTTTAGCTTTAGCAAAGCCATGAAGAGTGAGTAGTTTCTCATTCACTCTTTAGTAAGCGATGAAGGACATGTATAAATCATTCGGAAGTTATATTTGTGCAATTTGTTTATGTTTAATGGTTTATATTACACTTGTTTATTGAATGATTGAATGCATCTGACAAAGTTAAAGTACTTCGTATAACCATGGGTGCTTTCTATGACATGGATGACTCTTACATAGAAAGACTCATTGTTTCAAGGCAAGTACCCCGGCTAGATCTTCATGACTACATTTCAATCTTCACCATTATTGTGCTTCATTTAAAGAATGGAATATTAACACCATGGTTGGATGCCTTGTAGAGACACTTGCTTGTTTGTAGACGAGATGAGTCTGGGCACAGACAATTCTTATAAGCCTCTAAAATGACATCGGAATCATGATCTTAGTTCTCACAATCCATCTTTATCTTCCAATTAAATTTATGTTGACACGAGTGTTAGTTGAGCTATCAAGTACAAGTATAATAAACTGGATGATTAACTACATGTTCTGATCCTCGAGCTAAAGGGTGGCTGTTACATTTGATCATTTATCTTATATTTTTTCTAGAAAAATCTTTTGGAAAGAATCTTATATTCTGTCCAGAAAATCCCATAACTTCAAACTTTCCAGGTTTCCAGTTACTTGATCTCTGTCACTGCTTACTTCGAAACACTAATCATAGTTCCTTGTGTATTCGATTCTGGACTTAACCGGATTATTAGTACAGCTTGACCGCCTAGACTTTGGTGTACACATTTCGGATCAAGTCCGTCACTATGTGAACATAAAAATTCAATAGATCGCAAAATTAAGAATAATACAATAACTTCACCCCATAGATTAGCAACAAAAAAGTATAAGATCTAATTGATATAAGAACTTTCTTTGTCTCAACCATTGAAATGTCCACACTAACCTTCATAATAACTTACCCAAAAAAAAAACCTTCATAATAAAAGATAACTACACTTAAATTAAATTATATCAATAAAATTATAAAAATAAAAATTTACCATTGAAACACTAATACTTTCTCGAATGAATCAATACGAATATATGAAAATAGGCATTAGTCCAACTTCAAGAGATCAAATCAGAAAAAAAAAATAGAGGAATCAGATGGATATTAGGAATGTACAACTTTATTTTATGTAATTTTGGTAATTTTAGGGTGTTAATTGAGAGAGAAAGAAATAGAGAGAGAGAGAGAGAGATTAGGACTGGAAGTCACTAGGGCAATATAATTTTCTTTTTGTTCAACGGTCAAGAGTGTTTAGGCCAACTTACATATACCTTGACTAATTATATTTCTAGTCTGGTCAAAGCCAAACTATCCACGTCTGGATTAGAATGTTTATAAGGAATAAATCTTTCATATATTTATTAAAGATTGACAACTTTTAAAGGAGTGATTAATGGAGAGACAGATATGAAAAGTTATAGGTGTAAAAAGTTACTTGGTTATAATATTTTTGGGATTGGTTCAATTTCATATCTATTTAGTGGGTTTTTATATTTTAAATTTCTTTGGGCTAGTAATAGTTATTGGGGGCCTTCTAATTTGGGGGCCCTAGGCTAGTGTTTAAGCTGCCTTCCCTTTGGGTCAGCATAGGGATTGAGCATCCCTTATCCATTAGTCCACATAATAAGAGTCTAAGTTCAATAAAAATAGTCCTATACTTGTTTACCTATAGGAAAAAAGGGTAATTTGGAATCCGGTACAAAAATTTAGACTTATTTGAGTTTACATTAAGAAACTTATTCGACTCTAAGTGCATTTAAAAAAAACAATAGACACTAAAAGGGTATTTATTACTCCAATACTCTCTCTCCTCTCTATCTCCATTACTATCTCACTCTCTCTTCCTTATTTTCTCTCTATCTATTTCTCTCTCTCTTTCTCTCATATTAATTTTTAACTACGTAAAGCTTTGATTGAATTATTTTCATCTCTCATTCTCTCTCCCCTTATTTCTTTATTCTCTCCCTTTTCTCTCTCCTTATATCAACATTACAACAACACAATTACGCTAATCAGTTACATCAATTAATTACAATTATCCTATAATACACCTAATAGTTACTTTTTTGTTCTAATAAACCAAATAGTTACACTAAACAATTATACTAAATTACAATACCAACTCAATTTATCATTTAGTAATTTACATAAATCAAAGATTTATACTATTTGGTATCACAACATGGTTACACCAATTATATACATCAAATTGGGTTTATCATTACACAAAATACTTTATCATTATACTAAATCTGGTATATGTAATTGGTGTACTAATGTTACGACACTAAGTAGTGCAACTATTTAATTTATGTAAACAACTGAATGACAAATTGGGTTGGTGTTATAAAATTTGTATAATTATTTGTTTTACTAGAACGAATGAATAACTGATTGGTGTAACTAATTAGTGTAATTGTGTTGTTGCAATGTAAATATAAATAGAGAGAGAAACAGTTAGAGAAAATAGGGGGAGAGAGAGAGACGAAAAAATAAATCAAATATTTACATATTTGAAAATAAAATAAATTATCAATGATAGATATAGAGAGAAAATAGGGGAGAGATGGAGAAAGTAATGAGGAGAGAGAGAGAGATATTGAGAGAAAATAGGGAGAGATAGAGAGAGTCTAATGAAATCTTTACATATTTGATTAGATATATAACTGTCAATCAATAATACATAATTTAAGGGAGGGTATTTAGGTAAAATAATTTTGATTTCATTTGAATTTTGGTACCTAAACACAATATATTTTATTAAAATATAATTTAATTTAATAAACAACTTATTCATACAATTTTCCTCAAATAAGTCTTAAAAATTATACCCACAACCAAAAAACCCATAAAAAAATACAGGCCCAAGCCCAAATGAGACATACGTTATCTAATAAAATTGACTCATTATCATTGTACTCCATTGAAACCTAAAAATCTAAAAATCTAATCCATAAGTATAATCAAATCATGTGGCAATTGACATAACTTAATAATATTATAATAATTATCATTGTTAGACTTTTTTTACTGAGATAATAATACATGCCACATCATTAGAGACAAATATTATATCATATTTCTAGCACTCAAATAATAAGTGTTTTATTTGATGTATTAAATTAAATATTAAAGTTATATTCTTTTTTAAGCTAATGTTTTGATTGCAATAAATTACTTACATCACCTTGAGCAATTACTTCTACAAAAAAAATCCAAAGATTAAAATTTATAAAATCTTGCCTCAAATTGATTGTTTTGTAAGAAAGATTTAAGTAAATTAATCATACTCTTAACTAAAAATTATATGTTACCATTAATTTAATACAAATATATAATTAATAATTTGAAAAGAGAAAAAATTTACTTAAAAAATATAAAAGCCCAAGCTTATAACTTTAGGCCTCCAATCAACTCAAATCGACCCTAGTTGTGGCCAATCTATTAGCTCTTCTCATCATAAGAGAACTCTGAGATCAAGATAATAACGGGATATAAAAATATAATTAGAAGACGAAGAAGAGGAGGAAGCTGATAAAGACTTCTAAGCTTCTCCCCAAGGAAGGAATGATGTTGGCAAGCACCTCCATGGAGCAGAAACGTGAGGATTTAGTTTCTCTTGAGGGTGACGTCTCCTCTTCACTGCCTTCCGAGCCATCCAAGAGCAAACCCTTGTCCAAAAGAGTCAAACCCTCAGAGATGGTTCCTACTCCTCCCTAGCCAACTTTGTTGAAGGGAAAAAAGGGGAAACCTAGTCCTCCCTAATCAATTGCCTATGAGAGTGGGTTCCTTCGTGATCCCGAGGCTACTGTGGATGCCCTAGCTGAATTGGTCCCAAATTCGGACCCTAAGATGGCTATCCAGGTTAGTTTTAAGAGGAAGATCAAGCACGCCATCCAAGGCTTGGCTGAGGTACTGTACATTTTCACCTTCCTTATTGGATTATTCTTATTTGGATCCCTTTGCCTCCCACTTGTATTGATTGTGTCTTTTTTGTCAGTCCTTAGCATGGTTGAAGATGATGGAGTTCCATCATGAACGACTCATAACTCAACAGGATGCAAAGGAGCGCGATCTAAAAGTACACTAGATGCCACTGATGCTATCGAGGTAGGGAAAGGCTTAGTCGAGAGGAAGGTTGCTGTCTTGGCTTTCGATGTGGATGAATTGAAGAGAATTCATGATGAATTGAACAACCGCTACCAAGATTCCGCAAAGTTAAAAGATGCCGAGCTAAAGCCCAAGGATGAGGAGCTGAGCTCCCTGAAGGAGAGGGTTGTTGAGCTCTGTAAGGAGAATGCTTCTGCCTTCGAGAAGGGGTTTATAAATTTTCAAGATCAAGCTGAGAAGGCATTGCTTGATCTTGACCTGGACTCTTTCATGCCCCAAAACGAGACGCCAGAGCCTGTGGATGCAGCTGAGGTAGCCACTGTCAAGCTTGGTGATGCAGGTGAGGGGGCCTCTATAGAGCCTATGAATACGAACAAGGAG
The DNA here is from genome assembly GCA_963454935.2 of Ilex paraguariensis. Taxonomy (NCBI): domain Eukaryota; kingdom Viridiplantae; phylum Streptophyta; class Magnoliopsida; order Aquifoliales; family Aquifoliaceae; genus Ilex; species Ilex paraguariensis. Next base: position 6,990,337 of record CAUOFW020000001.1, read on the forward strand.
GCTACTACTGAGCCAGCTAGTGGTAAAGGAGAGCCTATTGCCTAAACTTAATCCTTGGCTGTCGTTGACCTTCTTTTCTTTTACTGCCATTTGGCTTGATCCGAAATGTGTACACCCAAGTGCAGACGGTCAAGCTGTAGTAATAATCCAGTTAAATTTAGAGTCGAATCCACAGGGAACTATGATTGGTGTTTTGAAGTGAGCAGTAATAGAGACCAAGTAACTGGAAACCTTGAGAGTTTGAAGTTATGGGATTTCTTTGAATAGAATAGAAAATTCTTTCCAAGAGTTTTCTAAAAAAAATACAAGATAAATTCAAATGTAAAACAATCACCCTTTAGCTTGAGAATCAGAACATGTAGTTAATCATCCGATTTATTATACTTTTATTTTATAACTCAATTAACTCCCGTGTCAACAAGAAGTTAATCGGAAGGTAAAGATGGACTGTGAGAATTAAGCACATGATTCTGATGCCTTTCTAGAAGTTGACAAGAATTGCCTGTGCCGAGATTCAACCCGTCTACAAACAAGCAAGATTTTCTATAAGGCATCCAATTATGACATTAATATTCCATTCTTTAGATAAAGCACAATAATAGTGAAGATTGAAATGTGTCATGAAGATCTAGCAGGGGTACTTGCCTTGAACCAACAGGTCTTTCCATGAAAGAGTCATTTATGACATAGAAAGAACCCATAGGTATACAAAGTGCCTTAGCTTTCCTAGATGCATTCAATCATTCAATAAGTGAAATATAAAGCATTAAAGCATAAAGAAAATGCATAAATATAACTTTTGGATAATCAATACATGTTCATCAGCTCTTACTAAATAGTGAATGAGGAACTACTCACTCTTCATGGCTTGGGTAAAGATAGAAAAGTGAGTGATACTCATCCCTCCAAGTAGAGAACTTGCATGGAAAAGTAGAATAAGCGACAGACCAATCTTCACCAAAGAATAAGTGAATCATGTTCCACCCTCCATGGCTTTGGTAAAGTTCTAGAAAAGTGGAAGAGTTTCACTCCTCTAAGGAAGAAGGAAGCTCAAGCAATGGAAGTGAAAGACATAAACAGTGAAAGTAGAAAAAAGCTAGTCACTTTTAGAGGGTGGCTTCCTCAACCAAGAGATGGAGGGTTGCTTCCTCAACCAAGAAATGAACTGACTCTCTTGATACAAATAAATATAATATACATCTAAGATTAATCAAAATGAGTGGGAGTCTAAGCCTCCATACAAACTCCTTACTAGTTCTTGGTGTAGTCTAAGCCTACTAACCAAACTTTAGCTCCCTATTTTACAAGAGAAATATTACACCCCTTAAAGCTCCCATAATGGGAGTATTTATAGGCAAGGAAGGGGAGGGGAAAAAAAAAGGATGAATGAATAGTGTATGCCGCGCAAGTCTAAGTGAAAACCAATTACTCTGCAGGCAGTCTATGGAGGATGTTTGAACATTGTTTCTGTTTTGGCTTTATGGACGTTCGAACGGGTCTTCGGTCTTTGCTTCTGGGGCATTCAAATGCCAGATGAGGTTTGACTATATGACTCAAGTGGTCTGTGGTCTTCTGTGGAAATCCATTTCCACAATTCACGGAGAACTCGGCGTTTTGCACTCATCATTCTGGTCTTCAATCAAATCAAGTGGACGTTCAAACGTGAGTTGACATTCTTAGGTGGTACTCAAGTACCTTAGAGTCTTCTTTCTTGGCTGGAACATGCCTTCTCTTAGCAGTTTGGGCTTCAAGTGGATGTTCGAGCATTAATTGGCATTCAAACGTGATTGGCTTGGTCCAAGCTTTTCCAATTTTGCTCTAGAATATGCTGGTGTTGCATGAAAGTTTGATATTCATCGCCTTTAGTCCCTTGTACAAGTTATGGCCTGAAATGCCATCATTTAAACTACATCAAAGTATAATTAGTCTTAAAAGAACATAGTAATATGCTAATTTTAACTACTAATGACACCCCCCAACCTAAGTATTGCTAGTCTCTAGTAATACAACAACAATTGAATGTAAATCTTTTTCTAATGCCTTTTTCGTAGGTCATCCAATTGCATTTAGCTTATGCAACAAGCTGTTGAACCACTAAGTTTACCCTAGTAGACGAGTGTTATCTCGTGAGGGTTTTCAGTGAAGCTATCCACAAACTTCAGTCGAATAAATGTGTATGTAAGATTGCTGGTTGAAGTAAGTTAGCATCATGGTTGTTGAGACACCTAACCCTCAATTTGGACTTACATTCTACATGCTCTTCTTTCATAGGGATTTATTCTATGCAAAAATTGGCCTTAGTTACATTGGCATTTGGAATCCCCCGTGTTGTAGGAATGATCATTCTAGAAACAAGAATTGTTATATAACAAACATCCCACTTTACTACATTCTATTGTTAGCTTTGATTTCACAAACCACTCTTAGAAGTGCTCTCAGCAAAAATTCGCTTCAATTATATTGACTTGTCTCTCAAAGGGCATGTGATCAACAGATGGCCAGTCAAAAAATCACATGCACAGTTAGAAAAAGAGTGAAGTTTAAGGAGACAAACTAATCATGTTTTGGCATAATCTCATCGAGGAATATTGATGGAAATAAGGAAATACTATTTGACATGCCCCAACTTTTGATTGATAACACGCACATGCATCAAACTTGAGATCAATTAGGGCTTTATATAGGTTGTAACGTGGCCAGAGATCAGTGGCTAACGAAATGACATCAATGGTATTCAAAAAGCTATCTTTTCCTTATGTATTGTAGCTCATCTCTTTCTTGCATTTCAATCTTTTGGCAATAAATTGTATTTCTTTCTTTCATTTTTCTCATTTTTCACTTTCTTGGCAATTCCCATTTTATCTGCCTCTTTTCCTTTTTTGGTTGTTTCGACCGATTGTTCTTTCATGGAACAGTAATCACCATTTTCTTTTCTACCTTTCTTGCCTTTCTGTATCATACTAATTTATGAGAGGGTGCAAGAAAATTAGATAGCAAGGTATGTTAAGTGTATTCTCTTGTGGCTTGGTTATCATATGGGCTTTTTTGAAAAAGAATTTATTCATTGAATGGCTCAAGCGTGGCTGACTAGGGATATTCTTTTAAAAGAAATGACTAAGGCTCAAAGTTAAATCAAAAGATGACCTAAGATCATTTTTCAAGTATGTGCCTATGTCTGGGTTGTATGAACAGATATGTCAATAGATTGCTTTAGTTGCATCAATCAAAGCAAATGTAATGAGATTATTCAAAGATAGATAAGTGATAAACCTTTCTCAAGTAAACATTGAGCTCTTCTCAAAAAGCATCGCAAGGCTCAAAACTTACCACGCTATCTTTTGTTATCTCCACTAGTTATGTCGGATTTTTTCAAGGAATGTCAGTTATGTATCAATTCTATTTTCAAGTATGATCATCTTGTACCTTAAGAACAACAAATACTGATGTACATTTGACAATTTAAGCATAGAAACAATACTAGTTTTCCAAGAAATGCGGTTAAGTCTCGGTTGCTAAGTTGTGTGTCGAACCGATCATGTGATTAGTTACTTTAGCAAACAATCTCAAAATCCACATTTGTTCCATCATTTATTAACAAATAACAGTACAATGTTAATTCTATACATGCATTTACGCATATAAAAGGGATAAACTAAATCATTCATTTCATAAACTATGATCATTTACATTCACATCAACATTGAAGATTCAATTCCACCACAAAAATGACAAAACACAAAATTTTCCACAATATCCTATCAAAGAAGAAACATACACAAAAGACTTCAAAAATCCACAACAAACCATCAAAGAAGAACTCAGTCAATGAAGAAACAACTACACCAAACCCATCATGAACAAAAATACTCCTCCTCACACTCTCCTCCTAGTCCACTATCTCCACCAGCTCCAACAGGTCCACCCCTCAATAGTCTAAGAATTTCATCCTGCTTAGCTTCAATGCTAAGCATGATGTCCCATAAAGAATGCAGGGTGCTCATGCTGGGGCCTGCCTCTTGGGGCTGGTCTCTCTTTCTCTCTGCCTCCATCTCTCTCGCTTCTTCCCATTCAAGCTCGTTCTGCACTTCATCGCCTCCTTGGGGATGGGGCACTTCTTGCCTAGTAGCCAGGCGCCATTGTGACCTTGGCTTCTCCAGAAAAAGGCCTTGTTCATTGGCCCCATTGGCTTTTCAATTTCTATCTCGAGCCTCACCCTAACCCCATTATCCGTGCATATTTCAGTCACCAAAGTGGCAAAAGGGAGTGCACTCCTCTTCACATCACATCCCTTCATTTCACTCAAGATTAGTGAGGGGAGGTCGATACTATGTCCCCTTCCAAGTGCATAGAGCAGACGGGATATGTTAGGTAAAATCTCATTTTTTTCGTCCTATGGGGGTGAGGTTAGACACCACAATCAAGTTTAGCATCTTGTATTTATCGGTGAGCTCCCCTTGTTTTAAAAATATCTTCCCTTCCCAAGAAAAGTTAGGCATTCCCGTCAACTCCCTCCCAACCACATTCATTGCTACATTTTTTCTCGGGGGTGTGTAAAGTTTTGCACTCGAGGTTGGGTTCTTGAGACAGGTTCTTCAACGGGTCTGGATTTTAATATAATCTAGGTTCTTGAAACGAGATCTCAACAGGTCTAGATTCTCCATCCATAGACCTGAGTTTGGCTTTCTTGGGTTGTTTTTCCAATATTGTTGTTGGGTCTCAAAGCAAGACTATTGGTGTTCACATCACACTTCTTGCTTCACTTCCTTAATATATGCTTCATCCACGTCAATGTGGATCCCTCTCACATACGTTCGGATTGCGTCGTAGATGATCTCAACGTTGGAGTAAAACTCCCACACCAAGTCAACAATGGCGTCTCTGCCATTTCGCAACAACCATACCCAATTCCTCCTCTCCATCTCCGCCAATATTTCCCAACTCCGCAAAATCAGTAATCAAAACATCCTTCTCACAAAATACTACATGATTCTGGAAGAAATCTTCATACCTCTTTGCCTGGAGAGCATTGGAAAATCGAGTTTGATCTTATCTTTTCCCCACTGGTCTCCCCTCCCTTTCCTCAATCAATTCTTCTACAAAATTAGACTCTTGATTTATCTGGTTTCGATTGGCAGGTAGTTTAAGTCTAGGCATGGTTTTGAGCTCAAGAGGATCTTTAAGAAGTCTTCATTTTCTTGTGAGGTTTTTTGATGCGGGAATGAGTTTAGGAGGGTCAATTTTAGGAGAAATTGGAGAATGAGAGGTGTTTTAGGGGCTGGGTATCGCAAATGGGTTCTAGGGTTTGAGGGGTTTTGGAGGTTTTTGGGGATTTTGAAGTGGGGAAGATGATACAGGCATTTATAGTCTAAGAAGTAACATTCAAATGTGTGTTGAAGGATTTTAACAAGATAGTTCGAACGTGTGTGGCGTTCGAACATGGTGAACTTCTAGTACTTTTGAGTTCTGTCAGAGAGCAAAGTACTATAAGCTCTTCCAATTCGAACATTCTATTAGCGTTCGAACGGGCTAAGCTCCCAGTACTTTTCATTTCCATCAGAGGCTGAGTACTATAAGCAACTAATGCTCGAACGTCACTTGGCGTTCGAAAGTTGAATCAAAAATCAAAAAATTTTTGCATGACAATATACACAATAAGAGAGGGCTAAACACACAAGTTCTATAAAAAATTCCATGGTGTCTTAGGATGAGTCCCTACCCACGCTTCAAGTTGGTATTTTGGGACATTCCTTACTCGGCCCATATTTTCATTTTAGTCAAAAGAATTTGTACAAAACAAAAAAAGATTTTTACACTTTTTACAAAAAATTCAAACCCTTGGCTTTCATTCCAACAAAACACAATTTTCCACAGAGAATAATCTAATCCAAGTTTTCCTCCGTATCCGTGTAGTTAGAACAACCAATAACTCTCCCAATTTCCTCTCTCCAATCTGATTAAGCATAGTACTAGAATAGCATGGTGTCTTAGGGTAATCCTTACTCAGCCCCTTCACTATCCAGTCTAATCAATTGAATGCGTGATTGAAAATTGGTTCAGAACACTGATTATACCTTTTCTCATGAAAGACTCTGTTGCACTGTTTATATGCGCCAAAGTCTTTTGTCACGACAACATTTAGCAAAAGTGCTTTTGCCATAGAGAGATTTCTTTTGCTCTTCTCGGATCTTATTCTTTCTTACCAGTCTTGATTTTCTCATGATCACAGTATGCACATCAGATAGAAACATGTGTAGAACTCCCAGACTAAACCAAAAAATTTTAACATTCATGTTTTCTATACTTTAAGACTCACTATCTGATTCTTTAACGTCTACCAGTCACAAAGACAATCAAAGCTGACTCACAGTCATAATCATTAATTTATACAAAATATAAGGCAAGGTGCACAGTATGAACAGAAGCAGCAACATCAACAATAACAACAAAAACAAAAATTTTACGGGCACAAAATATGAATTGTTTTCTCCCCCCAACTAAACTAAAAATTATCCCCAATGTTTTGAATTTACCGATATGTTGAGCTTGGAGATGAGGTTGAAATGTTGATATCTGTTCATCTACTGAAACCTATAAGCAAAAATATCTCAAATCAATCATCTCTACATAGATCTGGGTTTCCGATAGGATGAAAACCCTTGATTTTGAGTGTAGACAGAAGAAGAAGAGTCATGTACAAATAGAGTAAACACATGCAGATCATGACACAAAGGACTGGGTCTTCGGATAATATGGTCATGGAACTATTGGGAGTTGGGTCGTGTTTACAGAGGATGGCTAACAGAGAAGAAGAAGAAAAAGAAAGGGACAGAAGGGCGTGGAAAGAGAGGAAAAGGGGGTGGGGGTCCTTATAAAGCGGTCCTGTGGGTCGGGTTGAACCCAATTTCTCATGATCTGACCCCTTTTTGTGTTGGCAGGCGTAAATCTCGAAGGGATGTTCTGGGTCCATTAAGAGAATTATTTCCACATTTTTGACAAAATCCTCCAAAAATGGTTTCAACCGCTGACCATTAACAGTAAAGATGTTACCGTTCAAGGGGTTTTCCACTTCTACTGCTCCATGTCCAAACACATTTTTGACAATGTAAGGTCCAGTCCACCTTGATTTCAACTTAGCAGGAAAGAGGCCGAGTCTTGAATTAAACAAGACTTTTTGAAAAGGTTTAAAAGACTTCTGCATAATGTTCTTATCATGAAAAATTTTCATCCAAGTTTTAGCAATCTTGGCATTTTCGTACGCTTCATTTCTCAATTCCTCAAATTCGTTAATCTGAAGTTTTCTTGAAAGTCCAGCCTTACCCAAGTCAAATTTCACTGCTTTAATGACCCAATATGCCCTATGCTCCAATTCCACAGGTAGGTAACAGGGCTTTCCATAGAATAATTGATAGGGAGACATGTCCAAAATTATTTTGAAAGTAGTGCGATATGCCAAGAGTGTATCAATTAGTCTTGACAACCAATCTTTTCTATCTGGATTTACCATTTTTTCTAAAATTAATTTGATCTCCTAATTAGCCAATTCAGCCTGTCCACTAGTTTGTGGATGATAAAGGGTTACAATTTTGTGAAAAATTAAATATTTTTTCATCAAATTCCAGAAAGGGCGATTGCAAAAATGAGCCGCCTATCACTTATGATTGATTTAGGAACCCCAAATCGGGATAAAATATTTTCTTTTATAAATTTGATCATCATTTGGTGATCATTATTTCAGTATGGAATTACCTCAACCCATTTGGATACATGGTCTACAGCCACTAAAATGTATAGTTAGTCAAAGGAAGGGGGAAATGGTCCCATAAAATCAATGCCCTAACAGTCAAAAATCTTAATCACAAGAATCGGGTTTAAGAGCATCATGTTTCTTTTTGAAATGCTTCCCAACCTTTGACATTTATCGCAATTTAAAAAAAAGGGCATGGACATCTTTGAAAAGTGTGGGTCAGTAAAATTAACACTGCAAGATTTTTGCGGTGGTTTTTCTTGAGGAGAAGTGGCCACCACATGCTTCAGAATGACAAAATGTTATTATCTATTTTCTTTCTCGAGTGGGGATTCAACGTATTATGATTTGATCCTTACAGTACTTAAATACGTACAGATCTTCCTAAAATAAGTTATAAACCTCCCTCAAAAATTTATTTTTGTCCATTGGGGAGAAGGACGAAGGGAATGTTCTAGTAACAAGGGAATTAACAATATCAGCGTACCATGGGGTCTCATCAATTATGAACAGTTGTTCATTCAAAAAATTTTCATTCATTGGCAGTCCATCCTTGTGAAATTCATAAGTTAACCTGGACAGATGGTCTGCCACCACATTCTCAACACCCTTTTTGTCCATAATGACCAGGTCAATCTCTTGGAGTAAGAGTATCCATCTTAAGAGCCTAGGCTTAGCATCCTTCTTTGTGAGCAAGAATTTTAATGCTGCATGGTCAGTGAACACAGTAACAGAAGAACCAACAAGATAAGGACGAAATTTTTCCAAAGCAAAAACTACCGCAAGTAATTCTTTTTCAGTTGTTGAATAATTCATTAGAGCATCATTCAAAGTTTTACTTCCATAGTAAATGACATGTGGTTTCTTATCTTTTCTTTGTACCAATACAACACCTACAACATAATCACTTGCATCACACATTAGTTCAAATGGTAGAGTCTAGTCAGGGGGGCTACATTATTGGGGCAGAAATTAACATGCCTTTAAGCTTATCAAAAGCTTGTTGGCATGTTTCCCTCCATTCAAAGATTATGTCCTAACTTAGGAGATAACACATGGGTTTTGCCATGGTACTGAAATCTTTTATGAATCTCCTATAAAAGCCTGCATGTCCTAAGAATGATTGGACATCCTTTATAGTCTTGGGAGCATGCAAATTTTCAATCAGATCTATTTTTGCTTTGTCAACTTTCATGCCCTCAGACGACACAATGTGACCTAAGACAATGCCTTGTGTTACCATAAAATGACATTTCTCCCAATTAAGCACCAGATTGGCTTCTTGACAACTTATCAACATCTTTTCTAGATTGGTCAAACACAAATCAAATGAGTCACCATAGATAGAAAAGTCATCCATGAACACTTCCAAAATTTTTTTGACCATGTCACTAAACAGACTCAACATGCATATTTGGAATGTTGTAGGAGCATTACAAAGTCTGAATGACATCTTTTTGAATACAAAAGTGTCAAAGGGGCATGTGAATGTAGTTTTCTCCTGATCATTAAGTGCTATCTCAATTTGATTGTACTCAAAATACCCATCTAGGAAATAGTAAAATTCGTGGCCTATAATTCTCTCTAGAACCTGGTCAAGAAAGGGAAGAGAGAAATGGTCTTTCGTAATCCCCAAAATGAGTTTTTGATAGTCAATACACATTCGCCATCTTGTGATGACTCTAGTTGGTACTAGTTCATTGGCTTCATTCTTGACCACTATGACCCCAAAATTTTTGGGCACAACTTAGGTTGGACTAACACATTTGCTATCGAAGATGGAAAATATTATTCCTGCATCTAAGAGTTTAAGCACTTCCATTTTCATAACTTCTTTCATGTGAGGGTTCAATTGTCGTTGCATTTGATGAGAGGGTTTTAAATCCTCTTCCAGATATATGGCATGATTGCAGATCGACGGGTTTATACCTTTCAAGTCAGCGATGGTCCACCCAATAGTGCTTTTATGGATTTTAAGAACTTTAATCAGTTTAGACTCTTGCAAGTCTGTGAGCTTAGATGAAATTACCACTGGGTATGACTCGTTCTCTCCTAGGAATGCATATTTGAGGTCAGATGGGAGAGGTTTCAATTCAGGATTTGGTGGCTTGACACTTGATGAGAGTGGCTTTGTGTCACTTGGTGAAAGTTCCTTAAATTTGGGGGTCTATGTATCAACAGCATGAGTTGGACAATTCTTTGGATCATTATCTGTTGTCTCAGATATAATAGATTTTGACAGAGAGGATTCAGTGAAATTTTCACATAATGTGTTATTCAGATGGTCCTGAACCAACGACTCAATGGACTTTATTTCTCTCTCTTCTTTGTCTTCTCCTAGGTGTTTTGCAACATTGAAAATATTTAGCTCAAGATTCATATTCCCAAAGGTTAATTTCATAACCCCATTCCTGCAATTGATTAGTGCATTTGAAGTTGCTAGGAAGGGTCGACCAAGAATTATGGGAATTGGGTTCTCTGAATGCTTTACTGGCTGAGTATCTAGGACGATGAAGTCAACAAGGAATACAAAGTTGTCCACTTGGACAAGTACATCTTCCACAATACCCCTAAAAATTTTGACAGATTTTTTGCCAACTAAAGTGTTACACTTGTGGATTTGAGTTCTCCCAGACCTAACTACTGGTAAACAGAAAAAGGGAGCAAGTTGACACTAACTCCTAGGTCTAATAGTGCTTCTTCAATTATGAAATTTTCAATGACACACGACATAGTCGGACACCCTGGATCTTTGTATTTTGGAGGGGTTTTGTGTTGAAGCAAGGCACTGACATGTTATGTCAAGAAGGCTCTTTTTTGAACATTCTGGCTTCTTTTGATTGTGCACAAGTCTTTCAGAAACTTGGCATAAGATGAAACCTGTTTGATTGTATCTAAAAGCGGGATGCTGATTTTTACTTGCTTAAAAAGCTCGTAAATTTCAGGCTGATTATTCAACTTTTGTGCAGTTTTGAGTCTATGAGGAAAAATAGTAGGAATAGAACACGAGGGTTCATCTTCCATTGATGGCTCTGGTTCTTGTTCAATCATGGGCTTGGGTTCCTCTTCTCCCACACATTGAGGCTCAATTGGTTTAGTCTCGATTGGTGAATTGACTGGGATTGACTTAGGTTTTGGCTTTGGAAGTAGCATGTCTTTGATAATCTCATTAATCACCTTGCCACTTCTTAGTGTAGTGACAAGTTGGGCTTGGTCTTGTGGAGTTTCCATGATAGCAGGATTTTTCACTTGAAATTGGCCTTGTGGTGGTTTTGGTTGGGGCCGAAAACTTGCCCTTCTCTTGTGTAGCCATGGATTAAGTCAATTTTTGGATGTGGCTTTTAAGATCCTCGAAAGATTGAGTGGTCTGAATTTTGAAATCAATGAAAGCCTGGGTGGAACTATTGTTGTAGTTCATTTGGCTTTGCATGAACTGATTTAGTGTGTCCTCAAGCCTCCTCTTTTGTGGTGGTTGGTATGATTGATATGTGGGAGGTCCATGAGGTAGTGGATGTGAACCTTGTTGTTGATCCATGGGAGTTGGTCGTGTATTTCTCCAATTGAAGTTTGGGTGGTTCTGCCACCTTGGATTGTATGTTTCAGAATTTGGGTTGGAGTAAGGCTTGTTGAAGTTAGAAATGACATTTGTTTGTTCCAACAAGACTTCCTTGAATGCCGAAATGGTTGGACACTCCCCAGTAAGGTGTCCTGTCAATGCACAGATCTCACAAACTTGTTCTGTGGGAGGGCTAACATCAACTTGATGAATCTTTTTCATCTCTAATGCTTCAAGCTTTCGAGATAGGGTGGACATTTTTGCTCTTAGGTCATTCTCATCTTTCATGACATACTTACCCCCTTGGGAAGTGGATGGTTTGGCTTCAACAATGGTAAGGGAGGCTGAGTCTCACATCTGAGAACTGTCAGATATGGTGTCAAAAAAATTGAATGCCTCCTCCGGACTCTTACTCATAAACTTTTCTTGAGCCATCATTTTGACAAACTGACGTAGTCTAGTGGGCAAGGAGTCATAGAAAAATCCTACCAAAGTCCAATTCTCAAAAGCATGGTGTGGGCAAGACTGGAGTAGATCCTTAAATCTCTCCCAACTTTGGTAAAAGGTTTCTCCTTCTTTGACCGAAAAAATCATGATTTGCCTTTTCAGTGCAGTAGTGTGGTGTAGAGGAAAAAACTATCTAAAAAATTCATTTCGTAGTGCCCGCCAGTCAGGTATTGAAAGAGCTTTTCAAGAATTTAGCCATTGTTTAGCTTTATCGTTTAGAGAGAATGAAAAAGTTTTATTTTGGCTAACTCAGAATTGTCTTGCAATGTTCCACGTACTTCCTCAAACTCTTTTATGTGCAAATATGATTTTTCTGTTTTCAGTCCATGGAATTGAGGGAGCAGTTGAACTATCCCTGTCTTTACAGTAAAGAGGGGTACATCTTCAGGAAAAATAAAACAAGAGGGGATACAATTTTTTGTGCGATTTAAGTAATCCCGCAGAGTTCGAATGTTAGGCACTTCCCCTTCTCTCATAGGAATTTCTCCTCGTCTCTCATCATTTGTCATTTTACTTTCACAAGAGTCTACTACTGATCTAGGTGAAATTGGTTCTGGTTGATTCACAGACCCAGAAGATTCTTTGGCAAATTTTGATAATGAGAAGCGTTCTCAGACATAAAATTAATTAAAACAACTTTATACACAGTGAAGCAAATATATACACAAAAAGTGAGGTTTTTTTACCTTTTACCATAAAACACCTTTTATGGTTCTCCGGCAATGGCACAAAAAACTTGGCTTGATCCGAAATGTGTACACCCAAGTGTAGACGATCAAGTTGTAGTAATAATCCGGTTAAGTCTGAAGTCGAATCCACAGGGAACTATGATTGGTGTTTTGAAGTGAGCAATAATAGAGACTAAGTAATTGGAAATCTTGAGAGTTTGAAGTTATGAAATTTCTTTGAATAGAATAGAAGATTCTTTCCAAGAGTTTTCTAGACAAAATATAAGATAAATTCAAATGTAAAATAGTCACCCTTTAGCTTGAGGATCAAAACATGTAGTTAATCATCCGATTTATTATACTTGTGTTTTGTAACTAAATTAACTCCCGTGTCAACAACAAGTTAATCAAAAGGTACAGATAGACTGCAAGAATTAAGCAAATGATTCCTGTGCCTTTCTAGAAGTTGACAAGAATTGCCTATGCCGAGATTTAACCCGTCTACAAACAAGCAAGTGTTTCTACAAGACATCCAACCATGACTTTAATGTTTCATTCTTTAGATAAAGCACAATAATAATGATGATTGAAATGTGTCATGAAGATCTAGTCGGGGTACTTGCCTTGAACCAATGTGTCTTTCCATGCAAGAGTCATCCGTGGCATAGAAAGAATCCATAATTATACAAAGTACCTTCGTTTTGCTAGATGCATTCAATCAATCGATAAGTGAAATATAAAGCATTAAAGCATAAATAAAATGCACAAATATAACTTTCAGATAATCAATACATGCTCATCACCTCTTACTAAAGAGTGAATGAGGAACTACTCACTCTTCATGGCTAGTGTAAAACTAGAAAAAGTGAGTGATACTCATCCCTCCAAGTAGAGAACTTACAAGGTAAAATACAATTAGCGAATAGCCAATCTTCACCAAAGAATAAGTGAATCATGTTCCACCCTTCATGATTTTGGTAAAGCTCTAGAAAAGTGGAAGAGTTTCACTCCTCTAAAAAAGAAGCTCAAGCAATGGAAGTGAAAGACATAAACTATGAAAGTAGAAGAAAGCTAGTCACTTATGGAGGGTGGCTTCCTCAACCAACAAATGGAGGGTTGCTTTCTCCACCAACAAGTGGAGGGTTCCTTCCTCAACCAAGAGATGGAGGGTTGCTTCCTCAACCAAGAAATTAATTGACTCTCTTGATACAAGTAAATATAACATACATCTAAAATTAATCAAAATGAGTGGGAGTCTAAGCCTCCGTACAAACTCCTTACTAGTTCTTGGTGTAGTCTAAGCCTACTAACCAAGCTTTAGCTCCCTATTTTACAAGAGAAAAATTGCACCCCTTGAAGCTCCCCTAATGGGAGTATTTATAGGCAAGGAAGAGAAGGGGGGAAGATAAGAAAGGATGAATGAATAGTGTATGCCGCCCAAGTCTAAGTGAAAACCAACTACTCTGCAGGCAGTCTACGGAGGACGTTCGAACGTTGTTTCTGTTTTGGATTTATGGACGTTCGAACGTGTCTTCTATCTTTGCTTTATGGGCGTTTGAACGCCAGATGGGGTTTGACCATATCACTCAAGTGGTCTGTGGTCTTCTGTGGAAACCCACTTCTACACTTCATGCAGAACTTGGCATTTTGCACTCATCACTCTGGTCTTCAATCAAATCAAGTGGACGTTCGAACGTGAGTTGGCATTTGTATGTGGTACTCAAGTACCTCAGAATCTTCTTTCTTGGCTGCAACACACCATCTCTTAGCAGTTTGGGCTTCAAGTGGACATTTGAATGTTAGTTGGCATTCGAACGTGGTTGGCTTGGTCCAAACTCTTCTAATTTTGCTCTAGAATATGCTGGTGCTGCATGAAAGTTTGATATTCATCGCCTTTAGTCCCTTGTACAATTTATGGCCTGAAATGCCATCATTTAAACTCCATCAAAGTATAATTAGTCTTAAAAGAGCTTAGTAATATGCTAATTTTAACTACTAATCACCTCTCTCTATTTTTTTTTCGGGTGATATAGCTTACCCTAGGCTGCACTCAACCTGGTCCGTTGTCGTGGCAGTGCTTTGTGCTGCTGTTGAGTCAAAAAACTCTGCTAGAGACTGTCTTAACCTTTGTAGAGTTTGAGCTACCCCTTTCACGAGCTATTTTTAAAGTTTGAGTGCCCATTTCCCCCACGTTCGACATGTGGCTGGCGTAGTTAATGTGACAAACACACAATAATTGTGCCTTGTTAGAGTGATGCACGCCACCTAGGACTCTCATAAATAGACCCCCTTAGCCTGTAGACTACTTACCTTTGCATTTGAGTACTTTTCCCCCTTTGCTCGTTACTTCCAATTTTTGGTTCTTCTCCTTTAACTTGCTCTCATTTTCTCCATGTCGCAAATGCCTACTTCCTACCATGATACCCAGTTGCAAATTTTTCTTGATGTTGAGGCTAGTGAGATTGACACCAAGGGGGCCCAAGCATTGTCTAGCTGCTATGCATTTCTTGGCGACGTTACGGTGCATGCCGCTAGGCACTATCCCTACCATCGGACTTTGGCGAGTTGGGTTTGTTTCTTTGAGGCCCTCTTCCAGCTGGGCCTTATGTTTCATTTCCCTTTTTCATGAGGGAGGTTCTTTATTTATTTAGTTTTTGTCCTGTTATGTTGTTACCAGCAGAGTGGGTAGTTTTGCTACCGTTTTTGGTGGAATGGGAACGATTGTTCTCTCTCCCTTGTGCCACCTTAGCAGAGTTTCTGAACTTCTTCTGTCAGGTGGAGGTATCCAATTCTATTACTTTACTCTGAGAAGGGGAGGAGAAACTCCCATCTTTGATCTTCCTCCCTAGCCAGAGGGTTGGAGGAAGAGGTAATTCTTCGTGTCTAGGACAGGTTGGGAACTTGCACATCAGATAATCTCATCGATTTGGGTTCCCATAATCTGGGGGCAACATGCCCATCTTGGTGAGTTCCCCTATCCCAATGAGTTTTCTTCTCCTAGTCTGTTCATCCCACACATACGGGGTTATGACTTAAGCTCGTTGCTCTGTCTTTACGTTTTATAGGTGAATACCCAAGCTTGATTGGGGAGTTGCGATCTCGTGTCAATCAAATTCAAGCCCAACTGCCCTTTTCTTATTTTGAGCTGATGCACACCTGATCTGGGTGATGTCTTGGGCCGTCAACACATGATACCTTTATAGAGTTATGTTTATCTTTCCTTGTTACGCCTTTCTGATGTTTCCTTCGATTGTCTTGCTTTTTCAGTTCCCACGTGTCTGGTTAGCGAGAGGGACATGATTGTGGAACAAGTGGGTTAGAGAAGACTAGCACGAGCTCATGGTCCTCCCACAAAGAGGGTGAGAATCTCTAAAGATAGCCCAGTGCCAAACTCCCCGGTTGTCCTAACACCAAATTCTCCAGTTGCACACGCGCCCAGTTCTCCAGTTGTCCAAGCGCCAAGTTCTTTCACCACGCTCGTAGGTCCACCTAGGGTTGATGAAGCAACAGCTGGAGTGGTGTTCATTAATCCCGAGGTAGGACCCGTTTGCTGCGGGTCTTCTCATAGAGGTGTGGAAGGGACCAGCTCAAGGCGACTTGATTCAACTATGACCAATGGCCTCGAGGTGAGCCTCTTAGATGATGTGGTCATTGGTAGTCGAGCTTTCATGGAGCTGATTCCCCAAGTCAATCTCTGTTGTTCTGTTAGTCAATCTATCTAGGCTAGTACCTGAGATGCCTTGCGTGCACTCTTTGAGGTGAGATTTATCATCATTTATGTCTTTCCTTTCTTCTGTCTCAATTCGGGACATCTTAACTGCTTGTCTTGTCCTCAGATAGCGATGCATGTCTATACACTCAGTGGGGAGATCCATCACTCAAAGATGGAAGTTCACAAAAGAGATGCCAAGTTCGCTAAGCTTCTGCGTTGGGGCCCAGAGCTGGAAGGAGAGCTAGAGACAGCTCTTGAGTGGAGGGCTCATATTTTTTGACAGTTGATTACTACTACCACATCAGAGATCTCTTTATGAGAAAAGCTTAGTGATTAGTTGGATGAGCCAATTGAATGCCAAATTGATAACATGGTGATGATCACTCAAGTGGTGGAGTCCCACACTGCCATAGCCGACCTGGAGGACTCTCTGAGTTTGGAGAGGCAGCTGGTCGAGAAGTAGAGGAAGGAGATCGAGAAGACCAAGAGGAAAGCTGCCAAAGCTTTCATGGATGGGTTTTTTAACTTCAAAGACTAGGTGCTTGATAAATACCCTAACCTTGGCCTTAATCATTTTGAGCCTCGGTTCTAGCCTCCTCATGGTGGTCCTTTTAGTAGGGGCGACGCTACTCCATTATTTGCACCGTCCTAAAACTTCATATTCTGCTGCTTCTTTCTTTTGCTTGTTAGTTGTTGTGTTTTTTTTTTGTTTGCATGTATTTTTGGATTGTAAAGTGTAATCCTTCTTGTTTACTAGAGTGAAAACCCTTTAACTCTCTTCTGGTGTTGTCGTTTAAATGTTTTGCTCCTCCCTTGCCCCCTACTCCAAGGAGGTCTTCACCTGGTTGGAGTATGATTTTGAGAATCTATTTAAATTTGTGATTCATAATGTGGTAAAGTCCTGGGCTACTTGATGTTGTGGATTCCAGGTTACTTAGTTGCCACTTTGCTTCATGTGCTTGACCTATATGATCGAATGTTGAGTAGCCCGAGCTGTGTGAGCTCGAGTTGTAATCGTCTGGATTCTTTGCCCTTTTACCTCCTCTGCTCGGCTAATCTTCTTGCTTGTGTTGTATGCTCTTAGATCGAAACGTATGGGGTTGAGATGAGGAAGTAATAAATACGACATTATTCATGCCTACCTAACTTTACCTAACTTCCCCTAGAGCCGCCTTTATTAACTCCTACCATAAAGCCTCTTCATTGCAAGAGTATAACGGTCACCATTCAACTTCCATAGGCTTATCTATTTAACGACATTTAAAAGCCTTCCAACCTTCACATTCTTCTTTTCCTTGAAGCTTTTCCTGAGTGTTTCTTACTTTGTGTTTCCATAGCCTCCTCCTCTGTTCAACCAGCATGCCAGATTCATGATTAAGGATCCATGGTATGCCATATTTTTGCTCCCTACTGCTGCTATTGCTTCTAAGGTAGAGAAGGTTAGGAGACGATATATTATCCCAACTAGTTCAACCATTCGGGTTCTTATCCCCAAAGAACCTTGCAATCTACTTCTTCGGGGGGAGGTTTACATTTTTTACGGTGCTTTCAGGATGGGCCTTCGCTTACCCATTCAACCATCAATAGGGCGGATCCTTGCCTTCTTTGGGGGCCCTTTGCGCTTTTCACCGACGGGATAGAAAGAGTATCCTATCCCTTCGGTGAAGCGAGTTTCTTCATTTTTTGGCATTTGCAAGGCCATGATAATTTCACTATGGTTTCATAATTCCTTTATTTTTTTGATTTTGACTTTGAAATTCCCCTTGATATCGTCGCTTTACATGGAGGCGGCGGCATGTTCTGACGTTGGTTCTTATAGTTCTTGGCTCTCCTGAGGGGTTGTTGTAGCGCTTCTTTTTCATTTTTGCAAACTCTTGGGATTTTATCAAGGCATGCTCTAAGCGTTCCCATGTTCTTCACTCTTGGGGGTGTATTATTGAGAGAGGTACGGAGACAACTATTTTGCTTATTTTGAAATGAAAAGCCTTCCTACTTGGGAACTTAACAATTTTTGTGTTGGTGCAGATGGTCTTGGGCTGACTCCGGAGGAGGTCGTTAAGGTCTACTGACTTACTTGCACCAAGGTAGCCCCCTTTTCTATGCTTGTTATAGCTCAGAACCTCTTTCGATTCAGGATCGGACCCAACCCGACCCGATTGTTCTTCCTACTACTATCCCAGTTCTTCCCCCTCCTATCATCAACGCGAAAATTTGTCAAGCTGGCCCAGAGGATGACACTGCCATGTCGTCAAGGAAGAAGAAGATAAAATAGGCTTCTTCTTCTCCGTTGCTATCCAATTCTTCATCTGGTGGTATGGTGTTTATGGCTGGCAAGTCGGAGTTGGCATTGGGGAAGGCAAGTTTGAAAAACAACTTTCTAAGGCTGAGAGGGAGTAGGATGAGCTGAAAGCTGAGAATGTTCGGTTGCGAGCATCAAATGTGCAATTAGGGAAGGAGGTCTCAGAACTAAAGGGGAAGATCAGAGAGTTCTGAGCTTGTTTCTTTGCTTCTTGTAATTTCAATTGCTTCTAAATACAATGTGAAATCTTCTTTAATTCCTATTTCAGCCCCCTTTTTTTTTGTTTGTCATCGCCCCGACCTAGAGGCTTACTAAGCTCGAGATCCTATTTAAGCGTGACCCTTCAGAGATTTGGAAATAAGTTAAGAGGCTAAAAAGCTGAGTAGAAAAGAACTTAGGCTAAGAAGCCTGGGCCAGATCGCACGTCTGAGGAGCTCGCGGCTGTGGGGAGTTAAAGAACTCTTTTGTAGCTGAAAATCTGAGTTGAGGGGCTCTCAGGCTAAAATTCCTGGGCCAGGTTGCGTGGCTGAGGAGCTTGCAACTTTGCGGAGTTGAAGAACTCCTTAGCGGCTAAAAAGTTAAGCTGAGGGGCTCTTAGACTGAGAAGCCTAGGCCAGTTCACGTGGTTGAGGAGCTTGCGGCTTTGGGGAGTTGAAGAACTTCTTAGGGCTGAAAATCCGAGCTAAGGGGCCTCAGGTTTCCTGGGCCAGGTTGTGTGGCTAAGGAGATCATAGCTTTAGGGAGGTGAAGAACTCCTTAGTGGCAATAAAACCATGCTGATGGGCTTTCAGGCTGAGAAGCCTAGGCTAGGTCAAGCGGCTAAGGAGTTCGCACCTTTGGGGAGTTGAAGAACTCCTTAGCGGCCAAAAAACTGAGTTGAGGGACTCTCTGGTTATGAAGCCTAGGCCAGGTCATGCTGCTGAGGAGCTCACGGCATTAGGGAGTTGAAGAACTCCTTAGCGACTAAAAAACAGAGCTGAGGGGCTCTCAGGCTGAAAAGCCTAGGCTAGGTCACGCGGCTTAGGAGCTCGCGGCTTTGGGGAGTTGAAGAACTCCTCGGATCATACATTGTTCAAGTTTAGTGGCTAGAATTTCAAATTTCTTTGATTGGGAATTGGAATTTTACAATTGACTTTCTCCCTTCACAGTATCTAGCTGCCCATGATCCTACTGGTAATACCGCTTCAAATGATCTGCATTCCAGGAATATTGCATGTCTATCCCCTCTTAAGTTTCTATTTATTGCAACTCCATGGTAGCTTATAAGCTTTTCATCTCAATTCTAGTTTTCAACTTCAAAAGTAGAGTGAGAGCTTGTTTCCACCATTCCAATGGCCATTTGACTTGAAGATTTACCGTCAACAACCTTGTAGTTCTTTGCCTCACTCGAAACCCACAACAAAACATATGACTTGGCCGATGCCTATTCAAAATTTGAAAAACCAACCATAATATTGTATACTTTTGCGAAGGTGCACATTATTCAAATAAATAGGAAATAAAAATATTAGAAACCATACCACCAAGATATGTATGTGAAGTAGGAAAATACATATCAAAAATTAATTCACCAGATGCGAAGCCCTTCCATAACCATAATTACTGCAATCCGTAATTGAAAATAATAAGAAGCCACAAACAATTACACAACATAAAATCACTACAACTTTGATTCAAATGAGAAAAAAAAAACCTAAAGTATAAGCTAACAACAATGGAAGGACATTTAGAATACTTGAAAAAAAAAGTAAGCTCTATTTAACCTCTTAGGAACAGATTATACATATGAAAAAGTGTGAAAGTCTTGAAATATTAACGGCATATGAGATGACACTCAATAATTTAATGCTTTTCTTTCCTCCGATAACTCAACGACCAGCCAAAAATTTTAACTTTGAAGTGTAGGAGCTCTTTCCCAAATGTAGCTCATCTAAAATACACCATCCAACATAGCATAATTATCACCGAAATACTGATTAATGAAACCATTCTCATATTTATTGAAAAACTTTAAATAAAACTTCTCTTAACTAAAAGTTCCAATAGCCTATTTCCCATTCTACACTAATCCATAACTTAATCACGCACAACCTGCACTTTCATGTGTATAGAAATAAAATTGGATGAAATTTTTGGATTGATCTAGGATATAGCCTTTGGATTGAAATTTTTGGATTGAAATTTTTGGATTGATCTAGGATATATACTAATCCTACTATCAGGTTTAATTAGTATAATTCGTTCTTCCTAATCCTAACTCTCCAGTGGAAATCCATAACCTACATCTCCCATGTAAGACCTAAAGCCTAGGATTTGACACCAAACCTGTAATGCCCCAAAATCCACCCTAGAAGACATTACTATCTACAAACCATCCAACCATAAGAGCAACTAAAATAAACATCAAGTAATAAACCATTCATCCATTTAATAAGGAATAAATACTAAAGTAAATAAAACATTGTAACTTCTCCAACTTACAATTCAAAACCAAAGAATATCTAGCAACAAAATATTAAAAAATAGCAAAAATAATGTTTCATAAAGATCTCTCAAACTCTAAACCAAAAATAGAACAATGTTATTCCTCTAATGCAGGATCCACGTCATGATCCTCCAATAGCTCGTAATCAATTTGTTCATCTACATTGACATCCTCTTCTATGCCAAAATCTGTAATTGTGTTGTAGGGGTGAGCAAAAGCTCGTAGGAAATCTTTATCAAATCCCAACAAGGTTTAGAATAATAAAAGATGCAAGTCTCTTTTGGAAATTAACATATATACTGGTTGAAAGTAAAAAAATGACAATTATAATGATCTCAGGTGCACGTACATACAGTAAATCAATGAACGGAATACACATATTATAATTAAAGCAATTAATAAATAACTCAGTAGCATCATCTCATATTCTCATGTATGTTGGTTGCTTCTCATGAATCTACATAACGATTCTACCTCGTTCACCCACCATAACCACACAATCTCAATCATTCACCGAATGACCAAATTACAAACCACTTTAGGAAGGGTGTATATCATCGCCTACGATTTTAATTCCTTGATTTTCATGATTTAATCAAGAATAGAAATTTAGAAATCAAGAATACATGTATTTTTCACAATCAAACATGCATCTAACAACTAGGGTTTTGAAAATTTAAGAACAAGTATTCATTGAATCCAAACATGTATTTTGTTCAAAACTACGTTTCAATAGTAAAGAAACCAATCATTCATAAGTATTTATCATATATGTATCAAGAAGATTGAAAACATACAAATATAATACCCTAAGTCTCAATGACGGAACTCAAGAAGAATTCCTTACCTCGATTTCGTAGTTTTGTGTAAAAACCTAGTGTGTTTAATCCGTTCCAATGTGAAAATACCCCTTAATCTAGTGTTTCTCCTCTTTTCTCTTGCTCTCTATGGCTCTCTAGAGTTAGAACTTATGAAATAGGGCTAGGGAAGACGTCTTTGGGTATTCATAGTATGAGAAAATAGTCCAATCGGCTCAAATCTAATACTCAGAATCGTGACCTCATGTATAAACTAGTGGCTTGACATTCGAACTATCTACCTGACGTTCGAATATCATTTTGGCTTTCGTACGTTGCTTACTCCCAGTACTTTTGCTTTTCCATTAGAGTTTCTATAAGACACAAAAGTACTAGGACTAACTGTCGTTTGGAACAAATCCATTCACGTTCAAATGGTCTCCAATTTTTAGCTAAACTCCCAATGATGGTTTGGCCTATTTAGAAGTCGATTTGGAAAATTTTCATTAAATACACTTTTGTAGCCTTGTAAGTCTAGTTTCTACTATAAATGGATATCACGGTAAAAGTTTAAGGTCCAAATACTAAGGAACTATCAAATTTATTCCTACCCAAATTCTCTTTAAAATGTGTTTTAACTCCGAAAAACTTCCTAAATTCTAATACACATCCTATTACAACTCTTAAAGTTTTTATTTCTAATCTTACAATCTATATATCTCATTCTTACGTCACTACATATATGAGCATTATAAAATAATTACATCACTATACAAAGATAAACATGTGGGGGTTTACATATCACTTTCATCAACTTCTTTTAGGGAGACTACTAAAAAGGAAAAATTATGGAAATGAACATTAAAACCTTCAAACTAACAAGTGTTGCGATTATGCCAATCAGCACGATTGGAGAGCAAAGAATCATATTTTCCACCAACATAACAAATAACTAAACTCTCAGAAACATCAAGATAACAAAATAAAATTGTTTAAATACAACAAAATAAACAAAACAATTTAGAAACATTAAGATAACATACTCAAATGTGCATAATGATGGATGTCAATGGCTCAATGAGATATTTTTTTGAAGTTTCAAAAAATAGTTCATCTTCATCAAAATTGTCCAAAGGAGCAAATTGGGGGAAATGTATGAATTGAAATTAATTGGGTGAATCTAGTCTAGCCTTGCTTCGGTAATTTTATTTGTTTTCAAATTGTCTTCCATTTCTAGGATTTTAGTTGCAGCTTATGAATTTTGTATATTGGGAAACTTTTAATGGTTGTGTCATATGCTTTAGTGTTCATGGGAATTGATGAGGCTAATTCTCTTTTGATATAAATTTAAATGTTGGAAATTTCAAAAGCAAATGAATTGTAAATAATTCAAGAGTTATCTACATGTATTTTGAACCCCTCACACTGTCAGTACATCGAGAAATAGTATTGTGCAACTAAGATTCTATTAAATGTCTTATGGTTTATGGAGCAAATTAAATTTTTTTTTTGTTTGGAAACCTATTTGAAAAGTTCATAGTTCATGAAAAATAAAGTGTTTGTTGGAGGGTTCAGTTGCCCCATTGCCCCCCAACAAATTCTGCTTTAATAATATGTCAACAATGAATCCATGTTGATCATGTTCACAAAATTGCTCAAATGAGCAAATTGGAGAAAATTTATAAATTCAAACTAATTCGTTGAATCTGGTATGTGTGAGTTGTGTGTGTGTATGTGTGTCGATGTTCAACTTTGTGTGTGTGCGTGTATGTGCGATCTATGTTTATGTGTGTGCGTACAGTTTGTGTCTGTGTATGTGGGATGTTTGTGTGTGTTTGTGAGTCATGAGAAAGGGTGCAAGTGGAAAGAGAGAGTAAGTAAAACCAAGGTAAATTTAAAACTTAATTAGAAAGGGTAAAATGGTAATTAACCATTATAGTACGGGTTAAAAGCTTAATTTTTTCTAGAACCTCGATGATGAAATGAACATCACCATTGAATTTTTATCACAAAATCTAGCTACCCAATCAATTTTCGTAGAATTCTGAGACAGTCAGATTTTTCACATTTTAAGATGCAATCGAGCATCGCGCGACTAAAATAAACGCGATCATATTTTATTCTTAGAACTCGAAAAATAATTTAAAGTTAGTTCAATAAAAATATACATAACTTTATAGAGAGCAAGATTTAATTAATTCGAAATAAATTGGATTAGATAAATCAGGAAATGCGACACAACGAGGGCCAAACAATTAAAGGATATTTAAAGGGGGAAATATGATTTTCCCCCATTCTTGGCTAGCATTTCCCAGAGAAAAATAGAGAGAAGGCTTCAACTTCTCCCATCTTCTCTCTTAGCTACCCGGAGATCCGAACATTGAATCACTAAGAGCCAAGAATTAAAGTTGCTCTACGCGATGGGAGCTATGCAACCATACCAAAGATTGTTCTTTTCTCCAAAGATCTCAAAGATAGGAATTTAGCAATAAGGTTTGGGAGGCTTGATTTGGGTTGTTTGAAATTCTACTACACGGGCTTACGCTAAAAGAAGTAAGTTTCCCTTGTGTTTAGATTTAATTCCAACATAGGGTTATGATATGGAATGGATAAGGTGATAGAGATGAATTCTCATGTATTAGTTCACACGTATTATAGCTAAAATACGAAAAATTGGTATGAGAATATGTTCAAACCATTTCTTGTTTGATTTGGGTTGGATGAAATTTTTTGAATTGGATTTGATGAAGCTACTTAGGTATGCTATGTGTTTACATTTTATGCCTATTATGTGTCAGATAAAATGCTTAGAAATTCAGGTATGTTAATTTGATTGATATCACTTGTGACATGTTTGGGAATATTGTGAAAAATAGACATGCTTGTTATATGCTCTGTGATGTGATGGACATCAAGATATGAATTACAATTATACATTTTAATTACATGTGAAATGGTTAGCATCACACTCATGGGCATCTGACACGAGTGTGGGTGTGCATGCATATGTTTAATCAAACACCATTTTTGGTGGGTTGATATGTGGGCTTGGGATGGTTGGGCCTAGTTCTAATTGAGTCATAGGAGTTTGCATTGAAAATTGTGCTAGAATTAACAACAAGGGCTATGATAATTTTGGATACATATTCTCATTGGTATTGAGTTCATAAAGTGTGTCAGTGTACACGAAACCATTGGTGGGAGTCCATAGATGTCGTGTCGGTTAGATGACCATTGGTGGAATTCCATAGATGTTGTGTCGATTAGGTGACCATTGGTGGAACTCCATAAATACATACCCTATGAAAGACACGAGAATTTTATAAAATAGTAATTGGATGTCTAACATCAATGGCGGGGGCTTGGAATGTCCGGATGCATATGCATGGCATATCATGTGTTATAGGAGTCAGTGGGGCCTAGGTTGCATTGCATGTGCAAGTTCTCATCTCATGGCATGGCATGAAATTATGGCATTCATTTATTCAATTTATGTATTTGAATGAATGCTTGACATCATGATTTGCATGTGACACTTCATATACATCTAGGTTAGAGAGTGATCTACATAGGAGATACTCTATTGATCGTCCCTTGTAGGCATTTACATTTGGCATTGTATAATTTATATACAAAACTAGTATTTTGACAGAGGAATATAATGAGGCTCTATTTAAAAAAATTCTTTTGTAAATCAATGTATGTGGATATTGGTATTCAATGTTTATATTGATTAAATGATGATGTTGGGACTCGGTGTGGTTATTGGTTAGGATTACACAGGTTGTGTGTGTTTAGTAGAGCTCCCCATACAAAAAAGACTCTGTCCAAATTTTGTTTAAGTTATGGACCCCAGTGAATGGGGTATTACTACGTGTTATCGGGTTAAGCGGTATCACGGTTCATTTTGTGGAATGATGGGTAATCAGTAGGTAAATCAGGACTCTTAGAAATATAGACGTCATGGCTTTGTATCAAAGCATAGGCATTGGGCCTTATATGGGCTTGTGGGAAGTGAATTTGTCATGTTCCATTGTAAGAGTGAAAATGTTTAAAGCCAATGGTGTAGTTTAGGCTCTGATAACTGTCACAACTTAGTATCAGAGCCTAGGTTCTCAAAATAGCTAGGGCTTGCTGGGGTTTGGGTCTAAGCTATTGCATTCATTGTGCATTGCTTTTTATAATAATAATTATTATTATTATGTGTTAAGTGTATGAATATATGTATGCTTGAACTTGAGGGATATGGAAAAACCTAAGTGAACTTATAGCTTTAGGATTGGAAAAAGGAAGAAAGAAGAACTTGAGTAAAGAGGGAAAAGAAGGTGACAATGTTAGAACACCAACCATGTAAGTTGTGGCTGGAATACTGGGACTTGAGTATGTTTGAATGTCATCCCATGTTCGAATACGTTCGAATCTTACTTGTTACCAGTACTTATTTTGCAAAAAAAACTCAGAAAGTTTGTAGGGAACAAGATACTAGGACTAGAGCTTGTTTGAACGTCATCCCACGTTCGAACGTCATTACCTTCCAGTACTTTTGCAGAATCCCAAAAACTCTACAGAGGTTAAGATATTGTGACCTCAGTATGTTCGAACACACAATTCACGTTAAAACTTAAGAATGTTAGAACACTAAACCCCATTTGAACATGACTGCTGTTGTTTAAAAGCTTTAATTGAAGTTAACCAACTTGCATGTCCCCTTACTGCATCATCGTACTCTTGTGATATATTTTATGATGTTTTGAGGTTGATAACGGTCTATTAACAGTCTAGGGCACTAATTTAGGGCGATTATATGTTATATTTTAGATGACAATAAGAGAAAGAGGACATCGAAATGGCCAAGGGGGTGGCAAAATAACCAACCACCACTGACCTTTGACCAACAAGCTTTCATGGAGGCTATGGGCACAATGACAACTATCTTTACAGAGGCCAGTGCCAACATGGGCCTCGGAGGCTTGAGCAACCATTAGAATTTTAAGGCACATAAGCCACTAACCTTTATGGAATGAGCGGATCCAATGGTAACGATCATTGGTTCTAACAAGTGGATAAGATCTTGGAGGCTATGGAGATCACATCTAATACTACCAAATTAAGACTAGCAACATTTTAACTTGAGGGAAAGGGCCATCTGTGGTGAACTTGGGGAAAGGCCTCAAAGGATGTTGAGGCAATTACTTGGGAAAGGTTCTCTAAGCTCTTCATGGGAAAATATTTCCTATCGGCACTTCGGCAAGTGAAAGCCCAGGAATGTATAGACTTGAAGTAAGGGACCATGACGGTGATGCTATACGTGGCAAAGTTCACTAAGCTAGCCTATTTTGCCGATGATTACGTGACCATTTACTTGACCAAAGTGAGGAGATTTGAGGATAGCTTGAAGTTATCCATTTGAGTGAAGATTGTGGGCCATCCCCTACAAAACCTAGACTTGATAGTCGAGATGGCCAGGACTATTGAGAGGGAGGTTGACGATGCCAAGAGTATCCAGGAGGCCGTAGCTAAGGATAAGAAGAAGAAGGGTCAGTCCTCTTTTACTAGTTCAGGGAAGAAGCAAAGAACATCTACCCCACATGGATCACAAGGGTAGGGCTGAGGCTATCAAAGCCAAGGCCAAGATCAATCCTCCTATAATGTGAGAAATTTTAGGGCTTCCTATCAGACTGAGCAGAAGACTTGCTACATATGTCACCAGCCAAGCCATTTAAAGCGGAGATTGTCCTCAGAGACAGGGATCTCAGGGTTATGGTACATCTAAGTCCTAGTCCTTAGTGGTGCCTCCATGAATGTTTTATATTCCTACCTATCTCACCATGGGCTAAGGGAACCAGGATTAGTACCAGGCTGCGGGATAGGTTCCTACCACTTCACGTGAGGCGACTCTACAACCAAGCCAGATGAGCCAGCGTGTGGGTCGAGACATGGGATAGGGCATAGGATAGGGCATGTTGGTAAGGACTTTAGGGGCTTAGGGGAGAGTCTTCGCCGTCACTTCTTCGACTGAGTCAGTGGATTAGTTGGTGATTTAGGGTACATTTATACTCTCTTGTTTATGAGCACATGTGTTATTTAATTTAGGTGCATCTCATTCATTCATTTCTACATCTTGTGTGAAAGATTTAGGCTTAGAGGTTGAGACCTTGGAGAGCCATTATATGTGAATTCTCCCTTAGGAGTTAGGATTTGTATTAATAAGATATGTCGGGGATGTGAGTTAGAGATCTTGGGGATTCAACTCACGATGGACCTTGGGGTCATGGACATGTCGAGGGTTGACGTCATCCTTGAGATGGATTGGTTGGTGGCACACTAAGTTGCCATTGATTGTGATTGAAAAATGGTCACTACTTATACAACAAAGGGTGTCTATTTTAAGTTTCAGGGAGAAAAATACAATGTTTTATTCCAAGCCATGTATGACTCTAGTTGGCATGGACAATTAATGGGTTGGCTTGCTAGTGTTACCTGTGAGGAGGAGGTGAGACAGGAGTTGGGTCTACCTCAAATAGTTTGTGAGTATGCAGATTTTTTTCTAGATGAGTTACTAGGATTGCCTCCACATCGGGGTATAGACTTCACCATTGAGTTACAACCCAGTGCACCCCATATTTCCATGACCGCATAGGATGGCACCTACAAAGTTGTAGGAGCTAAAGGTCCAGTTACAAGAGCAATTAGACAAAGGCTTTATTAGGCCGAGTACCTCACCTTAGAGTGTTGTGGTGCTATGTTCCAAGAAGAATGACAAAACCCTTAGGCTATGTATTGACTACCGACGGTCAAATCGGAACATTATTAAGAACAACTACCCACTGCCAAGGATCAATGATCTTTTTGATCAACTGAGAGGGGCACGGGTTTACTCCAAGATGGATCTATACATAGGATACCATCGATTAAGGATTAGGGAGGCTGATATCCCTAAGATGGCGTTTAGGACTCAATACATACATTTTGAGTTTACCATTATTCCCTTTGGCTTGACGAATGCCCCAGTAGTGTTCATTGACATTATGCATAGGGTGTTCCAATCCTATTTAGATTAGTTTGTCGTAGTCTTTGTTGATGATGTTCTTATCTACTCTAAGTCTAAGGAGGAGCATTAAGGTCAATTGAGGATCATTATCTAGACCTTGAGAGATCATTAGTTGTACGTCAAGTTCAACAAGTTCAAATTTTGGATGACAGAGGTAAAATTTTAGGGACACGCGGTTTCTACTTCAGGTGTATCAATTGACTCGAAGAAGGTAGAGGCCGTAATTAGTTGGGAGAGGCCAAAGTCAGTTTTCGAGTGGAGATTCATCAAGGAATTCTCCTGATTAGCTGCCCTTATGACGAGACTTACGCAAAAATAAATCCAGTTTAAGTGGGATGACTCATGTGAGAAGGCATTCCAAGAGCTGAAGAGAAGTCATACTTCAGCTCCTATTCTTATAGTGCTAGAGAGGGGATAGAGGTATATAGTGTATTATAATACCTCAAAGGATGGACTGGGATGTGCTCTAATTCAAGCCGAGAGAGTTGTTGCTTAAAGTTCTTGACAATTAAAGAATCACGAGCAGAACTATCCTACACACAATATGGAGAGCATTTTGAGGTATTTCGAACCATAAGAATCTGAAGTAAATCTTCACACATTGGTACATAGAGATATTGTTCATCTGGGACTAGGTATGGTCAGGTACAGGTGACGAGGGTTGGACCATTCATGTTGATGATAGTATTTGATTCAGTGGAAGGGTTATGACTCCCTAGTCTACAAATCTAAAAGAGGAGATCCTTATGGAGTTTCATTACTCTCGTTTTGCAGTGCACCCTATTGGCACAAAGATGTATCATGATCTTTGCCATCAGTATTACTGGAGTGGGTTGAAGAGACATATAGAAGACTTTGTTAGTAGATGTCCCATGCCTCAACAAGTTAAGGCCTAGCACTAACGAGCAGCGGGGTTGCTCTATCCTTTGTAGGTGGTTGAGTGGAAGTGGGAACACATCACTATGAATTTTATAACCCACCTTCCACAAATTTTGCATGGGCATGACACGATATAGGTGATCATAGACTGACTTACGAAGTCGACACACTTTTTGGCTGTGCAGATGAACTTCACACTAGAGATATAAGAGATAGTTAGATTGAATGGGGGTACACGTATCTATAGTATTAGATTGGGATCCCAGGTTAACTGCGCACTTCTAGTAAAGTTTTTAACGAGTTATGGGGGACACATTTGATAATGAGTATAACTTTTCATCTATAGACGGACGATCAGTCGGAGAAGATCATCTAGATTTTAGAGGACATGTTGTGAGGATACGTTGCTGACCTCAAGGGTAGCTGGGAGGAACACTAAACCTTAGTAGAATTCACCTACAATAATAGTTACCAGGCGAGCATATATATGACACCCTATGAGGAACTTTATAGAATGTCATGCCATTCTCTAGTGTGTCGCACAAAGGTTGGAGAGGGACCCTCCATGAGTCCGGACTTGATCAGGGACACCTCAAGGAAGATGGATATTATACGAAAGCAACTGATTGTGGCTCAGAGCCAACAAAAGAGCTACGCCAACAGGTGGTATAGACCTATGGAGTTTAAGGTTGGAGATCACGTTTTCTTGAAGGTTATGTCCAAGAGGAGGTGGTCAGGTTCAAGAAGCAATGAAACCTATCACCGAGATATATCAGGCCCTTCAAGGTACTTGAGAGGGTTGGTATAGTTATTTACCGGCTGGTGTTACCCTCAAATCTATCAAGTGTTCACGTGATATTCCATGTCGCTCTACTCTAAAAGTACACTCTGGATCCTACACATGTGGTGGATTGGGGTAAGCTGGTTCTTAATTTGGAGACCTTTATCCGTAAACTATCTCACCACATTTTCTAGTGGTGTATAACATCTAGCTTGGATATTTCTCTAGCACACTTAAAGCACATGAAAAAAAGGCTCTTCTTGCTTGGGACCAAGCCTGCTGTGAGCTAGCTTTCTTATCTTTGGAATAATTCTCTCATTGCCAATCACCAAATTGGCAATCTTCTTCTCATCCTATAAATTAATAGACACCTTATTAATATTAACTTAATTAGGGAAATGCTAATTATCTACACGCATAACTTCTTACTCTTTCAAAGCATATTTAAGCATTCCCTTTTGAATTAAATCATGCACACAATTTCTAAAAGTGATGCACTTGGTTGAATGCCAAAAATGAGTTATGTCATTGGCAATATGCTTTTTCTTTTCTATCTTTTTTTGGTGGAATATTATATCCTTGAGTTTGGGCAACAATTTTTTGGCTGATTAATTCATCAAACAAAACATCAGTCATTGATTTATCAAAGGAATATTGTTAATAAGTTGAGGGTGCATTCTTCATGAAAGGATGGGGACATGAAATATTTACATGATCTTCAATATTTTTCAAGGCATCACACATCTCATATCTAGTAGCCCTGACTGAACTATGTTTCCCAAGTGAACTATGTTTCCTCTATTGTTCTTCTCTGAGCAACATCTCATATCTAGTAGCCCTGACTGAGAGTTCAAAGAGAACTCTGAACTTCATTCTTTTGAATTTCTTTCTTAATTCGAAGTCCAAGCCATGCTGAGCTAGTTTAACTAATTCAATTTCAGGCAAGTAAATATGGCATTGGTTTCTACCTTTCTTAAATATGTCGATATAATTTTCTATAGATTTGTTTGATTTTTTATTTTCTCATTGACAGATCTATCATTGAAACTTCTAGTTCATTTTTAAAGAAATGAGCATGAAACTCTTGCCACGTCTGAATTGAATTAACAAGTATAGAAACCAAGAAAATGATCTCTTAGTCAAAGATTATGGGAAACCAATTGTAATGCCCCAAAATCCACCTTGGACGGCATTACTATCTAAAAACTATTCACATCACGAGAGCAACTAATAAGATCCATAAATAAAGATAATTTCATTCATCATCCATAATATATACAACATCATCTAAAAAAATATGTCAAATCATGGCTATTACATCCAAAATAATATGTCAAACAATAGCAATTATTGTGACGCCCCTAAAACTAGTGGTCCCATTGACCACCAGTCAACCCACAGAAATACTCGTGATTGTCACATAACTTGACATCACGTCTATCACATCCCTGTAATCAGGATTACAACTCACACGAGGATCTATGTTTCCTTTTATCATTTAATCCATCGAGGTTCAATATACCCCAATGTATCTCATTTAAGGCCTATTTGTGTCATTAGAACCAAAGAACACAAAGCCCGATAATATGCCAATGCATTCTTAAAATTTCATATTTTTGAAAAACCTTCTAGAAGATTTTGTTATGGACCTTTCGGAAGGTTTGCTCACTGAAAAATTTCTACCGAAAGGTTTTATGGATCTTCCGATAGGTTTTACCTACTGGACTAATTTCTACCGGAAGATTTTACTTACCTTCCAAAAGGTTTGCCCACTGGATGAAAAATTGCATGAACCTTCAGGAAGGTTTTGTGGACCTTCCAATAGGTTTTACCTACTGGACATAAAATTTACACTAACCTTCCAAAGGTTTTGCTCAGAATTTCATGCTTCATCAGATTTTCATTTCCAATTAATCCAAAACCTTTCCAAACTCATTCCAAACATGGATAATGACATTTTCTACATTATACATGATCCATACAAGTTCTATTACATGCATTTGCATAATTTTTACATGCTAAAACATTGTTCCAAGAAAGATTACACAAAATATGCCACAAAAGCCACAAGTCGGCTTTTCTTCATCGTTGAGGCCCCAAATGAGAGTCCTCTCCCGGTACGAACCCCGTACCTGAAATGTTTCCCGTATAAGGTGAGCTAATGCCGAGTAGAATATTTCCTATGGAAGCTACTCCCCAACCTAAGTGCATATGCAATGTTCATATACAACATTCACAATCATATAATCATTCCAATCAAGAATATACATGATTCATGTTGAAATCTACCATGTCATGCCATGAATGAAATGAGATTCACTCACGCACATTAGCCCAAGCCCTCACTGGCTCTCACCACACTATACAATGGAAGTGTAAAACCTTTATCATTGATGAAATACATCCAATGATCACTTTTGAAATACCAACTATATGTTTATAAAACCATTTCATTCATGGATATTTCCTATCAAATAAAAATTTTGTGTTACAAAATCATCTGTTTTTGTTGGGTATCAGATTTTGAAATCACACCGACTGGCTCCGTACGCCATTACACTTTTTCGGAATTTTACCACAGGGAAGTGTATGAACCAAGTAGCCGGGTTTTTCACCCAAGGGAGTGTCTAGCTCTTCTTGCTATACCCGACACAAGTTTTTCTCATGCAACATGTGACTCCATGGGATCTTCGATCCAACATCTCCGAGTCCACACATCAATCACCAAGAGTGGTGTTTGATTAATCATGCATACACACCCACACTCATGCCTAAAGCCCATGAATGTAATGCCAACTTCATGCCCAAAATGCAATGATGTCAATGAGCAACTCAACCACATATGTCATAGCAATCTATATCAATTGCATATAAATCAACATGATGCTAATATATTAACAACATATCTCTACTCATGTTTTCTCAATAAAATTTATGGCATGTTATACAAACTCATACCATACAACTAAATTCCACATATATGCATTTGGCAAGATACCTCCAAAACAAACCATTCATGTTATCACATAAATTGGTCCACATCATTCACAAGGTACAATGGAAACACTTATCAAGTTACAACAAATGTCACATGTAAATTCTCCATACCAAAAGTAGCTAGGAACTTGCCTAGGCCAATTCCATACCCATTTCCTTATCTCCATAACCCTAGTCAACCACCTAGGTTAACATATACCCACCCATTCCATATGACATTCTAGGTAAGAAAATAAACCAAGGTAGGAGAAACCCTACCTCTTGGAGCGTAAGATGAAGACTAGAAGCTTCAAGACACCTCCCTAGCTCCAAAAACTCTTGACTTCACAAAATCCTCCCCTTGGATCTTTGTTGAAATCCCTTGTTCTTGGTATATACGCGTAGACCAACTTTAACTTTTGATTCGACGGATTCCGACCGACAGAACTTTGGAAATCGAAGAAGAAAGCTTAAAATTTATATTTTCTCTCTGCTCGCTTTTCTCCTCTTCACATGCCTGAACTCAGCCAGCCAAATGGTGAGAAATATCTGAAGTTTCAGATATTTTGCCCCTATTTATACTTTTAATTGTGCGGTCCACATTGTCTCGTTCGTTTATCACTTCCAGGTCCTTTTTTAAGCCGAAACGACTTAATTAAATTTCGGTTTTAGTTCAAATTAATTTTATTTGAAATTTTACTCAATTATAAGGAAATTTCATAATTTCTATTTTTGGGGACCTTTGAAAGTTCATTCGTCATCAAATTGTCTCAAAAAACGTGTAAAATCTGACTATCTCGAAATTCGACGAAATTTGACATGGAAGCTCAATATCGCGATAGGAATCCAAAGACGAAGTCCCTTGTCGGAAAGTGAATTTTAAACTCGCATAATAGTGATAAATTACTATTTTGCCCCTTGTCGAAAAAAGTTCAAATTTCCCCGGGTTTTACATTCTTCCCCCCTTAAAAGAATTTCGTCCCTGAAATTTACACATACATACACATTCAATCCTATGCATATGTAACAGTCATATAATATCAAATAACTATAAGAATGTACCTTCATCCTCAAATAAGAAGGGATAACTAGTACGTATGGTATTCTCACGCTCCCATGTTGACTCCTCCACTCCTCGGTGCCACTACAGTATCTGCACTAATCTTACGGTCTTGCCACGTAAAACCTAATCCCGGCTATCTATGATGCAGACCGGTCCCTGATGGATGATAACTCTTTATCCTGAATTTGGGACTCAATCACTCTGCTCAGTAAGGAAGGTGTAGCCACTAAAATCCCCAAAGTACCCTGAGTCTGTTCTCTATAGTGTAGCCTGAACTATCCCACAGTCTCGAGCATCTGCCATTCCCAGGAAGCTATACTAGCCAAGACTCCCCGTGACTTCTGGCTAAGTGCATCAGCCACCACATTTACCTTACCAAGATGATTATGCAAAGTGAAGTCGTAGTCCTCCAAATACTTCATCCACTTGCGTTGCCTCATGTTGAGGTCCTGCTGTGTAAAGATGTACTTTAGACTCTTGTGATTCGAAAAAACCTTGAACTACTCACGGTATAGATAGTGGCGCCAAGCCTTCAAGGCAAAGACAATGGCCGCCAACTCCATGTCATGTGTGGGATAATTATGCTCGTGGTTCTTTAACTGCCGAGAACCATAAGCCACCACCCTCCCAGACTACATCAAAACACAACCAA
The DNA here is from genome assembly GCA_963454935.2 of Ilex paraguariensis. Classification (NCBI taxonomy): domain Eukaryota; kingdom Viridiplantae; phylum Streptophyta; class Magnoliopsida; order Aquifoliales; family Aquifoliaceae; genus Ilex; species Ilex paraguariensis. The sequence continues at coordinate 7,025,507 of CAUOFW020000001.1, forward strand.
GTCCGTCTTTGGAGGCATCACAGTATACGGTATACCTCTGTCCCCTTTCCGGAACTATCAAAATAGGAGCAAAAGTAAGTCTTCGGTTCAAATCCTGGAATGCCTTCTCACACACATCATTCCACTCAAACTTGACCTCTTTCCGGGTCAACTTTGTCATAGGTGCAGCTAGTCGGAAGAAGTTCTCGATGAACCTCCTATAGTACCCTGTCGATCCCAAGAAATTGTGTATCTCGAAGACTGACTTTGGCCTCTCCCAATTCATAACTGCTTCAACCTTTTCCTAGTCCACGGATACACCCAAAGCTGACACCACGAGTCCTAAAAATTTCACCTTCGTAAGCCAAAATTCACACTTGCTAAACTAGGTGTACAACTGATTATCTCTCAACGTCTGGAGAACAATCCTCAAGTGACCCTCGTGCTCCTCCTCAGACTTGGAGTAGATCAAGATGTCGTCAACAAAGACTATATAGGGTTGGAACACCCTATGCATGAGATCCATGAATATCGTCGGAGTATTCGTAAATCCGAAAGGCATGACTGTAAACTCGAAATGCCCATACCACGTCTGAAACGCCGTCTTAGGGATATCCGCCTCCCTAACCCTCAACTGATGATAACCGGTGCGGAGATCTATCTTGGATTAGAATCGCGCCCCTCTCAGCTGATCAAACAAATCATCAATCCTCGGCAAAGGGTACCTATTCTTAATAGTAACCCGATTCAACTGTCGATAATCTATACACAACCGAAGGGTCTTGTCCTTCTTCTTGGCAAAAAATACTGGAGCGCCCCATGGTGAAGTGCTCAGCCTAATAAAACCCTTGTCCAACAATTCTTGCAATTGGACCTTGAGTTCTTGCAACTCAGCTAGCGTCATCCTATGCGAAGTCATAGAAATAGGCAATGTACCAGGATGCAACTCAATGGTGAAGTATATATTCCTATGTGGAGGTAATCCCGGTAGTTCATTTGAAAAAATGTCCTTATACTCACATACAACCCGAGGTAGACCCAATTCTTTTCTCGCCTCGTCCTCTAGAGTAAGGCTTATAAGTCAACCTATCAACTGTTCGTGCCATCGAGATTCATACACAACTTGGGATAAAGCATCATGTTTCTCCCCCTGGAACCTAAAAAAAACATCATCCAGAGTTTAAGCAATAACCCTCTTCCTATCACAATCAATGATGACCCAATGTGCCGCCAACCAATCCATCCTGAGGATGACATCGAACTTCGACATGTTCATGACCCTAAGGTCCACGGTGAGTAGAATCCCCGAGATCTCTAACTCACAGTCTCAACATATCTGATCAACTCTCACCCTAGCTCCTAAGGGAGAATTCACATGCAACGGCTCTTTAAAGGTCTCAACCTCTAAGCCCAAATCTTTCACACAAGATGCAGCAATAAATGAATGTGATGTACCAGAATCAAACAATAATCTAGCCCATAAGCATGTACCCTGTATAACCGATTAATCCACCGACTCAATCTGTGGCACCATGGCATAAATACGCCCCTGGGTTCCTGAAGTACTACTTGTGAGCCCTGTCCTCGACCTCGACCCATGCCCTGGCTCATTTGCCCTGCTTGCGGAGTTCCCGCACGTGAAGTAGTAGGGGCCTGTGTAACACCCTGGAACTGATATTGGTTCCCTTGGCCTATGGTGGGGTAGGGAGAAATGTACTATGTCTATGGTTGCCCACTAAAGATTGGGACTGAGATGTCCCATAGCTTTGGGATCCTTGCCGCTGAGGACACTCCCGCCTCATATGCCTCAGTTGTTTGCAATGATAGCAAGTCCTTTGGCCTGCCTGATAGGACGGTCTCCGATTTCTCCCACCTTGGGAGGGTTGACCTTGGCCTTGGCCTTGAGAGCCACGACCCTGTCCCTGGAACCCTTGAGGAGTAAAAGTGCTCTGTTTCTTCCCCGAACTAGAAGAAGAGGATTGACCCTCCTTCTTCTTATCTTTAACACCCGCCTCCCAGATGTTCTGTGCATCTTCTACCTCCCTCTCAATGGCCATAGCTATGGTGACCAATGAGTCCAAGTCTTGCACAAGAAGCTCCACAATCTTACCTTGGATGGACAACTTTAAACCATCATCGAACTTTCTCACCTTGGCCAAGTCTGTGGCCACATAATCATTAGTGAAACGTGCTAATTCTGTGAACTTAGCCACGTATTCCATCACCAACATCATTCCTTGTCTCAAGTCTAAAAAATCTCGAGCCTTTACATGTCTAGCAGCTGCCAGGAAGTACATTACCATAAAGAGCTCTTTGAACTCTACCCAAGTCATAGCCTCCAAGTTCTTGGAGTCATTCACCCAATCCCACCACAATTGGGATTCCCCCTCTAGCTGGAATGTTGCTAGGGTTATCTTGGTGGTGTCGGAAGTGATCTCTATAGCCCTCAATACCTTATCGACTTGCCGGAACCAATGGTCAGCCACCATAGGATCCGCTCCTCCCCTGAAGATCGAAGGCTGATATGCCTTGAACTTCTAGAGGTTGCTTGAGCCTCCTTGTCCCCCACTTGCACCAGTCTATGCAATAGTGGCTGTCGTAGCACTAGCATGTGCTATGGTAGCAGCCGTCGTACCAATAGTCTCTACTAAGGCTTGTTGGTAAAAAGTCGGTGGTGGTTGGTCATTGTTCCATCCACCCCGACGTCCCCTTCTTCTAGTTGTCATCTACACACTTGTCAAATGACGATAGAACATTCACATAACATCCCAAGGTAGGGATCAAACTTGAAACATTGAGATTTATCTCCTTGTTTCCCCAGTAGAGTCTATACCACCCACTAGTAAACATTTATACCTTGAACTATCCCGTTCATTTCTTTTTCAACCCCCAAGGTTATGTTTTCTAACCCCTAGTGTCTCTTCCATATACATTTTACCATGTATATAATGTACATAATCACATAACAGGTAATCATGTAACAAAATATAAGCACATAAAATGAAATGTACAATACATGCAATGGTCTAGACCCAATGTCCATCAAACCCTAGGTAATTTGTATAACCTAGGCTCTGATACCAAGCTGTGACGCCCCTAAAATTGAGGGTCCCGTTGACCACCCATCAACCCGCGAAAATACCCATGATTGTCACATAACCCGACATCACGTCTATCACATCCCTGTAATCGGGATTACAACTCACACGAGGATCCGTGTTTCTTTTTATCATTTAATCTCATCGAAGTTTAATATACCTCAATGTACCTCATTTAAGGTCCATTTGTATCATTAGAACCAAAGAACACATAGCCCAAGAGTATGCCAATGCATTCTTAAAATTTCAGATTTTTTAGCAAACCTTTCGGAAGGTCCATAACAAAACCTTCCGGAAGGTACAAATTTGTTTAAGTGTTTTTAGGCAATATAAAAATTGATTCACTATTTGATTGATTTTGTCCCGAACCTTATTTTGTGCTTGTCATTCTTATACTCTTTTTTTTTTTGGTATCATCTAGTGAATTATTTGTTGTTATATTTTGCCTCGCCTCATCCAGATTTTTGGCTCCACCCCTGTGCGCAACATCTAATAATTGTGTAACCCTCTAGCAATTATGTATCATCTAGTGAGCTATGGCTTGCCTTTATATGAGACCTAAATAGTCGACGATAACACTATGATACTAGGTTACTCTTGGAACTCTTTGACCAACTTGATTATTATATAAGTGATGTATGCTATAATATTGAGTTTTCAAATCTAAAATGAATTGATGATCTTGCTCAAAGAAATGGTTAAGACAATAATATATTTATTGATTTATCATTAATTTTACCTGCATTTGCCACTATAGAGCACTTTAAGCTATAACGATCATAAAAACTCGATTCAATAATCGAACAGATAATAAATAGATTATTAGTACTATTTTTTTAAAAAATAAATAAATTTTTAATGATATTGTTGATTATTATTAGTCTCCATTTTTTTTATAAAGGATAAGAAATAGTCCTTTTTTTTACAATTTTTTAGCTTGTATAACAATGGTTTTTGATTCTTTTATGTCTACTAATTTTTTATGTATTAAATAAGATGTAATTAGTCATAAACATATCATCTTCTTTTTATTAATTAGAACATATTGAATTGCCCACCTTAACAAAATTTCCTAACATTGCCCCTAAGGGCAATGTTTACACAAAAATATGAGACATCGACATGTGGCAAGATAGGGGTCAACAAAGAAGTCAAAGAAGCATAAGAAAAAACAATGACTTGAGCAAGGAAACCATATCGAATATGTGAGAGATTAGCTACAAGGAAATAGGAAAGAGGCATAACTGAGATAGTGGAAGAAGCAATTCTAGGGGATTAAGGTGGTATTTGATAAAACAGAAAGCTGAACACTGAAAACTAAATGCTAAATTTTAAATGTTGAATGCTGAATTTTTTAATTCGTAAACCGTTTGGTATCAACTAAAATTTAAGTAATGAATTTAATCAAACTGGTTGATAAGGAGCTGCAGTCGGAAAGCTATTATTATTCTAATCTATCCTTCTCTTTAACTATCTCTCTACAACTACGTTATTCTTATCACCATCATCAAAATGGTAATGGTAGTGGTGGCATCGACGGTGGTGGCGGTTATGGTGGTTACACAATGGTAATGGTTGTGACAACGATGGTGATGGTGGTGGCATTGGTGGTGGTGGTGGCGATGACAGTGGTGGTGGTGGTGGCAGCGATGGTGGTGGTGGCGATGGTAAAATGATAATGGTGGTGGTGGTGATGACACAATAGTGGTGAGGGTATATTTGTCTATTATAAGAAATTGATAAAATCCTTACTGACTAACATTAAGCATTAAGTGATAAGTAGATGGTTTACTACTTAAAATTTTAGCCTATTTTTAAAAAGTGCTTAAAATATTAAGCAGTATGAGTTTAGGTTATAAAACAGGTTTAATTTATTAAGTGTTTAAAGTATTCAGTTTTAAGCCTTAAGTGGTGTTATCAAACAGCCCCTAATTGAGCCGTTTAGGTAATTGATTCCCTTGAACATGAGCAACATGGCTGAAATAAATGGCCATGAGTCTATGGCCACCCCTATGACAAGATTTTGAGCCTCAAAGATATGTTTGAGGACCAAAATCGTGTTTCTAGGCAAGTAATGATGAGGGACCTGATGAACACAAATATGGCTGAAGAGACACTGGTAAGGGATCATTATCTGAAGATGATGAATCTTCTTAATGAGCTGGAGATCCTAGGAGTTGAAATTAACGGGGAAACCTAGGTTGATATCATACTCTAGCCTCTAACAGAGTCCTTTAAGTAGTTTTGTCTGAATTAAAATTTGAATAAGTGTTCTTATTAAGGAACTCTAGGCAGCTGAGGGTTTCCTTCAGAAGTAGGCTCGTATTTATGTGATTAAGAAATGTTTTAATTCTAATCCAAAAGGCAAGAAGAAGAAAAAGACTCAAAAGTAGTTTAAGGTGCCTCAAGATGTAGTAAAAAAGCCTAAAGACAAGTGTTTTCTTTGCAAGCAGTCAGGACACTGGAAGAAGCAATGTCCAGTTTACCTCAGCAAAATGAACAATCTAAGTAAATCTCATTTACTAGTTATTGAAAGAGGCAATAGGTCAACAGGGCTTGGGGGTTCCAAACTCAAGTGGAGGACCTTAATTTGAGTTGGTTATGGAGGATAGGTGGTTGTGGTGTTGTTGTTGGAATGAAAATCCCAAGTAACATTGACAACGCATATGTATCAAATAAAAAAAAAATACTTTAAAACCCTACAAAGCGGAACTAAGATTTATCTTCGAGATCGCTCTTGATTGATCTTGTCTCAGTATGAACACAGAATCTAAAGACAGACGTAGAAAGTAGCTCGATGAACCTCGCAATCTTTTGTCGTATCCCCCAACGCCAAAATTCAAATGCAATGTGAGCTGCAACGACATCCGAACTTCTTTTTTCTCTCTCAGCGTCACTTAAAACATTAATAATCAAGGTGATACTAATTAGAGAGTCTAGACATCTATATATAAGCTACGATAGAAACCCTAAAAAGCAATAAGGTTGGGGCTTCCAATGGGTATAGGATTCTTATGTTCAAATTATAACAAACATCCTACAATCCATTAATAATAAGTTAGTGTACTAAAAACTTATTATTGATCTCCTAAACCTTATTTCAAAATTATGTTTCGAGCACCTTATTATTATATGATTAATAATCTCCCCACGTTTAAGATTGCAGATCTCTATCAATTAAATAAATTATTAATAATTATATTTAATTGACTTCTTTTGTTCATTGAGATTTTACCACTCAATTTATTTGTCACATCTGATAATTAAATCCACCTGCAGGGTTTGACATGGACAAAACTTATAAACTTCCTCAAAAGGACATCATCAACCCCTTTAAATATCATGTTTTGGTTTCTTTTAATAATTAATTTTCACCATACAAATAATACCGTCTCTCAATTCACCAAGTATGTTGACTCAAAATGAATCTCATTCTTTAATGAATTAAAGTGATAATCATTATATGCACATGACAATTAAATATCTCGGGATTAAGAGAATAAGTAATCATAATAACCATCAAATATTTATTATTTTATCCAATCAGTAAAAGATAATAACCTCAATATGAATTTGTTCAATACACAAGGTTGTAAGCGAGACATCAAATGATCTCTTATGGTCAAAACAGACTATGCCAAAATATTTCACTACAATCATACTGATGGTGTATCTAATTATATCTAGAATTGTAAACCTATATTCATATTATAAAAGTATAAGATAATATGGTATTTGTGCATAAGTCGAACGTTATACACTAGATTATCTACAATGTAAAATATAAGACACACATGCATACCATATATCAAATATAACACAAAGATTTTGCCCCATAGATTCTCAATAAAATGGAAAAGTCAAACTTCTATTAATTAATAAAATATTTTTCACTACAAAAAGTATATTTTTTGTATATAACCCTACCAGTTGTAGTGGTAGATTTCAGTGGGGGAGTGTTTGGGGTTCGACAGATTTGGGGAAATAAAAGAAAAAGAAAATTTGGAAAAAGTTGGACGTTGTTTTTAAAACGCCAAAGACGTTACTCGAACTAACGTATTTTAAGTAAAAACATTATTTCTATTGAAGTTGTTCAAATTTTTTAGGAAGCTTTTATTTTGGGATGGAGGTCTTGGGTGTCAATATAACACATCGGTCCAATTGACCTTTTTTTATTTAAAAACATCCGGTTGGACTAATGTTTTTAAAACTACCTAAGTTTGAGAATTACTTCAAACTACCTAGTTTTGGAAATTATTTTCAAAATCACCCGATTTTGGGTATAAGTTTCCAAAACGGGTTTGGTTTGGGTAAAAGAAAGAAAAATGAATTACCATCATTGTAAAAAATATTGTTAATTGGCATTTTATAATAGGGCAAACTTCAATTTACTTACTTATGATACCCCAAAATCACATAACCTCTCTATCATTTAAAATTGTCCATATAACCCTCACGTGATTTATAGACTAAAGTGCATTGCTAACTCTGTTAACCGAAAATTTAAAATGACTTTAGCACCGCTATCTCCTTTTTCCCTTACAAAACCTACCGCACCCTCTCTCTACAACCCAACACAGCTGAACAACTGCACAACCATTGCAAACACCACCATGCCAGTACCGTTGCACTACCAATTTTTAGAGGAATCGCACAACCACATGCCTCAATTTCAATTAATTCTATGTTGAATTCAGCGAAAAAAAAAATATAAAAATTCAGTGAGATTTTCAACCACACTTTTAAGAAAATTTACAGTGGAAATTTTTATAAATATTGAAAGTAGCAAATTCACTATGGCAATGAACAACGAGTTACAAGGAATAATAGAAGAGAAGAGAAGCAGTGGATTAAACTGTTGGTGGCCGACACTATCAAATTCTAAAGCGAGAGAAAAACCAAATTGATTCAAACTTCTAAGGGGTTCTTTTTAGGGTTGAAGTATGATCTTTTGGGTGTTTCGGTGAACTGAGTTGTTGTTTGAATGGAGATTTTTAGAGATTTAAGGAGAGATGTATCGGGAATATGAAGATCTGAGATGGGTTTTTTGGGATTTGATGAGGTATTAACCTTTGAAAGTGTGAAGTGGCAATAAAGCAACAAAGAAGGAAGAAAGAAGAAAACAAAAGGTCAAGATATTTTTAACTCCATAAATGGAATTGAAAACACAAATTAAATAAATACCAACAACGAAAATCGAAGCTTCAAGCCAACATGAGTAGAACCAACCAGGCTTAGAACCTGAAGAAAGATATCTAAATTTCAAAGTTTTATCCTCTGGTAATGAAAAATAAGAAGGAGAGATGAAAAGTATGAATGATACATTTTTCTTCCGTTTATGTTTAGTTGGATGGATGAAAAATAAAAATGACTAATTTTTTTTTTTTTTGTCTAATATTAAGAGTGACAATCGATTCGTGTTGAGTCATAAAATTATGAGTCTTTTATATTTTTTGTTAGCGTGTTAGATCATTTTCAAGTTCGTGTCGAATTATAATCAAATTCGTATCATAAAATTTGTGTCCAGTTCGAATTGTGTCATCGTGTTAAATCGAAAATTTTTACTACTAGTTAAGATAAAAATATATATTTTTTTTAATTTAAAATTTTTATTTTTATTTTTTAGTTTTTTTTTATTTTTTTATTTTTTAATATATGTATACATATTTTATCATTGTATTTTTATATAAAATTAATGTATACATAATATATAAACAAATAAGATACATCTCAACACAAATAATTAATTTTTCATCCACTTTCCTTCCAATTTTGGAGGGGTTGATTTTACTGAGTTTGAAGGAAAGTTAATTCATCCACTTTTTCATCTTTCCTATTTTTCTTCCTTATCAAATATGATATTTTATTTATTTCTCAAATTTTTTATCCAATTAATTTTTTATCATTTTATTTTTTTATCGTATTAAACGAAATATTAGACTAAATTTTCATGAAGAGGAGTCAATTGAGAGCTCAAATTTCAGGTGGGTTTTGTCATCATGGATGAAAATCAAAGAAACAGGTGGAGAGAGAGAGAGAGAGAGAGAGAGAGAGAGAGAGAATGACCGGAGTGTTGGTCAGCGCACTTTTGTCATTTCAAAATACTTTTTCATGCCCACCCTAACTGGTAATGTCTGACTTACCAGACTCATTAAAATAGATGAAATATGTAAGTGTGTACTTTATTCCACAAATCATACGAGACTTATGGGGTATACTACAACGAGGTAAAGTGAAGTTTGATGTTTATAATAAAAAGCTATCAATCATTCAATTAACCGGTCATTAGTTTACGCAATTAATTTTTTACTTCCAAACGAAGAAGAATTATAGTCAACTAGAAAAAGTCTAAACATAATAAAAATAACAAAACAATTGAAGGAAGAAATTAAAAATGTAGGCATAAGTCAAGGATCTAAATTTCATGTCGACAAGTCTGAAACATCCGAAATGTTTCAGAATTTATACATTACGACACGAAACAGTGGTTGAAACACATAATTCCAGTGTTCGGTCGAAACAGTGATACAGGGAGAGAAAGACACCAACAAACCAAAAATTGAAGGAGAGTTACTGTAACTTACTTCCTTGACTCCAAATTTGAGCATATCCACCATTATCCACGCAGATTTAGGGCTTGGGAGTTGTGCTGTCTTCATCGCTGCGACCATGAGCAACCACCGGTCCACAGGTAAGTCCTTCTTCTTCTTCTTCTTCTTCTCTCTCTCTCTCTCTCTCCGGCGATGGCATCGCAATCGCCTGAGGTCGCCTCTCGCCCTTCTCTCTGTCTGTCTGTGGTTTGTTCGTGTGGTTGAATTGTGCAAGCTTCGACTTTTATATATTTATATTTTTTTTGTTTTAAGTATGAATAATTACATTTAATACCCCACTATAATTATATTTAATACCCACATCAATTACAATTATACCCACTGTAATTAGATTTAATATGTCAATATAATTACATTTAATTATCACTGTTATAATTTCTGCCTATTATAATTTTTTTTGTTATAATAATAAATAATTACATTTAATACCTACTATAATTATATTTAATACCCACTGTAATTACATTTAATAATCACTATAATTATATTTAATACCCACATCAATTACAATTATACACACTGTAATTAGATTTAATACGCCAATATAATTACATTTAATTATCACTGTTATAATTTCTGCCTGTTATAATTTTTTTGTTATAATAATGAATAATTACATTTAATACCTACTGTAATTATATTTAATACTCATTGTAATTATATTTAATACCCATTATAATTATATTTAATACTCTCTATAATTATATTTAATACCCACTGCTGGTACATTTAATTCCCCCCTACTGTAAGCATGAATAGTTACATTTAATACCGTACTGTAATTATATTTAATACCCATTATAATTACATTTAATACCACTGCAATTACATTTAATTTTTAAGTATACATCAGTATCATTAATTTAATTTGATATCTTTCATTATTAGTATTATAATAAAATAGTATTATTAATTGTTATACATGTCATTTTTAATTTGTAGAATGAATATAATGTGTTTAATAATGTAATGACATTTATTGTAGATATGACATCAAAGGGGAAGAATATGGTTACTGAATTATCCCAGAAAAAGAAAAAAGAATGTGATATTGGATGGAACTACGACGAACGAATTGGGGATAATCGACAACATGTGATGTGTAATTTTTGCCATAAAAAAATGATGGGTGGCGATGTGTCACGGTTAAAGCAACACTTGGCAGGCGGGTATAATAATGTGCAACATTGTGATAAGTGTCCTCTTGAAATTGCGAGAGCTATGAGGGATTACTTGAGTCGCAACAAAACTGAAAATGCGAAGTGATTGATGAACGAAGAAAAATGAGACAGAATTTAATTGGTAAATCAAGGCGGAGGAGTGGTATTGAAATTTATTCTTCCGATGAGAATTCAAATGATGATATGGATATAAAATATAGAGCTGATATTGAGAAAGTTCTAGACCATCCATCAAAAAAGGTGGTTCATCTAGGGGTTTAATGCGGTCACATAGTGTGAAGAAATCTTGGGATAAATTCTCAAGAAAATCACAAAAATTGATGGGCAAAAAAAAGATCTCCCAATAGAAAAGATAGATCCTTCAATGTATCGAAATAAGGAAGTAAAGCAAGCCAAACTTACTCATATGTGGAATCCCAAAAAGTGGGCAAAGTCGGCAAAACATGTTATTGCAAAATTTTTCATTTATGAAAATATTCCACCAAGCAAAGCTCAAGGTCATTTTTACCAATTGATGATTGATGAAATTGCTTTAGTTGGAGTAAGTGTGAAAGGGCCAATTCCATATGAGATTGGCGGGCCATTACTAGATAATGAGATAGATGAGCTTAAAGAGTACATTGACCAGTTCAAAAAGAAGTGGGAGATTTATGGAGTGACAATCATGTGTGATAGATGGACATCCACCACCAGATTATCTATCATTAACTTCTTAATATATTGTGATGAAAAAGTTGTCTTCCACAAGTCCATTGATAGTTCTGGCCATGACAAGGATGCTACCTATATTTTGAGGTTGATGGATGTTGTTGTTGAAGAGATTGGAGAGAAATATGTGGTTCAGATTATTACAGACAATGGCAGTGCGTACAAAAAAGCTGGTGAAATGTTGATGGAAAGAAGACCGCACTTATATTGGACTCCTTATGCTGCCCACTCTCTGAATTTGATTTTGCATAATTTTTTCATGATTAAAACAGTTCAAAATGTGCTAGAGCAAGCTAAAAGAGAGACAAATTTTATCTATAATCATAATAGAGTCTTGGATATATGACAACATTTTGTACGGGGGAATTGATTCGGCCAAGGCAAACAAGATTTGCCACTAATTATATTGCCCTACAAAGTATTTTGGAGTAAAAAAATGGCTTGCAAAGGATGTTTACTTCAGAAGATTGGTCTAGGACTGCGGCAGCAAAGGATCCAATTGGAAAACGAGTTCAAGGGACAATTCTAAATCCTAAGTTTTGGGAGACCGCAAAAAATGTGTTGAATATGCATATACCTATTGTAAAAGTTCTCAGAATGGTGGATGAGGAAAGAAAAGCAACAATGTCATATGTATATGAAGCAATGAAATGAGCAAAACAAGTTGTCAAAGACGCGGCTCCTAAATCGTGCAAAAAATATCTTGACATCATTGATGCTTGATGGAAAAAATAAATCATTCAACATATTCATATGACAGGTAAACTTATTATTTATCAATTTATATTTTTATTATTGATAAGTGTTATCATTTTGGATGTTATCATTTATAAGTGTTATTATTATTTATATTGTGTAGCTTATTATTTGAACCCTACATACCATTATGAAGAAGATGTTGGAGTGCTAGAAAATTTGTTGGGTTTGCTTCGGATCGTTGTGTCTAGATTAGAGACAAATCCAAACAAGACTACTGAAGCACTTGTAGAGGTAATACTTTAGTATTTCAATCTCAGTTTACAAATGTGCCAAATTAATATATAACATCAACATATCCATAAAATTTAGGTAAAAATATTTCGGGAGGCCATGTATTGTTTTGCTGACCAAGCAGCAATTAGAGGAAGAACAAAAAGTGATCCAGGTAATTAAGTAGATTATTTACACACTTATATTTTGTTCTCATGATTTTCTATTTATATTTTTCTTTAAGGTTTTAATATGTTTCTTATTATTATGCAGCTGAATGGCAGTTTATGTATGGTACTGATGCTCCAAATTTGAGAAAGATTGTTATGAGAATATTGTTACAAATAGCCTCATCTAGTGGTTGTGAGAGAAACTAGAGAACATTTGCTCTAATTCATACTAAAGTGCAAAATTGACTCAATTATCAAAAATTAGAAAGGCTGGTGTTTGCACAATATAACATGAGGTTGAAGTTAAAACACCTTATGAAGGACAAAAAAGGGTATGAATTCAGACCTATAGACTTTACCACTGTTTTTGAGGAAGATGAAGGTATTTCGGAGTGGTTAGATGATCCTAGTGATGCACTTTTAGATGAACTTGATAATGATGGGCAACCAACAAGACCAAACACTTTCCTGGCAACGTGGGCAAATCATTTTTCAGATGACGATAAAGGAGTAAGCCTAAGTCAAGGTGTTGTGCCACCACGAAAATCAAGATCCAAAATAAGTAGAGAAGGATCAAGTAAAGTAATGGATGATGAAGAGTTTGACAGACTAATGAGAGGTCCACCAAGACATAAACAACCTATCATTGTCAGTAGTAGTACTGAGAATGATCATAATGGTTATGGTAACAATGATGATGGTGGTGAAGATGATGATGAAGATAGTGGTGGTAGTGGAAGTGGAGATGGTGACAGTAGAGGTGGTGATAGTCATGGACATGGAGGGGATAGAGGTGATGGTGATGGTGGTGGAGGTACGGGGAGCCAAAGTCCACATGGAATTGTATTCACTGTAGAGGAAGGATTTACACATGCTACACAAGATGAAGATCATGGCTCTTGACGAATGCTTTAATATGAACGACGCTCAAAATCAACTCGAGATCGTCAACGTGAGCGTACTCAAAATCCGATCACTCCACATGGTATGGGTGCTATTAGGCATAGAGCTGATATGATTAATGATAGTTTTTCTATTATGAGTATAAGTGGAAGTGGAAGTGACCACCATAATTATGGTTCATCGTCTTCATATGGTTATGATTTTGGAAATGGCATTCCCTCGTATGATTATGGATCGGGATATGACACACGAGGAAACGAATATGGATCCTTAACATATGGTTATGGATCTGGCTATGACTCCCAGACATCCTCCTCATATAGACAAGATGAAGGTTGGCCAGGGACTGCTGCATTCGTTCCCCAACAGATTGGATGTAGTGTTGCAGACTACCAGAGGTTTGGGAGAGAGTATAATTCATATTATCGTAATAATATGAGTTGGAGTAACTATTGTCGTTATATTTATATCACATATGGAGTTTCTCTAAGTAGCTACCCAGAGCCTACACCGATGTATGAGCCTACTTGACACTCCACAGGGGGATGGATGTAGTCATGTAAGTATGTCTTCATTGGCATTTCATGTATATTATGAGACCTTATTATTATGTAAAAATGTGTTTATTTGATAAAAATTAAGTGTTTGAAACTAATTTAAGTGATTTTCGCCTCATGTCAAGTCTTTTTTCTCCTCCAATTTAAATTTATTCTTGTATAAATAGATGTTAACCCAATAAATATGTTGAATTAATTAATTATTTATCTTATCTTTATAAATTAATGGATTGTATTTGTGTTTCCATGCGTTTCCATATTTTTTCTGCGTTTCCGAAATGTTTGCGTTTTTTAGCCGATCGAAACGGTAGTTCGAAACGAAATTTCGATCCTTGGCATAAGTAAAATATATTTGTATGGTGCTTTTTTTTTTGTTCTGAATTTGTATGGTGCTTAGAATTTATGAATATTTACATATACATTACTTTTTCAAAACAAAAATTGAAGGTGGACTGTGCCCATGTAGCTCTGTCGATGAATAAGATAATTGTGTTTGGAAATGGCAAGCTTGTGAGAACTCTGGTAAGCGTGCATGCATTTTCAGATTTCAAGCCAAGTAGCTACTCTAATCTCACAATTAACAAAGACAAGGTGTGTTTATTGTTGACAAAGCAAAAGCTAATGGTAAAGCTTATCACATAAGGATTAGCTGCTTATCAATGAGCTTTTGGTCTAATGGATGTTGTCTTCTTGAGGTTAAAAGTTCAATGCCTTCTTCCCCTCCCCCCACCCCCAAAAAAAAATGCTAGATTCACTAAAAAAATTCCATTTTTATACCAACAGGTCTTTAGTCTAATGGTACTCCTTACCTTGAGAAAGTTTTGTTTCTTAAGGTTAAAGGTTCAAGCCCCTTCCATCTTTCCCTCCCCCTCCCCAAAATAAAATTAAAAAATAAAAAACAAAAGGATTAGCTGCTCTAGAACATGTTAAAGTCTAGAATACGAAAGGAATGAAATAAAAAAAGAGAAGAGAAAATGAAACACAAAAAATATACAGGCACAACACATTATTCCTAACACACTTCGAATGGGCTAGATCGATGTATATTGATAGTGATTGCAATGTAAGGAGCTCAATCTTATTTGCTTATTTGTAGAGTGATTAGTTACATTACATAAATACAAGTCAGTCATTAATCTTTCTCTAATTTGATCATATATAACTGATCTATGATCATGATAGATCTTAATGTTGGAAAAATAATATTAAACATAATTTTTCATGTTTTAGGAGTTATTTTTATGCATTTAGTTTTTTGTATTAGTGAGTCATCAATTTGGTATTAGTGGGAGACAAAGTAATTGTGGTATTTTAATTCTCCAAGTAATGGAGGAGTAGGGTCTTTATTATTTTTATTATTGTATTATGTAGTGGGGTTATTTTGTATGTCATGAGAGTCTATATATATATATCCTATGTAATACATCTATTTGGATATAAGTGAATAGAAAGAGTTCTTCCAATCTTCAATAGTCTATTCCATTATATTTGTTTAGTAAGTGTGTGATAGTCCTTTAGATTCTAGCAAAGTGGTATCAAAGTCAGGCTTAAGTGTTGAAAAGAGAGAGTTAGAGAGAGATGGCAAATGGAATGCTCCCATTCCAAATGTCTCGATTCATTAAAGATAACTATGAGCATTGGTGTATCCGCATGAAGGTAATTCTTGGATCTCAAGACTTATGGGAGATTGTAACAATTGGTTACACAGTACTGCAAGATGAAGCTTTCTTAAGTCAAGCCCAAAGGAAGTCTTGCAAGCTACACAGAAGAAGGATCAAAAGGCTCTTTCACTCATCCATCAATGTTTGAATGATACTATGTTATAGAAGGTTGCTAGTGCAACCACATCCAAGCAAATATGGAATGTTCTTAAAACTGCTCATAGTGGAGTAGAAAAAGTCAAGAAAGTTCGCCTTCAAACTCTACGAGGTGAATTTGAGGCCTTACGTATGAAGGAATCCAAATTAGTTTTAGATTATTTAACAAGAATCTTGGTGTTTGTAAATAATTTGAGAACTTATGATTATCATACCCGGGTGATAGAAACAATTCTCCATTCATTGGACCCCAAGTTTGACTACATTGTCGTAGCCATTGAAGAGTCTAAAGATTTAGACGCAATGACAATTGATGAACTCATGGGATCATTGTTAACCCATGAAGAACGGCTAGGCAAGAAGAAGCAAGAGTCGTTGGAGCAAGTGCTACAAACCAAGCTTTCTTTCAAAGAAAAAGAAAGAAGACGAGATGGAAGTTAAAGAGGTAGAGGGCGTGGACGTGGACGTGGAGGTCGTGGTGGATGTCATTGAGGTAGAGTAGAAAACTTTGGCGAAAATGCGTCCAACAAATAAGAAAGAGGTCAAGAATCACATCGTGGAAGAGGACAGGGAAGAGGCAACAATTCAAAGTCATATGGAGGGAGGTATGACAAATCTCATATTCAATGTCATAATTGTCATCGATATGGTCATTTTTCTTCCGAGTGTATAAATGATTTTGTGGAAGAAAGAGCACACTTTGTTGAAGACAAAGTTGAAGCGGTAGAGCCGACCTTATTGTTGGCATACAAAGAAGAGAAAAAGGGAGATAAGAACGTGTAGTACCTTGACTCCGGTGCTAGTAATCATATGTGTAGAAATATGAATCGGTGAGTGAAAAAGTCACTTTTGGAGATTCTTCTCAAATTCCGGTAATGAGAAGAGGTAATATTTTGATTCATTTGAAGGATGGAAGACACCAAGTTATTTCTAATATTTTTTATGTTTCAAACATAAAAATATATTTTGAGTTTGGGACAACTCTTAAATAATGGTTATGATATTTGCATGAAAAATCATAATCTTTCAACAAGAGATAGAAACGAGAATTTGGTTGCAAAAGTGCTGATGACAAGAAATAGAATATTTTTGTTAAATATTCAAAGTGATGTGGCAAAATGCTTGAAAGTATATGTTAAAGATTCTTCTTGGTTATGACACTTGAGATTTGAGCACTTGAATTTTAGAGGACTAACCTTGTTGTATAGAAAGAAGATGATGAAATGATTGTCCTCTATCAACCACCCGGATCAACTTTGTGAGGGATGTTTAATTGATAAGCAAGCTAGAAAGAGCTTTTCCAAAGAATGTATTTCAAGAACAACCAAACCACTTCAATTTGTTCACTCGGATGTTTGTGGCCCTCTAAACCCAGCATCATTTGGTAAGAACCGCTATTTTCTTCTCTTTATTGATTATTTTAGCTGGAAAATGTTGGTTTATTTTCTAAAATAAAAATCGGAGGTGTTTGGTATTTTCAAAAGGTTTAAGGCTTTGATTGAAAAACAAAGTGGGTTTGAAGTTAAAGCAATTAGATCCGATAGAGGAGGTGAATTCACATCAAATGAATTCAAAAATTTTTGTGAAGAAAATGAAATTCACCATCCTCTAACGATTCCAAGATCACCACAACAAAATGTTGTTGCCGAAAGGAAGAACCGAACCATTCTTAACATGGCTTGGAGTATGTTGAAGAGTAAAAAAATGCACAAGAAGTTTTGGGCGGAAGCTATTGATTATGTCATCTACTTGTTAAATTGGTGTCCCACTAAAAGTGTTCAAGAAAAAATACCACAAGAAGCGTGGGAAGGAATCAAGCCTAATGTTTCTCATTTGCGGGTCTTTGGAAATGTATGCTATGCACATGTGTCGGATGAGAAACAGACCAAACTAGATGGAAAGAGTGAAAAGTTTGTCTTCATTGGCTATGATTCAAGAAGCAAAGGTTACAAGTTTTACAACCCAAGTAATGACAAGATAATCATCAGTAGAAATGTTGAGTTTGATGAAGAAGATGAATGGGATTGGAACACTCTACAAGAAGACTATGATTTTTTCTCATTCTTAGAAAAAGAGGAGAAGCCCAATAATGAGATCATGGAGTTGCCCATTTATTCTCCTCCACCATCACCCACCAATGTGCAAGTATCTCCATCATCATTTGAAGCAAGCTCAAGTGAAAGGTCACCTCACATGAGGAGTATTCGAGATATCTATGAAGAAAACGAATAGGTAATTCAAGGATTTAGTGATCTAACACTATTTTTTCTATTTGTCGATTGTGATCCCATAGGCTATGAGAAAGCGACACAAGACAAGAAGTGGAGGAGTGCCACGAACGAAGAAATTGATGCTATTGAAAGAAATGGAACATGGGAGCTTACCACACTCCCTAGAGGACAAAAGGCCATTGGAGTGAAGTGGGTGTACAAGACAAAGAAAAATGCCAAAGGTGAAATGGAGAGATACAAAGCAAGGTTGGTTGCAAAAGACTATAGTCAAAGACTGGGTATTGACTATGGTGAGGTATTTGCACCCGTTGCTCATTTGGAAATAATTAGATTGATTATTTCTTTAGCCGCTCTAAATTTTTGAAAAATTCATCAAATAGATGTAAAGTTTGCTTTTTTGAATGGCTTTGTTGATGAAGACGTGTATGTTGAACAACCCTTGGGTTATATTGTGAAAGGGCAAGAAGAGAAAGTCTTGAAATTAAAAAATGTTTTGTATGGTTTGAAACACCCACTAAGGACTTGGAATAGTGGTATTCACAAGTACTTTCAAGCAAATAATTTCACCAAGTGTCCCCATGAAAATGCTCTGTATGCAAAAGTGAATGATAATGGTGATACACTCTATGCTTGTTTTGTTTGTGAATGACTTGATCTTCACAGGAAATTGTCCAAGAATGTTTGAAGATTTCAAGAGAGCAATGACTAAAGAATTTGAGATGACCGACATTGGGCTTATGTCATACTACCTTGGCATTGAAGTAAAGCAAATGAAGGAAGGTATTTTTATCTCTCAAGAAGGTTATCCTAAAGCAATTTTGGCAAAATTCAAGATGCAAGATTGTAAGCCAGTATGTACACCCGTTGAATGTGTAAAATTGTCAAAATATGAAGATGGAGAGCATGTGGATCCTACCAATTTCAAGGTCCTAGTGGGAAGCTTGAGGTACTTAACATGCAAAAGGCCGGATATTCATTTTGGTGTTAGTCTTGTAAGTCGCTATATGGAAGCTCCTACCATGACCCATTTGAAGGTGGCGAAAATTTTTTTTAGATACATTAAAGGTACACTTGATTATGGATTGCTATATACTTGTTCTAACAATTCCAAGCTTGTGGGTTATTTTGATAGTGATTGGGCTGGAGATATGGATGATAGAAAAAGTACTACCGGATATGCTTTCTTTATGGGAGATACCGCATTTGCTTGGAGTTCAAAGAAGTAACTCATTGTGACTCTTTCAAATTGTGAAGCCGAGTATGTGGCGGCTACATCATGTATTTGTCAAGTCATTTGACTTAGAAATTTGTTGAAGGAGCTTTATTTGCCTCAAGAAGAATCGATGGAGATCTTCATTGACAATAAATCGGCACTAGCGTTGGCAAAGAATCCGGTATTTCATGATCGTAGTAAGCATATTGATACAAGATTTCATTTCATTGAGAGTATGTGACGAAGAAAGAGGTGACACTCAAGTTTGTGAAGTCTCAAGATCAAATTGCTGATATTTTCACTAAGCCCCTCAGTGGAATGACCCCTAGTTTTCCAATGTAAACAAATAGCATCATCACCTCTTCAGTTTAAAGATGGTTGGTATTAGTAATTGGTACGATGAGTACTTTTAATTAGGTTTTACTGGTTATTTAATGCATTTCTAGTCGAAAGGCCCAATGGAGTTGATGGAGGTGACTTATGAATGTGTTTAGTGCGCACTTTCAGGATGAACAAGTTTGTATGGGGCCTTCTAGACCAAAAAGTATTGGGTGTAATGCTTACATTTTGTATGAGGCCTTAAATTTAATTATATGTATACATCTTCAATTTTTAAAATTTGATATGCTAAAAAATATAAGTATTTTTAATTTATCAAAATTTATTTATTAAATGTTATTAATTTTTTAAATAAATAACTCATCCTCTTACAAAAAATGGAAGCAAAACATTTTTAAGTATTATTGTTAGGGAGAAAAATGTCAGTAAGACAAAAGAAATTTATGTATTTTTAAATTATCAAAATTTATTTATTGAATGTAATTAAATTTTTAAATAAATAACAAAAACTCATCCTCTCAAAGAGATAGGGAGCAAAACAGTTTTACCTATTTATGTGTCATTATTAGGGAGAATAACATCAATAGGACAAACAAAATTTATGTATTTTTATAATATCATAATTTTTTATTGAATAAACATTTAACATATTACTCAGAAAAAAAAGACAGAAAACCTATCATTAAAATTTTTTTTTGGTATTACGGAATGATTTAATTGAAATAAAATAATTAAAATTTTAAGAACTAAATTAAAACTCAAGACAAAATTTAGGGGATAGTTATGTTAATTACGCAAAGAAACATTAATTTATTTATGTTTATTTGTGCACTAACATTTCATAGATTTGACTTGGTCTTTCATGGGTGCTGTTCTTACAAATATAAAAAGGCATTGAGTTAAAGGAAAGTCAGACTTTGAATAGTTAAAGGGAAAGTCGGGTCATTCAATTTGAACACGTCAAACGGTTTGACGTGTTTAAATAGAACACCAATTTTGATGTCTTTAAGTTGAATGTGGGTGTCTTTATGTTAAAGACGTCAAATAGACTGACGTTTTTAACATAATTACGTCAGTTCATTTGACGTCTTTAACACAAAAACGTCAGTTCATTTGACGTTTTTAAAAACAACGTGGGTTTGAAAATTATTTTAAAATCAACAATTATTTAGGACTTTTTTTTTAAAATCAACAATTATTTAGAAATTTTTTTTTTTAAAACCCCGTGGATGGGTCAAAAGCTCATTTATTTGTTGAATACTAATTCGAACACGCAGACGGTGATAACGTCTTCCACTAACGCTGAACACACCATAGAGTGATGGACCTCTTCATTTACGCCAAATCGCAAAGTCGGGAAAAGATTGTGCTGGGTAAGGGAATGTGAAATCTGGTGCTACCACTCTTTCGGAGAATGGAAGGACAATAATTGGAAAGAGGTGCCGAGAGAAGTAAAAATGCTTACATTCATTTTTGGATCTTCTTAAGCTTCGAATAGAGTTTAGTAAATCCATTTGATGAACTGCTGGCTCGTTAACCAGTAATCATCAAAACATCATCATAGAAATGTGCCAAATTGTGGCATGAACACTCATATAAGACAATTCAACCACCTGCATACCTACCATACACATACACACGCCAAGGGGTGGCAGTGGCTTTCACACACTGTGTATGTCTGTGTGTGTGTGAGAGAGAGAGAGAGAGAGGAGAGAACATGTAAAGCCCAAGTTTAGCTACAAAAACAAAGAAGAGCGAATAAAACTTGAAAGATCATAGCTTCATTGGTATATAAAGCAAATTGTAGCATATTGCATAGTTTTAGCTCGCATCTACTGTGGGTCTTTTTCAATTAAGCCCTCTTCTCACTAAGAAAAAGGCTTCACTGATTGATTTATTGGGTGGTGGAGTGATAACTAGGCTTGCCCGGGCGGCCCCGGCGGTGTAGAGTGATGTTGCGGATCTGGTCCACCAGGTGCTTCTCTCAAGGATCCTCCGACACTCGTGGCTGCCTTCAGTTTGGAGAAATCATACCCATATTCACGTAAAAGATTAGGACTTTCCTTATTTCCCTTTTGCATGGGAATAGACGCCTGTGAAGTCATGAGAAGTGTCCCAAAGACAACCAAGAACAAAAGCAAAATTCTCACAGCAGTGTTTGGATTAGCCATAGATGCTGCTAGAAAAATAGGAAATGGATCGATGAAGTAGTTTCTTATGAAGCAAGTGCTCCTATATATAGAACTACTACATGCAACTAGGGATTACAAGAACTTGAGCTAGCAAAAGATTACAACAATATAAAGCATTTACTCTCCATAAATTATGTTTTACAAACAAACAATGCATCTTAATGGCCTCCAATTGCTTTAACGCTTACTTTTGGTGGTTTGCATTAACTTCAAAGTTTCTCTCTCTCAAAAGAAAATAGTGTAACAGTTACACTACATTATGATGCTGACTTTTGGTGGTTTGCATTAATATCAAAGTTTCTCTCTCTCAAAAGAAAATGTTGCGTAACAGTTACACTACATTATGTTACTAATATAGTGGAACTATCCAATGATAAAATAATATATGGGTAAAGGGATCTGAAAAAAGAGAGCCAAAATTTACCATATTCACCATGTACCAGGCTGGCGTTGCCATCGGGTACACAACACCAATTAAAAGAACCCACTTCAGTAAAATGTCAAAGAGTGTCAAAAAGATGTTAAGTCAGCTAAGTTAGATGATTTTGTAATGACAGTTTCTCTTCAGTGTCTATATCATATCAAGTCTTTTCTCTCTCTACTATTTCAGATAGTGGCAAGTGGATCTTGTCATGTCTCTCCTATTTTCCTCTTGTTTTTATATTCGTCTTATCTGCTCTGCCATGAAAGATGCAAAAATTGAACTGTCACTGTAAATGAAGGAAATAATATACTCAAACCTTCACAACATGTTTCTTTTGTTTCTTCTTTCAATGTAAATTTTATGGTGTTAGCATAGTGTATAGTGGCGCAGTTTTTGGGTTGCAATACTCTTCAAGCTTCAATGGCTGAATGAAAAAGAATACTAGAGTCTTGCATTATTATTGATCTGTTCTTCACACGCGGTGGCAGGTTCTCTCTTTGCTTTCCTTCTTTGCGTCCTCCTCTTATTTAGAGGTGAACTTGTGGGATCAAAGAATTTTTTAAAAAAAACTAGTGTGAGAGCTCATGGGATCAAAGATTCTTTAAAGAATGTTGTATAGCTCATGATTTTTTATGTCCCTTTCTTTGTTGTGGAAGGGCGTTAGTCCAAGAGGATGTACCCGGGGAAATTTCTGGCAAGACGATTGAGCAACCGGAGAAGAGTTGAGTTGAACACGCCATTTCGAGACGTGTTGGAGTACCCATGTGCTCTGTCAGTTTGTCATGGTCGTGTGTTTGAATGTGTGGTGTAAAAGATGAGAATGGAATTGTATTGGAAATGATTAAGAGTATTGGAGGCTTGTGCAACAATATGCCTGTAGTTATAATTTGTAATATTTGTTGTTATAATTTATAATATATGATGTGTTGCCTTGTTTTAAAAGTTTATTTGGTATTTTTGTATTCAATAAATTTATTTTTTATTTTAAAGGGAGAACTTGAGGACTAAGGAAAACATTATAGTATCATTGTTGATTGTTAATAGTTTGATTGGTTATACAGAAAAATAGTTATTGCGCGTGTCTAAAAGTATGAAGTAATAAAAAAAATTATCAATTATAAATATATTTATATTTACACTCAAAATTAAATCACAAACATAGAGATGATATAAATGAATTCAAGCGGTGATAGTGGTGGTGGGTAATAGTGGAGGTGGTGAGAGACGATAATGATTGTGGTGGGCAGTGGCGACTGTAATATTGGTGGTGGCCGTGGGTGGAAACGGTGATGGTGGTGGTGAATTTTGGATGATGATTGTGGTAATGGTAGGCATAGGTGACGACGGTGGTAGTGGTGTTGGTGTGAGTGGTAGAGGGCGAGGACAGTGTTGGTGGTTGGCAGTGGTGGTGGTGATGGCGCAGTTTACGATGGTGGTGGTGTGTGTAATTGGTGGTGGGCGACGACGAGTGCTTGTAGACGACAGTGGTTGTGGGTGGTAGTGAATTGTAGTGGTGATGGTAGGTGTAGTGGGAGTGGATGACAGTGGGTGGCAACGGTGACGAGGGATGACAGGTGGTGGTGGTAGGTGTGTTGGGGGTGGGTGATGATAGGTAGTGGTGATGGTGGGCGACAACGGGTGAGGATGGTTATGGTAGTGGGTGGTGTGGACAACGATGCCGATGATGGGCAACAATGGTGGTGAGATGATAGTGATAGTGGTAATAAATAAAATAATAACGTGATCATAATAGTGGGTGGTGGTAGGGTGGTAGTGGTTGGGCTGTGGTAGGGTGACGGTGAGGCGATGGGGGGTGATGGTGGTAATGGGACTAGTGGGGTGGCGGCAATGGCGGTGGTTATGGAAAAGGTGATGGTGGGGTGGCGGCGGTGGTGGTAGTGGTGATAATTGTGGTGAGGCGATGGGGGGTGGTGGTTGTAGTGGTGGTGTTGAGCGATTCCAAATACTCATTTGTTTTTTAAAGTACTTTTGAGAAGTTATAAGTTGTAGAAGTAATTTTGAAAAGTCCCCCAAGACATACCCTTAAAATGTCTATTTTTCCTATTAATTTTGAGGAGTTAATATTAACTGTCGGATTAACTTTAATATAAAATTTAAAATGATCTCAACTACAAAAAATAAAAGTAATTTCGTTAATTTTTTGATATATGTATTGTCATATACTTTATTATATAAATTAAGGGTAACCCATGTCTGAAGGCACGATGCAATATGAATAATTTTGAGAGAAGTGTTGATGGCTGTCGGATGAGTCTATTTGAGACCATAAAATAGACTTATTAAAGCATGTATTGGTAACATTTTTGTTTTTATGTTTTTTTTAAAGAAAAAAAACAAATTTTTATTTTTCTTGTGATAATAATTAAAAATATAAAATATGTTTGATAGTTATTTATATTTAAAAAATTATAAAAAAAATGATTGGTATTATACCAAAAATTCACCACCCAACACCACATAAATCCACCACTAACAACCACCCAACCTCACATCTAACCACTGAAAATCTACCACCCATCACCCCCAAACCACCTGAAACCCACCACCCCCACCCCGAAAACCCACCCTACCACCTACCCCCACCCCCGAAATCCACCACCCCCAAACCACCACCCCACCCCCGAAAATCTACCACCCATCACTCCCAAACCACCTGAAACCCACCACCCCCACCATGAAAACCCACCCTAAAACCCCCCAAGCCCACCCCCAAAAACTCACCTTAAAACCCCCCACCCCCAAACCACCCAACCCCACCCACGAAAACCCACCATCCCCCACCCTCGAAAACCACCACCCTAAAGTTAGATAGTCTACCGGAGCTCTTTGACGAAGAGGCAGAGTCTTCAGTTGGCAACGGCGAAGGCGATGGGGCAGAGCATTCGACTAGGCAAAGACGTTGGTTGGAATTTGAGAAGATGAAGAGAGTTTCCTTCATTTTAGTTTTTTATATGGTGATGGAAAAAAAAAAGTTTTTTGTTGTTAATGAGGTTTGAAGTCTATACCTCATTAAATGAGACTCTCTATCTTCTGCTTTTTTTTTGGATATTTTTAAAAACATCATTTTAGATGTTTTTAAAAATTGGTATTATTTTCAAAATGAATCAGCAACAAAAAAAACGAAAACATTTACTAAACATATTTTTATTTTCATTTGTCTCAAAAATCGAAAAAAAACAAAACAAAAAAAAAACCGAAACTTGCGGTTACCAAACACAACCTTAGCATGACAGCGATCGATTAAGTACATATTTTAAATCTCCATTTTAAGTCTATGCAACATTGTTCTTTTTTTTTCGACAAGGAAACTAGTTAAAAGGTTGACCAACCTTAAACATGTATTTTTTATATGCATTTAATATTATAGTTAATAATATAGATTATATTTATATTTATATTTATATCTATACTATTTATAGGTGTCTAAATCTAAGAAATTTTTTTGATTTCTTATTTTATCCTTAATTATTATAATAAAGTCAATTATACCCACCTACATAATTTTATCTAATTTTATTTTTTATGTCTATTTAACATTTAACTTGTTTTGCACTCTTTTACAAGAATTTCTAAATTCTTTTGAACTCATTTATTACTAGGACACTTACATACAATTATCTATACATACTATATCAAGAAGGAATTCCTATATAGTCAAATATATGTTATATATTTTTTGTATGTAATAATATAATAATTTTAGAAGTTATTTAATAAACATATTTAATAAAATAGAAATTAATAATTCTATAATATATAAATAGATGTTAAAATGTTTAAAAAGATTGGAGAGATACATAAATAAATGTTAGATTAGATAGTTAAAAACATAGAATAAATAAACAATTAAATTTAGCAATATTTAAAATATGAATTAATTGTTCAGCACCTAATTTATTATTTAATTTAATTACAAATATAATTCACATTTTTTATAAAAATAATATCATTTAAATTTATTTACGTACAACGCACGTCGTACGTTGCTAATATTTATAAAAGTATAAAACTAATTATTATTAATCCGATCTTTATCTGTTCCAAAGAATAGGACGATAAAAGTTTGAACTCGTGACCTAACGATCAAACAGCGAGTTGCTGTGACCATTATGACAACCATTGATCCCCAAAACTTGTAATACTTAATAATAAGATACCACATTTTTCAAAACTTGTAATCTAGTCATTGTACATTATAATCTAATAATACAAAATTCATTACAAAAAACCCTATCCTA
The DNA here is from genome assembly GCA_963454935.2 of Ilex paraguariensis. Taxonomy (NCBI): domain Eukaryota; kingdom Viridiplantae; phylum Streptophyta; class Magnoliopsida; order Aquifoliales; family Aquifoliaceae; genus Ilex; species Ilex paraguariensis. The sequence continues at coordinate 7,052,158 of CAUOFW020000001.1, forward strand.
AAATATCATCTTTTGTGTATGGCTCCCAATATATGACTAACCAAATAACATACTCCACAATATCAGATAACTCTACTAACTCACATGCATCTCTCTTTCCTACATCTCTTTTCTCTCTCCGTTAACTCTCTTTTAATTTTTTCTTTATCCATTCTAATTTTAAATTACATAATTAAATAAAAGAAAGAAAAAATAATTTATTGATTAAAATATTTTGAGTAATGCTATTGGGATGAGGATATTGCTAATATATGTATAAAATAGTTAAAAAACATGTTTTACGGTTGATGATATCCATCATGGAGTCATATGGCGAAGACCACCCAAGGAAAGATACCCAATTTGACCTAGGACAATAAATGGAAAGAGGTGCCGAGAGAAGTTAAAATTGTTTACATTCATTTTGGATCTTCTCAAGCTTCGAATAGAGTTTAGTAAATCCATTTCATGAACTGCTGGCTTGTCAACCAGAAATCATCAAAACATCTGCATAGGAATGAGCCAAATTGTGGCATCAACAATCATATAAGCCAATTCAACCACCTATATACCTACCATACACATACACACGCCATGGGGGGGCAGTGGCAGTCATACACTGTGTATTGTGTGTGAGAGAGAGAGATGAGAGAACATGTAAAGCCCAAGTTTAGCTACAAAAACAAAGAAGAGCGAATAAAACTTGAAAGATCATAGCTTCATTGGTATATAAAGCAAATAGAAGCATATTGCATAGTTTTAGCTCACATCTACTGTAGGTCTTTTTCCAATTAAGCCATCTTCTCACTATTGATTTATTGGGTGGTGGAGTGATAGCTAGGCTTTCCGGGCGGTGAAGAGTCATATAGGGGATCTGGTCCACCAGGCACTTGTCTCAAGGATCCTCCGACACTCATGGCTGCCTTCAGTTTGGAGAAATCATACCCATATTCACGTAAAAGATTAGGACTTTCCTTACTTCCTCTTTGCAGGGGAACACGCTCCTGTGAAGCCATGAGAAGTGTCCCAAAGACAACTATGAACAAAAGCGAAATTGTCACAGCAGTTTTTTGGCCATAGATGCTGCTAGGAAAATAGGAAATGGATCGATGAAGTAGTTTACTTGCTTCTATATATAGGACTACTACATGCAAGTGGGATTACAAGAACTTGAGCTAGCAAAGATTACAACATTATAAACCAATTACTCTCCGGAAATTTGTTTTACAGACAAACACGATGCATCTTAATGGCCTCCAATTGCGTTAAAGCCTACTTTTGGTGGTTTGCATTAACTTCAAAGTCTCTCTCTTAAAAAAAATAATGGTCGTAAAAATTACACCACGTTTTCATCCTAACATAATATAATCATCCACTAAAAAAGTAACATATAAACAAGTGGATCCTATGAGAGCCAAAATTTTTCATACTCACCATGTACCGGACTAGCATTGCCATTGCCATCTGGTATTCAACACCAATTAAAAGAAGTCGCTTCAGTAAAATGTCAGATAATATCAAAAAGATACCGAGTAGCTAAGTTAGGTAATTTCGTAATGATAGTCTCCCTTTGGTTTCTATTTCATCCTAAAAATCTTTTCTCTCTCTACTGAGATCCTGTCATGTCACTCTTATTTTTCTCTTGTTTTTTTATTCGTCTCATCTTCTCAGCCATGAAAGATTCAAATTTCACATTTTTGCCCCTAAATTTGAAATTAAACTGTCACTATAAATGAAGGAAATAATATACTCAAACCTTCACAACAGGTTTCTTTTGTTTCTTTCTTGAGTGTGTGAAATTCAGCCATCATTTCGCAATTTCTCTAAACGCATCATTTTTCTCTCTTTTTACTGTTGGATCTCCATGGCTCATACTCAATTTTATATTTAGTTTTGTTTCAATGTAAATTTTATGGTGTTAGCATAGTGTATGGTGGCGCAGTTTTTGGGCAGCAATACTCTTCAAGCTTCAACGCCTGAATGAAAAAGAATACTGGAGTGTTGCATTATTATTGATCTGTTCTTCACACGCGGTGGCAGTCTCTCTCTTTGCTTTCCTTCTCTGCGTCCTCCTCTCATTTAGTGGTGAATATATTGAATCAAAGAATTTTTTTTAAAAAAAAACTTATGTGAAAGCTCATGGGATCAAAGATTCTTTAAAGAATGTTGTATAGCTCATGATTTTTTGTGCCCCTTTGTTTGTTGGGGAAGGGCGTTAGTCCAAGAGGATGTAACTGGGGAAATTTCTGGCAAGAAGATTGAGCAACCGGAGAAGAGTGGAGTTGAAACCGCCACTTTGAGACGTACTGGAGTGCCAATGTGCTCTGTCAGTTTCTCATGGTCATGTGTTTGAATGTTTGGTGTATACGATGTGTTGCCTTGTTTTAAAAGTTTATTTGGTATTTTTTTTATTCAATAAATTTATTTTTTTATTTTAAAGGGAGAAATTGAGGACTAAGTAAAATATTATAGTATCATAGTTAATAGTTAATAGTTTGATTAGTTATATAAAAAAACTAATTATTACCTATGCCTTCAAACACGAAGCAAAAAAAAAATTTAATTATAAATACATTTGTATTCACACTCTACAATTAAATCATAAACATAAATGAGAAAAAAAGAGTTTAAACATCGGTTGTAGTGGGGGGATGAGCAATGATAGTAGTGGTGGATGACAGTTGTGGTGGTGAAAGACGGTGATGGTTGTGGTGAGCGTCGACTACAGTGGTGGTGGATGATGATGGTGGTGGGTTTTGGATGACGATTGTGGTAGTGGTAACCATGGGCAATGATGATGGTAGTTGTGGGTGTGGCTAGTGGGCGAAGGTGATGGTGGTTGGTAGTGGTGGTGATAGGGCGACAATAGTGGTGATGACGGTGGTGTGTTGTGGTGATGGACAGTGACGATGGTGGCGGTGGGTGTGGGTGGTGATGGACGACGATGGGTGCTTGTGAGCAACAATAGTGGTGGGGTGGTAGCGAATTGCACTCGTGCTGATAGGTGTGGTGGGGGGTGGGTGACAATGTGTGGCAACGGTGGTTGACGATGACGGGGAGTGTTGGTAGTTGTAGTAGGGGGGTGGGTGATATTGGGTGGCAGCGATGGTGGGCTACAATGGGCAGTGGTGGATTGTGGTAGTGGTTGGTGGTGGGCAACGATAGTGATGGTGGTGGGCAACGAGGGTGATGGTGAACAACGATGGTGGTGGGCAACGTTGGTGATGGTGAGTGACGGTGGTGGTGGGATGATAATGATAGTAGTAATAAATATAATAATGAGATGATCATAGTGATGGGTGGTGGTGGGGTGGCGGTGGCAGTGGGTCGGTGGGGGTGTTGGTGGTAGTGGTGGTGGTGGCAATAATGGTGGGATGACGACAATAGTGATTGTTGTGGCAGAGACGGTGGTGGTAATAATTAATGAATGTTAGTGGTCGAAATCGTCGGGATTTTTATATGCCTATGAAATCGTCGGATGAATTTATATATATATATTATAGTTTATAGATATTATAATATCATAGTTAGACTTATTTGTTATGAAGAGTTAATTAATTTTTTTCTTATTTGTATACATTAAATTTATCGATATTTAATTTTTTTTTGTATTTATAAATTTTTAATATCAATTAGAATCAATAAATTTGAATATATTCAGGGGATGTCACCTAGCAAAATGTCAGAAAAATTCAACATATTCATTAATTTAGCAGGTAATATTTTAAACAAAAGTAACATCCGAATTTAATGAGATAAATCTGTAACATTAAAGTCACTGTACTATTTTTCAAGTCTTTTGAGCATTAACAATTTTTTTTTCTTTTTTAGACTAGGAACCAGTTAAAAGGCAGGCCAACTTTAAACATATATTTTTTATATGCATTTAATATTACAGTAAATAATTTAAATTATATTTGTACCTATATCTATACAACTTATAATCATCATCTGCGATAAACTATTGATTACTTATTTTATCCCTAGTTATTATGATAAAGTCAATTATACCATTTATATAATTTTATTTTTTATACCTATTTAACTTTTAAGTTATTTTAAGCTCTTTTATGAGGATCTAAATTCTTTTAAATTCATTTATTACTAGGATGCTTACACACAATTATTTATCTATATCTATATGAAGAAATAAAATACTATACATCCAAATATATGTTATTTTTTTTTGTATGTAATAATATAATAATTTTATAAGTTATTTAATTAGCCTATTTAATAAAATAAAAATTAATAATTCTATAATATATAAATAGATATTAAAATATTTAAAGGGGTTGGAAAGATAACTAAATAAATAATAGATTAGATACTCAAAAACATAGAGTAAATAAATAAATACGAACTAATTGTTCGGCACCTAATTTATTATTTAATTTAATTACACATATAATTTAATTTTTTTATAAAAATAATATCTTTTAAGTTTATTTATGTGTAAGACACGTTGTGCATTACTAGTATTTATAAAAGTATAAAAAAAATTGAGATTAATCTAATCTTTATCTCTATTTTTAACTGTTATCGGGTAGGGATCGGTGAAGTTCGAGTTTGCAACCTAACGGTCCAACGGTGGGCTGCACTGACCATCAGGCAAACAAATGATCCTCAAAACTTGTGATATCTAAACTAATAAGATAGAGATAATTTTGAATCCATTTTTACTTCAAAATTTAATCTAATTTTAATTCATTTGCAAAAGCACAAGCATAGCCCAGATTTCATCCTAGTTTTTCCAACTTAATCTAAAGACTCACAATGCATCCCATCCAAATATCAAATCCCGCCCATTTTAACCCCACACACACACCACCTCCACTCCCAGGGGCGGAGCCAAGAATTTTCTCCAGTGGGGACAACAACAATCAAAATTTCAAATGTTCACAAAAATATACTTTTGTTAATAGAGCGTCGATTAAAGGTGCAAATCATATACATGAGCAATATAGAAAAAGAGCCAACCAAAAAAAAAAAACTCACTATAAATTTATTTATAAGACCTAACAAAAAAAATTTGAACAAAAAAATTGGGCTCAATCATATATTGAGTCTATAATGAGAGAATTTAAATTGTCAAACATCTTATAAATATTCATAGCTGCTCCTAATGAGTTTTCAAATTTTGAAAGCGTTGTATGATAATTTCATTATCGATGATATTTAAAATTTCTTTCTCGACATATGTAACCAAGCAATTGTTTATAATTGATCTCTCGTTCGATTGTGCAATTAATGTTTTAAAAATTAATTTGTTTAGTCACAAACTTAGTATTCATCAGTGAATTTCAACAAATAATAGAAACTAACTTAAACTATAACTATTCTATTAAACTAAACCTAGGTATAGGAATTACTTAACCTATCACAATAAAACTATTCAAACCATCAAATCAAAACAATTTAATGAAACACATAATGGAGGACTACACGCCCCAATTCCAATTCAACATATAAGAATAAAACAAAAGAGAGGGCTACAATCCCCAATTCAACATAAAAATAAAACACAAGAGATGACTACAAATACCAATCAATTAAATATATATAAAAAAATAAACAATAGAAGAGGACTATAAGCCCCAATTTCATTTTAATGTATAAAAATAAGTAGAGGACTACAAACCCTAATTTCAAGTTAATACATAAAACAATAAAACACAAAGGACTCGTTTGGTTGCAGTATTAGAAGTCTATGGATTAGATAAAATTGTGACACTCAAAAAATTCTGGGGTTCGTTGATCACCCATCAACCCGCGGAATGTCTATGGATATTGTGTAACTCGATATTGCGCCGTAATGTCCCATTTACCGGGATCCATAATTTAGCAAAATTCGGGCAGAGTCTCCTTTGTACGGGGAGCTCTACCCAAAACCCAATATGTGCAATATACATTCATATGACCCATCCGAGTCCCAATATAACACAATGACCGCACCGGATCCATTTATGAGTAAACATTGACCACACCGGGTCCATTTATCCATACTCATATAAAAACATGCAAGGTTATATTAAAAATAGTCGATATGAGTTTAATTATAACTCTCTTTCATAAAATTACATGACAAAACTAGTTTGCTTCAAAAGTTTTTCAAAAGAAGTTATAAAAGCCACAAGTCGACTTTCTTCACCCTTGCGGCCATGAATGAGAGCCGTCCACTGGCGTATATCCCGTACCTGAAATGTTTCCTGTATAAGGTAAGCCACGCCCAGTAGAGTATTTTCTACAGAGGCTACTCCCACCTAAGTGCACATGCAGTGTTCACATTTAACATTTTGTATTCACATCAACATTCAAAGTAAAAATATGTAATTCTAGGTTGAAATTCTACCATATCATGTTATGAAATGAGATTAGACTCACTCAGGCATTTTACCCTGAGTCTCCACCGACTCCCACAACACAATGCAGTGCCACTGTCATCTATGTTATACATCAAATGACATTTTTATATAAATCTAGGATTTTTTTTGGGGGTGGGTATTTATGGACTTACACCAACGACACCTTGCCGACACGGAATTCATGGACTACTACCAACGGTTTCGCATACACCGATACACTTTATGGGCTCTTATACCAACGGAGTGCGAATCCAATTACCAGGTCTTTCACCTGAGGGATATTCTATCCCTTCTTGCTAATCCCAGCCCAATTTTTCATAAAACCATGCGACTCAGTTGAATCATCAATCCAACCTTCTCAAGCCCACTCGTCATACACCAAATGAGGTGAAGACGACAACCATGCACACACACACCCTCAATATGCGATGTCTCCGTGAATATGCAATGTAATGTACCATTGCATGTCAATGTGGTGTCTCATGTGTAATAAATGTCACATGAACAACTTAAATCACACATTTCATCATGTATCATGGACAATTATATCATACGCATATAACCTCCAAAAAACTCATCACAATGTCAATATATTACACACATATATCAACATTTCTTTCCAACACAATTCATAAGCATGTTACTACATAATTAAGCAATAACAAACTTAATTCTCAAGACATAAAGTAAACACTTAGTATGCCCACAAAGCAACCCCAAATCAGGCCATATAGCAGCCCCAAAATAAGCCACAAAACAGCCCCTAAACCGGCCACATAGCAGGCCCAAATCAAGCCAAAAAATAGTCCGAATTTCAGCCATATTTCAGCCATAAAAAAGCCCCAAAATAGGCCCTAAAACAGCCAAAAAGTAGGCCCTAAAATAGCCCCAAAAACAGTCCGCATACAACCCCAAAACAGCCCCAATTTCAGCACCAAAACAGTCCATAACATGGCCTAAAAATAGTCCATAACATAGCCTAAAAACAGTCTGTAATTCTGCCCCTTAACAGTCCAAAATTCTGCCCCTTAACAGTCTATTTGGACAGCCCACATATAACCCAATTTCAGCCATTAAAATAGTCCAAAAACAGTCCATTTGGACAGCCCACATATAAACCAATTTCAGCCACTAAAAATCCACTTAGGGTAAGAATAAAACCAAGGTAGGAGGAAACTCTACCTCTTGTAGCGTGGAGGAAGTCGTAGAACTTCCAAGAACACTAACAATAACCCAAGAACTTGATTTCTCCAAAATATTTTCTTTGGATCTTCGGTGAAATCCACTTTTCTTGGCACGTAGACGTAGCCCTCGTTGCGGTGATCGACTTTAACTCTTGGTCTGAATTAATCTGAGCGACGGAATTTCGAAGATCCGAAAAATAAGCCTTGAAGAACTATTTTTTTCTCTTTGCTCTCTCCTCTCTCTATGGCCGGCCAAAGGGGGCTGAATGAATGAGATATTTTCTCAAAAAATTTGATTTTAAGTCTATATTTATAGTCCCAAATGTGCGGTACACATTGTACCGCATATTTCTGACTTTCGAATCCGTTTTTTCGTCCCGAAACGATTCATTAAGTCCCGAATTAAGTTCAAATTAATTTTATTTGAAAATTTATCCAATTCTAAGGGAATTTTATAAAAATCAATTTTGGGGACCTTTAAAATGTCATTCGCCACGTAGTCGTCTCGAACGACGTGTAAAAATCTGACTATTTCAAAATTCGACGAAATTTGACAGGGTGACTAGATTTTGCGATACGAATCCAATGGCGAACTCCGTTTCCTCATTCAAGGTCTAGAACATGAATATTTTAAATATGAATTATAGTGGCAAAGTACCATTTTGTCCTTTTTTAGAAAAAGTTTAAATTTACCCAGGTTTTACATTCTTTCCCCCTCAAAAAATTTCGTCCCCGAAATTCACATATACATACACATACAATCATATGCACATGCAACAATCATTTAATATCTAATGACTATAAGAAAGTACCTCCATCCTCGAATAAGAAAGGATAATTGGTACGGATGGTGTCCTCGCGCTCCCATATTGCCTCCTCCACTCCTTGGTGTTGCCACAGCACCTTCGCCAGCCGCACGGTCTTACTTCGCAAAACCTGCTCCCGGCTATCCATGATACGCACCGGTCCCTCCTTGAAGGTCCCATCAATATCAACAACAAGCTCTCCCTAATCCCCCACATGATTCGGATCCGGGATATATTTTCGGAGCATAAAGACATGGAAAACTGCTTAAACACCCGATAGATTTGGCGGTAACGCCAACTGGTAAGCCACTGCACCCACCCTCTCGAGTACCTCGAAGGGCTCAATATACCTTGGTGACAGTTTTTCCCGCTTACCAAACCTGACCAATCCTCTCTTAGGCATCACTTTCAAGAAGACATGATCTCTCACCTTAAACTCCAGAGGTCGCCGCCATTTGTCGGCGTAGCACTTCTGTCGGCTCTGAGCCATGAGAAGATGCTTCCGTATCAAGTCCACCTTCTCAGAGGTGTCCCTAACCAAATTCGGACCCGTAGAGGATCGCTCTCCGACCTTTGTCCAACAAATCGGAGAACGACATGACCTTTCATATAATGCCTCATAGGGTGTCATCTGTATGCTCGCCTGATAACTGTCATTGTATGCGAACTCCACTAAGGGTAAGTGATCTTTCCAACTACCCTTGAGATCTAGGACGCATGCCCGTAACATGTCCTCTAAAGTCTGGATAGTTCTCTCGGACTGACCATCCATTTGGAAATGAAAAGTAGTGCTCATCATCAACTGTGTCCTCATAGCTAGCTGAAAACTCTCCCAAAAATGAGCTATAAACCTGGGATCACGGCCCCGATACTATAGATACGGGTACTCCATGCGGCCGAACAATCTTCTGTATATACAACCTGCAAAATTCCTCTAGTGTGAAGGTTATCCGCATTGCTAAAAAGTGTGCCAACTTGGTAAGCCGGTCCATTACCACCCACACCGCATCATGACCCCGCGATGTCCGTGGCAAGTGAGTCACAAAATCCATCCTGACATGCTCCCATTTCCACTCAGCTACCTCCAAAGGCTGGAGTAACCCTGCTGGTCTCTAATATTCAGCCTTTACCTATTGACATGTAAGACATCGGCTAACAAAATTTTCGACATCTTTCTTCATCCCGCTCCAATAATACTGGCGACAAAGATCATGGTACATCTTCGTGCCACGTGGATGCACAAAAAAATGAGAGCAATAAAATTCTATAAGAATCTCCTCTCTGAGTTCCACAGACTAGGGAACCACAATCCTTCTCCTAAGCCGAAGACTACCATCTAAGTGAATGACCCAACCCTCGTCACCTGTACCTAACCGTACTCGGTCCCTGATGGATGATAACTTTGTATCCTGTCCTTGGGACTTAATCATTATACTCAGTAGGGAAGGCGTAACCACAAAACTCCCCAAAGTACCCTGAGTCTGCCCCATGTAATGTAGCCCAAACTATCCCACAGTCTAGAGCATCTGCCACTCTCGGCAAGCCATACTAGCCAAGACTACCCGTGACTTCCGACTAAGTGCATCAGCCACCACATTTGCCTTACCGGGATGGTAATGCAACGTGAAGTCGTAGTCCTCTAGAAATTTCACCCACCTGCGTTGCCTCATATTGAGATCCTACTGTGCAAAAATGTACTTCAGACTTTTATGGTCTGAAAACACCTTGAATTGCTCACCGTATAGATAGTGGCACCAAGCCTTCAAGGCAAAGACAATGGCCGTCAACTTCATGTCATGTGTGGGGTAACTCTGCTCGTGGTTCTTTAACTGCTGAGAACCATAAGCTACCACTCTCCCGGATTGCATCAAAACCCAACCAAGTCCGTCCTTGGAGGCATAACAATATACTATGTACCTCTGTCCCCTCTCCGGAACAATCAGAATATGGGCTGAAGTAAGCCTCCTCTTCAACTCCTGGAATGCCTTCTCGCAAGAATCATTCCACTCAAACTTGACCTCTTTCCGGGTCAACTTGGTCATAGGTGTAGCTAATAGAAAGAAGTTCTCAATGAACCATCGATAGTACCTCGCCAATCCCAAGAAACTATGTATCTCGAAGACTGACTTTGGTCTTTCCCAATTCATGACTGCCTCCACTTTCTCCGGGTCCACGGATACACCCGAAGTCGACACCACGTGTCCCAAAAATTTCACCTCAGTAAGCCAGAATTCACACTTGCTGAACTTGGCATACAACTGATGGTCTCTCAAGATCTGGAGAACAATCCTCAAGTGACCCTCATGCTCCTCCTCAGACTTGGAGTATATCAAGATGTCGTCAATGAAGACCATGACAAACTGATTTAGGTAGGGTTGGAACACCCTATGCATGAGATTTATGAATGCCGCCGGGGAATTTGTCAATCCGAAAGGCATGACTGTAAACTCAAAATGCCCATACTGCGTCCTAAATGCCGTCTTGGGGATTCACCTCCCTAACTCTTAACTGATGGTAACTAGTGCGGAGATCTATTTTAGAGTAGACCCGCGCCCCTCTCAGTTGATCAAACAAGTCATCAATCCTCGACAAAGGGTACCTATTCTTGATAGTAACCTAATTCAACTGTCGATAATCTATACATAATCGAAGAGTCTTGTCCTTCCTCTTGGCAAACAATACCGGAGCGCCCCAAGGTGAAGTGCTCAGTCTAATAAAGCCCTTGTCCAATAATTCTTGCAATTGGACCTTGAGTTCTTGCAACTCTGTAGACGCCATCCTATGTGGAGTCGTAGAAATGGGTGATGTACCGGGATGCAACTCAATGGTGAAGTCTACATCCCTATGTGGAGGTAATCCCAGTAGTTCAGCCGAAAAAGTATCCTCATATTCGCAAACAACCCGAGGTAGACCCATTTCCTGTCTTGCCTCGTCCTCTAGGGTAAGGCTCGCCAGCCAACCCATCAACTGTTCATGCCATTTAGAGTCGTACACGGCCTGAGATAAATAATTACGCTTTTTTCTTGGAACTTGAAACAAATACCCTCCGACGTATAAGCAGTGACCCTCTTTCGATCACAATCAATGACGACTCGGTGTGCTGTCAACCAATCCATTCCGAGGATAACATCAAACTCCGACATGTCCATGAACCTAAGGTCCATAGTAAATAGGATCCCCGAGATCTCTAACTCACAACCTCAACATATCTAGTCCACCCTCACCCTAGCTCCTAATGGAGAATTCACATGCAATGGCTCTTACAAGGTTTCAACCTCTAAGCCCAAATCTTTCACACATGATGCAACAATAAAAGAATGAGATGAACCAGAGTCAAATAATACCCTTGCCCATAAGCGAGAGAGTAGAAATGTACCCTGTATCGCTGACGGATCTGCCGACTCAGTCTGTGGCACCATATCGTACACACGCCCCTGGGTTCCCGATGTCCCGGCTTATGAGCCCTGACCTCGACCTCGACCTTGACCCATGCCTTGGCTTATCTAGCCTGTTTGGGGAGTCCCCACTCGTGAAGTAGTAGGGCCTTGTGCAGCGCCCTAGAATTGGTACTGACTTCCTTGGCCCATGGTGGGGTAGGGAGGAATGTACTAAGTCTGTGGTTGCCCCACCAAAGTTTGGGACTGAGAGGACCCATAATCCTGGGATCCTTTCCTCTGAGGGTAATCCCGTTTCATGTGACCCGGCTGATGACAATGATAGCAAGTCTTCTGACTTGCCTGATACGTAGTCCTGAAGTTTTTCCCGCCTCAGGAGGACTTGCCTTAGCCTTGGCCTTGATAGTTACGGCCCTGTCCCTGAAACCCTTGTAGAGCAGAAGTCCTTTGCTTCTTCCTTGCTTCTTCCCCAAACTAGAAAAAGAGGATTGACCCTCCTTCTTCCTATCTTTCACACCTGCTTCCCGGGTGTTCCGTGCATCGTCCACCTCTCTCTCAATGGCTATTGTTGTGGCGACCATCAAGTCCATGTCTTGCAAAAGAAGACCCACAATCTTGCCTCAGATGGACAACTTCAAGCCATCCTCAAACTTCTTCACCTTGGCCATATCAGTGGCCACATAGTCATCAGCGAAATGTGCTAATTCCATGAACTTAGCCACGTATTCCAGCACTAACATCGTTCCCTACCTTAAGTTTAGAAACTCCCGGGCCTTCGTATGCCTCGTAGCTGCGGGGAAATATTTGCTCATAAAGAGCTCCTTGAACTCTACTCAAGTCATGGTCTCCAAATTCTTTGAGTCCTTGACCCAATCCCACCATACCTGGGATTCTCCTTCCAACTGAAATGTTTCCAGTGTTACCTTGGTGGCGTCGAAGGTGATCTCCATAACCCTCAAGATCTTGTCAACTTGCCGGAACCAATGGTCAGCCACCATCGGATCTGCCCCTCCCATGAAGATCGGAGGTTGTTCGAGCCTCCTTGTCCCGTGTTTGCACCAGTCTGTGCAATAATGGCAGCCGTAGCACTAGCCTGTGCTATGGTAGCAGCCGCCGTACCAATAGCCTCTATAACGGCTTGTTGGTCATAGGTCGGTGATGGTTGGTTATTGTTCCGTCCACCCTGATGTCCCCTTCCTCTAGTTGCCATCTACACACACATAAGATAACAATAGATCAATTAGTTGCCATCTACACACACATAAGATAGCAATAGATCAATTACTTAATATCCCAAGTTAGGGATCAAGTATTTAAACTTGGAGATTTTCCTCCTTATTTCACTAGTAGTGCGTATGCCAATTACTAGTTGACATTTACACAATGAACTATCCCATTCATCTCTTTTTCCAAACTCCTAAGGTTATGTTTTCTAACCCTAGTGTTTCTCTTTTCCATATACATTTTACCATATATATAATTTACATAATCACATAGCACGTAATCATGTAACAAAATGTAAGCACATAAATGAAATGTGCAATGCATGCAATGGTCTAAACCCACGCCTATCAACCCCTAGGTAAATCGTACACCTATGCTCTAATACCAAGCTGTGACACTCCAAAAATTCAAGGGGTCTGTTGATCACCCATCAACCTACAGAATGTCTATGGATATCGTGTAACTCGATATCGCGCCGTAATGTCCCATTTATCGGGATCCATAATTTAACAAAATTCGGACAGAGTCTCCTTTATACGGGGAGCTCTACCCAAAACCCAACTTGTGCAATATACATTCATATGACCCATCCGAGGCCCAATATAATACAATGACCGCACCGGATCCATTTATGAGTAAAAATTGACCACACTAGATCTATTTATCCATACTCATATAAAAACATGCAAGGTTATATTAAAAACAGTCCATATGAGGTTAATTACAACTCCCTTTCGTAAAATTACATGCCAAAACTAGTTTGCTCCAAAAGTTTTACAAAAAAAGTAATAAAAGCCACAAGTCGGCTTTCTTCATCCTTGCGGCCCTGAATGAGAGCCGTCCATTGGCGTATATCCCGTACCTAAAATGTTTCCTGTATAGGGTAAGCCACGCCCAATAGAGTATTTTCTACAGAGGCTACTCCCCACCTAAGTGCACATGTAATGTTCACATTTAACATTTTATGTTCACATCAATATTCCAAGTAAGAATATGTAATTCTAGGTTGGAATTCTACCATGCCATGCTATGAAATGAGATGAGACTCACTCATGCATTTTACCCCGAGTCTCCACCAACTCCCACAACACAATGCAGTGCTACCGTCATCTATGTTACACATCAAATGACATTTATATATAAATCTAGGATTTTTCTTGGGGATGGGTATTTATGGAATTACACCAACGGCACCTTGCCGACACGGAATTCATGGACTACTACCAATGGTTCCGCATACACTGACACACTTTATGAGCTCTTATACCAACGGAGTGCGAATCCAATTACTAGGTCTTTCACTCGAGGGATATTCTAGTCGTTCTTGCTAACCTCGACCCAATTTTCCATAAAACCATACGACTCAGTTGAATCATCAATCCAATCTTCCCAAGCCCACTCGTCATACACCAAATGAGGTGAAGACGACAACCATGTACACACACACCCTCAATATGCGATGTCTCCGTGAATATGCAATGTAATGTACCATTGCATGTCAATGTCATGTCTCATGTGTAATGAATGTCACATGAACAACTTAAATCACACATTTCATCATGTATCATGGACAATTATATCATACGCATATAACCTCTAAAACACTCATCACAATGTCAATATATTATACACATATATCAACATTTCTTTCCAACACAATCAATAAGCATGTTACTACGCATGTTATTACACAATTAAGCAATAACACACTTAATTCTCAAGACACAAAGTAAAAATACTTAGTATGCCCACAAAACAGCCCCAAATCAGGCCATATAGCAGCCTCAAAACAAGCCACAAAATAGCCCCTAAATCGGTCACATATCAGCCCCAAATCAAGCCACAAAACAGTTCATATTTCAGCCACAAAACCGCCCCAAAATAAGCCCTAAAACAGCCCGAAAGTAGGCCCTAAAACAGCCCAAAAATAGTCCGTATACAGCCCCAAAAACAGCCCATAATTAGTGCACAAAATAGCCCATAATTAGTGCACCAAAACAGTCCATAACATGGCCTAAAAATAGTCAGTAACATGGCCTAAAAACATTCCGTAATTCAGCCCTTTAACAATCCAAAATTCAACCCCTTAACAGTCCATTTGAACAGCCCACATACAACCCAATTTCAGCCATTAAAATGGTCCAAAAACAGTCCATTTGGACAGCCCACATACAACCCAATTTCAGCCATTAAAACAGTCCAAAAACAGTCCATTTGGACAGCCCACACATAAACCAATTTCAGCCACTAAAAACCCACTTAAGGTAAGAATAAAATCAAGGTAGGAGGGAACCCTACCTCTTGTAGTGTGGAGGAAGTCGTAGAACTTCCAAGAACACAACAATAGCCTAAGAACTTGATTTCTCCAAAATATTTTCTTTGAATTTTTGGTGAAATCCACTTTTCTGGTACGTAGGTGTAACCCTCGTCGCGGTGATCGACTTTAACTCTTGATCCGAGTTAATTCGAGCGACGGAACTTCGAAGATCTAGGAAATAAGCCTTGAAGAACTATTTTTTTCTCTCTCCTCTCTCCTCTCTCCTCTCTCCTCTCTCTATGGCCGGCCAAAGGGAGCTGAATGAATGAGATATTTTTCTCAAAAAATCTGATTTTAAGTCTATATTTATTGTCCCGAATGTGCGATCCACATCGCACCGTATATTTCCAACTTTTGGGTCTATTTTTCGTCCGAAAATGATTCATTAAGTCCCAGATTAAGTTCAAATTAAATTTATTTGAATTTTTATCCAATTTTAAGAAAATTTTATAAAACTCATTTTTGGGGACCTTTAAAATGTCATTCGCCACGAAGTCACCTTGAATGACGTATAAAAATTCGACTATCTCAGAATTCGACAAAATTTGACCGGATGACTAGATTTTGCGATACAAATCCAATGGCTAACTTCGTTTCCTCATCCGAGGTCTTGAACATGAGTATTTTAAATATGCATTATAGTGGTAAATTACTATTTTGTCATTTTTCAAAAAAAGTTCAAATTTACTCGAGATTTACAAAAAAATCTAGTCTAATACAATATAAATGGACAAAAAATAAAATTAAATAAGATATTAAAATAATAAGTAATTTTAACTAATGTTTGACAAAACGCGACATAAAACATTGGATAACAGTTATTTATTTCAATCGGTTGTTTGGTTAGGAAATTATTTCATCGTCTTAGTGTTGAATTAACAAAAATACTCTCAATCAGTGTTTGTTACATTGATGACAGCTTGATTTTATCAGTTGTGGGTTCTAATAGTTAATGTGTAAATAATATATTTGAGTTGGATTATGATACCACTCCTCTTGGTGGCATTAAAATACCTATATAATACAGGTATATCGTATAAAAGTATACGATAAGTATACAATTAATATACACTTTAAAAATTAATATGATATCATATTTGTTTACCAAACAAAGTATTATACCCGATTAAATAAAAAATAGTATAATCTAATATTTAATCCCCTCACAATACATCTACCAAATGAGCCCAAAGAAAATTATAAGCCTCGTAAATTTTTTAAAACTTTTTAGTGGGGGTAAATGTCTAATAAATTTTAAAATTTTTGAAATTATACTTACACCCCACATTTTTTTAAAATTCTAGTGAGGGCAGCTGCCCTCACTTAGAATTCATCGCTGCCCACTCCATAACACACAATCCACACATGCCAGTTAAACTAGCAACACACCCCTTGTCTCTCCTTCTCTCTCTCTCTCTCTCGCTCATCGGCCATGGCTAAACCAAGAGCATAACCCTCCTCCTTGGCTTTCTCTCCCTGCCATGGTTCCTCTCACATAGCCCATATACACCTCTGTCTCTCTCTCTTCCCCTCTCTCTCATGACACACACATAGAGTTCACGCAAAGAGAAAGAGAGACACACACACACGAACTTGTTGTGATCGTGCAGCAATTATGGTGAATAGTAAGGAATCAAACAATTAAGAAAGCAGGAAAAAATAACACACAGAGATTTACGTGGTTCGGCAATGTGCCTACATCCACGAGAGCGAGCAGCCGTTCTTTTCCATTATTGAATAGGGTTACATCTTAAGTATTTATATAACCCTAATGTGGACGTATTTACTAAAATACCCCTGTACCGTACCGCGAGAGCGTTGCCCCCGCACCCCCAACTAATCAGCGTAGCAAATATGAGCCACACATACTCTAACAGAACTTATGAAAACACACACACACAAATAACACACTTACAAACACAAACAAAAAACACACACTATACAGCACACAAACACACACACACACACACACACACAAAGCAACACACATAAGCAGCGAACACACACAAACAACAACTTAATTTAGGTTTTTGAATGATTGTGTTTTCGATTTTTGTGAGTTTAATTTGGGTGTTTTCAATTTAATTATATTTATTTATTATGAAATAGGTTTATAGTTATGATGTAATACATTTATTATGAAATTTCTTTTGGGTGTTTAATTTAGATGTTTTCAATTTGTTTTGCTTTATTATGAAATAGGTTTATAGATATGATGAAATAGGTTTGTTGTGAAATTTCAATTTGATTTTTCTTTTAATTATGAAATAGTTTTATAGTGTCTTGATTTGATTGATGTTACAGTTATTTACATTAAGATTGTGTTACTTTATTTTACTTCCATCATTTTAGAGATTTTTTGCCAATTAGTATGAAATAGGTTTTTATAGGGTCTTGATTAATTTGAGATTCAGTTGTTAGGGTTAGGGTTATTCACAAACTCTTCATTTTTTAAAATTATGATATCTATATTAATAAGATAGTGGCAATTTTGAATCTATTTTTACATCAAAATTTAATCCAATTTTAATGCATTTGGGAAAACACAAGGATGAACCAGATTTCATCTCAATTCTTCCAACTTAATCCATATGCTCACAATGCATCCCATACAAATACCAAATCCCGCACATTCTAACCCCACTCATACGCCACCCCAACTCTATAATACAACCCATACACGCCAGTTAAACCAGCAACAAACCCCTCTTTCTCCTCTCTCTCGTTCTATCTCTCTCACTGTCTCTCTCATCTGCCATGGCTAGACTAGCAACACAACCCTCCTCCTCGGCTCCATCTCTCTGCCATAGTTCCTCTCACATAGCCCAGGTACACCTCTCTCTCTCTCTCTCTTACAACACACACAATCACAAACACACATATGAACCCAGTAACACGCACATGCAGATAACACACATACACACACAAAGACAAAACAAACACTACAACACACACACACACACACACACAAAGAGCAGCACACATACAGTGCACACACACAAGCAACAACTTAATTTGGGTTTTTGATTGTTTGGTTGTTGGATTTGGGTGTTTAGTTTGGGTATTTTTAATTTTGGTGTTTATTTAGGTGTTTTCAATTTCTTTTTTTTATTATGAAATAGGTTTATAGTTATAATGAAATAGGTTTGTTGTGAAATTTCAATTTTTTTTAATATTATGAAATATGTTTTTTTTTAGTACGAATGTTTGGATGGATGGAATGGATGTTGAGTTGATTATTATTGAGTGTTCATTTTGTAGGTTAATTTATTTTCAAATTGGATTTTTAAGTTGGGTGTTGAACATAGTTTGTAAAATTTTAATTTGATTTTCTTTTAATTATGAAATAGGTTTATAGTGTCTTGATTTGATGAATGTTAGGGTTATTTACATTAAGATTGTGTGTTACTTTATTTTACTTCTATCATTTTAGAGATTTTGTGCCAATTAATATGATATAGGTTTTTATAGCTTCTTGATTAATTTGAGATTCATTTGTTAGGGTTAGGGTTATTCACAAACTCTTCATTTTTTTAAATTATGAAATATATACTAATAAGATAGAGGCAATTTTAAATATATTTTTACTTAAAAATTTAATCCAATTTTAATTCATTTGGGAAAGCTCAAGGATAGCCCAGATTTCATCTCAATTCTTCCAACTAAATTTGAATGGTTACAATGCATCCCATACAAATACCAAATCCTGCCCATTTTATCCCCACACACATGCCACCCCCGATTGCATAACACACAACCTACACACGCCTACTAAACCAGCAGCACAACCCTCTCTCTCTCTCTCTCTCTCTTTCTCTCTCATGGCTAAACCTGTAGCATAATCCTCCTCCTTGGCTCCCTTTCTCTGCCATAGTTCCTCTCACAGGCTAGGTACTCCTCTCTCTTTCTCTATCACTCTCTCTCTTCTCTGTCTCTCTCACAGCACACACACATAGAGCTCATGCAAACACACACACAAATAAATAGATAATGTAAACACACACACACACACACACACGTGCAGAACACGAATCCAACACCACACACACCCATGCACAAAACACACAAACAAAAAACACACACACTGCAACACACAAAGACAGACACACAAACACACATACACACACATAGAAAACAACAAATATACTCAGCACACGCACACAAACAGTAACTTAATTTGAGTTTTTGAATGTTTGTGTGTTTGATTTGGGTATTTTTAATTTGGGTGTTTACTTTAGGTGTTTTTAATTTTGGTGTTTAATTTGGGTGTTTTCAATTTATTTATTTTTATTGTGAAATAGGTTTATAGTTATGATGAAATAGATTTATTATAAAATTTCATTTGGTGTTTTCAATTTGTTTTGTTTTATTATGAAATAAGTTTATAGTTATGATGAAATAGGTTTGTTATGAAATTTTAAATTTTTTTTTATATTATGAATTAGGTTTTTTTTTAATTACGAATGTAAGGATGGATGGAATGGATGTTGAGTTGATTATTATTATGTATTCATTTTCTAGGTTAATTTATTTTCAAATTGGATTTTTAATTTGGGTATTGAATATAATTTGTGAAATGTTAATGTGATTTTTCTTTTAATAATGAAATAGTTTTATAGTGTCTTGATTTGATGAATGTTAGTGTTAGTTACATTAAGATTGTGTGTTACTTTATTTTACTTCCATCATATTAGAGATTTTGTGCCAATTAGTATGAAATAGGTTTTTATAGGGTCTCGATTAATTTGAGATTCATTTGTTAGGGTTAGGGTTATTCACAAACTCTTCATTTTTAAAAATTATGAAATCTATACTAATAAGATAGAGGCAGTTTTGAATCTATTTTTACTTTAAAATTTAATCCAATTTTAATTCATTTGGGAAAGCACAAGGATGACCTAGATTTCTTCTCAATTCTTCCAACTTAATCCGAATGCTCACAATGCATCCCATACAAATACCAAATCCCGCCCATTTTATCCCCACATACACCACCCCGACTGCATAACACACAACCTACACACGCCTATTCAAACAATAGCACACCCCTCTCTCTCTCTCACTTATCTGCCATGGCTACACCTATAGCACAACCCTCCTCCTTGGCTCCCTCTCTTTGTTGTAGCTCCTCTCACATAGGCCAGGTACACCTCTCTCTCTCATGACACACACACAGAGCTCACGCAAACACAAACACAAATACACAAATAATACAGACACACACACACACATGCATAATACGAATCCAACAACACAGACACACACATGTAGAAAATGCACATACACACACACACTACAACACACAAACACAAACACACATACACACACATAGAGAACAACACACATGCGCAGCACACACACACACACACAAACAATAACTTAATTTGGGTTTTTGAATGTTTGTGTGTCTGATTTGGGTGTTTAATTTGGGTGTTTTTAATTTTGGTCTTTAATTTTGGGTGTTTTCAATTTATTTATTTTTATTATAAAATAGGTATATAGTTATGATGAAATAGATTTATTATAACATTTCATTTGGGTGTTTTCAATTTGTTTATTTTTATTATGAAATAAGTTTATAGTTATGATGAAATAGGTTTGTTATGAAATTTCAATTTGTTTTTTTTTTTATATTATGAAATAGTTTTTTTTGTTAATTACGAATGTAAGAATGGATGGAATGGATGTTGAGTTGATTATTATTATGTATTCATTTTCTAGGCTAATTTATTTTCATATTGGATTTTTAATTTGGGTGTTGAATATAGTTTGTGAAATTTTAGTGTGATTTTTCTTTTAATTATGAAATAGTTTTATAGTGTATTGATTTGATGAATGTTAGTGTTATTTACATTAAGATTGTGTGTTACTTTATTTTACTTCCATCATTTTAGAGATTTTGTGCCAATTAGTATGAAATAGGTTTTTATAGGGTCTTGATTAATTTGAGATTTATTTGTCAGGGTTAGGGTTATTCACAAACTCTTCATTTTTTAAAATTATGAAATCTATACTAAAATAAGATAGAGGCAATACTGAATCTATTTTAACTTTAAAATTTAATCCAATTTTAATTCATTTGGGAAAGCACAAGGATGACCCAAATTTCATCTCAATTCTTCCAAATTAATCCGAATGCTCACAATGCATCCCATACAAATACCAAATCCCGCTCATTTTATCCCCACACACATGCCACCCTGATTGCATAACTCACAACCTACACATGCCCATTAAACCAATAGCACCCCTCTCTCTCTTTCTCTCTCTCGCTTATCTTCCATGGCTAAACCTGTAATACAACCTTCCTCCTTGGCTCCTTCTCTATGCCATAATTCCTCTCACATAGCCTAGGGACACCTCTCTCTTTCTCTACCTCTCTCTCTCTCTCTCTCTCTTCCTCTGTCTCTCTCACGACACATGGACACAGAGAGCTCACACAAACACACACACAAATACACAGATAATGCAAAAACACACACACACACACACGAATCCAGCAACACACATGCACACACATGCAGATAATGCACACACACACACAAACACAAAACACACACACACACACACACACACACTACAACACACATACACACACATAGGGAGCAACACACATGCGCAGCACACACACAAACAATAACTTAATTTGGGTTTTTGAATGTTTGTTTGTTTGATTTGGGTGTTTAATTTTGGTTTTTTCAATTTATTTATTTTTATTATGAAATAGGTTTATAGTTATGATGAAATAGGTTTATTATGAAATTTCATTTGGGTGTTTTCAATTTATTTTTTTTAAATTTGAAATAAGTTTATAGTTATGATGAAATAGGTTTGCTATGAAATTTCAATTTGTTTTTTTTATATTATGAAATATTTTTTTTTATATTACGAATTTAAGGATGAATGGAATGGATGTTGAGTTGATTATTATTGAGTATTCATTTTCTAGGCTAATTTATTTTCAAATTGGATTTTTAATTTGGGTGTTGAATAGAGTTTGTGAAATTTTAATGTGATTTTTATTTTAATTATGAAATAGTTTTATTCTAAAATAGGTTTTTATAGGGTCCCAATTAATCTGAGATTCATTTGTTACGGTTAGGGTTATTTAGAAACTCTTCATTTTTTAAAATTATGAAATCTAAACTAATAAGATTGAGGCTATTTTGAATCCATTTTTACTTCAAAATTTAATCCAATTTTAAATCTTTTGGGAAACCACAAGGATGGCCCCAATTTCATCTCAATTCTTCCAACTTCATCCAAAGGCTCACAATGCATCACATACAAGTACCAAATCCCGCCCATTTTAACTCCACACACACGCCACCCCGACTACATAACACATAACCCACACATGCCATTTAAAGCGGCAGCACACCTTTCTCTCTCTCGTTCACACACACACACACTCTCTCTCTCTCTTTTGCCCTTCTGCCATGGCTAAACCATCAGTACAACCTCCTCCTCGGCTCTCTCTCTTTACCAGGGTTCTTCTCATATAGCTTTGGTACACCCCTCTCTCTATGTCTTTCTCTCTCTCACGACACACATAATCGCAAACACACAGACACACACACAGACACACAAAGCTCATGCAAACACATGCACACACACACCCATAAATACACATGCACGCATAGATAATGCACATACACACAAACACAAAACACACACACAACATCACACACACATAGAGTAACATATACATAGCGCACACACACAAGCAACAACTTAATTTTGGCTTTTGAATGTTTGTGTGTTTGATTTGGGTGTTTTTAATTTGGGTGTTTAATTTGGGTGTTTTCCATTTTCTTTGTTTTATTATGAAATAGGTTTATGGTTATGATGAGTGGGTTTGTTATGAAATTTCAATTTGTTTGTTTTTTATTTTATGAAATAGGGTTTTTTTTTTAATTATGAATGTTCCGATTGAGCGTTCATTTTGTAGGTTAATTTATTTTTAAATTCAATTGTTAATTTATTTTTAAATTTGATTGTTAATTTGGGTGTTGAATGTAGTTTGTGAAATTTTAATTTGATTTTTCTTTTAATTATGAAATAGGTTTATAGTGTCTTGATTTGATGAATAGGATGATTTACATTAAGATTGTGTGTTACTTTATTTTACTTCCATCCTGTTAGAGATTGTATGCCAATTAGTATGAAATAGGTTTTTATAGGGTCTTGATTAATTTGAGATTCATTTGTTAGGTTAGGATTATTCACAAAATCTTCCATTTTTTAAATTATGAAATCTATATTAATAAGATAGAGGCAATTTTAAATCCATTTTTACTTCAAAATTTAATCCAATTTTAATTCATTTGGGAAAGCACAAGAATGACATAGATTTCATCCCAATTCTTCCAACTTACTCCAAAGCCTCACAATACATCCCATACAAATACCAAATCCTACCCTCTAGTTAATCCAGGTGCACACCTCTCTCTCTGCCCCCTCTCTCTCGCTCGCTCACTCATATGCTATGGCTAAACCAGTAACGCAACCCTCCTCCTTGGCTCCCTCTCTACCATGGTCCCTCTCACATAGCTTAGGTGCACCTCTCTCTCTCTCTCATGACACACACTCACAAAACAATTCATGCGCACACACATAACAACTTACGCAAAAACACACACACAAAAACACACACAAGACACACATAGAGATAATGCAAACACACACACACACACACACACATGAACCTAGCAGCACACACAAACATAAAACACACACACACAATGCACACTTAATTTGGGTTTTTGAATGTTTGTGTGCTTGATTTGGTTGTTTTTAATTTAGGTGTTTAATTTGAGTGTTTTTAATTTTGGTGTTTTCAAATTATTTTTTTTATTATGAAATAGGTTTATAGTTATGATGAAATATGTTTATTATAAAATTTCATTTGGGCGTTTTCAATTTGTTTTGTTTTATTATGAAATAGGTTTATAGTTATGATGAAATAAAAAAAAGTTATGATGAAATAGGGTTTTTTTTTTATTATGAATGTTAGGATGGATGGAATGGATGTTGAGTTGATTATTATTGAGTGTTCATTTTGTATGCTAATTTATTTTCAAATTGTGTTTTTAATTTGGATGTTGAATATAGATTGTGAAATTTTAATTTGATTTTTCTTTTAATTATGAAATAGGTTTATAGTGTCTTTATTTGATGAATGTTAGGGTTATTTACATTAAGATTGTGTGTCACTATATTTTATTTCCATCATTTTAGAGATTGTGTGCCAATTAGTATGAAATAGGTTTGAGATTCATTTCTTAGGGCTAGGGTTATTCACAAATTCTTCATTTTTTTTAAGTTATGAAATAGGTTTATAAGATTGTGTGTTAATTGATAATACTTTCATAAAATACACTATTGAACCCCCCACCACACACGTACACATCGTTGGGATTTTCACCATTGTAGGTTTTTTAAATGTTATATTTTTAAGAATAGGATTTTCAAATTGGGATTCTAATGTTATATTTTTGAGTATTTTTCTCCCTGAAACTTAAAACAGTCACCCCCACTAGAGGGACCACCAGAAGGAGGCTGGAATCGAGGCTCGAAGTGATCAAGGCCAAGGTCAAGGTATTTCTCAAGCACCTTGTCTTTGAAGTTGAAAAACCCATCCACAAAAGATGTGGCAGCTTCCATCTTGGTCTTCTTGATCTCCTTCCTCTACTTCTCGACTAGCTGCCGCTTCCAACTCAGAGAGTCCTCCAGGTCGGTTGTGGTAGCATCAGATTCCACCACTTGATTGATCACTGAGCTTTTCTCGTTAAGAGATCTCCAATGTGGTAACAACAATCCACTACCGAAAAATCTGGGCCCTCTACTGAAAAGTCATCTCCAATTCTCTTTCCAGCTCTAGGCCCCAATACAGGAGCTTAGTGAACTTGGCATCTCTTTTGTGACCTTCCATCATCAAGTGATGGATCTCCCCATTGAGCGTAAAGACATGTGTCATGACTTGAGGACAAGATAAGCAGGTAAGCTGTCATGCAATTGAGATAGAAGAAAGGATGGCTATATAATCTCACCTTGAGGATTGCAAGCAAGGCATCTTAGGTCCTAGATCATAAAGATTAACTAATAGAATGATAGAGATCGACCTAGGGAATTAGCTCTATGAAAGTCCTGTGAACAATGAACACTTTATCTAAAAGGCTCACCTCAAGGTACTAGTCATAGTTGGATCAGGGCGCCTTGAGCTTCCTTTCCACACCTCTATGAGGAGACCTGTGCCAAACGGGTCTTGTCTCGGGATTAATGGACACCACTCCAACCGTTGCTTCATCAACACTGGGTAGACCCATGGTCGTAGCAAAAGAACTTGGCTCATGGAAAATTGGAGAACTCAGAGAGTGCACAATTGGAGAAATTGGCATTGGGACAATCGGGGAGCTTGGCGCTGGGCTATCCTCGAAGATCCTCGCCCTCTTTGCGGGAGGAGCAAGAGCTCGTGTTAGTCTTCTCTGAGCCACTTGCTCCATGATTATGTCCCTTTTCACTGACTAGATATGTGGGAATTGAAAAGGTAAGACAATCGAAGGAAACATCAGAAAGGCGTGCCAAGGAAAGACAAACATAACTCTATAAAGGTATCAGGTGCTTATGGCCCAAGACATCACCTAGGTTAGGGTGCATCAGCTCGAAATAAGAAAAAGGTAGTCGTGCTCGAATTTGATTGACACGAGATTGCGACTCCCTAGGCAAGCTCGAGTATTTACCTACAAAACGTAAAGACAAAGCAACGGGATTAAGTCAAAACCCTGCATGCATGGGATGAGCAGACTAGGAGAAGAAAACTCACTGAGGTAGGGGAACTCACCAACATAGGCATGTCCCCCCAGACTGTGGGAACTCGAATCAATCAGATCGTCTAAGGTGTAAGTTCCCAACCTGTCCCACACATGAAGAAGTACCTCTTCCTTTAACCCTCTAGCTCGGGAGGAAGATTGGAGATGGGAGTTTCTCCTCCCCTTCTCAGAGCAAAGAAATAGAATTCGCATACGTTTACCAGATGAAAGAAGTTTAGAAACTCCGCTAAGGTGGCACGAGGGTGAGAGAACAATCACTCCCATAGCACAGGAAATGCCAGCAAAACTGCCCACATTGCTGGAAGCAGCATAACAGGAAAAAAACTAAAGAAATACAGAATCTCCCTCACGAAAGGGGGAAGAGAAAACCTAAGGCCCAGCTAGAAAGGGGCCTCAAAGAAACAAACCTAACTCTCCAAATTTCATTGGTAGGGATAGCTAGTATAGGCGCAGTGGCTAGACAATGCTTGGGCCCCCTCGGTATCAATCTCTTGGTCTTGACGTCAAGAAAAATTTGCTACTGGGTATCATGGTAGGAAGTAGGCGTTCGCAACATGGTGAAAATGAGAGGAAGTTGAAGGAGAAGAACTAGAAATTGGAAGTAGCGAGCAAGGGGGGAAAAACACTCAAATGCAAAGGTAAGGAGTCTGTAGACTAAGGGGGTCTATTTATGAGAGTCATAGGCAGTGTGCATCACTTCAACAAGGCATAATTAATGTGTGTCCCTCACATTCAATGCACCAGCCAGGTGTCAAACGTGGAGAAAATGGGCGTTACTTTTGGGAAAACAATCACACCATCGCTGATCTGACCTGATTTATGTCATACACCCAAGTATAAGTTGGTTAAATTGTAGTATTTTTTGGTTTCAGTCCAAGGTTGATCCCACAAAGAGCTAATTGCTGGGATTCTAAACAAAAACAGTGAAATTGTCGTGAATGTAGTATAGAATGGAATAACTTGTGGTTTGAGTTTAGAACTATCAAAGAAATGCGTAAATAAAAAGGTTGAAATACAATAATAAAAGGGTATTCTTTAGTTCGAGGATCCCACATGCATTATATTGTTTGAGTACTGGAAATGTCACATTACAACAATTAACTCTCATTTGACTAGAAGTCAACCGGTGGGTTTGATGTATATTGAACCATAACACAACAACTGATTAGGTTAGCCGAAAGGTTTCTATACCATGCATCAGTCAGATAACCCTAATAAACCAGAAGGCAAGCCATTCAGGAGGAGTACTAGAGTTATTCAACTAGTTGGTTGATGATTCAGTGATGATGGCATTCTAGTTTATGCATTGAATCAAAAACATTGGCTATGACGAGACTTCACCCATCTATAACCAATCTCCCAACTGTTAAATAAAGCCCAACTACATACATCAATGTATCATGCATGAAGTACATAATAAATATAGATAGTATGGTATATAGCATTAAGTACTGCTCGAAGTTCATAACCATGAGCATATTATGAATGTAACCATCTATCAATTAAGGGAGGTATAAACATTAAAGCTTAAATAGAACATTAGCATTTTCATAACTCGAACAATAATTTACATGTGTTCACCGTTCACCAAAGAGTATAAGCGGACTACTCACACATCATTGCTATAGACAAGCAAGAGGTGAAATATAGTTCCATTACACATAAAACACAATACAACACAAATCCTTTCCCTAGGAATAGTTGACACACTGCCACTCTTACTACCAATTAGGGCATCAAAGTGAGAGAGGTTCAACTCTCCAAGTATAAAGGATAAAAGGAAATGTAGAAGTAGAGATTATGTTTGGAAAGTAGGTTTGGCAGGGCCTCGCTGCTCTTTTTCTCTCTTCCTCTCTTCCTCACTGTTTGGATTGTCTCTCTGGCGAATCTCTCTAAAACTAAAGCTGGACAACCCTATTTATAGGCATTAGAGGCTGGCTTGAGGCGGTATAACATAGGCAAGCCAATCAGGTGCTTTACTGCATTTTTGGACCAATGGGAGAAGAAGATGGAGTTGAGGCGGTTTAGCCACCATTTAGATGCTGCCACCACCATTCGGACTGTGCTAAACCTCTGGATTTTGATAGTGATTTGCCTCCTGGCTTTGGTGTATTCTTGGTATAATTACGCTTGTCTCCCCTTGCTTTTTTAGCTTGCACACTTTAACCCTTCTTATTTCTGACATTTACACACAAAACCCTGTAAAATGTAAAACTTTCGCATTAAACCTAATTCATTGTAACTTAGTTTTTTTAACCTAATTCACACACATAATCAACTTAATAACATATTTAATTAATACAATATTTAGGGTTAATCAACCGTCAATACACTTTCTCAACTAAACAAATTCACCAAACTTGGGATACATGAAAAGAAGTGAAAAAAGTCCAACATAGCCCTAGCAAATTAAAACATCTCATGAAAGGGGTAGCTTAGACTGTACAAAGGTTTAGACAGTCTCCAATAGAGTTGTTTGACTTGACTGCAACACGAAGCACTACCATAACAACGAGCCAGGTTGAGTGTAGCATAAGGTAAGCTATATCACCCACCAAGAAAAAAAAAGAAAATAAGAGAGAGGCGGTAAAAGGACAGAAAGAACCATCAGCAATAAGACATGCAAAACCTTCCATTGAAAAGACAAGCAGAATACATAAAGAAACTATAGCGCCCAAAATTAATTCTGTTGCTATAAAAAGTTCAGTACAAAGAAGGAAGGACAACGACAGTTAAGGACCAAGTTCAGGTAGTAGCCTCTCCACCATTAGCAGGCTCGGTAGTGGCCTCCTTGTTAGTATTCAGAGACTAAATAGAGGCCCCCTCGCCAGCATTAACAGGCTTGGTAGTGGCTCCCTCAACTATACCCATAGGTTTTGGCGTCTTGATTTGGGGCATGAAAGAGTCCAGGTCAAGATTGGAAAATGCATTATCAGCTTGATCTGGAAAATTCATAAACTCCTTCACAAAGGTAGAAGCATTCACCTTACGGAGCTTAGCAACCCTCTCTTTCGGGAAGCTCAGCTCCTTATCCTTGGCCTTCAGCTTGGTGCCTTTTAGCTTTGCGAAATTCTGATAGCGAGTGTTCAATTCATCCTGGATTCTCTTTAGCTTGGCCACCTCAGCAGCCAAGACAACAACCTTCCCCTTCGCTAATGCTTTCCCAGCCTCGGTAGCATCACTGGTGTCTAGTGCACTCTTCAAATTGCACTCTTTTGCAACTAGTTGAGTCTCGAGCCAATTGTGATGGAACTTAATCATCTTCACATGCCAGGGAATGAAAAAAAAGACACAATTAATACAACTGGAGGCAAAGGGATCCAAAAAAGAATAATCCAGTAAGGAAGGTGAAAGTGTATAGTACCTCAACCATGCCCTAGATGACGTGCTTGTTCTTCCTCTTAAAACTGACATGCATGTCCATCTTAGGGTCCAAAGTTGAGACCAGTTCAACTAGGGCTTCCACAACAGCCTTGGGACCATGAAGGAACCCACTCCCTTGGGCAATCAATTGGGGAGGACTAGGTTTCCCCTTCCCTTTTTGTTTCCTTTGTCAAATTTGGTTGGGGAGGAGCAGGAACCGCCTCTGAGGGTTTGACCCTTTTGGACTGGGGTTTTCTTGGACAGCTTGGAAGGCAGGGAAGAGGAGACATCACCCTCAAGAGAAGCTAAATCCTCACGCTTCTGCGCTAAGGAGGAGCTTGCCAGCATCAACCCATCCTTCGGGGGAAGCTTAGAAGTCTTTACCAGCTTCCTCCTCTTCCGTGTCTTCT
Organism: Ilex paraguariensis; assembly: GCA_963454935.2. NCBI lineage: Eukaryota > Viridiplantae > Streptophyta > Magnoliopsida > Aquifoliales > Aquifoliaceae > Ilex > Ilex paraguariensis. The sequence goes on from CAUOFW020000001.1 coordinate 7,082,033, forward strand.
CATCAGTAAAGGTCGCCATAATGAGTGTAGGGTTCACTTGGTCAGGGGAGTCTTTAGGCAATAATTTTGAGATGTAGGTAGGTTGCGCTTTCACCGGGGGTTCGAGCTTGTGTTTTGCAAGATTATCATCGGTCACCAAATCGAAAAAAAACTTGAGACAAAAAACCTCCTCCAAGGCCACCCTACCAGCCTCTGCAACATTGGTTAGGGAGGAGCAAGAACCGCCTCTGAGGGTTTGACCCTTTTGGACAAGGATTTGCTCTTGGACAGCTCGGAAGGTAGGAAAGAGGAAACATCACCTCAAGAGAAGCTAAATCCTCATGTTTCTGCTCTAAGGAGGAGCTTGCTAGCATCAACCCTTCCCTTGGGGGGGGGGGGGAAGCTTAGAAGTCTTTACTAGCTTCCTCGTCTTCTCGTCAATAAATGTCGCCATGATGAGTTCAGGGTCCATTTGGTCAAGGGAGTCTTCATGCAATAGTTTTGTGACGTAGGCAGGTTGCTTTTCCACTAGGGGTCCGAGCTTGTGCTTCGCAAGATTCTCCTTAGTTACCAAATCAAAAAAAAAACTTGAGACCAAAAGCCTCTGCCAAGGCCACGTTACCAACCTCTACAACGTCGAGAATCGAACAGAAGCTTGTAAACCAAACTAAAAGTCAATATTGCAACCCCAAAAGGGAAAATCACTACTAGAAGACATACACACAAAAATGATGCATAGCTAGATATTGCCCTTATGAGGATTCCTTGGGATTCCGTAGGGCTTAGGAATACAAGGAATGCCACTAGGTGCTCCAGACAACTCCTAGGAATTGCCTTGAACAAAAAAGAACTTCGGATTCCACCCTTTGTTAAAAGATGGGAGCCCAAAAATTAGACTCTTTGCTTTCACCTTATTGACAAAGTAGATGGAACCCAATGAAAGAGTGGAGTTAAGCTGAAAAAGGTAGGCAAATTCATGAATAGTAGGTGAAGAGGTGTTTCCACTCTCAAACCAATGGATGAGGAAACTGACTAGCAAGTCCCAGATGTTAGGAGACACCCGAACTAGGCATACATTGTAGAAAGCAATGTTGTCTCAAATAAAAGGATGAAATGGAAATCGAAGGCGAGCATGAAATGCCGACGTAAAAAAGCAGGTCATCTTGAGAATAGAAGAGTTGCACCTTTCATCCTCCCCAGGGGGATGGAGTAGAACGGACTCTAGGAAGGAGTACTCTTCCTTTAGAGCCTCCAATCTTCCTCGTCAAGATGGCTCGAGGTTGACTCGACACAACAAGTAAGGTTAGAAAGGTCCTAACGAACCTTTTTTTCTTAGCAGCGGAAGTTGAAGCACCCTTGGACCTCTTCCTCTTAGAACGACCTAAGGGAATGAGGGACAACACTAAAGAAGCCTCCACCAAGGGGGTTAAGGTTAAAGACTCAAGAGCCAGCCCAAAACCTGTAAATCCCCACATGTCTATACTATCAACAATTATCCTATTAGTTTCGTTCTACTTTTAACGTCTTTATTTATATCCTAAATCAAACTATAAGAATAATAAGTATAAAGGGCTAAATAATGAAAGAGAAAAAAAATATGACATTTGCATTCTCATCAATGAGCTAGCTTAGAGGAATTGAAGAAAGATTTTTTTCTAAATATACTAGTTCTACATTATGTTGTCATGGATGATTCTAGGAGACGGAGGGTAATTTAATTTTGGTTAATGAATGATGCTAGACATGGATATTTATGAAAGTCATCCTACCTATATTGGAGATGGGTACAAGATAGGATTTGTGACAAAAGACACCCAAACTCGAGTTAGACAAGTATAGAAGAACCAAGCAGTCTGGCAGACTACCTTTCACTAATTTGATCATAACTCTTTGTTGGAAAGTCCAAATTGCGCACCGTTATTTTTGTTAGAACCCTAACTCGTATATCTTTTCGACCATATAGGTCACACATACTAGAAATACCTGAGTCAAATCAGTTTATTCTCTGAAGTTGACCAAAAATCTGCACTATGGTGTTCCTTAGATAGTAAAGTGTAGTGCTTTCTTCTTAGACTTTGAAGGTGTAAACCCCCACATGTTTATATTAATATAGTAATTTAATTGTTTAGTAATTTGTATATATTTAATGACGTAAGAATAAACCATATATATTGAAACCATAAGAATTTGGGATAGCCGTTAGCACATATGGCGGTTCGGAGGAATAAAATAGTAATTTTAATATTTCGAGTGTAAATTTATTTTAATTTTGAAATAAATCATAAAAATAAATATTTTTAGGTTAAAATAACATTAAAAATGAATTCGGAACGTCAAAAAACCGTAGGGTAGTCATATGGATCAAATTGGATATTTTTAGTGGCAAAATCGTAATTTTGGAGAAAACCCAAATTGCAACCTGTGAACAGTAATCCGTCGGGACTGCTGTGTTTAAAACACATATTTCAACCCATTTGCCTCTATTTCTTTCACTCCACTCTCACCCCAAACCTCTTAGCACCCTAGGAGAAGATAGAGGAAAGGAGAAAAGGGAAAAGGAGGTCTCTTGAGCTTGAGTTTTGGTTTGGAACTTTGATTCAAGGTAGGGAAATTCTTCCTATTCTCTTACATTGAGGTTAGGCTTAGTTTATATGTATTCTTTTGGCTTAAAAATCTTAATTACTTGTTATTATATACTTGACTCTTGGTATTCTTGCATTTATTGTCATGTTTTAAACATTTTGGTGGTTGGGTAACCATTAAAACTCATTTACTTGCTTCAAAACCTAGTTTTCAAGAAAAAGGGGGTTTTCCCTTAATTTCTCCATTATTGTTGATTCCGAAAACTCTAGTGCTTTGTGTTGAGTAATGAAATAATATTTATGATGATCTCATGCTTTTCTTTTATAATGTTCTATTGGGATTATTTGATTCTCTTGTGATTTGAGAAATACCCATGTGATTGGGGGTTTATGGAATTATTTGTATTTGAGAAAATAGTTGGTATTGTATCTCTTGTGTGGTTGTGGGAATAAACATGGGTTACTATTGACGGGTATCATGGAGTGGGTAGACGACTTCTTACTCTGTGTGGGTTGAACTATTCCTACCACTCGTAATGGGGTTAGTGCCTTGCGAAGGCTAAACCATTATCACTCACGGGGTATCATGGAAAAAGGGAATTGTGTGGTTTGTACGTGGGTCATGATATTTTCGATGGTGACCATGTGAAATCTTACTTCATACCTGAGATACGAATACAGAAAAAGGGTTATTGTTTATTGTACCATAAATGGTTTCTACAAGAATCTTGGGAAATATAGGATTCCGCAGGAACTTGGGAGAAACGATTTATGGTGGAATGGACTAGTTGTTGGATATTGGATTCATTTATGTCTTAAATTATTGTGGTGCTTAAACTTGAGATCTGTTTAAATGTCTTGATTTTTATTTTCAAAGTTATATATGTTATTTGTGAAATGAGACCGACCTGTTATTATATATATATATTTTTATATATATACCTTGTTTGAGTTGGGAGGATTTTGCTACAGAGCTTCGTGCTCATCCCCTACCGTTAAACATTTTTCAGATTTGGTGCTAGAGGAGGACCTCGGAGCTGACGAGCCGGGGCATGGGGAGGCCCCACCCGAGGGGATTCTAGATCCCGAGGTGGACATCTAGGGCTATAGTTATTTTTGTACTAGACTAAGAAATCTTATTTACGATCATAAATAGTCTAGTATTTTGTTTATTCCGCTGCTAAAGTTGAGTGTAATTCTTTTGGGATGTAACTGTCATAACTTGGCTTATTCTTTTTGGGATGACATTGTGGATAGTACATATGATGAATGAAATATTTTTATTTGATGGTTAAATGGACCCGGTGTGGTCAATGTAGTATAAATGCACAGGTTGAGTTTTTGGGTAGAGCTCCCCGTACAAAGGAGACTCTGCCCGAATTTTGTTAAATTAAGAATGTTTGTAAATCATGGATTTATTTAGTTGCTCTCATGATATGAATGGTTTTAAATGGTAATGCTGTCCAGGGTGGTTTTTGGGGCGTTACAAATTTTGGTATCAAAGCCTAGGCTTTAGGTCTTACATGGGAGCTGTAGGTTATGGATCACCGCTAGAGAAATAGGACTAGGGTAAACTATCTTGTTGGATGAAAGTTTATCTAAACGTTATGCTTAGACTAGAACTATACTTAGAATGTCTTGTACATCAAGGAGCTAAATTGTGAATTGGTGTGCAGGATGGACGGAGTGCGTGGACGTGGACGAGGTCGTGGTGGCCAAGCAAACCCACCACCATCACCACCTCCCGATGCCATAAACGGCATCTACCAATGTTTACGAGAGCTTACCACTTTGGTGCAACACCAAAATGGGAACAACAACCACAATGGTGGGGCGCATCCACTAGCCCAAGTACCGGGCAACGGGAATGAAAATCGGAGGATGGTCGTCCTTCGGGAGTTTTTGAGACAACGTCCACCTACGTTCCAAGGGAGCTCTAACCCTTTGGATGCAGATAGGTGGATCCGCCGGGTGAAGAAAATGTGTGATGGCATGGGAGTTGCCGAGGATCTTCGGGTCGGTTTGGCAACCTATCTATTGGAGGGGGAGGCCGACCATTGGTGGGACTCCGTGAAGAGAAGAAGGAACACCGACGTGCTTACTTGGGAGGAGTTTGACCAAATCTTCCAAGACAAATACTTTCCTGAATCAGTGAGGGACAGAATGAGTGCCGATTTTCTGGCTCTACGGCAGGGCAACATGACGGTGGCCGAGTATGAGAGGAGGTTTGACGAGCTCTCCCGCTATGCTATGGAGTTTATATCCACAGAAGTAAGAAGGGCCAAACGCTTTGAGCAGGGATTGAGGCCTGCCATCAGGGAGAAGCTTGTGGCTCTCAAGATTCGGGATTATGGGGATCTAGTTGACCGAGCCGCACTTGTGGAGAGGGATGTTGAGGACACCCAGCGGCGATAGAATTTCACAAGGGGAGGTCCGATCAGGACGGGCACTAGCACCAGTGGAGTACAGCGGGCGGCACCATACCGTCGTCCAGACCAGGCAGGTGGACAGAGACTTTTGACAGCCCGAGGAGATGGAGCTACCCAGACGAGGACCAGCACCGACCCACGTCGCTGCTATGCATGTGGAGATTTTGGGCACTTCAAAAATCAATGCCCCTCACTTCCACCTAGGACCAATCAAGCGACAGGACAGATTCAAGCAAATAAGCCACCACCACCGAGACCACAACAACAGAGACAGTTACAAGCTCAAGCCCCCGGTGGGGCCAATCAAGGGAGAGTTTTTGCTTTGACTCAACCAGATGAGGATGCTTCTAATGCCGTAGTGGAAGGTATCGTACTTCTTTACAACTCTTGGGCCCGAATCTTATTTGATCCCGGTGCTACCCACTCATTTGTACGTAATACATATGCTCTTAGTTTGGGATTGAAATTTGAGAAGCTAGAGCATGCCTTGAGTATTGACTTGCCTACGGGAGAACGGTTAGATACTACGAGGGTGTGTAGAGGTTGTATGCTTCGAATTGGGGAACAAGAATTGATTGTAGATTTGGTTGCATTCGACATGATGGGGTATGACATAATCTTCGGAATGAATCTGTTGTCAAAATTCCATGCGGTGATGGATTGCTTTCACAAGAGGATTTCATTTCAATTACCGGGAGGGGTAGTTTTCACTTTCAAGAAAGATAACAAATCTTCTCACCCATTTCCTACTACGAGTAGTAGATTTTTGAAAGCGAAGGCGGGAAGCCATTTGAGTTTCTTAGCTAGTTTGATGGGAGACGATCGGGATAAATTCCATGAGGATGTGGTATTGATAGTGTCGGACTTTCTGGATGTCTTCCCAGATGAACTACCCGGGTTACCGCCACATAGGGAGATTGAGTTCAGGATTGATCTCTATCCGGGAACCGAACCCATATCTATTGCTCCCTATCGAATGGCACCTTTGGAGTTAAAGGAGCTAAGAAAGCAGTTGGATCATTTGTTGGCCATTGGGTTTATACGTTTGAGTACTTCACCTTGGGGAGCCCCGGTCCTCTTTGTGAAGAAGACGGATGAGACACTACGGTTGTGCACGGATTATCGGAGGTTGAACCGGGTTACTGTGAAGAACAAATACCCTTTGCCACGAATCGACGACCTATTTGATCAGTTGAAGGGTTCTAAATATTACTCTAAGATTGACCTTCGCACAGGGTATCATCAATTACGGATCAAGGAGGAAGATATTCCTAAGACTGCTTTTCGTACTCGGTATGGTCATTTCGAGTATACAGTGATGCCGTTCGGATTGACTAATGCTCCAGCAGCCTTCATGGATTTAATGCACAGGGTATTTAGGTCGTATCTAGATCAGTTTGTCATCGTGTTTATTGATGACATACTAATCTATTCCCGGACTCACGAGGAACATGGACGTCATCTCTCTATTGTGCTACAGACATTGAGAGAACATAAGTTATATGCGAAGATGAGTAAGTGTGAGTTTTGGATGAAGGAAGTGAAATTCCTTGGCCATGTGGTGTCGGAACAAGGGGTAGCTGTTGATCCCGCAAAGATTGAGGCAGTGATGAAGTGGGAACCACCAAAGAATGTGACCGAAGTACGTAGTTTTCTGGGCTTAGCAGGCTACTACCGGAGGTTTGTGGAAGGGTTCTCAAAGCTTGCGATGCCGATGACTCGCCTCACAAGGAAGGGAGAAAAATTCGTGTGGACTCAAGCGTGTGAGCTAGCCTTTCGCACCTTGAAGGAGAGGTTGACGACGACACCTGTCCTCATTATTCCGAGCAGTGGGGAAGGATATGATGTGTACACCGATGCTTCGCTACGAGGCTTGGGATGTGTGCTAATGCAGGGAGGCAAGGTTGTTGCTTATGGTTCGAGACAATTAAAGGTTCATGAGCAGAATTATCCCACTCATGACTTGGAGCTTGCCGCTGTGGTTTTTGCTCTCAAGCTGTGGAGGTGTTACTTGTATGGGAAAAAGTTTCAAGTGTTCTCGGATCATAAAAGCCTCAAGTATGTGTTCACACAGAAAGATTTGAATCTTCGGCAGAGAAGGTGGGTTGAGTATCTAGAAGATTATGATTTCACACTCAACTACCATCCGGGGAAGGCCAATGTAGTCGCCGATGCACTTAGCAGAAAGTCTTGGGGTGAACTCAATATTTTTGCATGTAAATGGAAGATGAGGGATGCCCTTGGAGATTTTGATCTATGGGTTGGAAAAGATGGATCCCGACCATGTTTGTTCAACCTTGTGGCTCAACCTACTCTCCAACGTAGGGTTGTGGAATTGCAATGCTTGGATCCTGAATTAGCATCGATTCGAGCTAAATTGGAGAATGGAGAAACTATGGAGGGTTGGTCTTTGAGAAACGGAGAATTGAGATATGGGGAGAAGCTATGCGTTCCCGATGATTCGTCCCTAAAGGAGGAGATACTTGGAGAGTGTCATCGCTCTAAGTTTGCTATTCACCCCGGTAGCACAAAAATGTATAGGGACATGAAGCGCCAATATTGGTGGAAAGGAATGAAGAAGGATGTGGCAAGGTTCATAGCACGATGTGCGGTGTGCCAGCAGGTGAAGATCGAACATCAAAAGCCAGGAGGATTACTACAGTCTTTGCCTATCCCAAAGTGGAAGTGGGATCACATCACCATGGATTTCGTGTCGGGTTTACCACGGACGTCGCGCGGGCATAATGCAGTATGGGTTATTGTGGATAGACTTACCAAGTCCGCTCATTTTTTGGGTATGAAGACCACGAACACCTTGGAGACTTTGAGCCAGCTGTATGTCCGTGAGATTGTGCGCTTGCATGGAGTTCCACTTTCTATCGTGTCGGATCGTGATTCTCGATTTGTGGCGCGGTTTTGGCAAAGTCTACAACAAGCCATGGGGACAGAGTTACATTTCAGCACAGCTTTTCATCCCCAAACGGATGGCCAATCTGAAAGGGTGATACAGATTGTGGAAGATATGTTACGTGCTTGCGCGTTGGACTTCAAAGGAAGCTGGAATGATCACTTACCGTTGGTGGAGTTTGCGTATAATAACAGCTATCAGGCCAGCATTGGGATGGCACCGTATGAAGCATTGTATGGAAGACCGTGTAGATCCCCTACGTGTTGGTTGGAAGCCGGCGAGAGTAGTTTGTTTGGACCAGAGATTGTTCGAGAAACTACCGAGAAAATTCAACTCATCCGAGAGAGGCTACTCACAGCGCAAAGTCGACAGAAAAGCTATGCGGATCAAAGACGAAGACCCTTGGAATTCAAAGTGGGAGACTACGTGTTCCTCAAAGTGTCGCCCAAGAAAGGAGTATTTAGATTCGGCAAGAAGGGAAAGTTAGCGCCAAGATATACCGGGCCATTTGAAGTGATCAAAGTTGTGGGCAAAGCGGCGTATCAGTTGCGGTTACCAACTCAGTTGTCGGGGGTACATGACGTGTTCCACGTGTCGATGTTGAGAAAGTGTCAATCGGATGCAACGCAGGTCGTAGACTTGAAAGATATTGAAATTCAAGACGGAGCAACCTATGAAGAACAACCGGTGAAGATCCTCGATGCCAAAGAGAAGGTGCTCCGCAACAAAGTCATCCAACTAGTGAAGGTTTTGTGGCAACACCATGGAGTGGAAGAAGCTACTTGGGAACCGGAGCTAGAAATGCGAGAGAAGTACGCACACTTATTCGCTACTTGAGGTAAGTTTCGAGGACGAAACTTTCTTTAAGGGGGTGGATTGTAAATCCCCACATGTCTATACTATCAACAATCATCCTATTAGCTTCGTTCTACTTTTAACGTCTTTATTTACATCCTAAATCAAACTATAAGAATAATAAGTATAAAGGGCTAAATAATGAAAGAGAAAAAAAATATGACATTTGCATTCTCATCAACGAGCTAGCTTAGAGGAATTGAAGAAAGATTTTTTTCTAAATATACTAGTTCTACATTATGTTGTCATGGATGATTCTAGGAGACGGAGGGTAATTTGGTTTTGGTTAATGAATGATGCTAGACATGGATCTTTATGAAAGTCATCCTACCTATATTGGAGATGGGTACGAGATAGGATTTGTGACAAAAGACACCCAAACTCGAGTTAGACAAGTATAGAAGAACCAAGCAGTCTGGCAGACTACCTTTCACTAATTTGATCATAACTCTTTGTTGGAAAGTCCAAATTGCGCACCGTTATTTTTGTTAGAACCCTAACTCGTATATCTTTCCAACCATATAGGTCACACATACTAGAAATACCTGAGTCAAATCAGTTTATTCTCTGAAGTTGACCAAAAATCTGCACTATGGTGTTCCTTGGATAGTAAAGTGTAGTGCTTTCTTCTTAGACTTTGAAGGTGTAAACCCCCACATGTTTATATTAATATAGTAATTTACTTGTTTAGTGATTTGTATATATTTAATGACGTAAGAATAAACCATATATATTGAAACCATAAGAATTTGGGATAGCCGTTAGCACATATGGCGGTTCGGAGGAATAAAATAGTAATTTTAATATTTCGAGTGTAAATTTATTTTAATTTTGAAATAAATCATAAAAATAAATATTTTTAGGTTAAAATAACATTAAAAATGAATTCGGAACGTCGAAAAACCTTAGGGTAGTCATATGGATCAAATTGGAGATTTTTAGTGGCAAAATCGTAATTTTGGAGAAAACCCAAATTGCAGCCTATGAACAGTAACCCGTCGGGACTGCTGTGTTTAAAACACAGATTTCAGCCCATTTGCCTCTATTTCTTTCACTCCACTCTCACCCCAAACCTCTTAGCACCCTAGGAGAATATAGAGGAAAGGAGGAAAGGGAGAAATGAGGTCTCTTGAGCTTGAGTTTTGGTTTAGAACTTTGATTCAAGGTAGGAGAATTCTTCCTATTCTCTTACATTGAGGTTAGGGTTAGTTTATATGTATTCTTTTGGCTTAAAAATCTTAATTACTTGTTATTATATACTTGACTCTTGGTATTCTTGCATTTATTGTCATGCTTTAAACATTTTGGTGGTTGGGTAACCATTAAAACTCATTTACTTGCTTCAAAACCTAGTTTTCAAGAAAAAGGGGGTTTTCCTTAATTTCTCCATTATTGTTGATTCCGAAAACTCTAGTGCTTTGTGTTGAGTAATGAAATAATATTTATGATGATCTCATGCTTTTCTTTCATAATGTTCCATTGGGATTATTTGATTCTCTTGTGATTTGAGAAATACCCATGTGATTGGGGGTTTATGGAATTATTTGTATTTGAGAAAATAGTTGGTATTGTATCTCTTGTGTGGTTGTGGGATAAACATGAGTTACTATTGACGGGGTATCATGGAGTGGGTAGACGACTTCTTACTCTGTGTGGGTTGAACTATTCCTACCACTCGTAATGGGGTTAGTGCCTTGCGAAGGCTAAACCATTATCACTCACGGGGTATCGTGGAAAAAGGGAATTGTGTGGTTTGTACGTGGGTCATGATATTTTCGATGGTGACCATGTGAAATCTTACTTCATACTTGAGATACGAATATAGAAAAAGGTTATTGTTTATTGTACCATAAATGGTTTCTACAAGAATCTTGGGAAGTATGGGATTCCGCAGGAACTTGGGAGAAACGATTTATGGTGGAATGGACTAGTTGTTGGATATTGGATTCATTTATGTCTTAAATTATTGTCATGCTTAAACTTGAGATCTGTTTAAATGTCCTGATTTTTATTATCAAAGTTATATATGTTATTTGTGAAATGAGACCGACCTGTTTTATATATATATATATATATATATATATATATATATTTTAACCTTGTTTGAGTTGGGAGGATTTTGCTATAGAGCTTCGTGCTCATCCCCTACCGTTAAACATTTTTCAGATTTGGTGCTAGAAGAGGACCTCGGAGCTGACGAGCCGGGGCATGGGGAGGCCCCCCACCCGAGGGAATTCTAGATCCCGAGGTGGACATCTAGGGCTATAGTTATTTTTGTACTAGACTAAGAAATCTTATTTACGATCATAAATAGTCTAGTATTTTGTTTATTCCCCTGCTAAAGTTGAGTGTAATTCTTTTGGGATGTAATTGTCATAACTTGGCTTATTCTTTTTGGGATGACATTGTGGATAGTACATATGATGAATGAAATATTTTTATTTGATGGTTAAATGGACCCGGTGTGGTCAATGTAGTATAAATGCACAGGTTGAGTTTTTGGGTAGAGCTCCCTGTACAAAGGAGACTCTGCCCGAATTTTGTTAAATTAAGAATGTTTGTAAATCATGGATTTATTTAGTTGCTCTCATGATATGAATGGTTTTAAATGGTAATGCTGTCCAAGGTGGTTTTTAGGGCGTTACAAAACCCTCCGTAGTTAGCTCCCTAGGAAGGAATTCTAAGTTTTCTACTAAGGACATGGGAAATTGGTTATCTTCGACTTTTGTATCCTTAGTTACGAGGACCTCTTCCCTGCTTTGGGGAGAAGATGTCCCCACCTCATAATGGACACTGAAGGAAGCAGTAGAGACTTCATCGACACCCTCATCACCCTCCTCCATAAACGCGAAACAGAAGAAGACTCAAAAATTATCCTCCCCATTAGCGGTCTAAACTGCAAATCAGAATGCAAGGGGGCAAATGCAAAGTGCAATCAGTCAAGAATAGGGGAACTGGACACCAAGCTCTAAGTAAGGACAACCTCAATAAGAGGGGATAATCTACGAATCGTGAAAGAGAAGCAAAACTATCGGAACGGTTTTAGAAATAGCTCAACTTTCAAATAATGAAACGGAGCCTGTAGCCCCACTAGGGAGGGTTAAAGGGATCTAGATCGAAGAAGGAGAAGGAACGTACCTAACAAAGAGCTAGAGTTAACATGCGGAGAGGTAAAAGGCACAAAACCTTTAAAACCACTAAGAAATCGAAGTGGCTGCCATGGAATTTAGGAGGAGGAAAAGTAGTGTAAAGAGATAGAAGTTCAAAATATCTGTAAAGAAGCAAAAGGGGTCCCCCCCCCTTTATACACAACATTTATTAGCATGATGGGATGTGGAGGAGAACGTGTAGAAAGAGCCATACAAGGGGATATTCGTCCGAATGACACGTGTCCTCCTCAAGCACGCCTATCCCATCATAGTTGACATGTGTTAATTAAACGCGTCCCTAGGGCAGCGCTAGTAATCATGAAAACCCGTCATCTATGGAAATAGTCGTGACTATGAAAAATACTTGTAAAACCCCAGGTCAAAGCTGAAAAGACACCTTCTTGACCTGGTGCTAGGAGGTAACTGATAATAATAGATTCAAGCTTAGGCCACCCATTCAAAGCCCAAAACATTTGATGAGCCCCCTTTTTGGATGACAACCTAAACAACCCACCTGCAGCATGCCCACTTCGTCATGAAAGTGGACCACAACCTAAGGCATGAAGTTCAAGGCCATCCAGCTCAGTATATTCCTGCTCAGTCATCTCAAGCACGACAAAATGGACCAATTTGAGGTCTAAGAGCTCGGTACAGGATAAATTTCAAGCAACTCCTTTCGCGCCACATGTCCATGGGACAAGGGGACAACTTTTGGTAACCCTAACGAACAAATATTCTTTTGTAAAGGAAATATATTGATACGTTCCGTTTTAAGGATTGTGGGCACAAAGTGCATCAGGGTGGCAGACCCTGCTAAAGGACAAATAAAGATGGGACCACAGAATCAGTCAGGAAAAGGAAGAATTGTAGAAAACCCTAGATGGTCACATGTATAAATAGAAGATGAAGACATTGTATAAAGAGAGTTCCTTAATTTATTTAGAATATACTGTTTAAAAAGGCTTTGAACTAAAAATCCACTCTAACTACTGTCTTCTTCGTCAACCAATACAACCCCTAAAGAGGAAGAGCCTCCGTTATAGTGGATGTAGCCTTGACCTTTTATTTAAGGTGAACCACTTATATTTTGTCCTTTGATCTAACATCAGCACTTACTCTCTTATTAACCCAAACATTCCTAAAGCCCCCCATTGGGCTTAACACAACAGTTGTTCTACAACTGGCTATAGTGATTTTGAGCACCATCATAAACCATTTGTTCTGAATACCAAGAATAAATGATAAGATAAAGACAATTAGGCTTTGGTTTGTGGAAGTAGGCCTTATACACAAAACTACATAAATTCTTTGTGTTCTTTTGTCTTTGATTTTTTATCTTTATGTAAGTTTGTCGGTCCAATTTTGATGTTCACTATTGTCCATTGAATTATATATACATATAGGCTGAGAATTCATTACAATAATAATGCGTAAATAACCTAATGCATTATATTAAGTCTATAATTTTAGTAGCAATTACTCTTTAAGACAGCGCGGCCCAACCTTTAGGCCACTTAGGTTATTGCCTAGGGCACTCAAATTGGAAGAAAAATTTGGGGCCCCAAAATAAAATAAATAATAATATATAATTAAAATTTTAGAATATAATTTAAATACTTAATATATTTTAATCATTAAATTAATAGTGAGTGGTAAGTTTAAACAAAATTCACTATTTATCTAATCTACTTGGTCCTCAAATTATGTGCAACTAGCATTATTGTAAAATTTTTAGAATCTTTTTCAAAAAAATTTAGGGCCCCTAAAGTTCAGTTTATTTTTTTTATCTCACTTGATATTTATATTATATGTATTATGAATAATAATTTTACACTTGTATAAGTTAAATTTGAGATCATTTTTTAATAACTTTGTTTACAATGCACAAGATTACTATAAAATAAAGTGAGTAACATGAATGCACTAGTTATCTGAAATTAATTAACCATCGTTGTCTTACTAATTTTTTATATTTAAAAATAGCTCTTTTCTCTATGATATCTAACAATATCTCATTTATTTTAGAACTACTCAACTTGTATAAATTCCTATTTTTATATACATTTAGAAAAAAAATATTTTAATAGTCAACATAATTTTCAATTATGTTTCTCTTTTATTTTAAACAAACAATATGTATCATTGTATTTGATCTCCATATTTGATTTCGATTAACACAATTTTTATTTCTAAAATTTGAATTAGTATGTTATATCTTAAAAGACAAAACAAATAATTTGTAAATAAATATATTTTAATAAATATTTAATAATATTATTATTATTCAATAAATATTTATAGGACCTCTTATAACATTTTTGCCTAAGGCCCCAAATTAGGTTGGGCCACCCCTGCCAGTGCCGGCCCAAAGGCAAGGTAGCTTAAACACTCGCCTAGGGCCCCCCCCCCCCCCCATAAATATTACTAGCCCAAAGAAATTAAATTATAAAAAGAATTTTTTGGAAGTCGGTACATCTAATTAGACTTATTTGGTAAAAAGTATATAGAATAAAATGTGAGTTAAAAAGACATAAATGCCCATTTTAGAGTCATTTAATTCAAAATCTCGTATCTTTAATGCACCTTGATTCATGTGTGTTTGTTAATACATGTAAATACGTATTTAATGCACCTTGATTCATGTGTCTATATGTATATACGAATATATATTCGTATATATATATAGACACACACACACATATATATATTTGTTGCTAAATCTCTTATTTAAATTTTGAATTATGTTTAATGCACCTTGATTCATGTGTATTTTTTTTTTTAAAATAGTTTATTTTCAAATTAATTTAATATCCGAATAATATAATAGTATAACAATAATAGTGTAACAAAAACACTGTAACAAAGACAGTGTAACAAATACACTGTAACAAAAACAGTGTTCAGTAGATTTGTGTATATGAAAACAAATTTAAAACGGAGATAACCTATTTTGAATGAAATTATATGAAACTATATATTTGACAAAATGTAATAGTATAATATTTTGTGTAAATAGTTTGTTACACTATTATTGTTATACTGTTACATTGTTAGTGTTACACTGTTACACTTTTATTATTACATTGTTACATTGTTATTGCAATACTATTCTGATATTAAATTAATTTAAAAATAAAACCACTTTTTAAAAAAAAATGCATGAATCAAGGTGCATTAAAAGATAATTCAAAATTTAGATAAGAGATTTAACAACAAGTATATACATGCATACATACATAATATGTATTTGTGTATATATAATATATATATATATATATATATATATATATATATATGTATTTATTTATATATAAACGTGTATATATAAATATATATAAAAATATGTATTTATGTATACATAAAAACGTATTTATATATATATGTATTAAAGTTCTCCCATAAAACTAGGAGATGTTTAATGCACCACTTTCCAAATAAAAGTGGTGTATTAAATACACATAGATTAATGGAGGGCAAAAATGTCACAATAAAAATAGATAAATTTAAATTATGTACTGGAATACAAATAAGTATCAAAATTAAGTATTTTATAACCCTACATTTTTTAGTGTGTACTTTTTGTCAAATAAGTCTAATTTGGTGTACCCATACAATTTACCCATATAAAAACCCACTAAATTGATATGAAATTGAACCAATCCCAAAAATATCATAACCAAGTAACTTTTTACACCTATAACTTTCCATATCTCTCCATTAATGGCTCCTTTAAAAGTTGTCAATCTTCTATAAATATATAAAAAAATTATTCTTCATTAATACTTTAATTTTGGTATAGTTGGTATATCTTTGACCGGATTAGGAATAAGATATCGTAAATTGACCTGAACACTCTTGACCATTAAACAAAAAAATTATTATATTGATCTAGTGATCTAAAGTCCTTCTCTCTCTCTCTCTACCAACACTACCAAATTTACATAAAATAAAGTTGTACATTCCTAATGTCCGGCTGTTATCGCTCTGTATTTTTTCTGATTTGTAATCTTGAAGTTGGACCAATGCCTATTTTCATATATTCTTATTCATTCATTAGAGAAAGTATCAGTGTTTCAATGGTAAATTATTTATTTTTATAATTTCATTGATATAATTTAATTTTAGTTTAGTTTTCTTTTATTATGAAGGTTTTTTTTGGTTGAGTTATTATGAAGGTTAGTGTGGACATTTGAATTGTTGAGACAAAGAAAGTTCTTATATCAAATAGATCTTATACTTTTCCGTTGCTAATATATGAGGTGAAATTATTCTATTGTTCTTAAACTTTGTGATCTATTGAATTTGTTTGTTCATACATTGACTTATTCTTTTAAATATTTATTTAGTTGATAAGTTTTTTTTTTCAATATCAAATATGTTAATCTGAAAAACATAAATTTGAATAAAAAAAGCATGAAGGACAAAATTAATGAATCAATCCAATAACAACAAGAAACTATAATTTTCTAAAATAATAAGATTATATTATTTTACAGGACTTTAAACTTTAAAGGGCCTCATTTAAAAATATCGCATACATCTTAATTTTCATTGGCCGACCATGCTCAAGCCTCGTCAACTACAAGACAATATACCTTAAAGAACCTGTGATCTACGTACTAAAAAAATCTTTTGATTGCAGAGAAGAAGTGTTTGGACGTGGCAACGCGGATATGGAAAAGTATTTTTATCATATAAGAAAGTCGTGGGAAGTGTCTGACATAAGTGCTGATGCTTGAATGTTCTATGTGGATTAAAAAGCCTCAAAACTTTTGCTTTTGATTTTTAACGTTTATTGATTTTCAATTTCTCTGTTGAATTGTTGCAATTGTCCAACAATGGTTATATTTGTCGGGCTAAATAACCCAGTTTGTTCGGTGTATCACTGGACTACAGTTGGAACCTGCCTACCTCATGTTCAGAATGCAAACAATTGATTAAGAAGTTGGTTAACTTTCACATGAAAAAAGGTAAAAAAAAACAAGAGTTCCTCACACTGTTTATCAAACTTTTCAATCGCTCAGCAAGTAGTTTGCTACAGAGACTTCCAAGTTGTTATGTACTTACAGGATTTAGCATCCAGAGAAGTGGTTTTTGTTAAGTTTGGTTTTCAATATGAAGGGATTGTGTTGGAAATTTTATTTCAAGGACTTAACTTCCTCCCCAATTCTTTTATTAGGAGCCTGAGTAATATCTAATGTATTGCACG
This sequence comes from Ilex paraguariensis, assembly GCA_963454935.2. Taxonomy (NCBI): domain Eukaryota; kingdom Viridiplantae; phylum Streptophyta; class Magnoliopsida; order Aquifoliales; family Aquifoliaceae; genus Ilex; species Ilex paraguariensis. Next base: position 7,099,144 of record CAUOFW020000001.1, read on the forward strand.
GGCATTCTCTCTCTCTCCCCCCCCCCCCCCCCCCCACCCCACAAACACTTTTTTCTTTTTTTGTATACACATATATTACAATCAATGAAATTTATGTACTTTTCCCAAAAAGAAAACACACAAATACATCGCTATTTTTTGTATTTTTTTTTAATGTCAAATATTATCCTTTTCAAAATTTAGTAAAAGTGGTATCCGTTGTCTGCTAAGGAAAAGATTTTAGTTTTTTTCTCCACATCCGATTGAAAATCAAACAGTTAGTTGCAATGGTTGAAACACTGTCATCATCCCATGTGACTATCACCACATAAAGTCAACAAAAGCGACTAACTTGCAAGTGAGGCCACGTCTATTTCACTAAGAAAAGGGTAGCTCTTTTGTTACAAGATTGATCGTGTGGAGCGTTTTGTATATAAAATTTGGCGCCGCCACCGCATGATAGTGTTTGTTCTGAAAAAAAAAAAAAAAAAACGTAGTAATACCTAAGGACCACTCATTTTGATTCTCCATTAAGCTCCTAACCAAACAAAGGTATCTTTCCACATGCAGAAATTCCCATTTGCTGTGTATGGATTGGTTATCATATAAACTATTACAAAGAAAACTACTGTTGAAGATAGAATTCTAACTTTATCCATAACAACAACAACAAAAAGAAGGGAAGTAAAAAGCATATATAATTGATATAATTTATGTTCCGTTTTATATGATAAAAAATAAAAGTATGAAAAGTTTGAGGATAAATAAAATATCATATTTGGTAAAAAATAAAAATAGAAAGAAAGAAAAAATGGATGATTAATTTTCAATCAATCTTTCCAAAATTAGAAGAAAAAGTGGATGAAAAGTTAATTATTTGAGTTGAAATATATGTTATTTGTCTATATATCCTTTGATGTGAACATATATCATATTTATCAATTACTTTTTTTCATTTTATTAAACGCAAAAAAATTAATCTTTCTTATTTTTCAGTCCTCTTATCAAATATAAAAGAAGGAAGGAGTGATTTCTCCTTTGAAGGATAGAAAATATATCATTTCTACTTTCCATCCTCCAATTTTTCCATCTATCCTACCAAATGGACCATTAGGATTGAATTGGTAAGACATCCATTTGCAACTGTTTTCTAAGTAATCCTTAGCCAACTGCCAAACAACCGTCCGACCAATAGGACAGTATTTCGTAGGATTTCCATGTAAACAAATGTATTATCCAGCAAGGTAGTTGGTTGTGGTCCAAGAACTTAAAATTTTATTAAAAAAAAGAAGATAAAAAGGGAAATGAGATAAGGTCACAGACAGTAAAGCAAATCCCCATCACGGTAGTAAAGAAGTCCAATTGAGTTCATCTATGAAGGTTTAAAACGAATCACTTCAATGTTACATTTGATAAGAAAGATTAAAATTAGAACGGATAAAAAGTAAGAGAGCTATACTTTCTATCATTTAAAGAAAAAAGAAAGAATGATACATTTTTCTTCTTTTGTATTTGGTAAGATGGATGAAAAATAAAAATAATTAATTTTTTGTTGTGCTTGGTAAGATGGAATTTTTTTTAAAAAAATTCTTGTATTTATATATGAAATTAATGTATACACAATATAAATATAAATTAAAGGATATATAGACAAATAAAATACATTTCAATACAAATAATTAACTTTCTATTCATTTTCTTTCTAATTTTGAAATGATTGATTTTGGTGAGTTGGAAAGACAGCTCATTTATCAACTTTTCCATCATTGATATTTTTTTTCCTTATCAAACATGATGTTTTTTTTATCTCTCTAATTTTTCATCATTCCATTTTTTTATTGTACCAAACGGAGCATAAAACTAAGTTATGCTTTAGGGTTTATTAGCTCAGATTCTAATACCTTTTCCATGCTGCTTCATTTATTTTGATTTACATTTATTTCGATTTACTAGGGCTCATAAGGGACTGCAACTTCATCTTAGTTTATTACCATTATCCGCCAAGTTGAACCCCTAATCATAGCCAAATGAATTTAAGCTTGAACAATTCAATTTAACAAAGTTTTTTGAATGGCTTTTGCAGTGACCATTACAAATTTTTCAGTCTGATAAAAAGTGGCCAGAAAGCATATTTAATGAGGTGGTCAAACTTGGAGTTACAAAATAAATGCTGCAGCTTTTGTTTGTGATATCTTTCATTTGCACAATGCGTTCAATTATGCAGGTAGTCAAAGTGCATATAGCACATATCTCAGTGTTTCATAGACTAGAATTCTCTGATCTAAAATATATCCTTCATGGCTGCTGTCACGGGTCAAAATTTCATTTGAATTTTGTCTCGTAATGGTACTGAGATTCAACACTCAGTCTCAACCAATGCATTCAAGTATTGATAGAAATGTACACAAGAACATAATATGGGCAAGCACACAAACTCATAGCAGCACACAAGCTCTACAGGACAAATGACTAAATCTTTTACTTCTCAGTAAGCCTAAAGAAAAACCGACTAGGGGCTTGCTTGTAAAACGTGCCCAAACTTTCTTGGTTATAATATAGACCCTAGCATGCCTATAAATTGCATACAATGTGGCGGTTATAAGTCCAACTACCTTGGTAATGCAAGCACTCATCAAATTCACCTCCAAAGCCTACTGATCATGGCTGAGTCCCTCTGCCACTCCCATAATGTGCTAATCATGACAAGGGAGGTTGCAACTATTGGCTGACCCAACCAGAACTACCCATAACCATTTTACATGTTGTGCGCACATGCCAAACAACTTCTCTCATTCTATGCACATGCCAACTATTGCACAGAACCACCCTACATGCCATGTACATGCTAGCAATCGTCTAGCATCATCTACAGTACACATGTCTCAATTATTCAGAATCACTTCACATGTTGGGCAAGTGCCTTCTTGTGAGCCCACATCACCTGATTTGCCCTGCCTTTGTGCTAAGTCATGTCAAGACCATGGCTTGGTCTTCCAAGCTCGCAATGCCCCACAATTCGAGCCCCCTGGCTAGCTTTGGTTGATTGTGCTCAACGTGCCCATGCATAAGTTGTCTTACTCAGCCATGCATGGGGCTTCCGCCAACGACAGATCCCACCAATCATCGGCCCCACATCTTAGATCTCAAAACTCGAACTTTAGAATGTCTTGCCTCCATCCATTGCAAGAATTTGTTGGGGTCATGCCTTACTTTGGTGTGTCAAAGCTTAGGGGCATAAGGGTCCCTAGGGAGGCTGGCCTGGTACCCCATTCGCGAAGCACCCTCCCCACTATAATAGTATTAATTAACAAAACACATACTCTAAGCTGAAGAGTCATAACAACATGAGCCAGGAACATAGTCATTGCATGCCACTTGAGTTTTTGCCAAACCACTTTGTAACCCCAACCAAGTATACATCCAAGTCTTTAGGGAGCAAACTTTACACTTAGGATTTGCTTCACCAAAGTACAATCCAATTTGGTTAAAGTATGGTCGTCTTTGGGCGAGGCAACCACATGCCAAAGCCGAGCCAAAGAGCTAAAGGGGTAACATTTGGGCTCGTAATTCTAATCGAATCGCAACTCAGTATTTGAATCATTGGAATTGACATAGAAGTCGTTTGAGTCGGTCAAATATGCTGACTTTTTTAGAGTCACTTCTACATACATGGATTTTGAAACCATGTCCAATAAAAAATGATGAGGTGAGACAAACTCATTATGCCCTAGGGCAGAGTGTGAGCAAATTCATTTGTTTAAGGGCTAAAAAACATGTTTATGTCATTTTTTGTAACTTTTTGTGGATGAAAACTTCAATGTTTGAAGTTATAATTGATTCTCACCAGTTTTGCCTTGATCTGGGTGATTAGTAAATTTTAGTCATGTGATTAGTTTGAAATTTTCTTTTTTTACAAAAATCTATTATAATAACATAATAGCGTAATTACTAATAATTTAGGCTACATTTTAAAATTTCCTAGCTAGTTTTAGGGTTTATACTATTTTATAAACTCTTGTAAACCTTAGGGTTCAACCACTTTTGATGAAATAATATTAGAGAGAAGACTTTCTCTGTCTTTTTAATTTTTTTTGGTAGGTATATGAATTAAGAGATCAATTGAAATATTTAGGATTGGTAGTATATGTGAATCAATAGATCTAGAGTAGGATTTTGAACTGATATTTGTGCACAAATCAACGACTTGGTTTCGTTCTGTTTTCCAACCCCCTTCTAGTTTGTTAGATCCCTGTTTTTACACGCTTGCTTGGATCAACTCTCCAGCTTGTGGACAAACGTTTTGTTTTTTTTCACTCCATCAATGTCATCTCATTGGGAGTGGTTTTTTTTTTTTTTTTTTTTTTTGTGTTTTTCATTGCAATTATGTTGTATTTTCCAACTCTTTCTTGCTCAATAAAGTTGTAAGAGTGAAGAAAAAGTTTGGTTAAAAATACAATAAGATCCATCAACATCTATCAATATTCATATAGGTCCAAAAAGAATGAGTGATAATGATAAACATGAGTAAGATATTAATGATTATCATATGTATTTCCCTTTTTATCAGAATGTTAAAGAATTTTATTCCGAACAAAAAATATATACAATAAAACTCAATAACGGCCTTGAGGTTAAATTGAGCGTGCAGTTAAGAGAGTTGCTCATGACATAAATTAGGGCTTTGTGGATAATCACTTCACTATTCTAATATCAAGAACAATAAGATCTAAGCAAAAACTCCAAATTCTCTCAACTTGAGAGATTAGGTAAAACTACTAAGAAGGTTTGTCTCCATATAGAAATGTTTGTTTGATATTTCTTCTTAGTCGTAGAAGGTGGATTGGACATCATTTGCTTAAAGAGCTAGAAGTTTTTAACTTTACACGAGAATCCTTCATATGTTAGAGCCTATATTGAAGTTTCCTTCTATTATCCTTTCTAGATGATGCGCCAACATTTGAATTGTTTGAAGTCTGACTTGGTGTCTCATCTTTCCCTTCCTTCTTTTCCCTATCTTATGTATTTCTCACCCTGTAGCAGAGTTGAGTTTCTTATAGACAATCAATGAAAAATGATACATCACATGTAGTCCTTTTAGTCATGCTTATCACCATCACTCATCCTTATCCGAACTATATGGATGTTGTTGAATCTCGATAGATCTTATCATATCTCAAATAAGGTTACCCTTGTTTTTTTGGTTGAGGAAATGCGAGTTTTGAAGTGAAAGATATGTAAACACTCGACAATTGAGGAAAACAATCGACTAGGGCAATGGGATGTCACATCTTTTGTGACTTCAATCATTCACAGAAGTGTGAATGAACAATGCACAGTGGATGTTTGAAACTAGACGGGACCTCAGTTGCCTGAAATCAATTGTCAAATGAAAAGAAAATATCTGAATGACTAGGGTGTCAAAAGTTGTATGCATTTAAGTATTCAGTATCAAGTGCAATGGGTATGATAAGGACTTCCAGAAATTTATCTTGTCGACCAAATAAATTTTCTAGTTCTAACACGATGGGAATCAAAAAAAGATTAATTTCTTGAGAATCTATATAATAAAGTAACTAACTAGATTGTTTGTCTTGAATTTTTTGCGGTTCAGATCGCTTGAAGATTATTGATCCGACGATTCTAATTGAACTTTTATTTTTTTTACAATTCTAAGTCTCACATCTCTCATACAACTCTTTCTCTCTCTCTCTCTCTCTATCTATATATATATATATATATATATTAGACATTTTAAGCACACTCTCCCAAACACACACTCTCTCATCTCTCATATAACTATCTCTTTCTTAAAGATACTCTCTCTATCTCATTTATTCACTTTTGTGAGTGAATGTTATGTGTATTGTTATTTTCAGTATTTCTTTATTTAAAATTTATATTTTTGATATGATTTTATTATTGTTAATGTGATGTGTTAAATATATAATTGTTGTTTTCGATACTTCTTTACTCATACATTTGTATGATTTTATAGATGAGAAAATATTTAAATATTAAAAAAATTTCCTAGCTTGTAAACATTCAAAATCAAACTAATAACAAAAAAAAAAAAAATTCAAAGTCAAGCCAATCACCAATAAAAAAATAAAAAAGTGATACCAATTGCAAATAAAAAAAAAAAATTCAAAGCCAAGCTAATTACCAATAAAAAAGTAACAATGACCAATAAAAAAATTAGTGAAACCAATTACACCAAAAAAAAAATATTCAAAACCAATTATAATTTTTTTCCCCAAGTTGTAGACATTCAAACCCAAGTTAATTACCTATAAAAAAAATAACAAAGTCAATTATTTAAGTAATTTTATAGAGTGAGAAAATATTTGAATGCTAAATTTTTTTTCTTTCCAAGTTGTAGACATTCAAAACCAAGTTGCACCAAAAAAAAAAAAAAATTCAAAGCTAAGAAATCTCCAATTAAAAAAAAACAAGTGAAACCAATTATACAAAAAAACCAAAAAAATTCAAAATCAAGCTAATCATCAATAAAAAAAAATAACAAGTGATACTAATTGCACCAAAAAAAAAAAAAAAAATCAAAATCAAAATCAAGCTAATCACCAATAAAAAAATAACAAGTGCTTAAATTTATAATTATATTGTGTTATTATGTTGAATGGTGACAATGCTGATAAATCCATGTGCCTTATAATTGAGCAAAATTTTATTTATTACTTAAAAATTATAAATTATTAAATTCCCTTAGTATTTGTTTTTTTTTTTTTCTGAAGTATTTGTATATGTGATATTGTTTTGGGGTGTTTTTTATACATTTTTATGATAGTTCGGTTAATGTGGAGGATATGATCGATAGTATATTTCGGGTTATTTTAAAAGAATTGATATGAATGTTTTTGTCCCATTTTTTTTTTCAAGCTAGACAGTTACTTGCAATTTTGTTATGTATTATATAGTACATTCAGCCATGAGTAATAACTAATTCTACTTTATTAGGGCTAGAATGTTATATTATTGTGTTCCTTTTGCTTTTAATAGGTAAGACCTACCACATATGAAAGGGCATGATCCCTGCATCAAATAGTTCATATTGAATTACTACAAGCAATTGAAATCACTTTACTTTCCAGAAAGAGAAAAAAAAAACATATGTGGAATGAGACCCATTCGAAATTCCATAAGAGAAAAGTGATTTTATCCTGTTAATCCAAGAAAAGACCAAGATTTTTGAAGAATTTGAGATATGTGTTGATCGACATCTCTACAATGAACGTCATTTACTGTATTTAAAAATCTCAGTGGCGGTGCCAAAATCAGCAATAGATCGTAGTAGGATGAAAGGGTAAACATATAAACATATGTACACGCACACACATTGTGTGTGTGAGAGAGAGCTTTGTAACACTAGTTTGAAACTTGAAAGGCAAGTTAATGGGAATGGAGGATTCATTAAAAGAATTATAAAGTTTTTTGATATACTAGACAACCATGAATCACATGAACCGTCCGAGCTGGAATTTTGTCTGTTTATTGGAGCAAATCCAAACATGTACTGTCCACTACCACCGGCCTCTCTTTCTTCCAATAGGGTCCTATAAATAGGGCTAATTGTTATCATGCAAGCACTAAATTCTCTCTGCTAGGTCAAACAACTTAAGCATTCTGGTGTTATTCCTCTTTCACTCCATGGCTAAATCAATTGCTGCATTGGTACTGCTTGTTCTGTTACTCTCCATTTTCTCTCTCCTCTTCCCTTCTGAGGCTCGTGTTCTTCAGGGGCTTCAAGCCACGCAGAAGGATATTGTCAGCCAACAACTTCTTATGAGCAAGTTGGGATTTAGTCCCTTGGAATTCGAGAATTATCGAAGGAGGTCTCTTAATGCCGGTTCTGATAGAGTCTCACCAGGAGGGCCAGATGGTCAGCATAACTAGCTGGTTGTTAATCTTATGAGGTTGTTTGGGTGCAAAAACAGCTCAGCTCTTATGTAGAAAGCAACTGAATGACCAAAAGAAAATCTGTTGCTGATAATTTTAGAGTTTAGAGTACTAGATCACAATTCTGTCAGTAAAGCAGAAAATAATTTGCACCAATGACAAATGTATTTTGAGAATAAGAAATATATATTATTCAAGAGCATGTTATAATGGTTGTAAATAATGATAACTATAACAGTGTAACAGACAAAAACTGTGACAGACATTACGTAACAAAACGGTAAACGAGACATAAATTTTATTTTTCCATTCTCACTTTACCTAATTCGTAACAGCACTCATGCTTTAACTGTAAATTCATGTAATCAACAGTTTTTTGATACTTCCTAAAGAGTTTTACTATGATCTAGAACTCATCACTTTTAATATTTTTTTTTTTGGAACACATTTAAATTAGTTCATAGTATGACAAATTGATATATAAGAACAAATATACATTGGTTTGGCTCCTTTCCAGTTACAAAATAATTGGAGTATCCTCCAATTCATTTTGCACGGTGAGGATTTATCGACTTCAGCGAAATCATTATAGGCGTGAAAAAGTTTCAATCTCTATAACGGAGTGTAACAATATTAGTTACCACCGATACCATTACATACTATAACAGTCACTTTTTTAACTATTTGGCCCTAATATAGGTGCACATGTGCATACTGGATGTGTTTTTGCATATTCATTTGGGATTAAGATTTGATCTGTCCCAATAAGGCAATGCATCCAAGCAATACTTGCAAACACATATATTGCTTCTTGGTGTACAAGGAGGACTAACATTGAGTTTGATTGGTGGTAATGATATCTGAGAATGGAATAACTATTACTAAGTAATGTTCATGTTTGTTATATAGTAATGAAAAGCTATTCTTATTATCATAGAATGCCTATCCCACCAGGTCACCATCATCACTATCAACCACAACCATGGGCAGAATTATACTTCCCTATGTTTTCGAGAAAACTTATGTACATACCTACATATATATTTTATGTAATAACTCATTAATTCGTATTGTATTGGCCCCTAATAATACTAAAAAGATCGTGCTCTAGTTGTATATTTTAAACTAGTCAAAGGATAGGTACTCACAGATTCAAGCCTCAATGCGATCGAATGCATAAAACATGGGGTTATGTGCTTTGTCTCCGACTCAATAAATGCATGTATTTTATATTTAAAATTGGAAGAATAGCGGCCTTAAGTCGTTTTGTCTCCATATCAAGCGACAAGTGCCAGCCCTTCTTCCAAACATTGAAAAAGGTGTTCCAGTGGGATGCACGATGCGAATAAGCATTCAAAGCCCTTTAAGAATATCTGAGCTCACCCCCAGTTCTAGTTAGTCCTTTGGAGGGGGAAGTACTCACCCTTTACCTCACTGTTTAAGATTTTTCAACCAGTACAACACTGATAAGAAGAGCTCAGCAACTAGTCTATTACTGTAGTAGAGAAATTAGTCTTAGCTCTGGTTACTGCGGCAAAAAGGCTCAGACCATACTTCTAGGCTCACACCATTGAGGTCCCAACAGACCAGCCAATGAAGCAGGTATTGCATAAACTAGAATCTTTAGGGAGATTGATCAAATGGGCCATAGAGCTCAGTGAGTTCGATATCAGGTACAAAACCAGAGTCGTAATCAAAGAGTAGATATTGGAAGATTTTATCGCAGAATTCACTACTAACACAGAAACACCTTTGGAAGCAACCCAGCTAGTACCTAACCTGCCCATATGAAAGCTTTTAGTAGATGGAGCTGCCAACACTCAGGGAAACAGTGCAGGTTTGATTCTGATCTTCCCTGATGGAATAGATGTCAAGAATGCCCTTAGATTCGGGTTCAAAGCTTCAAACAACGAAGCAGAATATGAAGCTGTCATTGCTGGACTCAATCTGGCTCACTCAATGGAGGCAGAATAACTCAAAATTTACAGCGACTCCTAGCTCATGGTGAAGAGAATAGAAGAGACCTATGAGGCTAAGGGAGAGAGAATGATCCTATACCTGAAATAGGTAAGGTAACTAATGAGAAAATTCATACAAGTCAAATCAAGCATGTCCCCCAAGCTGAGAATTGTCAAGTAGATGGCTTGGCAAGGCTCGTTACAGTTTCCCAGGAGAACTTGGATAGATTAATCCTTGTTGAACACCTGGCTGAACCATCTGTAAACCATGAACACGAAGAAGTGCTCCTTGTAATGGCTCAGCCGAGCTGGATGGACCAAATCATAGAGTATATCCAAAATGGAACCTTGCCATAAGACCCTAAAGAGACAGCGAAGTTAAGAGCCAGGTCATCTAGATTCATGACCCTACAAGGAAACTTGTGTAAACGAGGCTTTTTAGAACCTCTCCTTAAATGTGTAGGTAATGAGGATGCTAATTACATCCTCAAGGAGATCCACGAGGGAATTTGCGGCAATCATATCGAAGCTCGACCAATGGCAGGAAAGGTACTAAGACAAGGGTACTTCTAGCCCACTATATTCAAAGACGCTACAGATATGGTCAAAAGGTGTTAGGTTTGTCAGATATACGCCAACGTTGCTCATTGTCCACTAGAACTCCTATATTCGGTGGTTAGCCCATGACCTTTCCAAAAATGAGGTCTGAACATACTTGGACCCCTTCCCATTAGTATTGGACAGTGCAAATTTGCCATTATTGGGGTGAATTACTTCACCAAATGGGCAGAGGTGGAACCCTTGGCAACAATCACATAACAGAAAGTTCTAAACTTCACTTGGAAATCTATAATCTGCAGGTTTGGAATACCCATGACAATTATCTCTAACAACAGGAAGCAATTTGGCAATCCTAAGTTCAAGAATTTATGCGCCGAGCTAGGAAAAAAGAATTACTTCTTATCTCCAGCTCATCCCCAATCCAACAGGCAAGCGGAAGTGACCAACCAAACCATAAAAGCAGCTTTGAAGACTAAGCTAGAAGCTCTGAAAAAGAAATGAGTAGAACACATCCCAGAAGTATTGTGGGCTTACAGAACCACAACAAGATTAGTGACTCAGGAAATACCATTTGCTTTGGCATTTGAGACTAAAGTAGTGGCACCTGTGGAGGTCGGCATACCTTCCCGCAGGACTGATTTCTCAAAACTTGAGCACAATGACGAGTAACTCCTGCTAAATCTCAACCTCCTGGAGGGAAAAAAAGGACAAGGCCTTGTAGTGCATCGTGAGTTATCAAAGAAAAACAACAAGATATTATAACAAGAGGGTTAGACACAAAAGCTTTAAAGGGTACTTAGAAAACTCCTTCTTGCGAAGAAGGAACCCACTCATGGAAAGCTAGGGCCCAACTGGGAAGGTCCCTACATCATTTCGAGAATAATCAAACTTGGGGACTACGAATTGCAAACGGAGGAGGAAAAAATCCTACCTCACTCTTAGAACATAGAGCATTTGAAAAGGATTTTTCAGTGAATTTTTAAGAAGTCTATCTTCAATAAAACAAAATTTTTTTCAGCTTAGCAAGATTCTATCATCAACTTAAAACAAAAGATGAGCTCTTCAGCTAAAGATGATCTCTCCAGCTCATAAATTAAAGATGAGCTCTTCAGCTCATATATTAACGATGAGCTCTTCAGCTTATAAATTAATGATGAGCTCTTTAACTCATAAACAAAAATGAGCTCTTTAGCTCATAAATTAAAGATGAGCTCTTCAGCTCATAAATTAAAGATGAGCTCTTCATTTCATAAACAAAAGATGAGCTCTTCAGCCTATAAATTAAAGATGAACTCTCAAGTTCATAAATTAAAGATGACCTCTTCAGCTTAAACTAACATGAGCTCTTTAGCTCATAAATTGATGATGAGCTTTTCAGCTCATAAATTAACTATGAGCTCTTTAGCTCACAAAATATAAGATGAGTTCTTCAGCTCATAAACAAAATATGAGCTCTTCAGCTCATATATAAACGGTGAGCTCTTAAGCTTATAGATTTAAAGGTTAGCTTTTCAGCTCATAAACAAGAAGTTATGTAGCTTGTAAGCACGACATCCAACTGAGAAAATGTGCAAGAAAATAAACAAGGCAGGGAAAGAAGAAACTTTCATTTATCAATGTAAAGGGTTACAAGGAAAAGAAAAAAAATCCTTAAGCCCCTCCATGCCTCCTTTTTAGCTCAGATATCTCCTCTTCCAAATGAGTATTCACGGCCTACAGATGAGCGTTCTCTTCCACTTTTGTGAGAAGCTCTGAAAGCTTCAGCTCAGAAGTAGAAAATAAAACATCATTAAAAGAGGGACCAGACGATTGGGATGAATAATCATTCCTCCTACGTTTCCTCGAAGAGGTGGCAACATCCACATCCTCATCTGACTCATCATAAGAGGAATCAAGAGAGAGAGGAAATGAGGCAAACTCCAGGTTAGTAGCAGCATCACTGAACTAAAAGAGGTTTTGCAGAGTAATAAGCACTGAAAAAGGAACAGGCTCAACATGAGCCACCTGTCTAACCCTCACTCTCTCAGCCAAGGTCAGGTTAGGGGCACCTGTATAAAAGAAACATAATTAGAATCAACCCAATTGCTCACAAATTGTAACAGGCAGATCAAGAACATCTACCTTTATGAGAAAAAAGCGCCCATGAGCGAGGGACTCGAGAGCATGAGCATTGTTGCTCCACACAACCTGCAGGAGTCCCCAAAGGTGAAGACAAAATGCTGAATCTATTCTTCAGGGGAGTTGGGATCATCTAGGACTAGTGGGGGATCAAAGTGGCACCTTTATTTGAAGCAACTAAAGTAGGGGAGCTTGTCCTCATCAAGTTCATAAAAGTAGAGGAGCTCGGCAACAATAGGGAATTCACCATGGCCTTGTAGATGCCAGAGGATAAAAAAACTAATTACAGCACCCCATCCCCCAGGAGAAAGACGAGAGGGGCACAACCCAAAGAAAGCCAAGATCCACCCAATGGCAGGAAGAATAGGCAGGCGAAGACTGTGAAACCCGGGAAAATTTGAACTTTTTCTTAGAAAGGGAAGAATGGTAATTTGTCATCCTAATGCGTATTTAAAATAATCATGTTCTAGACCTTGAATGAGGAAACAGAGTTCGATGTTGGATTCATATTGCAAAATCTAGTCACCCTGTCAAATTTCGTCGAATTCTGAGATAGTCGGATTTTTGCATGTCGTTCAAGGCGACTACGAGGCGAATGACATTTTAAAGGTCCCCAAAAAAATGAATTTCTTAAAATTTTCTTAAAATTAAGTTAAATTTCCAATAAAATTAATTTGAACTAAATTCGAGCTATAACAAATCGTTTCGGGATAAAAAACGGACCCGGAAGTCAGAAATATGCGGTGCGATGTGGACCGCACATTCGAGGACTATAAATATCTACTTAAATTAGATATCTTGGGAAAAATATCTCATGGTTCTTGACCCTTGGCTGGCCATAGAGAGAAGAGAGTGAAAAGAGAGAAACTAAGTAAATTCTTCAAGCTTCAATCCAAGATTCCCAGAGTTCCATCGGTCGGAATTCGTCGAGCCAAAAATCAAAGTTCATCTACTTGACGAGGGTTACGTGTACATACCAAGAAAATTGGATTTCACCGAAGGTCCAAAGAAAAGACTTTGGAGGAATCAAAGGTTCTTGGGCTTGTTTTGGTGTTTTTAGAAGTTCTACCACTTCCTACACGCTACAAGAGGTAGGGTTCTTCCTATTTTGGTTTTACTCCTACCTTAAGGGTTTATTTTTGTGCCTGAAACATGACTGATTTGTGGATGATTGGTGGGTTTTCTAGTGTCTGTTTATGGACTGTTTAAGGGGCTACTTAGTGGCTAAATTGTGGGCTGCTTACTGGCTGATTTTTGAACTGTTTTATAGTTATTTTAAGGGGCTATTTATGGCTATTTTATGGGCTATCTTATGGCTATTTATTTGGTCTATTTTATGGCCGTTTAGGGGCTGAATTATGGGCTGCTTAGTGGCTAATTTGTGGGCTGCTTAGTGGTTGATTTGTGGGTTGTTTAGTGGCTAAATTTTGGGCCACTATGGGCTGATTTTTATATGGGTTGTTGCTATATTTTGCCTTTTAAATTAAGTGTGTTTTTGACATAGATTATGTAATAACATGATTGTCAATTTTGTTGAATATAAATGTTGATACATGCTAGTTGATGTTTTGACATTGTGATGAAATTTTAGAAATTATTTGCATGTGATATAAATCGCCACGGTAGACATTGATATGTAGAAATTTTTCTTTTGGCATGCATTGCAATATGAACATGGAATTGACATCACATTCATGGGCATGAGTCATGAGTGTGGGTGTGTATATGCATGGTTAATCAAACACCATTCTTGGTGATTGATGGGTGGACTTGGAAAAGTTGGATTGAAAATCCGAATAAGTCGCATGGTTGCTCGAAAGAAAAAACTTGTGTTGGGTATAGCAAGAAGGGGTAGATTCCCCCCTCGGGTGTAAGACCCGGTGACTTGGTTATACACTCTCCTGTGGTGAAATTTCGAAATAGTGTAGTATGGTGTACGGAACCGGTAGTATAAAATTCAAAATCCGTTGCCCAACAATACACAAGATTTTGATTTATAAGTACTCATACAATGAGTAACACCCATCAATGATTTGGTGTTTATAATAAAACAACTTTTATTTCAAATGATCATTTGGTAGATGTTTTTCGTCAATTGACAGATTCAGTATACCTTGGCATTGCATTGTGTCGTGGGAGTCGGTGATGACTTGGGTTTAAGTGCATGAGTGAGTATCATCTCATTTCATGGCATGACATGATTGCATTCCACATTTAATGCATATTCTTGTATGGAATGATTGTTAAATGTTGTTTGTTACTTATACACACAACATATGCATTTAAGGTGGGGAGTAGCCTCTGTAGGGATTATTCTACTGAGCATTGGCTCACCCTATACGGGAAAATATTTAAGGTGGGAGAGATACACCGGTGGATAGCTCTAATTTGGACCCTCATGTTTGAAGAAAGCCGAATGTTGCTTTATTTTGTGTTAATGTAAAATATTTGTGAAAATAATATTTTGGGCATGTAATCTTTTACAAATAATTGTAATAGAACTTATATAAACTATTGTTAAACTAACATCGCATGTTTTGATATAAATATGGATAATTAGACCCGGTGTGGCCAATGTTTACTTATAATTGGACCCGGTGTAGTCATTGTTGAATATTGGACCTCAAATGCGTCTTGTTATTATATGATTGCACAGGTTGAGTTTTGGGTGGAGCTTCATGTACAAAGGAGAATTTGCCTGAATTTCGTCAAAATTATGGTTCCCAGTAAATGGGCAACAATAGCGTGATATCGAATTACTCGGTATCCACGGGTATTCCGCGGGTTGATGGGTAATCATGGACCCTCGGATTTTGGGGTGTCACAAAGGCCCATCTCGAAAGCACCTTCAAAGAAATAGATTTCTTGAGGGGAAAGATAATTACAGGGTTCATCAAAAGTGGGAAACCGAAGAGGTAAGTCTGCAGGAAGAAGGTATCGCTTCTTCATCTCCTCTAACTCTGTAGAGGTAACCACGGAAGGAACTAAGAAGTTGGAATGCCACTTCATGTCAATCCCAGTAGAAGCTCATTGTTTAAACAAAGGAGTAAGTGGGGAAGCCATTAGAAATATAAAAAAAAAGGTAGAAAGCTCAAGATTTGCAGGCAAGAATTGCTTGCAAGAAGAAAACTCAAGATTTATAGGCAAGAATTGCTGGCAAGAAGAAATTCCAAGATGTGTATATAACAAAGAAGTCCCGAGTTTCAGGGAGACATTAGGAGATCCTGACTTTAAAGGAAGCAAGAAATGCACGAAGACGAAGAGGGAGTCCCTTAAGCTTCCAAAAATAATGATGATGGATGCGTTTAAAAGAAGTAGGTGGGCACGCGCAACGATGAAAAAACTGGTGTTCCATGCCTAAGTAAGCAGCTTAGCTTTGCAAACTCAGCCCAGCTCAGGAAGAGCTCAAAACAATAAGCAACGCAATTTAACGCAAGGGTGAGCTCAAGTCAAAAACACTTTAGCCCAGCCTAAGCAGAGCTCACTAGCTCACATATATGTGCCACCCAAAGCTAATGCCTCAACCATTCAACTTTATAGTTCTTCATACCTTCAACTATTCAAATCATTCAATCTTAGCAAATCCACTTCAAGAAAAACTCAGTTCTCCTCAAAGTAGGGGCAAAGGGGAGTAGGCAGAATGGAAAAACATAACAGTTAGAAGAGCACAAGGGCACTAACAAGACTAAAACATATACATACAAGAACATTTACATTTCTTATTTACTTTCTCATAAAGAGCTGATTTCCAGAGTTTTTTCAAAAAAAAAAAATACACAACAACAAATAGAAATCTTAAGTCTTTATAGTAGATGCAGAAGAGACGTCTAGTAGCTCGGCAACAGTAAGGGAAGCTCTAGAAGGTATAGGAGTAGATGAAGGAAGAGAAGATTTAGGAAGAACAGGAGTTGTAGCCCAAACTCTAGTTGGGGCTAAGGTCAGCCCAGGAGCCTGAGTAACGGGGTCAGCAGGGTTATCACCAGAGGTAGGAACACCAGCAGAGACATCTGTAGGATCGACAGTAGGAGCCAAGTCCTCTACCTCCTTCTCAATGCTTGACTTTTCTTTGTCCTTATCCAAGGGAAGCTCAAATTTAAAGTCCAGATTTGGATATGCCTCCACAGCTTGACCTTGAAAAGCAAGGTACCTAGTGGCCCAATTGGTGGCAGCCTTGTCCTTAAGTTCAGCAATCAAAGTGTCCTTCTTCCGAGCTGTAGCCCTCTCAACCTCAACTTCCTTCAGCAAAGTGGCGTTGACCTCAACCAACATGTCATACTTCTTCTTCATTGTCTTAAAGTATTGGAAGGCCTCTAAGGTTTCCTTGCGAGCTTGAAGCAAGTTTTCTTACTTTGCCGAAAGCTCTTCCTTGGCTTTTCTAGCTTCCATCTCCAGACCCTTGTTGGCAAAATTCAACCCCTCAACTTGAGCTTGGAGCTCAGTATTAAGAAGGCTCAGCTCAGCAGCCTTGAGCTCAGATTTCTTCGTAGACCCCTCCAAAGCTTGGATCATTTTCACCAGAGCACTTATATAGATAACCAGCTTAAAAGAAAAAGAAGTGAGAGGAGAGGCATGGGAGTAAGCCAAAGAAAAAAAACCCTCAAGGCAAGAACAAAGATTAGATAAACTAAAGAAAAAAAAAACCCTTAAGGCAAGAACAAAGATCATATAAACTAAAGAGTTACTGATGCCATTGCATACATAGTCGTGGTAGTAGAAAATACAATGATATTGTTGACACTCTATCAATGTCGGACTCTGCGATAACTGAGGCAATAGTCTCAGTGGCTAGGCTTGAGTCATTAATAAGTGAACTCTTGCCCTTCTTATGCTTTGTAGGTAAACCCTCCACCCATATATAAGAACTCTTCCTAAGAGATCGAGAAAAGGAAGAACCTCGCTAGAGGGGAGCTAGGGACTTTGAAGCTCCAACAACCTCTCCCGACAAGGGGAAGGATGAGGTCCTAACTTGATCAGAAGATCCCGCGATAAGGGAAATAGGAACCCCTTGAGATGAGGAGGTCAGATCGACCTTCAGCGAAGTCGACGAAGGAGGAAAGATCATTTGATAAGGCAAGAGATAAGGTAGAGGCACTCCTACCCTCTACACCTTAGAAGAAGGACTAAGTCTAGAGTCGGCTCCAGCCTTGCCTTTCATCTCAACAATCTTAGCCTTCATCGCCTTTGAGTTTGGAGCCATTGAGCTTGAACTTGGGAAAGCAAACAGGTCTGTTGACAAATAATAATAATAATAATAATAATAAAATAAAAAGAGAAAAATTGTACCAGTAGGATCCTCCGAACTAGCAATGGAGATGGGAATCAAAGTCTCAACTCTCACCTCGGGAGGGCTGAACCCTAGCTGGGTGAGCACAGAATGCTTAATCAAGCTAGCATATTTCTTCGCTTCAGAGTCCTCCAAGCTTTGTAAAACTCTCCTATCCTTAGCACTAAGGTTGGGTCGAATATCGGAAAGAATTAAGAAAAGCAAGGTCAGCAGAATGAAGCATTCAAATTAAGACAAGTTTGCCCAAGCGGAACTTACCCAAATTATTAGGGGCAAATCGAGCCTGTGGCAAAAAAAGTGTATTGGCTATGTCTTTGGGCTTGAACTCCCATTCTTTCCTAGAGACAAAGAAGAAATTTTTTTTCTAGCTCTTATGGGAGCTCGGGAGGTCGGTTATAATGAGACAGGCCTTCACTCGTTTAGAGATATACATGAAACAATTAGAAGGGTTGAATTTAACGTTGAAAACTTTCATGAGCAGAGGTATAATGGGGACACCAAGTTTGTTTTTCTTAAAGAAAGCAAGTAGACCCAAAAGAACACCCCAAAAATTGGGGGAAAGCTGAGAAGGACAAACATGAAAGTGTTAAAGAACACTCTTGAGGAAAGGATGTATAGGGAAGTGCAACCCATTCTTGAGAGTGGCTATAAAGAAGCAAACCTTCTCAAGAATCTAGGATTCATACCGAGTGTCCACTTCTGGGCACCAATAATGCATACATCGAGGGAAGCCAAATCGAGCCGAAAGAACACTCATGCAAGGAGGGGTGACCACACTATGACCCATGTGGTCTGAACCCTGGGGAGTAACCTCAGCCTCCTCAGTGCTGCTAGAAATCTTGATGTCATTCACTTTGGCCTTTCCTTTCCTAAACTTCCTAGACATAGGAGGAGATGATAGGGGCATCTCCTTGGTGTTTTCCCAAGGTCAACAGAGTCGACACCGAAAAAATTATCAATCTCATCACCTACATCACTTAAATCACTGTCTTTCTCTCCAACAGACCTCTTGCCCATGGCAAGAGAGACCAATGAAGCAATAGCTTCGGAGGAGCCAGACATGAAAGGATTGGAAGAAGGGAGATAAAAGGAGGATTAAGGAAATGGGACATCGAAAAATAATCCCTGAGTGTTGAGGGGTCAAGACTCCAACGACCAATGAGGAAGGTTCTAGCAGTAGAATAAGGGTTCGGAAAGAGGTGAAGAGAGGACAAAGAGTAACCTCGATTCCTAAAAAAGCAAAAATAAAAGGTCCAAAAATATAGCAACCACCTCGGGTTTGAGGGATCTAGAACGAAGAAAAGAACAAAGCCAAGAAGCGTACTTAACCAAGAGCGAATGAAAAAACAAAGTTTGAAGTGAAATTGAAGAGTAAACCTCGCAGAACCTTTGAAGTTAAATTGGGGAAATTGGTTCTCTAACGAAACCCTAGAATCTTCAGCAGATTGAGGAAGCTAAAATTACAAAGGAAAAGAGGGGCCAAAACCTAGAGAGGGACGTTGAAAGGGGAAATAAGGTGGTTTCCACCATCACATGAGCATTTAAAGATATGTGTACATGGACCTTCAAAATATGGGAGATGTATGAGAAACGAGGAAGAAATAATTACACAAAACGGTCAAAATAGTTTCATTCCGTGCAAATTGAGGTTGCCTTGTGAAGGCCTAGCTCAATTCAGCCGCAACTCAGCTCCTACTCAAACCCACTTTAACCAGGGGCTGGGGGATAACTGATGATACCTAGAAAAATTATAAGTCTGAGTTCGGACACTGAGGTCAGGAAGGAAGCTCAGCCCAGGAAATCAGAGCTCAGAGGCCCAGACCTTGGGCTCCCTTGACTTGTACCTAAAAAAGAAATGAGTGGAAGACGACTGGCAGCCACTAAGCACCCCATTAATGGAATTAAATGCCTATCTAGGCATAAGGACCTCAACCGCCTAAACCATCGCCTAAAATCAGGCAAAGTGTTACACAGGAGAGCTGAAGATTTCATCCTATACCCCATGGGACTAGGAACTAGGCTATAAATACTATACAAAGCCCTCACTATGAGACAGACAATCTAGATAGTACTAAGAAGATTGTACATTCCTTTGATTATCTTTAATTAAATTGTCAGGAGAAAGAGACTCCCTTGAGAGTGGATTAGCCAACCTCCTGAGAGCCTTGGAGCTCAAATTGTGACACAGACACCAACAAATAGCATTAAGGAACCATTCAGGTCCCTTAAGGTGGGGAAAAACATCATGGTAGGCCGTGTTGTGGCCTGATCATAAACAAAGGTAAACAAGTTAGAAAAAATTTGAATCTTTCAAAGTGCAAGGTTATAGGAATGGCCATAAGAACCAAATTCATAGGCTGAAGGAGGAGAGTTCGTGAAGTAAGCCTAGAGCTTGAGTTGAAGAACCCAAGTCCACCAATTTTTCTGATACCGCACTTTAGACCCTTAAAAGTAGTGGTAAAGGTAGAAGACCACTATAGGAGCTAGAAATGGTGAAGGAATCCCAAGAAGCCAAATTCACAGTCAATGGCATGAGAACAAAATATGTTATTCATTCGAAATGTCGGTACCTTCCTTGCCTTTGGTGAACAACCTTGAAATTGGAATAAGGTTTGATAGGCTACCACTAGAATCCATTAGGAGTAGATAAGTTTTTGTGGTGCACAAAAATGAGTTTACGTAAAATTAATTAAGGATGAAACAAAGAAGGCTCAACACAAGTAAACAAAAAGATTAAGTGGTTCAATCTAGGTGACTTGCTCCACTAGAAATGACGACGGTGGCAGGAGAATCTTATTACTTGAGTGTGCTGAGATGTTTGTGTTGCCCCTATGGGCAGGCAGAGCTTACAATTTATAGTCAAGTGAAGTTGGCCTTGAGGGGCTTTGACGGAGGCACCATCCTCGTAACAGGGAGCGTGGTGATTCCGTGAAGCTCACCTTATCCTTATAACGGGTGAGTTACTGGGTTATTCCTTGAAGCTCGCCCTACCTAGTAACGGGCTTGGTGATATTGCAGAATAGCGATGTGCCCCTGATGACTGCGTCCCTACGGATTTCCATCTCTGGGATGGAAACTCCCACGTGCGCTGATGACGGACTAGATTTCTCAAGAAGGTGAGCTTTGGCCCAACTAAAATTGTAACTGGGCCTTTGTTGGTCCGCATCTGTGGTTCGCACCTAGTCTATAATTTTGAGACTGATCTAGGTTGGGCCCATTATTTTCCCCCTATTCCCAGATTCCAGTGGAACTTGGGGGATAGGGCATTAGTAAAAATTAATGGGTATCTTTTTTAGAAGGCCGAGTATGGGTGAGACAGTGCATGAGGTGAGGAGTAGAGGGCGAGGGTGAAGGTGCGCAGGCGAGGGTATGGTGCGTTGGCGCTAGGTTGTGTAGAAGAAGGTGCTGCACAAGGGCGTGGGCGCGGGTGCCTCGCTACTGACATTGGGTGCGAGGGTGTGCGACCGAGGGAGATGGCGCACCGTTAAGGCATGGGTGCTGGCGCAAGGACGTCAGTGTTGGTACAAGGATGCGAACAACGGCGTAAGGGAAAGAGCATTGACGCAAGTTGCGAGGGCGTCTGTCTAGTTGTTGGCGCTGGTGGAGTATGAGAAAAGCATAAAGAAGTGTCAAAACTATGAACGACCATAACTTTGTGCACAATTGTCCATTTGAAGTATTTTTTTAATTCATGTATTTTTTTTAGATATACCAGAATCAAACATCCTACGACGATTTTGGCACCAAATTTCCCAAAAATGACTGTTTTCCACTGAATTTTAACTTTTATCACAATTTAGTGAAGAAATAGAATTTTCATGTGTCTTGTTCTATTCGTGGGAAAGGACAACCTTCATTCTGAATGAGTGAAATCATAGTTCTCAAGGTAATCTAATGAGTGAGAGGTAGACACATTTGTGAGTGCCAACCAGCATGAGTAGAGAAACTTGAGTTTATCCTCTTTTAGCAACAAAACTATTTTAGTAGAAATAGGCTTTTTAGCAATAGAACTCTTTTAGCAGTAGAGTTGTTTTGGCAACAAGAACTCCTTGATTAGTCCTTTAAATATGGAACTCTTTTAGTAGTAGAGTTCCTTTGGCATCAAGAAATCCTTGATTAGCCTTTTAAATAGGGCATTAGACACTTATCTTGAAGGCTAAAGAGACTTTTCATGCACCTTTAGGGCAAAAGGAAAAGAGTGAGCTGGTTGAAAGAGGCAAGGAGCAAAGGCTAGGGGTCGTGGGCATTGGCGTGAGCGACGACCAGGAAAGGGGCGTAATGGACAACGAGGTAGCTGTATTGGGGGCCGTAGGGTGGCTGGGGTGGCAGTCTAACAGTGGGCACTTGGGGTAATAGTTTGATAGCGGATGCCTTGGGCGAGGGCGCAAGTGGTGGCCAAGCAATAGGCGCCATGGGCAGAGAGAGGTAGGCGCCAAGTAAACCGGCAACATTGGTGCAACAAAGGACACTGGGCGCTGGTCGAGGCAAGGGCACTAGTCACCGGGCAATAGGTGATGGGCACTGGGCATCGAGCATGATTTGGGCGATTGGTGCCAGGTAAAAAGATGCAAATGCTGGGGTGCTGGGCTGCAAGGCGTAGGCACCAAGGGCACCAGGGCATTAGGCTCTAGTGGCTTGGGTGGTGGGCAACAGGCATCCGGGGGCTCAGGTGTATGTGGAGCAAGCAAGAGCACAGACAAGTTGCTCGAAGATGGCGTTGGCGATGAAGCGTAGGAAGGCAACCAGTGTTCGAGCTGCGAGGTTGGTGATGATAGAAACGACGTTGGCCAACATCTACAATGACGTAAACTTCTTGACAAAGTAGTTGTTGATGATGATGGCTCTAATGTGAGCACTATTTCTAGTTTAATCAATACTAATGCTGAAATTGCTAGAATCGTCTCTACTTTTTGTATTCCCCCTACTGTGTTGTGCGGTTGGGCTGAGATGGGCGAATCGGCTTTCGATGATTCATCGGGGGACATTGCCATCTATGAAGAGGTGCTAGAGGCAGGCTTGAGACTCCCGATTCCTGTGCCTATGTGTTGTATCTTGGCGTAGTAGTTTCTTATGCCAGCGCAATTAGCTCCAAATGGTTGGATATTGTTGTTAGCATTTCTTTCGTTGTGGCGACAGGTGCATGGCATGGGCACCTCTCTTACTTGTAAATAATTGTTTGCTGCCTATATGTTATAGGAGAACCCCACTCCCAATCAAGGTTGGTATCACTTTTCTTTGAGGGTAGGAAAGTTCATTACTGGACTACACTCCAACTGTCATAGTTGAAAGTCTCAATTTTTATTCCTTAGATGAGAGTGGGCTACTGAGGAGGATCACGCTCTGGTTCTAGCAAGGTGGTGTGCGCCTATGAGGATAAGTGTGAAACTTTCCCTTTCTTATCTCCATTTAGTTGATGTGTTCTATACGTCTTTACCATGCATTTAGCTCTTTTTCAGGTTTGCTAGAGTTATAAATAGATCAGGGGAAAAGGCTTTAGGCTGTGAGGGTCCACCCTGTTAAGGATTATATAGTTCTCATGGTTGGAGAGGGTCAGACTGGAGTTTTCCCCTCAAGAGGTGCTTCCACTCCATCTTCTCACAGGTTTGCGGGTCTTTTTCCAAGAGGAGAGGTGTGTAATTTTTAAGTTGTATATGATGGTATTTTTGATTTCTAAAAATTCCTCCCTTTACTTTGGCTTCGCAGATAATAGGTTAAGGGTAAAGGCTCTCCACTCCGCCAGGGCTGCATAGGCAACTCCTCCACCCAAGAGGATAATGTTCGATTATGCTCCCATAGCTTCCATGGAGGTACCTCCTCAAGCTATTCCAGTTATCCAGGCATCTCCCTTGGCTAACTCGCTACTCATGGCATCCCTAGAAGCGAGGATTCCTTCTTCCATATAGACCGGGGTGCCACCTACTTCTCTAATGTCCAACAGTGGTACAATGTCCATGTTTTGGGACATAAATGTTGCTAAGGATCAAATCTCAAGTTCGCCTTTAAACAAAAAAGAAGTTAGACATCAAGGTACAAATGGTATTATTAACACCATGATGGAGGGCCTAGCTACGGTAATCATGTGCACTTCTTTTCTATAGAATATTATTCCTCATATCCTCTAATAACACTAACATTTTTCTTTTTTTGATTGTTTGAACATGTCTATGGTCGCTACCTATCTTTTTATGACTGCCACCCAGTATAAGCGTGTACCGATGACTCTAATGAGAGAGAGGCTGGCACTATAGGGTGTTGAGGAACAGTTAAGGGTGGCTCATGAGAGAACTGCACCTCTTGAGGTCGAGCCTTTGGCATCTCGTGCGAGAGCGGCTAAGCTAGAGGTTGAGAGTGAGGCTGCTTGTGCAAGAGCAGAGGTAAAGCTGCAGTCAGCTCATGAGAGGGCTGCTAGAGTTGAGTTAGAGCTACTTGTAGCTTATAAGAGGGCTACTGTGATAGAGACAAAGCTTTAAGTTGCTCATAAGAGGGCTACCAAAGTAGAGGCCAACTCCCGAGAGGAAGAGGGAGGTTGTAGAGAAGGTTGTTCATGACCTTCAAGATAGTGGAGCAGACACTTTTGTTGATGGTTATGAGGAGTTTAGGGGGAAAGCTTCGGCTACCTTTCCTAGCATAGATTTTTCGACATTTGTCCCATATAAGGAGTCGGGCATAGGTGGTGATGACGATTGAGTGGATTCTATGAGAGTGCGTTAGGTAGCAGTGAGGAGGACGACGACAGTGAAAGTAGCTAGACTATTGAAGAGGAAGTTGAAAGATTTTGCCTTTTTTTTGTGCTGTTTGTTTATTTTAAAAATTTTGTGAAATGAAAAACTAGACAATTTATATGATGAATCCTCAAGGCTTTATTTGATAACTACTTATGGTAAACTCTAGTGGGTAGGTTGCCCCCAAAAAGTACAAAACAACTAAACAAAATAAAAAGAAACTCTTGCTACCAGTGAAAATTAAAATACTTGTTCTGCTACCTTTGTCTTGTCGCACTATTTGTAGTACTTCTTCAGGTGTTCAGCATTCTATGGATGGGGCAAATCTTGTATCTCAGAATTCTGGATTTTGTAAGTGCTTGGCCTCACAATATCTGTCACAGTGTATGGCCCCTCCCAATTTGGTCCTAGCTTTGCCTCTCGTGAGTACTTAGTGGCCAGTATTACCTTCTTAAGGACTAAGTCTCCAGATAAGAAGGAGTGAGACTTAACCCTCGAATTGTAATACTTGGTCATGCGGTGCTTGTACTCCTCATTCCTAACCATGTCCATCTCTCTCTCTTCCTCTATCAAATTGAGGTTGATGCGGAGACCTTCTTCATTGGTGTTGGGATCATGGCGTTGGATTCTCAATGATTGGACCCCAATCTTGATAGGTATGACTGCTTCAGTGCAAAAGGCGAGGGAGAAAAGTGTCTCACAGTGGGGATCTTGGGTGTTATCCGGCATGCCCATAGCACACATGGTAGTTCTTCTACCTAATGTCATTCGGTGTTCTCCAACTTGGATTTTAGATTGTGTAGTATGCTTCTTACGGGACCTTAGATTGTCCGCTTGCTTGGGGATGGGCTGGCCTGGAGTAGGGTTGATTGATCTAGAGCTACATGCAAAAAGCATTGAGGAGTTTGTTTTCAAATTGTTTGGTGTTGTCGTTCACTATGGCGTGGGACAGTCCAAATCAGCACACCATGTTTTGCCAGATGAAGTCCTTTACTTTTCTTATCTTTTATCTGATAAATTTTGATGATGCAAAAAGTGAGTTTATGCAAAATCAATCAAGGATGAAGTAAAGACTGTCTAACACAAGCAAACACAAAGATTAGGTGGTTCAGTCTGGGTGACCTAGTCTACTAGGAATGGCAATGGTGACTAGAGAATCTTATCACTTAAGAGGTATAGTGTGTTAAGATGTGTATGATGCCTCCCATGTATAGGCGGATCTTACAATTTATAGGCAAGTGAAGTTGGCCCCAATGGTCTCTGACGGAGGCACCATCCTCATAACAAGGAGTGCGGTGATTTCGTGAAGCTCACAATATTGTTGTAATAGGTGAGGTGATAGTGCGGTGATTCCTTGAAGCTCGCCCTACCTCATAACGGGTGAGGTGATATTGCGAGACTGGTGATGTGGCCTTGATGATTGTGTCCCTATGGATTCCCTCATTTGGGATGGAAACTCCCACGTGAGATGGTGACAGATTGGCTTTCAGATTGGCTTTCTTCACTAAATGCCCTTTTTATAGCCATTATCTTCGATAGTTTTGCTCTGGTTAACAATTACTGACTGGTAATTCCCAGTTGGTTACTTCATCCTTTTTAAATATGACTGTGGCTGATCATCTCACGTGTTTCTTTAAATTCTACCACGTGGCACTTCCTCAATGCATCTATGATGTCAGGTGTTAATACACTAAATATTCCTAGGATTTTATATTTTTGTCCAAACAATGACCCCCTTCATTTAATCAGGCTTAATCAATAACCTGAATAAATGAACAATCACGACTGTTGCTTCTCCAAACACCTATTTAAGGAATTGGTGGATATACTATTCATTTAACTTTGCTTCATTGCTTATTGCTTTCTATCTTCCTTTGCATCTAGCAATTCTTCTCTTCTATACTCAAAATGGCTCCAAATAAGCAAACCATTCCATCTTCATCTGACATTCCTTTCTCCCCCAAATTTCCTACTAAAATCAAACAAATGGCTCATGACTTAGTAGAACACAAGATGTTGATTCTCATCCCTAATTCTATTGGAAATCTTGCTCTTGGTCCTTGTTTCAAATCATATGTCTGCAATAGTTCCTCTGATTTATATCCTATTCACGAGGGAAAAACCCTAATGCTGAACCAAACATTACTCTTATGAAAATATTGGAAACATGGAACCAACTCTCTTCGCTCATGGTTAAATCCTGATCAGTGATGGGTTGATTGTGTGGGTAGGTTAGAACCTCACTTCTCTTTTCAATGGAGGCACTTAGGTATCTTTGAGATGATTAAGCTCTCCACTTGTGAAATGCACATGGATCAGTATCGCCACATGTTTTTTGTCTCAATCATGCAATGTCATGTTTTGTCATATTGGTATGATGTCTCTAGTAATTCTTGACATTGTTCATCTAAAGGAACTTCTATCGACGGGTATGGAGGGAAATGCTTGCATCTCCACCAATACCGATCATTCCTTCATTAATCTCCCTTCCAATATAGGATGTAATGATCTAATGAAGAATATTTTTTTCCAAATATCCTAAACCCTCATTCGAAGAACATGTAGCATTTCTTCTTCATTGGCTCTGTTAATCAGTCTTTTGTGTTCCTGGTTATAAGGTAACCAAAGAATACCTTGGAATGGCAATTCATTTGGCCAACAAAAAGAACCTTGCCTTGGCCCTTTTTGCTCTTGGAGCATTATACTGGGGCCTTTTCAATTTTACAAAAAATAGAATCACTGTCAGTTGTAGAGGCCCATTTTTGAATTTTTCTGGCTTGTCTTTATGCATATTTTCACGAAATTTGGCCTATTAAGTCTATACCTAATCTCAAGTCTCAACCTTGAAACTATGCTCATTGATTCTTAACATCTTCAACCCTATTTTCAGAGAATATTTTTTATCTTTATTTCAAAGCTTTCTTCAATCTTAACAAAGATAGACATAGTTCTTTTTATACTCCTTTTTCTAGACTTATCTATTCTTCTTCTTTCAAAGAGTTATTTTTTGTTGATCCAGACACTGACTCTAAAGAAACCATAGAGTTATAGTGTATCTTTTGGGGTAGTGTTTTTCTACCTCGTTATCTCCATGTAGACATTTTATATTTGTGTCTAAATTTTCTAGTCATAGCTATGAAAGTTACAACCGTAGTTAGCTTGCTAGACAATTCGGCCTAGCCCAAAACATCCCTTTCCCCTACATGAATCCTTCCACCAATGAGCTTGCAAGTGAGGGGGAAAAAATAAATTTAGATGGCCTAGTCCACCAGATTTCTTAGGCTTATGAGAATTTGCTAGAATCCTTTCACTTTTCTCATTTTCCTCCAATCCATCATAGTCTTCCTTCCATTTAGAATGGTAGTAGAATATCTCAGCCTTAATTTTTTGTTACTCCATAGATGAGTATGTGTCTAGGTTGTGTTTTGAAAATTGATAGACAAATGAGACTTCTTCAAATAGAAAGATAAAACAAATTGAAGGACCAGTTATTGTTCATTCTCCTCCTATCAATTCAAGCAAGGATAAAATTAATTTAATTGAGGTGCCAAAGAAGAAAAAACAAAGAGGTTCTACTCTAAAATTGATGCAGTTTGTCGTCGATGCTCATGATGCTACTACTCATTCTTAAAAAATGGCCAAATCCTCCGAAGCAACTAATGATGTGACAATAGTACTTTCCATAGATGAGCAGGAGACTGAAGAAACTCCTCTCCTTCATAAGAAAACAAAT
The DNA here is from genome assembly GCA_963454935.2 of Ilex paraguariensis. Taxonomy (NCBI): domain Eukaryota; kingdom Viridiplantae; phylum Streptophyta; class Magnoliopsida; order Aquifoliales; family Aquifoliaceae; genus Ilex; species Ilex paraguariensis. The sequence continues at coordinate 7,127,413 of CAUOFW020000001.1, forward strand.
GCTCCTCTTTCTTTAAATAAACCAAAAGAAGTGGCCGTTGTGGAGAAACCTCTACTGCCACTGACATATGATTCCCTTTTAAAAGAAGGTGAAGGAGTGATCCCTTCTCCAGTTGATCGTGGAAATGTGTTGATTTTTAAACTCATCCCCACAGTCAAACAATTTGTCAAACGGTTTGAAGTAGCTGCTAAGGTAAAAAAAAAAAAAACCATACTTTCCTATTTCTTGCCCTTCCTTTTTTTTTAATATCAATCTCTCTTCTTTTAGAGAAGATACATGAAACTGATTAGAACATAGTAACTCTAAGCATTCCTCCTCAACTTCTTCAGGGCAAGAGGATGATATTATTATAGAGAATCAAGGAGATACCACAATGACAACCATAGTAGTTGTCATTCTTTTGAGTCATTACATGCCTCCTTTGTCTCTTGAAGGTCACTCTGTATCTCCTTAGTAGGATCTTCCTACTAAAATAATCTCTATTCCTAAAAAGGCTACTCATGAGGATTCCACTGTTCCACTTCCTGTTAGTAGCCCTCTGGTCAATCCTGATGACCAGACAGATCAACTGAAGAAGTCTTTTTGATCAGTTTCTTCTGTGAATCAGGTAACCTTCTTCTACTTCAATTGTTTGTGTCATTCTTTTGCTCTTCTTCCTCAGTTTTCTTCTTTTCTTTGTAGTCAATGCCCAAATCTACCTCTCACATTTTAATTTCAAATTATGATATTGAGACTATTTATCATAAGGCAGACGAATTTGTAAAAACAGTCGACTGTCTTCTTCCAGCATATTCGTCCTATTGAAAGATCTTTAAAACAAGAGTTCTCCCACTTCTTCAAATTGCTTGAACTTCTCTTCAACCAGTCGTTCCAAGATGACTCTTCTATTGTGGTCTCCTGTATAGCCAAGATCTCTAGTTTCTCCTTTGCTTATTTCATAAATCAACATCAACATTAAGTGGCATACATGAGAACTCTTCTTTAAAGCAAGATCTCACAAGCTCACTACTTTCAAGATTAAGTCAATATCAAAATGAGCTTCATTGATTTTGTGAAGAACTTTGCCCCTCAATTTATCTCGAATAAAGAAAGTGAGGACTAGTTGAGACAAGGAGACATTATCTTGTTGCAGGAAGAATTAAGGCTCAAGGAAAGATTGTTGAAGGTCTATGAGGATAGAACTAGTATCAGACAAGAAAGGGAGACTTTAGTTTTAAAGATTAAAGAGCTGCTAGCCAATCACCAATATGGAAGTGGGCAACCTATTAGCCACATACGAAAGTTTGAAGCACGCCCAATTGCAACTGAGGCTGTTGTCAAATGAATGGGACACCTTGCAATTGTATTTCCCCCAACCTAAGTATCTAAAGAGACCAAACAATTCTCATGGCCCTTTTAATTTTGTACATATGTAATTTTGGCCATTTGGTCTTTTAATCTATACTATTTATGTATATATTAGCATTTGTGAAAATTTTTGGATTTTCTATTTTATCTCTAATGATTATAATAAAGTCAATTATATCCACCTGCATACTTTCATCTAATTTTTATTTTTTACTCCTATTTGACTTTCATCTTGTTTTTGAACTCTTTTATAAGAAATTTTAAATTATTTTGAACTTATTTATTAGTAGTACAGTTACATACAATTTTCTATATCTATATGAAGAAGTAATGTCTTATATACGCTAAATTTTTATATACATGTAGTTACTAGATTAAATTTTATGGTCAAATATATTATATATTTTATTTTCTGGTATGTAATAATATAATAATATTATAAAAAATCTAATTAATCTAGTTAAAAAAATTAATTTAATAATTTTAAAATATAATTAGATGTGCAAATACCTAAAGAGATCAGAGAAATACCTAAATAAATAACATAATAGGTAGTCAAAGACTTATAGAATAAATTAATAATAATTAAAATACGAACTAATTATTTGGCATTTAATTTATTATTTAATTTAATTATCCAAATAATTCATGTTTTCTATAAAAAAAATTATTATTTAAATTTATTTACTTGCAACGCAAGTCATGCATTGCTAGTCAATACAAAAGAACCTTTCTTTTACTTATTGGCCCATGACTTTTGTTATTATTTACTCTTAGATCATATTATCATTAAAGCCATCGATAGTGGTTTTTATACACTAATCACTCTCTTTTTTCTTTTTTATACATGTGTCATTCGTCTTCTAAAGATTGCAATTGAAAAACCCTACCTTGCAATACTTTGCCATATGTGTCTTCCTTAATAACAACACTTGGATGGTCTACTAGGAAATTAGCCAAAACATGGCCTTTTTACTGCGTTTTGTAGCACATATTAGAAACAATACTTTGTTAATACAAGAATTTATTGTCCCCATTCTTCCTCTTAATAGGGGTTTTGTAAGCATATATTTAACTACATAGGTTTGAGAAATAATGCAAACATTAAATGAAAGTAAATAATACCATACTTTTATTGCTGAAAAGTACAATGCCAAACAAACCTTTTTTTATTGAAGAGTAATTACATTCATTATTGCTCAATTTTCTACTCAAATAATAAATTGTTTGTTTATGACCTTGGTCTTTATCTTGTGCAAATAAGCGACCAATAGACTTCTCTCTTACTGAAATATACAACTTCAATGACTTGCCTTCTTTTGGTGGCATCAATATTGGAGGCTTTATCAAGTATTAATTGATTTCTTCAAAAGCCTTATGGTGTACAACCTCCCATTTGAAATCCACCTCTAACTTTAGTTTCAGCAAATGTGAAAAAAAACCAATGTTTTTTCTACAAGGATGGATATAAACCTTCTTAGGAAATTCAATTGGCTTAAGAATCTCTACAATTCTTTCTTACTTGATAGGGCTTGGGCCTCTATAATGATCTTAGCTTTGTTTTTATCCACCTTAATACCTGTCTAGTGGACTAAACATTCCAAGAAATTATCAGCAGAAACTCCAAATGCACATTTTAAAGCATTCATTTTTAATTTGTGCATTCTCATTCTCTAGAAAGCCATCCTAAGATTTTACAAATGCGACTTTGCGTCATCAGATTTGACAACCACATCATCGATGTAAACTTCCATCAATTTTCCAATCATGTCATGGAAAATCAAGTTCATTGCCCATTGGTAGGTGGCCTCTACATTTTAAGGTCAAATGGCATTACCACCTGCTCATAGGTACCTATTGCACCTAGACATCTAATGGCAATCTTATGGACATCTTACTCTATTATAAAAATTTGATTATAGCTTGCATGTTCATCCATAAAGGTTAAAATCGAATATATAGCTGCAAAATCAATCAAAAAATTAGCTACAGGCATTGGATCCACATCTTTAGGAGTTGCAGTATTTAGATTTCTAAAATCTATGCATACCCTAAATTTCCAAGTCCTTTGAGTTACTGGAACAATATTAGATAGTCATTTAGCATCCTTATGAATCATGCTTTGAACAACCTTTCAATATCCTCTTTGACTAGAAGTGTGACTTCAATGTCATGCTTCTAGGTGGTTGTTTATAAGGATGGGAGCTCTTCTTAATTGGCATTCTATGCTCCACCAATGATCTATTTAAGCCAGACATTTCTTCCTAACTCCATGCAAAGTAGTCATTGAATTAACTTAGCAATTCAATCAACCTCTGCTTTAAGTATCCTCCATGTTCTGCAATGATGTAGATAAAGCTTCTGTTAGTTTCATCCCCTAGATTAACTTCCTCTAGATGATCATCTAGCTTCATAGGTGCAGACTGAAGATTTTCTACTCCTCTGTGTTTGCTTATGTTTCCTGAGTCACTTTCTAGCACACATTCAACCCAATTGACAGAGGCATCATCGAATGTATTCACTATTTCCTCCAAGGAATATGCAAATAGCCTTGTCAGTGTGGCTATAATGACAGCTAACTTGGCATTCCAAAACCTGTTGCAGATTCTATCCATCAATTTATTTGAATTCTTTCCTTTCAAGCCTTGGCTGTAAGAAGCCAGGCTTGGCCAAGTCATGCCAAATTTGATGCAGACTCCCTTCAACATATTTATTGAATTGGCTTTTACTTGCTTTTGTCCGACCCCATCCTAGAAAAGAGATAGGGTGTGGGTAACCCTAACTTTTTAATCCTTTAATCAAAATTTAAATCAGAGTAATTTAACATGTGCAATAATAATCAAATCCATCCAATTGAATGAGAAACTTGATATAAACATATAACACATCATAGCGTTACAAAAGTAACTAAGGCACCATACCCTTAAAATATTCGAACAAATATGTATAATATGACACACGACATGATGTACGAACTGACACTAGCTCTTCTATACCAATATAGACTATTTGGTGGACCACTTCCAAAATCCAAATTCCTGAAAACAAACATTTGTTGGGGGGGGGGGGTGAGCAAATGCTCAATGAATATATTTAAGACATATAGAAAGAAAACTCAGAAGCACGATACAATTATAAAACAATCTCACCTATTAAAAGTGAAAACTAATATCTAACTATCCAATATTATTTGGAAGTCTCAGCAAGAATTAATGACTACCCATTTCTGCCTGGGAGTCTTGACAATCATTAATATTGAGAAGCACAAAAATATCATTTAAAATATTTGAACCCACAACCAAACACCAATTCAAAAATCATAATACTCAAAATCAAGATTCAAATATTTACACATAAGTATAGCTAGTAATCAATCAATCACATTTTCAATCACATATGAATCAATACCCTCACTGTCACACCCCACCTCGGACATAAGATATTTATATCCAAATCCGGTTGAGTGGACCCACCCCTTGAATCACACCTATACCATGTACATAAAACTGACTTTTAAATAGTAACGTGAACTAATCAGATATGACAAAATAACCTTTACTCTCTTGATACCTCATCATATCATGCACATGAAACAATACTTTTAACTGTAACTTATTGCAATGTTTAACTCTCCCTATTACACTCAACAATAATAAACAATGACACTGAAAATCCGATTCCTTCTCATACAGCCTAAACTTAGCAGTGAACATTCCTTCCTCCTTGTAAATACAAACTAAGAGTTGAGCACACATGCTCACTGAGCGTATATAAACAATATATAGTTAACGACAAAAGTAAATAACACATACTTCCATAATCATCTCATTAGTACAACTAAAAAAATTTATGAATTAATACATTTAAGCTCTCATAATTCTATAGCAGTCAACTCATAATACATCGATCACACTAGCATCCAACAGAATTATAACATTGGGTTTTGTAATTGGAAGTTAGGTTTAGGATTGAATGTTAGGTTTATTTTGATTGAAATGAGTGTTACTTGCATGGAATGAGACGTTGAGTTGATGGTTTTTGGATATTAGGGGTTTTCCAAATTGGATGTTAATTTTTTTCATTACTATTAAAGTTGGTGGTGGTATTTTGATCAAATGTTATAGTCCTTTTTTTTATTTATCTATGACATTGTATTTCTTGATTGTATGAAATGTGTTATAGTTTGATTGAATTGTATTTTGATTGAATGCTATATTTATAAAAATTGGGTTATTTTGATAATAGTTGAAATTTCATTGAAGTTGGTGTTAATTATATAGTTCATGAAATCTATAATAAAAAGATAAAGGTGATTTCAACCTTTTCAAATTGAAATCAACCCTCTAAATTTAGCAAAACAGAAGAATAGCTCGTATTTTATTGAATTTTGGATAAACGGTCTAGATCTCATATAAATCCATCTAATTAAATCCAATAGTTCACAATCCATCCCATTCAAAATCCAAATCCAGCCCAACTTTAACAACACACACACCCCACCCCAAGCGGCCTCTCTCTCTCTCTCTCGCCATGGCTTCAGCAGTCGTTCCTCTGCGATGGTCATTCATTCCTCTACCTTGGCTACCCAAGTACTCTCCCTCTCTCTCTCTCTCTGCCTCTATAACGTCCCAATAACTAGGAGTCCAAATTTACCCATTGATTACTCATCAACCTGTGGAATAATCCATGATACCGCTTAACCCGATAACACGTAGTAATGCCCCCATTCACCAGGGTCTATACCTGAAACAAAATCTGGGCAGAGTATCCTTTATACGGTGAGCTCTATCCAACCTGTGCAATCCTAACCACTGACCACATCAGGTCCCAACTTCATCATTCAATCAATATAACATGAAATACCAACATCCACATTCATTAATTTACAAAAGAATATTGTCAAAAAGAGTCACATTACACGCTTTTGTCAAAATGAAAGTTTTGTACATAATTTATACAAGGCCAAATGTAAATGCCTACAAGGGTCTACAAAATGTAATTCAAGACCCACAGCCCGACTCTATTGTCAACATGGGCCTAAGTGAGGCCTGTCAACAGAAATCTATCAAATACCTGAAATATATTCTTATAAAAGGTGAGTCACGCTCAATAGGGCATCTCCTATGGAGATCACCCTCCCAACCTAGATGTATATGAAGTGTCACATGTAAATCATCATGTCAAGAATTCATTCAAAGACATAAATTTGATAAATAAATGCAACAATTCTATGCCATGCCATGAGAGAGAACTCACACATGTAATGCAACCTAAGCCCCACCGGCTCCCATAACACATGGTATACCATGCATATGCATCCCAACATTCCAAGTTCCTACCATTGAAGTTAGACATCCAATGAATATTTTATAAAAATCTTGTGTCTTTCTTGGGAAAGGTATTTATGGACTTCCACCAACAATCACCTAATCGACATAATATCTATGAACTTCCACCAACGGTTTCGTGTATATCGACACTTTATGAACTCAATATCAACAGGAGTGCATATCCAAAATTATTGGATTTTGCACCCGATGGAGAATATAGCTCTTCTAACTAACCCTCACATGTTTTTCAATTCAAAATCGAGTGACATAATTAGACCTAGGCCCAGCCTTCCCGAGCCCACATATCAACCCACCAAGAATGGTGTTTGATTAAAAACATGCACGCACACTCACTCATGCCAGATGCCCATGAATGTGATGCTACCCATGCACATATAATTAAAATGTATAATTGCAATTCATATCTTTATGTTCATCACATCATAGAGCATACAACAAACATGTCCATTTTCCTTAATATTCCTAAGCATGTCACATGTGATATCAATCAAATTAACATACTTGAATTTCTAAGCATTTTATTGAACACTTAGTTGACATAAAATGTAAACACAAAGCATAACCAAACAACTTCATCAAATATAATTCAAGTAATTTCATCAAACAAGAAATGATTTTAACATATTCTCATACCTATTTTCCATATTTTAGCTACATTAGGTGTGAGATAATACATGAGAATTCATCTCTATCACCCTACACATTCCATATCACAACCATATGTTGGAATTAAATCAAAATAGGAGGGAACCCTACCTCTTGTAGTGTAAGCCAGCATAATAGAATGTCAAACAACCCAAATCCAGCCATCCAAACCTTAGTGCTAAATTTTCATCTTTGAGATTTTTGGAGAAAAACACGATCTTTGGTATAGTTTTGTAGCTCTAGTTGGATAGAGCAACTTTAATTCTTGGTTTGAAGCGATCCAACGGTTGGATCTCCATGGATCTAAGAGAAGATAGAAAAAGTTGAAGACTTTTCTCTCTTCTTCTTCTTTCTCTTTCTGTCTGTTGGAAATGTTGGCCAGGAATGAGGGAAAATAAAATTTTTTTCCCCTTTAAATACCTTTAAATATTTGGCCCTTGTTGCGCCACAAATTCTGACTTATCTAATCAAATTTTATTCTGAATCAATTAAATTTCGCCCTACGTTAAGTTGAATATATTTTTATTGAACTAACTTTAAAGTATTCCACAAATAAAAACTGATTGTGTTTATTTTAGTCCCGTGACACCCAGTCGCTTTGTAAAATGCAAAAAAATTTGACTGTTTCAGAAATTGAAGAAAATTGATTATGCAACAAGACTTTAATATAAGAATCCAATGGTTAGGTCCATTTCATCACCCAAATTTTAGAAAAATTTAGTTTTTTAATCTGTACTGTAACGACTAAGTACTGTTTTACCCTTTTTAATTTTTCAAGTTTTACATTTTTTCCCGCCTTAAAGGAATTTTATCCCTAAAATTCTGATCTCGATTATCCATGATACACACTGATCCTTCCTTGAATGTCACATATGTATCAAAAACCAGCTTACCCCAATCCACCACATATGTAGGATCCAGAATGTACTTCTGGAGCATAAAAATATGGAACACCTGATAGATTTGGTGGTAACGCCAACAAATAAGCAACTGTACCAACTCTCTCAAGTACCTCAGAGAGCCCAATATATCTCGGTGACAACTTTTCTCGCTTCCCGAACCTAACCACTCCCTCCTGGGTACAACCTTTAAGAAGACGTGATCTCTAACCTCGAACTCTAAAGGTCTCCGCCACTTGTCGGTGTGACTCTTCTATTGATTACGAGCTGCAAGAAGACGCTTCCATATAATGTCCACCTTCTTTGAGGTGTCCCTAATCAAGTTCAGACTCCTGGAGGGACCTTCTCTAACCTCCGTCCAACACAACGGAGAACAGAATGACCTTCCATAAAGTGTCTCATAGGGTTCCATCTATATGCTTGTATAATAACTATTATTGTAGGCAAATTTCACTATGGGTAAGTGTTCCTCTCAACTACCCTTGAGATCAAGGATGCATGTCCTCTAAAATCTGTATGGTCCTCTTTGACTGATCATCTATCTAGAGATCAAAAATTGTACTTATCATCAACTGTGTCCCTATAGCTCACTAGAAAATCTCCTAGAAATGAGTTGTGAACTTGGGATCCTGCTTTGATAGTACCCCATGCAATCGTACTATCTCTAGTTTATATAATCTAAAGAATTCCTCTAATTTGAAGGTCATCCACATAGCCAAAAAGTTTGTCCTCTTCGTAAGTCAGTCTACAATCACCCATACTGCATCATGCACACATGAAGTCTGTGGTAGGTGGTTTATAAAATTCATAGTGATGTGTTCTCACTTCCACTTAGCCACTGCCAAAAGCTAGAGCACTCACGTTGGTCTCTGTTACTCGACCTTAACCTACTAACACATGTGACATATACTGATAGAGTCTACTATATGTCTCTTTATCCCACTCCATTAATATTGATGGCGAAGATCATGGTACATCTTCGTGCCACTAGGGTGCAAGAAAAATGCGAGCAATAAAACTCTCTGAGGATCTCCTCTCTTAGATCCATAGACTAGGGAACCATAATCCTTCCCTTGAATCTAAGACTACCATCAATGTGAATGACCCAGCCCTCATCATCTATACTCGACTATACCTGGTCCTTGATGGACAATATCTTTGTGTCTGCTCAGTAAGGAAGACATAGCTACTAGAGTGCCCAAAATGCCCTAAGTTTGATCTCTGTAAAATTGCCCAAACTATCCCATAGTCTTGAGCGTCTGTCATTCCCGGGAAGCTAAACTAGCCAAGACTCCTCGTGACTTCCAACTGAATGCATCGACCATCGCATTTGCCTTACCAAGATGGTAATGCAAAGTGAAGTCATAATCCTCCAAGTACCCCATCCATCTACGCTGCCTCATGTTGAGGTCCTATTGTGTGAAGATGTACTTCCATCTGTACAGATAGTGACGTCATGCCTTCTAGGCAAAGATAATAGCTGCCAACTCCATGTCGTGTGTAGGGTAGTTCTTCGAGTGATTCTTTAGTTGTCGAGAACCATAAGTAAATACTCTCTTATACTACATCAGAACACATCTCAGTCTATCCTTTGAGGTATCATAATACACTATATATGTCTATCCCCTCTCTAGTCCTGTAAGAATAGAGGCTGAAGTAAGTCTCCTCTTCAACTCCTAGAATGTCTTCTCATATAAGTAATTCCACTAAAATCGAACATCGTTTCTCGTAAGTCTAATCATTGGGACCGCTAATTAGGAGAAGTCCTCGAAAAATCTTTGATAGTACTTTGCTAATCCCAAGAAACTAAGTATCTCAAAAATTGGCTTTGGCCTCTCCTAACTCATTACGACATGTACCTTCTCTGGGTCAACCGATACACCCAAAGCAGACACCACGTGTCCTAAAAATTTTACTCCTGTCATCCAAAGTTCACATTTATTGAATTTGACATACAATTGATGGTCTCTTAAGGTCTGGAAAATGAAACTCAGGAGACCCTCATGCTCCTTCTCAGACTTGGAGTAAATTAGAAAGTCTTCCATTAAGACTACGACAAACTAATCTAAATAGGGTTGGAACACCCTATGCATAAGGTCCATGAACACTGCCGGGGCATTCGTCAAGTCGAACGAAATAAGGGTAAACTCAAAATGTCTATACCATGTCCTAAATGCCATCTCAGGGATATCGGTCTTCCTAATCCTCAAATGATGGTATCCCATTCACATATTTATCTTGGAGTAGGCCTGTGCCCCTCTCAGTTGATCAAAAAGATCATCAATTCTTGGCAATGGGTAGTTTTTCTTAATAACGACCCGATTCCCTTCTCAGTTGATCAAAAAGATCCTCAATCCTTGGCAGTGGGTAGTTGTTCTTAATAATGGCCTGATTCAACTATCGGTAGTAAATACATAGCCTAAGGGTCCTTTCCTTGTTCTTGGAAAATAGCACTATACCACCCTAAGGTGAGGTACTTGATCTAATAAAGCCCTGGTCTTATAGCTCTTGTAACTGGACCCTTAGCACTTGCAACTCTACAGGTGCCATCCTATGTAGTGTCATGGAAATAGAGGATGCACCGGGTTGTAACTCAACAGTGAAGTCTACATCCAGTTATGGACACAATCCTAGTAACTCATCTAGAAAAACATCTACATACTCGCAAACTACCCAAGGTAAATCTAACTCATGTCTCACCTCCTCCTAAAGGGTAAGGCTTGCAAGTCAACCCATCAATTGTCAATGCCAACGAGAGTCATGCACAGCTTGGGCTAAAGTATTGTGCTTTTCTCCCTAAAACTTGAAATAGAAACCATTTGGTGTATAAATAGTGAACATCTGCGGATAACAAGCAATGAAGACTCGGTATGCCAAAACCCAATCCATTCCAAGGATAATGTCAAACTCCAACATGTACATGACCCTAAGGTCCACCGCAACATGTACATGACCCAAAGGTTCACCGTGAGTTGAATCTCCTAGATTTGTAACTCACATCCCCAACATATCTTATCAATACAAACCCTAGCACCTAGGGGATAATTTACATGCAATGGCTCCTCCAAGGTGTCAACCTATAACCCAAATCTTTCACAGAAGATGCAAAACTGAATGAATAATATGCATCTGAATCAAATAACATAAGTGCCCATAAATGAGAGAGTATAAATGTACCCTAAATAACCGACTGATCCACCAGCTTAGTCTGAAAAGTGATGGGGAAGACTCATCCCTTGGCCATGAAGTCCCTACTTGCAAGCCCTGTCCTCAGCCTCAGTCTATACCATTGCCCATTTGGCCTGATTGTGGAGTCTCTACATGTGAAGTTACAGAAACCTACCCCATATCCTGGTATTGATACTAGTTCCTTTGTCCCATGGTGGGATATAGAGGAATATAAAACATTTGTGGAGGCCCCACCGATGATTGGGACTGAGATGTCCTATAACATTGGGACCCTTGTCTCTGAGGACAATTCTGCTTAAAGTGGCTCGACTGGTGACATATGTAGCAATTCTTCTTGCCACCCTGATAAGGAGCCCAAAAATTTATCCCACCTTGGGAATATTGATCTTGGCCTTGTCTTGCCCTTGTCATCCATATGGGATACATGTGTTTTTCTTCTTCCCCGAACAATAGAACAAGACTGACCCTTTTTCTTCTTGTCCTTGGTTCCAGTCTCCCGGGTACTCTCTGCATCATCAACCTCCCTCTTCATAGTCATGGTCGTCTCGACCATCAAGTCCACGTCTTGACCATCAACTTCCTTCCATGAAGGCTCTTTAGTCAAAGGCGGATAGTGGTGGTTGGTTATTCCGCCCATTTTCTCGGCCATTTTGATGTTCTCTTCCTCGTCATCTAAAACATAAGATACGATGGCTCTAACTTAGTGCCTTGGACCGTTAACAACCTCAAAACATCATAAAATATATCACAAGGGTATGATGATGCAGTAAGGGGATATGCGAGACAAACAGTCACAATTTAATAGGACTTTAGTGTTCGAACAGTCTTAAGTTCGAACATGAATTGTGCATTCGAATGCACTAAGGTCACAATATTGCAACTGATTAGTAGTTAAAAGTAGCAACTTATTGTGCACTTTTAAGACTAATTATGCTTTGATAGAGTTTCAATGATGACATTTCAGGAGAAAAATTGTACAAGGGCCTAAAGTCAATGGATACCAAACTTTCATGCAATACCCACAAGTTTTGGAAGAAAATTGGAGACGTTTGAAGAAAGGCAACCACATTCGAATGCCAACCCACATTTGAACATCTTCTTGAATTATTTAAGGATTAGTCTGCTGAGACACTGATACATGGGGTGTTGTAGCTAAGAAGAAAAACAAAGAGGTGCTTGAGTACCACGTTCGAACGCAAATCAACATCCGAACGTTGAATTGAATTAATTGAGGACCCCCTGGAAGAATGCTATGGGTTATGGTGTGTTGCAATTACTCTCATAGAAGAACAAAAGGCCGCTTGAGTAGGAAGTTCAAACTCCATCTGGAAAGACAGGAGACAACGTTCGAACGCCATACAACATTCAAACGTTGTCCTCAGACAGATTGCAGAGTGGTTGAATTTTTATCCAGACCTTTGGGCTTTCACTTGGACTTTGAAGACCTTGTACTATTCCTTCACACTTACTTGTCCCTCCTCCTTGCCTATAAATACTCCCATTGTGCGAGCTTCAAGGGACTTACACTGGAGCAACATTTTACACTTAGAGTTGATTTTTAGGAGATAGATCATCTTTTGGTTGAGGAAAAAAGCCTCTAAAAGTGGCTAGCTCTTTTCTACTTTCATTATTAGTTTCATTTGCTTCCATTGTTTGAGCTTCCTTCTTCCTTAGAGGAGTGAAACTCTTCCACTTTTCTAGAGCTTTACCAAAGCCATGAAGGATGGAACGTGATTCACTCATTCTTCGTCGAAGATCGGCTCCTTGTGTAGTGTGTTTTACCTTGTAACTCCTCTACTTGGAGGGATGAGCATCAAACACTTTTCTAGCTTTACCAAAGCCATGAAAAGTGAGTAATTTCTCATTTACTCTTTAGTAAGAGGTGATGGACATGTATAAATTATTCGGAAGTTATATTTGTGCATTTCTTTTATACTTAATCATTTATATTTCATTTGTTTATTGAATGATTGAATACATCTAACAAAGATAAGGTACTTTGTACAACCTTTAGTAATTTCAATGACATAGATGACTCTTGACATAGAAAAACTCATTGGATCTAGGCAAGTACCCCAACTAGATCTTCATGACTACATTTCAATCTTCACCATTATTGTGCTTCATTTAAAGAATGGAATACTAATGCAATGGTTGGATGCCTTACAAAAACACTTCCTTGTTTATAAACAGATTGAGTCTCGTTATAGAGAATTCTTGTAAACCTCTACAAAGACAATGAAACCATGCTCTTAATTCTCACAATCTATCTTTATCTTCCTATTAACTTCATGTTGACACAAGGGTTAATTGAGTTCCCAAGCAGAAGTGTCATAAACTGGATAATTAACTACATGTTCAGATTCTCGAGCTAAACGGTAACTGTTACATTTGATATCTTATTATATTTTGTCTAGAAAAAAACCATTTTGAAAGAATCTTATATTCTATCCAGGAAATCCCATAATCTCAAATCTTAAGGGTTCCAATCACTTGATCTATGTCACTGCTTACTTCAAAACACCAACCATAGTTCCCTGTGGATTCCACTCCAGACTTAACCGGATTATTACTACAGCTTGACTGTCTGCACTTGGGTGTACACATTTTGGATCAAGTCAGCAAACTTTATAGACATTCTGAGATTCTACAAAAGTATTGGGATCCAATGACATTCAAACGTGGGATGGTGTTTGAACAAGCTACAGTCCCAATATCTTAGTCCCAACAGACTTTCTGAGTTTTCTACAGAAGAAATACTGGTAGCAAGTAACATTTTAACGTGGGATGTCATTCAAACAAACTTAAGTCCCAGTATTGCAGTCCCTACAGAGTTTCTGAGACTTCTGCAGAAGTACTAGGAGCAACTTACGTTCGAACGTGGTTAGTGTTCGAACGTAGTCCCCTTCTTTTCCCTTTTACTCCAGTTCTTCTTTATTCCTTTTTCCAATCCTTAGGTTATAAGTTCACTTAGTTTTTTCCATATCCCTCATGTTCAAGCACACATATATTCATAAACTTAACACATAACAAAGAACATGTAATACACAATGGATGCAATGGCTTAGACCCATGCCCCGTAAGCACTAGGTATTTCGAATACCTAGGCTTTGATACCAAGCTGTGATGGATATCAGAGCCTAAAATACACCATCAACTTTAAACCTTTTCATGCTTACAATAGAATATGATAAACTTACTTCCCACAAGGCCCATATAGGACCTAATGCCTATGCTCTGATATCGAGCTGTGACACTCCAATTTCCAAGAGTCCCTATTTACCCTTTGATTACCCATTAACCTATGGAATAATTCGTGATACCGCTTAACCTGATAACATGTAGTAATACCCCATTCACAGGAGTCCATAACTTTAAAAAAATTCGGACAAAGTCTCCTTTGTCCGGGGAGATCTACCCAGCACACACAACATGTGCAATCCTACTTGTTAACCACACCGGGCCCCAACATCATCATTCAATCAATATAACATTGAATACCAAAATCCACATTCATTGATTTACAAACGAATATTGTCCAAAAGAATCACATTACATGCCTTTGTCAAAATATAAGTTTTGTATATAATTTATACAAGGCCAAATGTAAATGTTTAAAAGGGACTATAAAATGTAATTTAAGAGCCACAACCCGAATCTTTCGTCAACACGGGCTCAAGTGAGGGCCGTCAGCGGAACCTATCCAACACCTGTAATATATTTCCATAAAGGGTAAGACACACTCAATAGAGTATCTCCTATGGAGATCACCTCCCAAATCTAGATGTATGTGCAGTGTCACCGAAGAATTCATTCAAATACATAAATTTGATAATGAATCCCATAGTTCCATGCCATGCCATGAGATAAAAACTCAAGCATGCAGTGCAACCTAAGCCCCACTGGCTCCCATACCACATGCTATGCCATGCGTATGCATTTAGGCATTCTAAGCCCCTACCATTGATGTTAGACATTCAATGACTATTTTATAAAAATCTTGTGTTTTTCTTGGGGTAGGTATTTATGGACTTCCACCAACGGTCATCTAACCTACACGGTATCTATGGACTTCCACCAATGATTCTGCGTACACCGACACACTTTATAGGCTCAATACCAATGAGAATGTGTATCCAAAATTATCGGGTATTGTATCCAAGGGAGAATCTAGCCCTTCTTGTTAATCCCAACATGTTTTTCAATGTAAACCCATGTGACTCAATTAGACCAAGGCTCAACCTTCTCAAGCCCACGTATTAACCCACCAATAATGGTGTTTGATTAAAAACTTGCACGCACACCCCCACTCATACTAGATGCCCATAATGTGATGTCACCCATGCACATGTAATTAAAATGTATAATTGTAATTCATATCTTTATACTCATCACATCATAGAGCATATAACAAACAGGTCCATTTTCTATAACATTCTCAAGCATGTCACATGTGATATCAATCAAATTAATATACTTGAATTTCTAAGTATTTT
The DNA here is from genome assembly GCA_963454935.2 of Ilex paraguariensis. Classification (NCBI taxonomy): domain Eukaryota; kingdom Viridiplantae; phylum Streptophyta; class Magnoliopsida; order Aquifoliales; family Aquifoliaceae; genus Ilex; species Ilex paraguariensis. The sequence continues at coordinate 7,143,340 of CAUOFW020000001.1, forward strand.
ATCGAACACTTAATAGGCAAAAAAGGGAAACACATAGCATACCCAAAAAAATTTATCAAATCCAATTCAAACAATTTCATCAAACCCAAATCAAACAAGAAATGAATTTAACCTATTCTCATACCCATTTTTTTTTTTCATATTTTTGCTACACTAGGTGTGAGCTAATACATGAGAGTTCATCTCTATCACCATACCCATTCCATATCACATCATTAGGTTGGAATAAAATCTAAATAGGAGGGAACCCTACCTCTTGTAGAGTAAACAACATATTAGATTCCCAAACAACCCAAATCAAGCCTTCCAAACCTTAGTGCTAAATTTATGTCTTTGAGATCTTTAGAGAAAAGCACGATCATTGGTATGTTTGCGTAGCTCTCACCACATAGAGCAATTTTAATTCTTTGCTTGAAGCGATTCAATGGTCAGATTTCTGCATATCTAAAAGATAAGATGGAAGAAATTGAAGACTTTTCCCTCTTCGCTCTCTCTCTCTCTCTCTCATACAGATATGTTGGCCATGAATGGGGGAAAATCAGATTTTTCCCCTTTAAATACCCTTTAAATGCTTGATCCTTGTTGTGCCACACATCTTGATTTATCTAATCTAATTGTATTCTGAATTAATTAAATCTCACCCCGCATTATGTTCAATATATTTTTATTGAACTAACTTTAAATTATTTTTCAAGTTCCACGAATAAAATCTTATCATGTTTATTTTAGTCGTGCAATGTCCGATCGCATCGTAAAACACAAAAATTCGACTATCTCAGAATTCAAAAAAAATTGATTGGGCAGCTATATTTTGTGATACGAATCCAATGGTGAGGTCCTTTTCATCATCTGAATTCCAAAAAATTTGGGTCACGAACTCGTACCCTAACGACTAATTACCATTTTGCCCTTTTTAATTAAGTTTTTAATTTTTCTGAGTTTTACATTTTTCCCCCTTAAAGGAATTTTGTCCTCGAAATTACACACATGCACATATACAAAATGAAAATGGAACAAGTCATATGCAACTCTATGACTATAAGGAATGTATCTCCATCCTCAAACATGAATGGATAGGCGGTGTGGATAATGTCTTCACGCTCTCACGCTGCTTCCTCTATACCATGATGCTACCACAACACCTTTACCAACCTCATGGTCTTGTCACGTAAAACCTGATCTCAGTTATCCAGGATAATCATTGGTTCTTCCTCGAAGGTCCGCACTAGAGGAGAAGGAGATGTTTAGATCTATAATGGCTATGAGAAATATTTGATGGTGCAGACCTAGGAATTTTCAAACTCACAAGAAAGGTACCAGCATGGGCATGGTCGTTATTACTTCCTTGAAAATCAAGGCACTCCAAGAGGTACTAGTTACCAAGGACAAATAATGTACCATTTTGTTGGACCATCGATGGCTAGGGAAAGTATATGGCAGAAAATAAAGAAGCTAGAACACCAGGCAAGACAAAACCAAAAAGAAAATGGAGGTTTGAAGCCATAACAAAGGCTGGATTCAAAACAGTAAATCTCCCTAAAGTTCATGATGAAAAATGGCACCATGTACAACATCTGAAATTCCATTCTGGAGCATTCTAGGACTCATAAAAAGAGAGAACAAAGAAGTCTGCCACTTGGAAGAGTAGGTGAGATCCCACTCCTCTTGTGGCCTATTCAAAACCAAGTCCATCTACAGAAAACAAAAATCCCACATGGATCAGGGACCAACAAAAGGAACGCAGGGAATTGCAGATAAAACAGGACATTCTATACCAAAACATCACTAAATTTAAGCAAATTCTATATTTTTTGAGGGAGAACTAGAAAAGAAGCCAAAAAATCCATGTGACGCCCTTAAAACTGGGGGTCCTTTTTCAACCGTTGACCACCCATCAACCCCCAGAAGTGCCCGTGATCGTCGCACAACCCGATATCACGTCAATAACATCTTCCTTAACCGGGATTTTAATCCACACGTGTAACCTGTGTATATTTTATCCTTTATTCGTATCGTGGTCCAATACATTACATTTCATACTCCATTATAGTCCATTTATATCCTTGGAACCCAAGAACCCATAGCCCAAAAGCTCGGCAAAGTAATTTTAAAATTTTGGAAAGAGTACCGGTACTGTGAGCCTTTTGGAAAATCTGTACCGGTACAGCGTATCGGTATGCTCAACCTTATAGACAAGACTGTATCGGTACTATCAACATCTGTACCGGTACAATTAAGCCATTGGACATCGTTGTACCAGTACTCAGTACTAGTACTCAATGCCCAGTTTTGCCTGTTTCATCTATTTTTCATTTCTAATCCATTTCAAACTATTCCAATATCATCCAAAACATGCTTAATACGGGTTTTATTTTTACATAAAACCTAATATATACAAGGTCTAATACAATTTATTCAATACGATTACAAGCTAAAAATATAATTTTCACAAAAATTATGCAACGATTTTACAAAAATGAATTCAAAGCCACAAGTCGGCCTTTCTTCATCACTAGGGCCCCGAACGTGAGCCATCTGCTGGAATATATCCCGCACCTGAAATTTTTTTCCGTATAGGGTGAGCCACGCCCAGTAGAGTATTTCCTACCGAGGCTATTCTGCAACCTAGGTGCATATGAATGTTCATGCAACACTTTATCTCCAACAGCATCCCAACCAAGAATATATTATTCAATGTTGAAATCTTAGCAAATCATGCCATGAAATGAGATGAGACTCAATCATTCAACCCAACCCGAGCCTTCCCTGGCTCCTTTTCCCCCATGAAATGCCATGGGTATAAAAACTGGCTTCCCCAGCCCTGTCATTGGCACTACACACCCAATGACTATTTAAAAATCTATGGATCTTTCTTGGGGTGGGTATTTATGGACTTACATTAACGACACCCAACTGACACAGAATTTATGGACTTTCACCAATGGTTCTATGTACACCGACACACTTTATGGACTTTTATACCAACAGAGTGCGTCTCCAATCATCGTGTCTCTCACTCGAGGGATAGTCTAGCCCTTCTTAAGAACTCCGACCCAATTCTTTACCCATAACTCCGTGCGACTCTGTCGAATTTTTGATCCAACTATCCCGAGCCCACCATCATCCACATATTTGGTGTTTGATATCAACCATGCATAGATGCCCCCACACTCATGGCTATGGATGCATTTTTTCTGTGTAAATGCAATGTAATGCACCATTGCTTAGTCAATGTCATGCCCATATGTAAAGCATGCCACATGAGCAAAATTAACCACATTTAAACATATTCCATGACAATTTATATCCAAAACATATAATTATCAATTTCACCAGAATGTGATGTATCTATAAGCATAAATCAACATTTTTATCTCCAACCATGCATCACAAGCATGTTATTACATATTACATGTCAATAACACACTCTATTCACAAGGCATAATAAAAGCACATAGCATGCCCACATAACACCAATGCCCATGAATCACATTGAGTCAAATTCACATACCCAATTCAAGGTAAAATTCATTCTATCCAATTCCAATACTCATTTTACTAATTCCACCAATAGGCAAGTGATATAGCATCCTATCAACATACCCTATTTCATATAAGCATCCTAGGTTGTAAATAAACCTAAGTAGAAAGGAATCCTACCTCTTGAAGCATAAAAAACACATAGAAGACCTTCAAAAACTTCAATCAAGCTCAAACCCTTGATTTCCTCAAGCCCCATTTATGAAACTTTGGTAAACTCCTCGATTTTTGGTACATAGGCGTAGCCCTTGACGAGGAGAATGACTTTCCCTCTTGGCCTGAATGGATTCGACCGCTAGAATTTTGTAGATCGTAGAGAGAAGTGGTGAAACTCTCTCTTTTCCTTCTCTTCTTTTCTCACGTTGAAACCGGCTGAAGAATGGGGAGAAATCTGATATTTCTCCCCTTTTTATGCCCTCCATTTACTTGGCTCACATTGTGCCACAAGACCCTTTTTTTCTCGGGTTCGTTTTCGTTCTAAAATGATTAAATTTTATATTAGTTTAAATTCAATATTTTTTTAAATTTAATTTTCCTTAAATCAATCTCCAAATTTCAAATTTTTATTAAAAATTCCCTTTTTTTGGGTCACCCGTGACTCAATCACCTCGTAAAACGCAAAAAATCTGACTATTTCAAAATTCGATGAAATTTGATGAAATAATTAGATTTCGTGAGACGAATCCAACAGTAAGGTCCGTTTCGTCATCTAAGTTCTAAAAAGTTTACAACCCGTATTGTAGTGACAAATTATCATTTTATCCTTTTTCATAAAAAGTGTAAATTTAGCTGGGTTTTACATTCTTCCTCCCTTAAAAGAATTTTGTCCCCAAAATTCACTCACACATACACACTTAACCGCATGCATATGCAACAATAATATTATACTAAAAATAATAAAACTTGTACCTCCATCCTTGAACAAGAACGGATAGTTGGTACGTATGGTATCTTCACACTCTCATGTTGCCTTCTCCACTCCTCGGTACTGCCATAGCGCCTTCACTAGTCGCACGGTCTTGCCTTGCAAAATCTGCTTCCAATTATCAATAATACGTACCGGTCCCTCCTCAAAGGTCATATCCGCATCAACAGTCAATTCACCCCAATCCACCATATGTGTCGGATCTGGAGTATACATCCGAAGCATAGAGACATGGAACACTGCGTGAACATCCAATAAATTTGGCGATAACGCCAATCTGTAAGCCACTGCACCCACCTTTTCTAGTATCTCGAAGGGCCCGTTGAACCGCGGCGACAATTTTCCCCATTTTTTGAACCTGACCACTCCGCTCGTAGGCATCACCTTCAAGAAGACGTGATCACTTCATAGGTCACCACCGTCTGTCGGCACAGCTCTTCTGTCGGCTCTGAGCCATAAGAAGATGCTTCCGTATCAAGTCCACCTTCTCCGAGATGTCTCTAATCAAATCTGGACCCGTAGAGGGTCTTTCTATGACCTCTGTCCAACATACCAGAGAACAACAAGGCCTCCCATAAAGTGCCTCACAGGGTGCTATCTGAATGCTTGCCTGATAACTGTTTTTGTAGGCAAGCTCCACTATGGGTAAATGCTCTCCCAGCTACCCTTGAGATCTAGGACACATGCTCGTAGCATGTCCTCTAATACCTGGATGGTCCTCTTCGATGACCGTTCGTCTGGGGACGAAAAGTAGTGCTCATCATTAACTGTGTCCCTATAACTCACTAAAAACTCTCCCAAAAATGAGCCGTAAACCTGGGATCCCGATCCGTTACTATAGATACTGGCACCTCATGCAACCGGACAATCTCTTGTATATATAACCTGCAGAATTCCTCCAGTGTGAATGTCATCCACATAGCCAAAAAGTGTGCCGACTTGGTAAACTAGTCCACTATCACCCACACTGCATCATGTCCCCATAATGTTCGTGGCAAGTGGGTCACAAAAATCCATCATGACATGCTCCCACTTTCACTCAGCCACTTTCAAAGGCTAGAGCAACCCCGCTGGTCTCTGGTGCTCAACTTTGACCTACTGATACGTGAGATATCGTCTGACAAAATCCCCAATGTGTCTCTTCATCCTGCTCCAATAGTATTTGCGATGAAAATGATAGTACATCTTCATGCCACCTGGATGCAGAACAAATCGGGAGCAATGAAATTCCTTAAGAATCTCCACTTTCAACTACACCAACTGAGGAACCACAATCTTTCCCCTAAATCGAAGAGTGCCATTTGAGTGTATGGTCCAACCCTCGTCACTTGTACCTGACCGTAGCCTGTCCCTGATGGACAATATCTCTGTATTTTGTCCTTGGGACTCGATCACTCTGCTCAATAAGGAAATCATAGCCATAAAGCTCTCCAAAGTGCCCTGAGCCTAGCCTATGTAGCGTAGCTCGAATTGTCCCATAGTCTCGAGCATCTACCACTCCCGGGAAGGCACACTAGTCAAGACTCCCCGTGACTTTCGACTGAGTGCATCAGCCACCACATTGGCCTTACTAGGATGGTAATGTAAAGTGAAGTCGTAGTCTTTCAAATACTCCATTCACCTGTGTTGCCTCATGTTGAGGTCCCACTGTGTAAAAATGTACTTCAGACTTTTGTGGTTTGAAAACACCTCGAATTTCCCACCATATAAATAGTGGTGCTAAGCCTTTAAGGCAAAGATAATGGCCGCCAACTCCATGTCATGCGTCGGATAATTCTACTCGTGGTTCTTTAACTTTCGAGAACCATAAGCCACCATTTTCCTGGACTGCATCAAAACACAACTCAGTCCATTTTTGAAGGCATCATAGTACATTGTATACCTCTGTCCCCTATCCGGGACTATCAAAATAGGAGTTGAAGTAAACCTCCTCTTTAATCCCGAGAATGCCTTCTCATATGAGTCATCCCACTGAAACTTGACATCCTTTCGGGTCAATCTCGTCATAGGTGCAGCTAATCGGGAGAAGTCCTCGATGAATCTCATGTAGTACCCTACTAGTTCTAATAAACTGCGTATCTCAAATACTGGCCTCAGCCTCTCCCAACTCACAACCGCCTTAACCTTCTCCGAGTTCACGGATACACTCGAAGTCGACACCACGTGTCCCAAGAATTTCACCTCGGTTAGCCAAAATTCACACTTGCTAAACTTGGTGTACAACTGATGGTCTCTCAAGGTCTAAAGAAAAGACTCTCATGATCCTCCTCAGACTTGGAGTAAATCAAGATGTCATCAACAAAGACCACGATGAACTGATCTAGGTAGGGTTGGAACACCCTATGCATAAGATCCATGAATGCCACCGGGGCATTCATCAATCCAAAAGGCATCACAGTGAACTTGAAATGTCCATACCGCATTTTGAATGCTTTCTTAGGGATATCTACCTCTCTAATCCTTAACTGATGGTAGCTGGTGTGAAGATCTATCTTGGAGTAGACCCGCGCTCCTCTTAGCTGATCAAACAAATCATCAATCCTCGGTAAACGATACCTATTTTTGATAGTGACTCGGTTCAACTGCCGATAGTCTATACACAATTGAAAGGTCTTGTCCTTTTTCTTGGCAAACAATACCGGAGTGCCCCATGGTGAAGTCCTCAATCTAATAAAGCCCTTGTCTAACAATTCTTGCAATTGGACCTTGAGTTCTTGTAACTTAGCTGGTGCCATCCTATGTGGAGTCATAAAAATAGGCGATGTACCGGGATGCAACTCAATGCTGAAGTCTACATCCCTATGGGGAGGTAATCCCGATAATTCGTTCAAAAAAATATCCTCATACTCACACACAATTCGAGGTAAACACAACTCCTATCTCACCTCATCCTCTAAGGTAAGGCTCGCAAGCCAACCCATCAACTGCCCATGCTAACGGGAGTCATACACGTATTGGGGAAAAGTTTATGATTTCCCTCCTGAAACTTAAAACAAACACCGTCTGGTGTGTATGCAGTTATTCTCTTCTGATCACAGTCAATGATGACTCAATGTGCCGCCAATCAATCCATCCCAAGGATAACCTCGAACTCTGACATGTCCATGACCCTAAGGTCCACGGTGAATAGAATCCCTCAGATCTCTATCTCATAGCCCTGACATATCCGGTCAACACATACCCTAGCTCCTAGGGGTGAATTCACATACAATTGCTCTTCTAAGGTATCAATCTCTAAGCCCAGATCCTTCACACATGATGCAGATATGAATAAATGTGATGCACCAGAGTTAAATAACACCCTAGGCCATAAGCGAGAGAGTAGAAATGTACCCTGAATAACCGACTGATCCACTGGCTCAGTCTGAGGTGTGATGACATGGACACGCTCCTAGGACCCCGAAGTCTCGGCCTGCATGCCCTGTCCTCAGCCTCGACCCATGCCCTAGCCCATGGTGGGGTAGGAAGGAAAAAAATATGTCTCTGCATGCCCCACTGACGACTGAGACTGAGATGACCCGTAGCTTTGAGATTCTTGCCTTTGAGGACATTCCCGCTTCATGTGACCTGGCTGGTGGCAATGGAGACATGTCCATTGACCAACCTGATAAGTTGTCCTGGGGTTCGCCCCACCTTGGGAGAATCGACCTTGGCCTTGGCCTTGTTGGCTACGGCCTTGCCCCTGTAGAGTAGAAGTCCTTTGTCACTTCTTTGAAGTAGAAGAAGAGGATTGACCCTCCTTCTTCTTGTCTTTAACACCCTTTTTTCGGATGTTCTATGCGTCCTCAACTTCTCTCCCAATGACCATAGCTTTCGGGACCATCGAATCCAAGTTTTGCAGGCAATAGCCCACAATCTTACCCCAGATGGATAATTTTAGATCATCCTCAAACTTTCTCACCTTGGCCATGTCTGTGGCCACGTAGTTATCGACGAAACAGGCTAACTCAGTGAACTTAGCCACGTATTGAAGTACTGTCATTGTCCTTTGCCTCAAATCCAAGAATTCTTGGGCCTTTGCATGTCTAGTGGACGCTGGGAAGTACTTCCTCAAGAAGAACTCCCGAAACTCTCCCCATGTCATGTCCTCCACAGCTGGAATGCAACTAGCCTTATCTTCGTCATCTGAAGTGATCTCCATTGCCTCTAAAATCTTATCAACTTACCAGAACCAATAGTCGGCTACCATCGAATCCGCCCCTCCCTTAAAAATCGGAGGCTTATGTGTCTTAAACCTCTAGAGGTTACTCAAACCTCCTTGTGCCACACTTGTACTAGCCTATGCAATAGTAGTAGCTGCAGCACTAGCCCGTGCAATGTTAGTAGTCATGGTACCAATAGCCTCCACGAAGGCTTGATGGTCAAAGGCCGGTGGTGGTTGATTATTGTTCAGCCCACCATCTCGGCGTCCTTTTCATCTACTAGCCATCTACACACATGTAAGATAACAATAGAGCACCAATTTAGTATCCCACAGTAGAGACCAAATTTTAATCTTTGAGATTCATCTGCTTGTCCCCCTAGTAGAGCTTATGCCACCCACTAGTATACCTCTACGCTTGGAACTATCTCGTTCCCTTGTTTTTCGACTCCCAAGGTTATGTTTTCTAACCCTAGTGCCTCTTTTTTCATATACATTTAACATGAAGCAATTTAAGTGCATAACATGAATTGCACAATGAATGCAATGGTCTAAACCCATGCCCAACAACCCTAGGTAAATCGTATAGCTAGGCTCTAATACCGAGCTATGACGCCCCTAAAATCAGGGGGTCCTTTTCAACCGTTGACCACCCGTCAACCCATGGAAGTGCCCGTGATCGTTGCACAACCCGACATCACGTCTATAACATCCCCCTTAATCGGGATTTTAATCCACACGTGTAACCAGTGTACATTTTATCCTTTATTCGTGTCGTGGTCCAACACATTACATTTCATACTCTATTGCAGTCCATTTACATCATTGGAACCCAAGAACCCATAGCCCAAAAGCTTGGCAAAGAAATTTTAAAATTTTGGAAAGAGTACCGGTACTGCTGGAAAACTCTGTACCGGTACTCATTGCCCAATTTTGCCTGTTTCACCTATTTTTCATTTTCAATCCACTTCAAACTATTCCAATATATTCCAAAACATGCTTAATAAGGTTTTTCACACAAAACCTAATATATACAAGGTCTATTACAATTTATTTAAATTCAATTACAAGCCCAAAATATAATTTTCACAAAAATTATACAATGGTTGTACAAAAATGAATTCAAAGCCACAAGTCGGTCTTCCGTCATCACTGCGGCCCCGAACGTGAGCCATCAGCCGGAATGTATCCCGCACCTAAAATATTTTCCCGTATAAGGTGAGCCACACCTAGTAGAGTATTTCCTACCGAGGCGATTCTCTAACCTAAGTTCATATGAATGTTCATGCAACACTTCACTTCCAATAACATCCCAACCAAGAATATATTATTCAATGTTGAAATCTTAGCAAATCATGCCATGAAATGAGATGAGACTCAATCATTCAACCCAACGCGAGCCTTCCCTGGCTCCTTTTCCCCCATGAAATGCCATTGGTATAAAAATTGACTTTTCCAGCCCCGCCATTGACACTACACACCCAATGACTATTTAAAAATCTCCGGGTCTTTCTTGGGGTGGGTATTTATGGACTTACACCAATGGCACTCAACCAACACAGAATTTATGGACTTCCACCAACGGTTCTGCGTACACCGACACACTTTATGGACTCTTATACCAACGGAGTGCGTCTCCAATCATCGGGTCTCTCACCCGAGGGATAGTCTTGCCCTTCTTGCTAACCCCGACTCAATTCTTTACCCATAACTCCGTGTAACTCAGTCGAATTTTTGATCAAACTATCCCGAGACCACCATCATTCACCTATTTGGTTTTTGATATCAACCATGCACAGATACCCCCACACTCATGGCTATGGATGCGTTTTCCCCGTGCAAATGCAATGTAATGCACCATTGCTTAGTCAATGTTTTGCCCATATGTAAAGAATGCCACATGAGCAAAATTAACCATATTTAAACATATTCCATGTCAATTTATATCCAAAACATATAATTACCAATTCCACCACAATGTCGATGTATCTATAAGCATAAATCAACATTTTTATATCCAACTATGCATCATAAGCATGTTATTACATATTACATGCCAATAACAGACTCTATTCACAAGGCATAATTAAAAGCACATAGCATGCCCACATAACACCAATTTTCATGAATCACATTGAGTTAAATTCATATACCCAATTCAAGGTAAAATTCATTCTACCCAATTCCAATACCCATTTCACTAATTCCACCAATAGGCAAGTGATATAGCATCCTAGGTTGTAAATAAACCTAAGTAGGAAGGAACTCTACCTCTTGAAGCATAAAAAACACGTAGAAAACCTTCACGAACTTCAATCAAGCTCAAACCCTTGATTTCCTCAAGCCCCATTTTTTGAAATTTGGTAAACTTCTCGATTGTTGATACAGAAGGGTAGCCCTTGACGAGGAGAATGACTTTTCCTCTTGGCCCGAACGGATTCGACAGCTAGAATTTTGTAGATCGTAGAGAAAAGTGGTGAAACTCTCTCTTTTCCCTCTCTTCTTTTCTCATGTTGAAACCAGCTTAAGAATGGGGAGAAATATCATATGTCTCCCCTTTTTATACCCTCCATTTACTTGACTCACATTGTGCCACACGACCCTATTTTTTTCGGGTCCGTTTTCACGCTGAAACGATTAAATTTCATCTCAGTTTAAGCCCAAAATATTTTTATTTTAATTTGCCTAAAATAAATCTCCAAATTTTGAATTTTTATTAAAAATCTCTTTTTTTTGGGTCACCCGAGACTCGACTTTCTCGTAAAATGTAAAAAATTTGACTATCTCAGAATTTAATGAAATTTGACAAGGTAACTAGATTTTGCGAGATGAATCCAACAGTGAGGTCCATTTCATCATCCGAATTCTAAAAAAATTTAGGTTTACAACCAGTACTGTAGTGGAAAATTATCATTTTCCCCTTTTTCATAAAAATTTTAAATTTACCCGAATTTTACAATCCATCAACAAAAGGCAATGAAAAAGTGGAAGAAGACAAAAAAATGCTGTAAGATGAGAAGCTCAATGAGCCTTCGGTCTAATGGTACTCCTTACTTTATAAAGAGTTTGCCTTTTTGAGGCCAAGGGTTCAAGCCCCCTTCCCCCTTCCCCAAAAAAAAAATATAGTTAAAAAAAAATTAGATATAATGTAGCATGTAACATGATTATGGCTCTACTTGAGACATTTAAGACTAAGTCAGGACAACTAAATCAATTGCTAGGAGATGTGGAAGAGTGCATTGAGTTAGTGCAAGTCTTCATATAAAATGTAAATGAACACAGACCTGATGAGAGGTCTACAAATGTAGAACAAGGAACCTGGGGGCAGACAGAGTGGTGTTACATTCAACATTGATGGTCAACCAGTCAGTAAAATTTTGATTGACAACGGTATAGTAGTCAACATCCTACCTTCAAGTGTTAAACAAAGGAGATGAAGGCCTACTTCACATGGACATAATAGTCAACAACTTTGTTGGAGGGTTATCTTCTGGAAGGGAATATTTTCTATGCAAATCCAAGTAGGCAATAGGAGGACCTTAACAACATTTTTTGTGGTGGATTCATCATCCAACTTCAATACTCATCTAGGAAGAGATTGGATACACACCAATGGTTGTGTGCCATCATCCTACATCAAGCATTAATTTTTCTAAAAGATAGAGATGATGAAGGAAGAAAAGGAATAGAAGTGCATTGGGTTGATAACAATTCATTCTCTGTAGATGCATAAAATATGGAAGCTCATTTTTATCATAAGTACTTGGCTTCAATTGGGCAAAGCTATGAGACCCAAACATGCATTGCATAACATTTTATAAAATGTTAGGGTCTAATGTGTAATATAATAGTAACTAAGGGAACTAAATTACAATTATTGGAATTATAGGAAGTCATGTAATAGTTTAAATAATAAACCTTAGGGGTTGAATTTTATGATGTCAATGTGTTTGGATATAATTTACTAAGTAATTGAAAATTTGGTGTTATGTATTTGAACTAGCAAAAACAAAAAGGGGACCTAAGTGTAAGGTGATTTTGGTTAATTCACTAGGTCACCCATCCTTCCTAGCTTCCTTCTTGCCTATATATGTAGTTGTACCAGTACATACTATAAAACCCAGCAAAAGTTAATGGTAATTAGTTATTGTGGTACAGGTTGAAAACCCAACATTTTCTAATACTCAAATAACAAAATGGACTTCACTATTGGATTTGTCTAGCGAAATCTAGTTACCTAGTTAGTTTTTGTTAAGTTCTGAGATAGTCAGATTTTTTACGTCTTACGATGTGATCGGTCTTCGTGTGATTAAAATAAATGTGATCGAGATTTGATTACGAAACATGAAAAATAATTTAAATTTAGTTCAAATAAAATATATTGAATATAACACAAGATGATTTTTAATTGATTGGGAATAAAATCAGATCAAAAGAGTTGGGATGTGTGGCTTAAATAGAGCCAAGTATTTGAGAGTATAAATAGGGGAGAGAAAATTAGATTTTCTTCCCACTATCATCAGATTTTTGGAAAAAATAGAGAGGGAAAGAAGAGAGAGAAACAATGGTTCTTCAAGCCCTTCTCCTTGCGATCTAGGGCCAACTGTTCGTCGAATTGCTTCAAGCCAAGAACAAGAGTTGTTCTACGCGATAAAAACTACGTCTATGTACCAAAAATCATAGATTTCACTAAAGTTTCAAGATCATAAATTTTAGGAATCAAGGTTTGAAGCGTGATTTGTGTGATTTTGAAGCTTCTACCATGTGCATTATGCTTCAAGAGGTAGGGTTTCTTTCCTAACTAGGTTTATTTCCAACCTAGGGCTGAAATATGAAATGGGTAGGGTGTTAGAGATGTAATCTTACATATGATACATACCTATTGTTGTTGAAATGTGAAAAATGGGTATAAGAATGGTTAAAATCAATTCTTGTATGAATTGGATTTTGGTGAAATTGCTTATTGAAATTTCAAGATGAATTTGTTGATTAAGCATGCTATGTGTTTACATTTATGCCATGAAAATGTTTGATAAAATACCTATGTTTATTAAGTGTGTTATTTGCATTAATTATATTGTAACATTCTTGGGATTTGATGTTGGGAAATGTTGTATATGCCTTATGATATATTGAGATTGAGGATTTGGAAATGTTGATAGACATTAAAAATTGTTCATAATGTACTCATGACATGTTGAACATGATTTTGTAATTGCAATTAAAAACTTAGTTGCATGGTGACATGAAATGCAATTGTACATTACATTGCATATACACGAAAAATATCGCATTCGTAGTCATGTGGCATGAGTGTGGTTGTGTGTGCATGATATGATCAAACACAATTATTGTTTATTGGTACGTGGGCTCAAGAAGGTTGGACCTAGGTTTGACTAAGTCGCATAGGTTGCATTGGAAATAAGGGTCAGGGTTAGTAAGAAGGGCTAGATTATCCCTTAGGTGCAAAACTCAGTGATTTGGATATACACCGTGTTGGTATTGAGTCAATAAAGTGTGTTAACGTACGCAAAGCCGTTGGTGAAAGTCCATGAATATCCTGTTGGTTGGGTACCGGCTGGTGGAAGTTCATAAATACCCACCCCATAAAAGACCTAAAATTTATAAATGGTCATTAGATGTGTAACATCAATGGTGGGATTTAGAATGCCTGATTGCATACTCATGACATTGCATGTGGTATAGGAGTTGGTGGAGGGCTTGGGTTGCATTGCTTGTTTGAGCCTCATCTCATAGTATGGCACGACATTGTGAATTCCATTATGAATTACATATTCTTGAATGGATGTTTGTTGATTGTTGAATTGCATGTGAACATCTCATATGCATATGAGTTGAGGAGTGGCTTTTTTAGGAGATACCCTATCGAGCATGGCTCACCCTTTATGGAAATAACATTTCAGGTGTTGGACAAGCTCCGGGTGATAGCCCTCACTTGGGCACGTGTTGATAATCGAGCCAGGTTTTGGCTCATGAATCCCATTTTGTACGTTGTTTTACCCTCATATAAATCATGTATAAAACCTTGTATTTTAGCAAAGACATGCAATGAGACATTGTTGTTTTGTAAAAGGAATGAATGGAATGGGTGTGGTATGTATTAGATGGATAAAAGTTTGATTTGGAGAAGTTTGGAAAAAATTTGGGCTCTAGGTACCATACCTCATAGGTACCTGGCATCCAAAGAGCCCAAGTACTGGTACCTAGGCTCACTGGTACAGGTACCTAGGTTCACACCTGGAACCATGCTTACATGGGCCCAAGTACCAATACCTGACAAACAGAAGGCTTAGGTACTGGTACCAAGTACACGAGGTATCGTTACCTCTTCACAAAAACTAAAATTTGAAATGTAAACTTGTGAAGCCTTCACCTCTTGAGCCCTTTTGTTTAAAGAATGTAATTGGTGAAAGGAATAGGACAAATGGATTGATGTTGGACCTTGGTATGGTCATGTGATGACGTAGTGTCGGGTTATACAGCATGCACAAGTACTTCTGTGGGTTGATGGATGATCAACAGGTTAATAAAAGACCTCTGGTTTTAGGGGCGTCACACATACATATATGTGTGAGTAATACATGAAGTTTCTAGAACAAAAAGAGAAGACTTCCTTTGGTTTTCTTCATCATAGCTTTTTGGCCAAAGATCTTCCAAACTAAGTTGTAGGTTTGTCGTGTGCTTCAACTAGCATACCGCAAAGCTTAGTTGGGTTATACACTTTGGATTTCGGGTGGACTTGGAGCAAAGGGTACCTTTTATAGGTAAGTTAATTATTTTAACTCATTAGGTATAGATTTGATTTCAATTTTTTAAGTATATTTATTAGGTTTACTATTAGTTAATAATTCTTATATAATTAGTGGTTATAATTGATGGATAAGTGTTTAAGAGTTGTTAATTATAAGGAAAAATTGGTTGAAGGAGCTAGAATGAAAAAAATGGTTTTGGACAAGAATGCACTAGTACAAAGTGGAGTTGTATCAATACAAAGGTATCCTGCTAAGGAACGAAGCGGTACAACGAGGTTGTGTGCAAGTACAAAAACCTTCTATTTGGGATAAACTGGTATAAACTATGTTGTAACGGTATAAGTGTAGTTTGTTCTATTGAACCGGTACAAATGGTACCAGTAAAAAATTACTTTATTTTCTTGTTTTCCGAATAGCTTTGGAAGTCTACTTTAAGGTATAATTTCTTCCATTATGTAATTTTAGGTATTTGGATAGCTTAATTGGGAATTTACAGATTCGGCTAAGCTAATCAATTAAATGTGAACATCAAAATTAAAGTGATGATTTTTATTATACCATTTGGGTGGGGAATTGGAAATGTGTCATTGCATACATGATTAGTCATCATGCATGTTTACACATAACAAAATGCAATTGTAGATGATAGTCATGTACCATATGATAACATGTTTTAGGTGCGAAGACAACAACATCGATGTTGGTTCCACCTAAAGTTTTATAGGGGGATTAATTGTGGGTTTGGAGTTAAACCCAAGGTGAGTGGGAGACCCGAAGATTGATAACATAATATTTCATAAATGTCGTGAGTTAGAGTGTAATTTGTTAATATTTGAGTGAAGTTAAATTGTGAAAATTAAACCTTGAGTAGTTGGATATGTTTCTAATTAAAGAATTTTATTGTTGATTTACAATATGATAGGGAGTATGCCTCAAATTTTGTTTAAGTGTTGAGACATTTGGGTGTTGAATGTTGGAATAAGTGTTTATTAGGGGGATTAAGTGTAATTATGAAATGGGTGACTCATTAAGAGGACAATTGGCTATTCTTTAGATGATATATATGTGTGTGTGTTGGTGTGAGTGTGTGGGTATGAAGCGGTGGTTGGGAGTGAGAGAGAGGGAAAAAACATAAGGAAAAGGAGGGAGTGAGAGAGGGGGAAAGAGTAAAAACCAAAGAAATTCAGCAAAGAGAAGGGGAAAGGAGTGGAAAGAGAAGGGAATTTACAAGTTTGAAAAGAGAAAGGAAGATGTTCTCCAGTGAAGATTTTCGATACGGTATCGGTGAAGAATGAAAACCTTTTATTTTGGTTTCTCTAATTTGGAGCAAGACTTGTTGAAGAAATGGAAGAAAGTGACTGTTTTTGGTAAGAAATTTTCCTAAAAATTTATGTATTTCACTATTAAAAAGCATGAGATGGGTTTAGGGTTGTGAGTTGTGGTTATAAGGAATGGTTTGGGTTATAGTTTTGATTTTAGGTGTGGGTATGCTATTAGTATAGGTTTTCATGGGAAACTATGGCTATGATTGATGATAGGTGTTTAGGAATTTTGGGGTTGAAAGAGAAGGAAGAAGATGGAACTCAAATAGGATTTTGTCAAACTTTTATAGGTACGAAATGAAAACCTACTAGTAGGAAGATATTCTGTCAAGATTTCTATTGATAGGAAGGGGTGACCTACTGGTAAAAAACATTTTGTAAGGTGCTTTACCAGTAGGAAGGGGAAACCTACCGGTAGGACACGGTTCTGTCAGACAATAGAAGGTGGTGATCTATCAATAAGACAATGTTATGTGAGGTGTTCTACCAGTAGAACTTCTACCACTATCAGTATAGATACGAATCCCCACCATTTTGTTGTACCTTCTATGATTCTTTGTCCACTCAAATATAATTGATTTTATTTATCTACCAACACCTCACTAAACCTAAGGGTTTCAAACATGATAGTAAATGAATGAGATATTACGAAGGTATTGGGTTCAACTCAATTAGTCACCCATGCAGATGTAACATAATATCATATATTTGTAAATAATATTTGCATGGTCTGCAACGATGTATGTTAGGTATGAGGATGACGACCCCAATATCAGATGCATCTAAGATTACATAAAAGGATTGAGTTCAGGCTGGAATTTAACCTAAGATACAGAGGCGTCGACCCGCACATCAAGTACACTTAAAGTCTTAATTGGAGATTTAGTTTGTGCTACAGCTAGACCTAAGGTGGGTGTATTTTATGTGCGTGCTTGAAATTAGTATGAACATGCTTTAAATACTATAGAGTGTGTAAGTTATGAATTATTGCATAGGGTTAGCACTGTAGACAAGCTATATCACATTAGTGAAGATAGCTAGAGAACGATTAAGCTTATTAGTTTATAAGCATATGAGTAAAAGTCTTGTGAATGCTATACAATTATATCATAAAATCGTTACTAATTGAGATAGCCTTAATGGCTTATGTTACTTGTTAATAGATGATTGTATGAATTATCATTTGATGTTGGCTGCATTCAATTATGTTTGGTGTTGTGGTTATGATAAATGGTCTTATAACCAAATATAGCCTTAGAGACAAGTGTATGGCTTTTGTAGTGGATATTGATTAAATGATTGTCAAATAACCTGTGCAGCAAATATTACCTGCATGACAGATATTTCCTATGTGACAAGTGTAGCCTATTTGGTGGTTACAGCCTGAGTGGCGGCAGTTATATACTTCTATTAGAGGCTATGGTGATCGATGTATTATGAGTTGATTGCTAGAGAATTATGAGATCTTATATGTATTAACTCATAAAATTGTTTAGTTGTACTAATGAGATGATTATGGAAGTATGTGTTATTTACTTTGTCATTCATTGTTTATTGTTTATATAAGCTCACTGAGCGTGTGTTCCCACCATCTAGTTTGTATGTATAGGAAGACAAGGAGGAAGGAATGTTCACTGCAATGTTTAGGAGGTATAAGAAGGAATCGGATTTTCAATGTCTTATTGTGTCATTGTGTATTGTTGTTGAGTCTCGTAATAGGGAGAGTTAAACATTGTAAAAAGTTAGGGTTTAAAGTATTGTTTCATGTGCATGATATTCTGAGGTATCAAGAGAGTAAAGGTTATTTTGTCATATCTGATTAGTTCATGTTGCTATTTAAAAGTCAATTTTTGTACATGGTACATGTGTGATTCAAGGGGTAGGGTCTACTCTACCGGATTTGGAAATAATATCTTATCTTATGGGTGGGGTGTGACAATGAGTGTATTGATTCATATTTGATTGAAAATGTGATTGATTGGTTACTAGCTATGCCTATTTGTAAATAGCTGAATCTTGATTTCGTGCATTATGATGTTTGAATTGGTGTTTGGTTATGGGTTCAAGTACTTCAAATGATTGTTGTGAGCTTTTCAATATTAATGATTGTTGAGTTAATTCTTGCCTAGACTTTGAGACTCCCAGGTGGAAACGGGTAGTTGTTAATTCTTGCCGAGCTTCCAAACAGTATTGGATAGTTAGATATTAGTTTTCACTTTAAATATGTGAGATTTGTTTGTAATTGTACTGCGCTTATGAGTTTTCTTTCTATATGTCTCAAATATATTAACTGAGCATTTGCTCACCCCCCTCCCCCAAAACAGATGTTTGTTTTTAGGTGGTTGGAGTTAGGAAGTGGTCCACCAAACAGTCTAGCTTGGTATGAAGAGTTGGTGTCAGTTTGTACATTATGTCGTGTGTCATATTGTACATATTTGTTCAAATATTTTAAGGGTGTGGTGCCCTAGTTACATTTGTAACACTATAATGTGTTATATATTTATATTAGGTTTCTCATTAAAGTGGATGGATTTGATTATTATTGCACATGTTAAATTACTCTGATTTAAATTTTGATTAAAGGATTAACAAGCTAGGGTTACCTGCACCCTATCTCTTTTTTGGGATGGGGTGCGAAAAAAGTAACTGTAAAAGCCAATTCAACAAATATGTTGAAGGGAGTCTACATTTGGCATGAATTGGCCATGCCTAGCTTCTTACAGTCAAGGCTTAAAAGCAAAGAATTCAAATAAACTAATGGATAGAACCTGCAGAAGGTTTTGGAATGGCAAGTTGGTTGTCATTAAAGCCACACTAACAAGGTTATTTGCATATACCTTGGAGGAAAGAGTGAACACATTCAATGATGCCTCTGTCAATTGAGTTGAATGTGTGCTAGAAAGTGGCTCAGAAAACATGAGCAAAAACATAGGTGTAGATAATCTTTAGTCTACACCTGTGAAGCTAAATGATTATCTAGAGGAAGTTAATCTAGGGGATGAAACTGACAGAAGCCTTATCTATATCATTGCAGAACTTGGATCATACTTCAACTAGAGGTTGATTGAATTGCTAAGGGAATTCAATGACTACTTTGCATGGAGTTATGAAGAAATGTATGGCTTAGATAGATCATTGGTGGAGCATAGACTACCAATTAATAAGAGCTCCCATCCTTATAAACAACCACCTAGAAGCATTACCATTGAAGTTACAGTACTATTCAAAGAGGAGATTGAAAGGTTGTTGAAATCAGACTTCATAAGCTAGCTGAATGACTATCTAATATTTTTCCGGTAACAAAAAGAACTGGGAAAATTAGGGTATGCATAGATTTTAGAAATCTAAATACTAGAACTCCCTAAATATGAGTATCCAATGCCTACAACATAATTTTTTAGATCCAAAATATCTTATAGATTTTTTATTTTTAACTTGTTGACCTTGATTCTTGTATGCAACTAGTAAAATATCATAACACCCTAGTAATTTTTTCTTGCAAAATAATCCCAATAATTTCCCAATAATTTTTTTTCTCCCTCTTTAACTGAAAAATTCATGATTTTCCTTTTGAGTGCATTAGTATGGTGTAGAGGAAGGAACTTTCTAAAAAAATCATTCTGTAATGCCTATCAGTTTGGTATTGAATGGGCTTTCAAAGAATTTAGTCATTGTTTAGCTTTGTCCTTTAAAGAGAAAGGAAAAAGTTTCAACTTGGCAAGTTCAGAATTATCTTAAAATGTTCCACATACTTCCTCAAAATCTTAATATGCAGATATGGATTTTCTAATTCAAGTCTATGAAATTGAGTAAGTAATTGCACTGTCCCAGCATTTATATTAAAGAGGGTTGCATTCCCAAGAAACACAAAATAAGAGGGAACACTGTTTCTTGTGGGATGCAAATAATCTTGTAGAGTTCAAATGTTAGGAACTTCCCCTTTTCTCCCATTATTGGTCATGCTATTCTCAAAAGAGTCTACTACTGATCGAGGTGAAGATGGTCTAGATTGATTTACGGACCCAACAGATTCTTCTGGCAAATTTGGAAAGCGAGGATCGTCCTCAGACATAGAAAAAGAATTATATACACTAAATCAAAAATATATACAACAAATGAATGTCTTTTCAACTTTTACTTTAAAACACCGTAAGGTTCCCCGACAACATCGCCAAAAACTTGACTTAATCCAACATGTGTACACTCAAGTGTAAGCGGTCAAGTTGTAGTTATAATCCAGTTCAGTCTGGAATTAAATCCACAGGAAACAACTATTGGTGTTTCAAAGTAAATAGTGATAGAGAACAAAGTGACTAGAACCCTTGAGATTTGAAGTTATGATGTTTATGGGATTTTCTAGACAAAATATAATATTCTCTTGGAATTGTTTGGACAAAATATAAGATTCTTTCAAATGAAAGAGTCACCCTTTAACTCAAGGATCTAGACATATAGTCAATCATCTGGTTGTTATATTTGTGCTTGAGAACTCAATTAATCTCTATGTCAACAACAAGTTAATTGGAGGATAAAGATGGACAATGAGAATTAAGAGCACGATTTTGATGTCTTTGTAGAGATTTACAAGAATTGTCAGTGTTGGAACTCAACCCGTCTGCAAACAAGCAAGTAATTCTACAAGTCATCCAACCACTGTGATATTATTCCATTCTTAGTTGAAGCACAATAATAATGAAAATTGACATGTAGTCATGAAGATCTAGCAGGAGTACTTGCAAAGAACCAATGAATCCTCCTATGCCAAGAGTCATCTTGTCTTAAAAAGGACTCATGATTGTACAAAGTACCTTAGCTTTGCTAGAAGCATTCAATCATTCAATAAGCAATCAAAAGATAAAGTATTAAGCATAAATGAAACGAACAAAAATAACTTCCGAATGATTTATACATGTCCATCATCTCTTACTAAAGAGTGAATGAGAAACTACTCACTCTTCAAGGCTTTGAGAAAGCTAGAAAAGTGAATGATTCCCATCCCTCGAAGTATAGGAGTTACAAGAGAAACTACGCTACACAATAAGCCTATTTTCGACAAAGATTAAGTGAATCACTACCCACCCTTGAAGGCTACAATAGAGCTAGAAAGGTGAGAGAGTTTCACTCTTCTAAGTGAAGAAAGAAGCTTTATAATGGAAGCTAAACAAACTAATAATAAAAGTAGAAGAAAGTTAGTTACCTTTAGAGGGTTTCCTCCTCTTCCAAAAGATGATCCTTTACAAGTCTTGAAGGGAAGGTATTTATAGGTAAGGGGAAGGGAGTAAAAGTTTAGACCCAAGTGTTAAAGTCCAAGTGAATGACATAAAATCCATATGGAAATCCAATCATTTTGCAGCCTGTCTAGGGAATACGTTCGAACGTGGGATGACGTTTGAACGTGGAGTCCTGTCTTCTTTGATGGACGTTTGAACACTGACTAGAGTTTGAACATAATACTCAAATGGCTTTTGCCCTCCACAATGAAGAGCTGCAACATGCCATGTTCCATCACCCTAGCAAACTCTTGGGGTCCTCAAATAATTCAAGATGACGTTTGAACGTGAATTGACATTCGAATGTGGTACTCAAGTAGCTCTTTGTCCTTATCAGGGAATAGTTGTAACATGCCATGTGTTATCACCCTAGCAAACTCTTGAGGCCCTTAAATAATTCAAGATGGCGTTTGAACATGGATTGGCATTTGAACGTGGATGCTTTGCTTCCTCCTTCTCCAATCCTCTTCCAGAACACGTGGGTGTTGCATGAAAGTGTGATAATATTGATTTTTAGGCCTTTGTACAACTTTTCCTTGAATATTTATCATTTAAACTCTATCAAAGCATAATTATTCTTGTATAAGCATAGTAAAATGCTATTTTTCACTATTCATCATCTGTCAGTCAACCTTTCCAAGCTACAAGCCAAGATGACTTCCACTTACTCATTGAGGTAGGTTTCGTCTTTTTCTTTGATTTTCCCTTGTTTCAAATTTGTAATGTTTTAATTTCCTTCTTTTTCCTCAGGCGGCAACGCACGTCTGTGCCCTTGGGAGGGAGGTCCATCATCTAAGGGACATAGCTTGTCAAAGGAGTGCTGAACTTCAAGAGGCCCGACAACTGAATGCCGAGCTCTTGAGCTAGGTTTTAGCTACAAAATCCGAGTTGGAAGCTACGCTTGATCAAAGAGCTCGAGTTTTTTGGCAGCTAATCACCACTGGCACTTCTGAGATCTCTCTGCGGGAATAGTTGAGCTCCCAATCAGAAGAATTGGCCTCTTTGTAGCAGGATTTTGATGTCCAAACAGACGAACTGATCTCCTTTGAAATCAATAAGGTAGTGCTGACAGCACAGCCAAGTGAATCTCATGTTGTGATTGCCGACCTAAATAACCCCTAAGCTACTGCGCGCCAGTTGGTTAAGGAGCACCGCAAGGAAATTGAGAAGGTCAAGATGGAGGCTGCCAAAGTTTTTGTGAATGGGTTCTTTAACTTCGCAGATCAAGTGATTGAGAAGTTTCCTGACCTTGACCTCGATCAACTTGAGCCTCGATTTGATCTTCCTCCTGGCGACCCTTCTGATGCTACTTCACCAGCCAACCAACCTTCACGGTTTTTTTTTTTTTTTTTTTGAAAGTGTAACTCTTCTTATTGATTGAAATGAAGCACACTTTACTTGTTTCTTATATTGTTCATTGTTTATTGTGTTATCCCCTTGCCCTATACTCTGAGGTGGTCATGACCTTTTTGGAGTATGGTTGCTACTTTGCCTCCCATGCTCAATATCTACTCGGCTATTCTTTTTCGTTGGTGTGGTACTTCCTTAAATCATGGTGTACGGATTCAGGTGAAGAGCAATAACTTGTTCGTTATTCGTGCCCACCTAACTTAGTCAAACTTCTATGTGCACCATCTTCATTAACTCCTGTCATGATTGCAGAAGTGTAATAGTCGTCTCTACACATTTGCATGCTATTTATTTTCTTTAAGTTTGGTGCTTCAAACCATTCACGTTCTTACTCTCTTTCAGAAATTCTCTTATTCTTTGCTTCCTTTTTGGCTACATGGCTTCTTCTCCTTCTCCTTTATTGAGACAACAGGCCCAAGCCATGATCAACGAGGCATGGTACTCGATATTCTTAGTCCCTTTGTTGTTTATGGCTTCAGAGGTAGCAGAAGTGAGGAGGCGGTACCTCCTTCCAAATACCTTGACCGTCAGGGTTCCAACTCTTGATGAACCCTGTAACCTTCTCCTTTTGTGGTAAGTTTGCTTCTTTGAAGGCTCATTTGAAATGGGCCATCGTTTACCTATCCACCCAGACATTGGGTGGGTTTTGTCTTTTCATAGGTTGTGCCCTTCTCGTCTTTCTCTCGAAGGGTGATGCATCCTTATAAGTTTATTTACTTTTTTGGCACTTGCAAGGCTTCGGTGACTTTTCCACTTTTGTTGAATTCCTCTACTTCTTTAAGCTTTCATTCGACTTCCCCCTGCTTTAGTCGCATCACATGGAAACTACACTTTGATTCCGCATTGGTTCTTAATGTCCCTAGCTCTCCATAGGGATGGACTCATCAATTTTTCTTTATTTCTGGGGACTCCTAGAAATTTGTCGAGGTGAGGGGAAGGCTTGCCCACATCCCTCGCTCGGGGGGGTGCCTCCAAGACAGAGGTAAATAATTAAAAGTTTCGTTGAGCTTGGATTTTTGGGATTTGGTTTATGCTGAGCTCTAACTGTGTTTATGCTATGCAAATGCCCCCGGATTAACTCTAGACAAGATGGTTAGGTTCTACCGAACATTTGGTACTTTGCCTATTATGTTTGTGTTGATAACTTATAACTGCCATATTTAATGGACCAAGCTTAAAAACCACTTTTTTGAGCTGAAAGCTCTTAGAATGAAAATTCTAGTCAAGGTGGCATGGTTGAAGGGCTCGCGGCTTGTCTAAGCTGAAAAGCCTACTCGAAGTTGTGCGGCTGAAGAGCTCACAGCTTGACCAAGCTCAAAAGTTCCCTTCTAAGCTGAAAAGTCTAGTCGAGGCTACGTGGCTGAAGAGCTTGCAGCTTAACTGAACTGAAAATCCTAGTTGAGTCTGTGCAACTGAAGAGCTCACTGCTTCACCGAGCTTTAAAGCTCTTTTTTGAGTTGAAAAATCTCTAACTAAAAAGCCTAGTCGAGACTACACGTCTGAAGAGCTTGCAACTTAACAAAGCTAAAAAGCTCTCTTCCAAGCTAAAAAACTCTTAGGCTGAAAAACCTAGTCGAGGCTGCGCGGCTGAAGAGCTTGTGTCTTGTCTGTGCTGAAAAGATCTCTTCCGAGCTAAAAAATTCTTAGATCCCATTAATGTAGACCGTATAAATTTTTTGGATATTGAATCTTTAGAAATTTCATTGATTTTTGGAAATGGAGATTTACAACTTAAGATTTTTATCTCTCTAGAGAATGCTACTAATAATAGCATTTCAAATGATCCGCGTTCCAAGAGTGATGCAAGTCTTTCCCTTCTTCGGTCTATAGCTCATAGTTCCAAGGTTGGAAAATCCTTTCTACAATGTAAGGTCCTTCCCATTTTGGACCAAGCTTCCCATGTGAAGGATCCTTTTTGGATGGGAGCAATTTCTTAAGGACTAGATCGCCTAGTTTGAAGCTTTTCTCTTTTACCCGCTTGTTGCAGTATCTGGCAGTACTTCTTTGGTATGAGAATATACGATGTAGCTCTTCATCCCTTTTTCTCATTTAGGAGATCGAGATTGACCAATAGTGATCTTTTATTTTGCTCGAAATCAAAGAGCTCAACCCTGGCAGAGGGCAAGTTGACCTCGACTGGGGCCATTGCCTTAGTTTCGTAGGCAAGGCTAAACAGGGTTTCACTTGTTATAGTTCACATTGTTGTTCGGTAGGCCCATAACACCGTGGGAAGATGATCCATCCATCGGGACTTGGATGCCTCTAGCCTTGTCTTCAGAGCGAGTTTAATGGTCTTCATGGTGCACTCAGCCTGTCCGTTGGATTGGGGGTGTGCGGGTATTGAGAATTATTTTTTGATACCCAACTCTGCACAGAAATCCTTGAATGCCAGGTTGTCGAACTGCTTTTCATTGTCCGACACTAGTGCCCTAGGGATGCCAAAACTGCAAGCAATCGACTTCCAAACAATGTTCTGGACTTTGTTCTTGATTATTTTGGTCAGCAGCTCGACTTCTGCCCATTTTTGTGAAGTAATCCACCGCAACTATGGCAAATTTGCACTATCCAACACCTATCAGCAGGGGGTTCTAGGATATTTAATCCCCATTACTGGAAAGGCCTGGGACTAACGACAGGCATAAGCTGCTCTGGTAGGCAGTGTGGCAGGTTGCCATGAATCTGAAAGGCTTGGCTCTTTTTCACCATCTCCTTCGCATCTTTGGCTATAGTGGGCCAAAAGTATCCTTGCTGAAGTGTCTTGCTCACCAGAGTTCTGGCGCCAATGTGGTTTTCACAAATGCCTTCATGGACTTCTCTCAAGATGTAGTCTACGTCCATCTCAAACACACATTTCATTAATGGAAACAAAAAACCTCTTTTGTACAACTTACCTTGAATGATAGTGAATCTCACCGCTTTGGTTTTTAACTTTGCCACTTCCTTTGGGTCTCTTGGGAGGAGAGCATTCTGTAAGAAGGATATGATGAGATCCATCCACGAGGTCATTTCCTGAGCTGGTATGGCTTGACCATCATCGGGTTGGACACTATGTTCAGACAATATCTCGATGCAAACTTTTCTAGGTAAGTCTTGGTAGGCAGCGGTATCTAACTTACCCAGTGCATCATCCCGAGTGTTAGCATCTCGGGGCACGTAGACTTGCTCGGCTATGACAAACTTTCTCAGCAGGCTCTACACCTTCATCATATAGAGGGCCATCTTACCATCCCTGGCAACGTATTCTTTCTCAACTTATCCAACCACCAACTGGGAGTCATTATGGATCATGATCTGTTGTGTGTCCATCGACAAGGCCAAGTTTAGGCCAGCTATAAGGGCCTCATACTTTGCCTCATTATTAGAGGCCTGGAAATTGAATCTTAACAAGTATTCTGTATCATATCCCTCAGGCAAGGTCAAAAATCAAGCCAACTCCATTCCCTTGCGCATTTGAGGCGCCATCTACGTACAACTTCCAAGTTGGGATATCAAAAGAGCAATCTAAATTTTTGTACTGTCCTTGGGTGGTGGGGTGAAATTGGCTAGCACCTGCCCCTTGATTTTTTTTCTTAGCTTAAATCTGATGTCAAACTCGCTAAGTTCCATTGCCCATTTGACTAGCCTTCCAGATGCCTCTGGCTTGTGTAGGACCTGCATCATCGACTAATTTATTGGAACCTCATTGGTGTGTGCTTGGAAGTATGGTCGTAATCTCCTGGCTGCCACGAGAAGGTTCAGGGCGAGCTTTTCCATCCTCAAATATCTCTCTTTGGCCCCTCTGAGGGCTTTGTTGCAAAAGTAAACTGGTTACTGGGCCTTCTCATTTTCCTTCACCAGAGCGACACTAATGAGAAGTCAAATATAGCAAGGTAAAGGGTTGAGACTTCTCCTTTTGAGGGCTCACTAACACAGGTAGCAAAGCTAGATTAGGTCTTAAGATCTTGGAAAACCTCTTCACACTTTTTGTCTCATTGAACAGTAGCCTTCAGAATCTTGAAGACCAATTGGCATTTGTTGCTGGAACGTGAGACAAACCGATTGAGTGTCGCTATCCTTCCAATGAGGCATTGTACCGCTCGAGTGTTAGTGGGGGACTTTATTTCCAGAACAACTTTCACCTTTTCAAGGTTTGCTTCAATACCTTGCCTATTGACTATTAAGCCCGTGAACTTTCTTGTCGAGACCCCAAAAGCGCATTTGGCCAGGTTTAGCTTCATCTTATATTATCGCATGATTTCAAACGCCTCCCTAAGGTGCTGAATATGGAGCTCAAACTTGAGCGATTTGACGAGCATGTCGTCGATGTACGCCTCCATCATCAACCTGAACTTCTCATGAAATATTCTATTGACTAGTCCCTGGAAGGTGGCCCCAGCATTCTTTAATCAAAAGGCATGACTTGGTAGAAGAAAATTCCTTGTTCAGTAATGAATGAAGTTTTTTCCTGGTTGTTTGGGTCTATTTTGATCTGATTGTAGCTTGAGAAGGCGTCTATGAAGCTGAGGAGCTTATGCCCTATTGTGGCATTAGCTATCAAATCAATCTAGGGAAGGGGAAAGCTATCCTTTGGGCATGCATGATTGAGGTCGGTAAAATCGATAAACAAACACCATTTCCCATTCACTTTCTTGACTAATACAACATTAGCCAACCAGGTTCGATAATCAACCTCCTTAATGGCCTTTGCTCGCAACAACTTGGCCACCTCTTTGTTGATCACTCTCTGCCTCTCCAGGGCAAAAGTCCTTTGTTTCGGCCTTATTGGCTTGTAGTTCAGGTCGACACTAAGCCGATGTAAGATCACTCCTAGATCAATTCCTACCATGTCTTCTTATTTCTAGGCGAACACATCGGCATTCTCTCTTAAGAATGAAATGAGCTTGTCTTTGATGTCTTCGAGCAACATTGAGCCTACGAAGACCTCAACCTGCACGGGCTCTAGTTGCTCCAAAGAAGTGGGTCATGTTTCCGGCTCATCCCGCATGTCTGGATTTTGAATTTAATAGATTCCACCTTCTTTTGCCTCATTGATGCCACATAGCATTTCCTAGTGAGGCGTTGGTCCCCTCTAACCTCACCAACCTCATTCTTTGTGAAGAGTTTCATAACTAGATTGTACGCCGATGGCACTACTCTGATGGAGTTGAGGGAGGGTCTTCCAAGTAGGACATTATAGCGGAGGAGGGTGTCTACCACTATGAAATGATGGTGGTAGTACTTGGTAGGATGATCTCCTATAGTGAGAGATGATCAATAGATCCGATAGGATATCTCTTCTAAGAAGCCCATGATGAGTCACGGGTTCCGACTTGTTCACAATGATGAATTTTAAAATCAAGGGCAAAATGGGGGTGCTGATATGCCTGAGCTGCCTTGGAGAAAGTTATTTCTAGGTCTTTACGTGGGCCTTTTCAAATCGCCTGAATCTCAAGAACGTCATCTAGCCTTTCCCTCCTGGCGTATGTCTTCCTTGTCGAGCTGGGCTCACCTCCACCTATGAAGCCACCCGAGAAGACCCTGATTTGGCCAAGGGCCTATTGATGTTGTTGTGGGGTGGAACGGCAGCTCAAGTATCTCGCCCCTAGCCATTTTGCTCTCTTCCTTCTACTGCCACATAGTGTCGCAAGTATCCTCTCTAGATCAGGTATTCTATCTCATTCTTGAATTGGATGCAATTGTTTGTTTTGTGGCTAGTGTCTCATAATATTTGGTGGGGTCTTGTCTCCTAGGATCGAACTTCATCCGAGGCGGCCATCTGATAAACCTCTCATTCTGGACTTCATGGAGGACCTGTGCAATTGAGGCGTTCAGGGGTGGGAGCCGTACTGGAGCATTCCAAGGTTGTAACCCCTAGGGTGGGGGTCCAAGGAGATCTTTCACATTGCCTCTTCTCTTTAGGGAAGGCTCTCTCTCTATTCTAGGAGAACGATCCCTTCGTGGGGATCAGTCGCGCCTCCTCTATCTTCTTGGACTACGCTCTCTCTTCTTTATCTCTTCTTTTGTGGATGACAACTCTTCTCTTAAGTGAAGGGCCTCCTCACCATTAATAAACTTCTCGGCCTTTGCAAGTAGCTCGGCCATGGTGACTTAAGGGTTCTTGTCGATTGATAATAGAAGATCCTTTCACTAGATACCGAGTTCTAACATGAATGTAGTCAGCGCAAACTTGTCGTCAATGCTTTCTATCTTCAATCATTCTTGATTGAAGTGTTGCACGTAACTTCGAAGGGATTCGTTAGGTCCCTACTTAACACTCAAAAGATGGCAGGATGGTTTCCTATAGGTTCTGACTCGTATGAAGTGCGACACAAACTGTATAGATAGTTCTTTGAAATGAGAGATCAACGCCAGCTACAACCTATTAAACCAAGCTACATTTTAGATAGTAATGTCGTCCAAGGTGGATTTTGGGATGTTACAAATTTTGGTATCAGAGCTTAGGAATCAGGTCTTACATAGGAGCTATAGGTTATGGATTACCACTAGAGAGTTAGGACTAGGTTGAACGAATTGTTTACTTAAAGCTTATACAAGCCTTATGTTTTAGATTAAAGTAATAGTTAGGAGGACTTGTACATCAAGGAAACTAAATTGTGAATTGATGTGCAAGATGGATGGAGGACGTGGACGTGGTCGTGAAGGTCAAGCAAACCCATCACCACCACGACCTCCTGATGCTATGAACAACATATACCAATGCCTACGGGAGCTAACCACTCTGGTACAACACTAGAATGGAAACAACAACCACAACAGTGGAGTTCATCCATTAGCTCAAGTACCGGACAATAGGAACGAAAATCGAAGGATGGTAGTTCTTCAAGAATTTCTACAGCAACACCCATCTACTTTCCAAGGAAGCTCTACCCCCTTGGATGTGGATAAATGGATCTGCCGGGTGAAGAAGATGTGTGATGGCATGGGAGTTGCCGAGTATTTACGGGTTGGCTTGGCTACATATCTATTCGAGGGAGAGGCAGACCATTGGTGGGATTTAGTGAAGAGAATGAGGAACACGGATGCTCTTACCTGGGAGGAATTTGACCAAATCTTCCAAGACAAGTACCTTCCTGAATCTGTCAGGGACAAGATGAGTGCAAATTTTCTATCTCTACGACAAGGCAGCATGACGGTAGCTGAGTATGAGAGAAAGTTTGATGAGCTATCCCGTTATGCTATGGAGTTCATATCTACCGAGGCCAAGAGGGCCAAACACTTTGAATAGGGCTTGAGGTCTGCCATCAGGGAGAAGCTTATGGCTCTTAAGATCCAAGACTATGGGGATCTAGTTCATAAAGTTGCACTGGTGGAGAGAGACACGGAGGACAACTAGCGACAACAAAACTTTGCGAGGGGAGGTCTGATCCGGACGGGTGCTAGCAGTAGTGGAGTACTGAGGGCAGTACCATACCCTCACCCCTATCAGGTGGCTAGACAGAGACTTTAAACAGTTCGAGGAGATGGGGTTACTCAAAATCGGACAAGCACTGGCCCGCGTCAATGCTTCGCATGTGGAGGTGTCAAGCACTTAAAAAATAACTGTCCATCACTTCCACCAAGGACCAATCAAGCAGTTGGGCAAGTGAATGCAAACAAGCCACCACTACCAAAGCCACTAAATCAGAGACCTTTGGGAGCTATAGCACCCGGTGGTTCCAATCAAGGGAGAGTGTTTGCTTTGACTCAACCGGAGGAAGATGCTTCTAATGCCGTTGTGGAAGGTATTGCTCTTCTTTATAATTCTTAAGCCCGAATTCTATTTGATCCCGGTGCTACTCATTCATTCATATGCACTACATATGCC
The DNA here is from genome assembly GCA_963454935.2 of Ilex paraguariensis. Classification (NCBI taxonomy): domain Eukaryota; kingdom Viridiplantae; phylum Streptophyta; class Magnoliopsida; order Aquifoliales; family Aquifoliaceae; genus Ilex; species Ilex paraguariensis. Next base: position 7,174,525 of record CAUOFW020000001.1, read on the forward strand.
CTTAATTTGGGATTGGAATTTGAGAAGTTAGAACACACCTTGAGTATTGACATGCCTACGGGAGAACGGTTAGATACTAGAAAGGTGTGTAGAAGTTGTGTGCATCGAATTGGAGAGCAAGAATTAATTGTAGATTTGGTTGCATTAGACATGAAGGGGTATGACATAATATTTGGGATGAACTTGTTGTCCACTTTTCGGGCGGTAATGGATTGTTTTCGTAAATGGATTTCATTTTAATTACCACGAGGGGTAGTTTTCAATTTCATAAATGATCGAAATTCTTCCCATCCATTTCCTACTGTGGGTAGTAGATTCTTGAAAGCTAAGGTAGGGAGTCATTTGAATTTCTTGGCTACCTTGATGGGAGATGATCGAAATAGATCTCAAACGGATGTGGTATTGATAGTGTCAAAATTTCTGGATGTCTTTCCAGATGAACTACCAGGGTTATCCCCAGAGAGAGAGATTAAGTTTATCATTGATCTCTATCCAGGAACCGAACCCATATCCATTGCTCCATATCGAATGGCACCTTTGGAGTTGAAGGAGCTAAGGAAGCAATTGGACCAACTATTGACTATTGGGTTTATCCGCTTAAGCACTTCACCTTGGGGAGCTCTGGTCCTCTTTGTGAAGAAACATAATGAAACACTTCAGCTATGCACAGACTACTGAAGGTTGAATCGAGTGACGGTGAAGAATAAATATCCATTGCCATGAATAGATGATTTGTTCGATTAGCTGAGGGGTTCTAAGTATTACTCTAAAATTGATCTTCGCACTGGATACCATCAACTGTGGATTAAGGAGGAGGATATTCTTAATACAGCTTTTCGTACCCGATATGGTCATTTTGAATATATGGTAATGCCATTCAGATTGACTAATGCTCTAGCAGCCTTTATGGACTTGATGCACTGGGTATTTCGGCCATATCTAGATCAATTTGTCATCGTGTTTATTGATGACATATTAATCTATTCACGGACACAAGAGGAACATGCATGCCATCTCTCGATTGTGCTACAGACATTAAGAGAGCATAAGTTATATGCCAAGATGAGTAAATACGAGTTCTGGATAAAGGAAGCAAAATTTCTTAGCCATGTTGTGTCGGAACAAGGTATAACTGTTGACCCCGCAAAGATTGAAGTCGTGATGAAATGAGAACCACGGAGGAATTTGACCAAAATACGTAGTTTCTTGGGATTAGCAGGCTACTATCGGAGGTTTGTGGAAAGGTTCTTGAAGATAGCTATTCCAATGAATCGCCTTACGAAGAAAGAGGAAAAATTCTTATGGACTCATGGGTGTGAATAAGCTTTTTCGCACCATGAAGGAAAGGTTGACAACAACTCCTGTCCTCATTATTTTGAGTAGTGGGGAAGGATACGATGTTTACACACATGCTTTTTTACAAGTCTTAGGATGTGTGCTTATGCAAGGAGGTAAGGTTGTTGCTTATGGATCGAGACAACTGAAGATCCATGAGAAAAATTATCCCACCCATGACTTAGAGCTTGCAGCTGTGGTGTTTGCTCTTAAGTTGTGGAGGTGTTACCTGTATGGAGAAAAGTTTCAAGTATTTTCTGATCATAAAAGCCTCAAGTATATCTTCACACAGAAAGATTTAAATCTTCGACAAAGAATGTGGATTGAATATCTAGAAGACTATGAGTTCACACTCAACTACCACCCGGGGGAAGGCTAATGTAGTGGCATATGCACTTAGCAGAAAGTCTCGGGGTGAAATCAATGTCCTTGCTATTAATAGGTGGAAGATGATTGATTCCTTGGAGGAGTTTGATCTATGGGTGGATAGACAAGGGGATCGATCGTGCTCATTTAATCTCATAGCCCAACCAATTTTTCGACAAAGGATTGTGGAGTTGCAATGATTAGATACAGAGTTGGAAATTATCCAGGGTAGATTGGAGAGGAATTAGATGATGGAGAACTGGGCAATACATAATGATGAGTTACAATTTCATGGGAGACTATGTGTACCAAACAATGACCAAGTAAGAGAAGAAATGTTGGGTGAGTGCCATCGTTCAAAATTCTCCATACATCCAGGTAGTACCAAGATGTATAGGGACATGAAGCGTCAATACTGGTGGAAAGGGATGAAACAAGATGTGGCCAAGTACGTTGCGAAGTGCATGGTGTGTCAGCAGGTGAAGATTGAGCATCAAAAACCCAGAGGATTATTACAGTCCTTATCTATCCCATAGTGGAAGTGGGATCACATTACCATAGATTTTGTGTCGGATTTACCATGGACGTCACAAGGGCATAATGTAGTATGGGTCATTGTAGATCGACTCACTAAGTCTGCTCATTTATTGAGTATGAAGACCACAGATACATTAGAGACCTTGAGCAAGCTATACATTCGTGAGATTGTTCGATTACATGGCGTTCCACTCTCTATCGTGTTGGATCGTGATTCCCGTTATGCGGATAGAAGACGAAGACCCTTGGAATTCCAAGAGGGGAACTATGTGTTCCTCAAGGTGTCACCCAAGAAGGGGAAACTAGCACCAAGATACACTGGACCCTTTCAAGTGATCCAAGCTGTGGGCAAAGCGGCGTATCAACTTCAATTACCAGCTCAGTAGTTAGGGGTACATAATGTGTTCCATGTATCGATGTTGAGAAAGTGTCAATCAGATACAACGCATGTCGTGGATTTGAAGGATATTGAAATTCAAGATGGAGCAACATATGAAGAACAACTGGTGAAGATTCTCGACACCAAGGAAAAGGTGCTTCACAACAAAGTCATTCAACTGTTGAAAGTCTTGTGGCAACACCATGGAGTGGAGGAAGCTACTTGGGAATGGAGCTAGAGATGCGAGTGAAATACCCCCATTTGTTTGCTAATTGAGGTATGTTTGGAGGACGAAACTTTCTTTAAGGGGGGGTGGATTGTAGACCCCCACACTTTTATTTTAATATGTAGCAAGTAAATATATGAAATTTTTTGTAATTGAACTTGTATCAACTATGTTTGATGTCCAAATGTATGTTGTATAAATTTGGGTTGGTTTTGGAAGGGTTTGAAATGGATTGAAATGAAAAACAAAGGAAATAGGCAAAACTGAATAGACCATGCCGATACTACATACCGGTACGCTACTGTCCAAAGAGTTTATCGTACCGGTACACTCTGTAAGTTCTAGAAATTTTAAGTCACAATCTGGGGTCTATTTTTCACCCTATAAATACATAATGATACCTCCATTAGCCCCATTTCAACCTTTCTAACCCTAGGAAACCTTAGAGAAGAAGAAAAAGAGAGAAAAACACAAGATCAAAAGGGGGTTTGCACATTGGATTGGATCAAAGCCCTAGTTTCCTTTCAAGAACACCAAGGTAGGGATTTTCTTCCATTCTTGTACATTGAGGCTAGGGCATTTATATGTATGTATGTTTTCACTCTTGATCCTAAGTATATGCTATGAAATCCCTGCCTCTTGACGTTTTTGCACATATTACCATGTTTTAAACAAAGCTATGGTTATATAGCCATGAAATTTCTCCTATTTACTTGGAAACCCTAGTTTTTTAGAAAAAAATGAATTTTTCTTCTTAATATCCCTTGGTTCTTGGTTTTCAAACTCTAGTGCTTTGTTTTGAGCAACAAAATAGTATTTGTGATGATCTATTGCATATTTTCTCAAATTGTTCTATTGGAGAATATACCTTTGGAAATTTGGTAGTTTTTGATGGACGTGTAATATTGCGAAAATAGTTGTTTTTGCATCTCTTGTATGGTTGTTATGATGGACTTGAAATGCATTCGAGCATTGCCGTAGAGTATTAGAGGTTAGTCTATCTCAGTAGGGGGTGAGATGGTTTCCTAACACTTGTAGTGGATTGTTGTTTGTGAGAGTAACCACTATTGTTCACGTAAGTTCAAGGCTGAGGGATGATATACCTTTTTTCGGAAGGATTCGTCAATGCCGTGGAAAACGGTACACGCCCTTCCTAAAATGTTTGGGATTGTGTAATTGTGATAGGTGAACGAGGTAAAAGTCGTCATGTAGATTCATGGGCAACAACCAACATACATGAGAATATGGGTTGAGACTATTGTATAATGATTTGTTTTTCTTTAATCCTGACATGTTTATTCTTTTCAATTAACTTATTGTCATTGTGTTAACTTGAGATCAAATAAACTGTCACTATTTTACTTCATGTTATATATGATATTTTAGAAAAAAAAGATCGAACTGTTTTATATGATTTCTAAACCTTGTTCAAGTTTGGGAGGATGTTGCTATAGAGTTTAGTGCTCACCCCCTACAACATCATATGTTTCAGATTTTTGCTTAGATGGAAAACTCAGAAACGAAGAGCAAATATAATGAGAAGCTTCACTAGATGGGCACGTGGATCCCAAAGTGGATGTTTAGGGTTGTACTCCCCTATGTACTAGACTAGGGAAATCCTTTTGAAACGATGTAGAGTCTAACCTTTTCTTATTCCGCTGCAAGTTCAAATTTGATTCTTTTGGATGTAATTGCCTTAGTTAATCATATTCTTTTGGATATGATGGCCAAACTTTGGCATATTCTTTTTGGATTAGGTTGTAAATGTTATGCATGATAAATGAAATTTTTTTTATTTATGGACTATATTAGTTGCTCTCATGATGTGAATGGTTTTTAGATAGTAATGACGTCCAAGGTGGACTTAGGGGTGTTACACCTCTACCATGCAACACCACTATATCCCCGGTCCTTGAGTGGTTACGTGCATAAATATTCCCTTTACCAGAGAATACACGTTCGTTAAAGGCTCTAAAAGTTGCCCTCTGGCCCCCCTAGACACATAGCGCGAAGTGGGACATTCAGGGTTTGGTGAGTACCGCGTTCCTTGATCCTGAGTTGCTTAATGCTGAGCTTGTTATGACCGAGCAAGGTTATATTCGAGCTGGACTCTCTGACGGGCTCCATTCTTTGGATTATGGCTCATTCCTTATTACAGAGTAGATGGGTTTGTTTAGGGATCTCTTGGGCCGTTGTGCACCATTTTGGCCCATTAGATGAATTGGGTTTAGGATGGGCAGTCCACTCCAAAATCTTGTCGTTATCAACTCCCAAGGAGAAGACATTAATGGTGTGAAAAAAAAAAAAAAACTCTCCACAAGCTGGAGAGTTGATGCAGGGAAGCACGTAAAAACAAGAATGAGAAGGCGGTTGAGAAACATAACAAAATCAAGTTGTTGATTTGCACACAAATACTAGTTCAGAATCCCACTATAGATATGTTGATTGACACATAATATCAATCCTAAATATTTCAGTTGATCTGTTAATTCATAAAACTACCAAAAAAATTAAAAAGAGAGAAAGTCTTCTCTTATATTATTTCATCAAAAGTGGTTGAACCCTAAGGCTTACAACAGTTTATATAGTAGTAGAAACCCTAAAACCTTCTAGGAAATATAAAAAATGTGGCCTAATTATTAGTAATTACGGTATTACGTTATTATTATAGATTCTCCTAAAAAGAAAAAATTTCAAACTAATCACGTGACTAAAATTTGCTAATCGCCCAGATCAATGCAGAACTGACGGGAATCACTTATAACTTCAAACAGTGAAATTATTTGTTTATGAAAAGTTACCAAAAATGACATGAACGTGTTTTTCAGGCCTTAAACGAATGAATTTGCTCAAAATCTACCCTAGGTCATCGCATAATGAGTTTATCTCACCTCGTAATTTTTGACTGGACATGGTTTCAAAATCCATATATGTAAAGTGACTTTGAAAAAGTCAACATATTTGACTCACCCAAATGACTTCTATTTCAATTCCAATGATTCAAATACTAAGCTCGACTCAATCTACATTAAGAGCCCAGCCATGAAGGATGTTACTTTAGGTTAGAGAAAGCTAGTGTATGAAACACCGAGGGAAAATGCTTTGCTTATCAAAAAATTTAACAAATTTTTTATACCAAATAATATGACACAATCTCTATTATTGAATATTAATATGTCACATCATTTGAGACAGAGATTTGATAAAAAAAATTGATAAGCATAGCATTACCCAACACTGAGATATGTGATATATGCACTTTGACTACCTGCATAATTGAACGCATTGTGCAAATGAAATGATATCACAAATAAAGGCTGCACCATTTATTTCGTAACCCCAAGTTTGACCACCTCATTAAATATGCTTTATGGCCACTTTTTATCAGACTGAAAAATTTCTAATGGTCACTGCAAAAGCCATTCAAAAAACTTTGTTAATTTGAATTTGTTCAAGTTTAAATTCATTAGGGGGATCAACTTGGCGGATAATGGTAATAAACTAAGATGAAGTTGCAGTACCTTATTAGCCCTAGTAAATCGAAATAAATGAAGCAGCATGGCAAAGGTATTAGAATCTGAGCTAATAAACCCCAAAGCATAACTTAGCCTTTAGAGTGATTCGTTTTAATGTTCATAGATGAACTCAAATGGACTTCTTTACTACCACGATGGGGGATTGCCTTACCTATCTTACCTTATCTCATTCCCCTTTATAATAGATTTGTATGCATGGAATCCTACGACATATTGTCCTATTAGTCGGACGGTTGTTTGGTAGTTGGCCAAGGATTACTTAGAAAACAGTAGCAAATGGATGTCTTACCAATTCAACCCTAATGGTCCATTTGGTAAGGTGAATGAAAAAATAAGATGATAGAAATTAGAAATGATACATTTTTTATTTTTCGAATGAGCAATACTTCGTTCCCTCTTTTATATTTGGTAAGAGAGATAAAAAATAAGAAAGATTAAATAAGTGTTTTTTTTTATTTTTTATTTTTTTAAAAAAATTTATAAATATATATTTTATCATTATATCTATATATGAAATTCATGTATAGATAATATGTAATTGATAAATATGATACATGTTCATATCAAAATGAGTGGTCTTTGGGTTTATTTGGATGAATTTTGGGGAGGCGTTTCGATCGACTTCTCAAACCCCTCTTGGCAAAAAAAAGATTTAACATTCAATCTAGTTTATACTCATATTTGGTATGCAACACACACATGTAAGACCCACGGATATATCATAATTATTATCAATTATTTGTACTATAAATAACTATTTTACCCTTGATCAATCTAATTCATACACATCTTAAGAGCTATAATTATCTTTTGGATCCTTAAGGTGTTACCCATCTTCCCAAACCCACCTCCCCTTAGGTTTGACAAAACTCATAATCATGTGTTTAATTTTGGGGTCAACTACGGCCCGGGTTCAAAAATACGAGACTGAATTTTTTATAAAGCATGAGATTTGGGAGAGTTGTGAACTATTTTTCCCAAATCCTTCTTGTCAAGTTCCCACATACCCCTTTCTCAAACAGTCCCTTTTGACAAGGATCAAAATATCATTTCGAAATGGTCGAAACATCTGAAATGTTTGTGTTTTCAAGGAGACCGAAACGAATCAGTGATAAAATCAAAATTCTAATAATTCTAGGTATTTCATAATGTTTCGAAATATTTTGTTATATTTCAATGCATTTGCACAATTATTTCAGAATATTTCAAGGTATTTCAAGATTTTTTGATATATTTCGACTAATATTTTGTAAAAATAATTCTTAAATGTTTATTATTTTTCATTTTGTTTTCGAAACGGATCAAAATATTTTCAAAACATATCAAAATATTTCCGAAACATATCGAACCATTTTCATATTTTAGGTGACCGAAATAATTCACTAAAACAAAATTTTTATCCTTAACTTTAGTTCTTACTATATTTTTTTATATGCAGAGCATACACTATCATGCGGTGGCGGCGCCAAATTTTAAATACAAAATGATCCGCACAATCAGTCTTGTCTAAAGGAGCTACCCTTTTTTTAGTGAACTAGACGTGGCCTCATTTGCAAGTTAGTCACTGTAGTTCACTTTATGTAGTGATGTTCATGTGGGATGATGACGTGTTTCAACCATTGCAACCAACTGTTTGATTTTCAATCGGACGTGGAAGAAAAAAACTAAAATCTTTTCCTTAGCGGGTACGACTTTTACAAAATTTTGAAAAGGATTACGTTAATTTAAAAGAAAAAAAAATAAAAAATAGCGATGAAATGATGTAACAATGATATAATCATGTTTTCTTTTTTGGAAAAGTACATAAATTTCATTAATTGATTGTAATATGTGTGTGTACCAAAAAACAAAAGGGTGTTTTTTTTGTGGGGGGGGGGGGGGGGGGAGAGTGAGAGAGAGAATGCCCAAGCAATACATTAGATATTACTGAACGTGACTAAAGAAAACCAAGCAAAAATAACCTGGCTCCTAATAAAAGAATTGGAGAGGAAGTTAAGTCCTTGAAATAAAACTTCCAACACAATCCCTTCATATTGGAAACCAAACTTAACAAAAACCACTTCTCTGCATGCTAAATCCTAGAAGCACATAACAACTTGAAAGCCTTTGCAGCAACTACTTACTGGGCGATGAAAAGTTTGATAAATAATGACGCGAACTCTTGTTTTTTTATTTGTTTTCATGTGAAAGTTGACCCAATTTCTTGATCAATTATTTGCATTTCAAACATGAGGTAGGCAGGTTCTATGAATGTAGAAGTTGTATATTCTGTGTCCTAGTTTTGAACATTAAAGTTACACAATATCCCTCACGATTTGTATTATAACTGTCACACCCCACCCCGGATCACATAGGGTGGACAGCGGACCGGCCACCAGGCCTTAATCAAAAAATCCTGTGCATAATAAATGTAAAATATAGCGGAAGACAAGTAATAAAGTGATCCAATCCATCAACTTAATGAATACCAGAGGAATAAACTAAACATTACCAACATCATTATTAAACTCATGTAAAACAATAACTAAATCATAATGTTCACTACTCTAAAGTCTAAATATGAACAACATTATTCCCAAAATAATTAAATATCTGTCTCAAAACCATAATAGACATTTATTCCTGAGAACCTACAATAAAATAAATCTTCGATTCTTCTAATCCATTGTCTATCTGGAGACTTACTCCTCCTCCTGATCCTCACCTGAAAAATGTTAAATGTTTGGGTAAGTGCAAAGGCCCGTGAATATCAATCACCTCTAATGAGGTGTGAAAATAAATCTCACAGTTTATATACAAAATAAACTTTGATACATACATAAGTACAACAAATTATACATCAATCTCTCCCACACAATCATATAAACAAAATAATCTCATGCTCACAAATAACTTTATAAATGAAAAGACATTTATAACTCAAAACACTCACACACACATTCAGTCTCAAATATATTTGTCAAATCATGTTCGTTATCACTAGCCTGGTAACTGACCTCATCTCTTGTTATCACTAGCCTGATAACTAACCCCGTCTCTTATTATCACTAGCCTGATAACTGGCCCCTATGTACACATCTCTATACCGACCACGCCGGTATGCAATCTCATTACCACTCAGACCTGGTAACCCAGTCCCCTTCTCATAAAACATGATTTCAACACACACACTAAAGCTGTTGTTTTAGTCCCAACGCACACAAAATTTTTCTTGCATCACCAAAACACATTTAAGCAATGACATAAAATCATCTCATATATTTTTTCAATTCACAATTGCAAAATATTTAATTGCAATCCCAAACATCAACATATATCATATATATGAAAATTCATACACACGCACCCACAGTTTAATAGAAAATCCTCTCAAAAGAAGTAGTAAACTTCTCACCTTGATTTCTAAAATCCAATTCAAAGAACTCTTTACCAACCTCAATGCAATCACCACCTAATCCAAAATAATATAAAACAGTCAATCCATTTTTCTAATCTCGTCGTTTCGCGATTCTATATTTAATGTTTATACTTCTCACCCATTGATATATATTTAATATATATTTTACATATAAATATCATTTCTAATATGAGGTAACAGCGTATGGAATTATTTTGGACTGTTTGAAAAAAAATTCTAAAGTTCTGAGGTCAAATCATAATTTTTGAAACTTTTGGGGTTAAAGTGTAATTTCTTTAAAAACAATTTTTCTGTTTTTGCGCCTGCCATAAATTTTCCAGAATAGTATTTAACGTTCTAGGGACCCAGTTTCCAAGAATACAACCTCAATTTGATTTATTAGAGTAAATGTTGATTTTTTTACATTTAATCGAAACTTTTAGGGGTCGTTTCAAAATTTCAAAAATTTTTCAAGACTCGGGGGTTGTTTTGACATAACCATATTTGTTTCAAACATATTGGATCAGTTTTATAAATTACCAAGTTTTATGGTAGTCAAAAATTGAGTTTATATCAAAGTAAAACTACTTAAAACTAAGGGGGAGGTTTCCATAATTTCTAAAACTTTATCTTCTTCGACCCTACGTTGTATCCACAAGCTTCTCTGTAACTTTTCTTTCTTCCCCCTATCCCAATATCTTCTTAACACAAATATCACCCCTATTATATTTGAATTCATATATTTTAATCCTATAAACCTATCCGTATGGATTACTTGAAATATTATATCAGATTACAACTTTATATATGTGTACATATAATGATCAAATACAAAATTAAATTTCAGTATGAAGACTAACCTTGATGATCAATCTTTTAGTTTTCTTCCTTCCTCTCTAAATCCCCTACTTTCTTTCTCTTCATTTTTCCTTTACTCAAAACCCTAATCTCTCCTCTCCTTTCTCTTATTCTAACTTATGTGTAGATATTGGGAAAAAAAAAAATATATATATATATATATATATATATCAGTACACTCCTAGGGCAACAAGAGAACTCCTATTAATCACACTTTTATCCCCCCCCCCTTTTTTTATTATTATTATTCTTACTTTATAGTTACCCTTGGTACTCAATACACTAAATAAATAAATGATTATATATATATCTATATATATATATATATATATATATTTAATTTAACCATAAAGCACCTACGTACACAAATTCTAAATTTCTAAATAATTTGCTATCTTTTTATTTATCTATTAAATAGATCCAATCACATGCATGTATTAGGCATTACAACTATCCCCCCTTCAAGAAGTTTGGTCCTCCAAACTTGGTGCACCCCGTGGTTGGAACAACTGTAGGTACTTTTCCTTAATCTCTTGTTCGCTCTCCTAGGTAGCTTCCCTCTCCGAGTGATTTTTTCACAGAACTTTAACGAATTGAAAGACCCTATTCCTCAATACTCGTTCTTCTCAATCCAAGATCTTCTCTAGTAGCTCCTCATACGACAAATCCATTTGCATCTGTAGCAGCTCAACCTCAATTACATGTGATGGATCTGGCATGTACTTCCTAAGCATTGATACATGAAACACATTGTGGATACCAACCAACTCTAGTGGTAAGGCTAGCCTATAAGCCACTGCACCAACTCTTCCTAGAATCTCAAAGGGTCCAATATACCTTGGACGCAACTTTCCTTTTTTACCAATCTCATAATCCTTTTCCAAGGTGAAACCTTTAGAAATACATGATCGCCCTCCTGAAATTCTAAGTCTCTCCTCCGATTGTCCGCATAACTTTTCTGTCTACTCTGAGCAACCCGAAGTATTTTTTGAATCAACTGTACTTTATCTGTGGTCTCTTGTACTATCTCTGGCCCATATATCTTTTGTTCCCCGATTTCAGCCCAACAAATTGGAGATCTACATTTTCGCCCATATAAAGCCTCATACGGTGCCATGCCAATGCTAGCTTGAAAGCTGTTATTATGAGCAAACTTAACTAGTGGTAAATGCTCTTCCCAATAACCCTTTAAGTCAAGCACACAAGCACGAAGCATGTCTTCCAATATTTGAATAACCCTCTTCGACTGTCCATTTGTCTGTGGGTGGTAAGCTGTACTAAATCTCAACTCGGTGCCCATAGCCTTTTGTAAACTACCCCAAAATCTTGAGACAAATCGAGGATCTCTATCTGAAACAATCGACACTAGGACCCCATGTAATTTCACAATCTCCTTTACTTAGAGTTTAACAAATTTCTCCAAGGGTTACGTAGTCCTCACAAGCAAAAAGTGTGTGGACTTTGTCAATCTGTCCACCACAACCCAAATAGAATCGAGTCCACTCGGGGTCTTGGGTAGCCCACTCACGAAATCCATGGTAATGTGCTCCCACTTCCATTCAGGGATAGGAAGTGGTTGAAATAATCCTCTTGGCCTTTGGTGTTCTGCTTTTACTTTTTGACATGTCAAACACCTAGACACATAGTCAGCCACTTCCCTCTTCATATTATTCCACCAAAATATCCCTTTCAAGTCCTGATACATCTTTGTACTTCCCAAATGAACTGTGAAACGAGAGTAATGGGCTTCCTCCATCACTTGTTTCTTGATCTCTTGACCACTACGAACGAAGGACCAATGACGATGAAGGAGGAGAAAGAGGAGGAGTAGGAGCTAGCTTTAATTGAAGTAGGGGCGGAATCGAAACGAAGAAATTCTAAGTTCATGCCACGACGATCTATATGGAAGGGCAGTTTTGTTGATGCATTCCTGTTGAGAATGAAGAAGAAGAGAGATCTTCTTTTGAACAGGAAAATTATCTCACGTAGATCTTCTATTTCGCCTCGTATCTATAATGTTAGTAATGTATCCCTGAAAACCTTTCCTCAACAATTTTTGAGCTTGTATTACAGAGACAATGATGGGGAAGGAGATAATCATTATCCCCTCGAAACTAAATTTTGTATGATTAGGAGGATGAAACACAACTCTCTTTTCAAAACAATCAACTGTTGCATGGTGCGCAACTAACCAATCCATACCTAAGATCACATCAAAACCCTTAAGGTCTAAGAGTATTAAATCAACCAGTAATTGATTATCCTCAATGTGGACCCTACACCCTGGGTATACGACATCTCCTAACTCAGAACCACCCGTGGGAGTAGTCATAATCAAATCAAACTCAAGTGTTTTGGGTTCAACACCTAATTTCATTGCTACTCTAGGAGATACAAAAGAATGTGTAGACCCCAGATCAATAAGTACTTTAAATGCAAGCTCACAAATAAGTAAAGTACCTGAGACTATGGAATTAGAATATTGTGGGCTCTTTGGTGTCATTGCATAGACCCTCCCAAACCTTTGTTCCTTTTGCTGCCCTTGCTTCTGTTGACCCTGTTTTGATGCACCATTTATCTTAGTTGGAGGCTTGCCTACTAATCCCTGCACTGGTTGGGGATAAAACTTTGCAATGTGTCCTCGTTGGTTGCACTTGAAACATGTCATCTCTGTCTGTTCACTAGCTTGTTTGTTTCCTTGAGCACTCCAACAATTCTTTGCTGAGTGTCCTGACTTTCTACACTAGAAGCAAAGAAGTCGTTCCCAATTGGTCCCATAACACGGCTTGTCCCCATGGAATCTCCCACACTTCTGACACTTTTCTAGCTGTCCAATGCCCTGTTGCCCTCTTGGTGCAAAAGACCCAGATGATGAAGTACCCTGCCTACTCTTCTTGAAATTGTGGGAACCACCCCTAAAGTCACCTCCTGAGCTTGATCTCTTCTTTTCTTCCCTGTCCCTGTCCCTTTCCTTTTCATTGCCCTCCAAAACTTGAGCCTTGCGAATAACCTCTTGATATGTTGGTAGTTCCAAGGCAATCAATTTCTCCTTAATGCTCCACTTCAAACCTCTTTCAAACTTCCTTGCTTTATGTCTCTCATCTGCTACCATGTGCATGACATGCCTTGCTAATTTTGTGAATTTATCCACGTACTCACCAACTGTCATGCCTCCCTGAGCCAAATTCATGAACTCTTGTGCCAAACGATCTTTCTCTACCTGTGAAAAATATCTCTCCAAGAATCCAATCTTAAACTGCTCCCAAGTCATTGGAGTGGTCGGGTATCTCTTCACTTCCTTCTTCATCCTCCACTAATGTTCAGCTTCCTCTTTAAACATAAAAGCTGCATAAGCCACTTTCGTACCATCATCGCACTTTGAGACCTCCAAAATTTTCTCAATTTCCATGTTCCAACTCTCTACATCCGTAGGGGTAGTAGTCCCTATGAAAATAGGCGTCATCCACCTAAACTCCTCAATGCTGAGTTATTTCTAACCCTTCGGCCCTTCAAAGATCTTTGTGATTCCCTACAAGGCCTTCCCAATATCCCAATAGACATTTAGTGGTGGCTCATCATTTGTCAGCCCTATCATATGTAGCACCTTACCTTTCCTTCTTGCAGCCATCTATATTTCTACAAAATACAAAACAAACTAATTTGTCTTAGTCACCAAAATAATAATACTATGCATTAGTATCATCATTCCACATCTCTCAAACAAAAACAATTAAACCCTAAATAATTCTTAAGATTCAGCCTAATTCTCTGGTAATCCATAAACCTAGGCTCTGATACCACTTTTGTCACACCCCACCCCGGATCACATAGGGTGGACAGCGGACCGGCCACCAAGGCCTTAACCAATAAACCCTGTGCATAATAAATGCAAAATACAACGGAAGACAAGTAATAAAGTGATCCAATTCATCAACCTAATGAATACCAGAGGAATAAACTAAACATCACCAATATCATTATTAAACTCATGTAAAACAATAACTAAATCATAAGGTTCACTAATCTAAAGTCTAAACATGAACAACATTATTCCCAAAACAATTAAATATCTATCTCAAAACCATAATAGACATTTATTCCTGAAGACCTACAATAAAATAAATCTTCAATTCTTCTAATCCTTTGCCTATCTGGGGACTTACTCCACCCCCTAATCCTCACCTGAAAAATGTTAAATGTTTGGGTGAGCGCAAAGGCCCGTGAATAGCAACTACCTCTAATGAGGTGTGAAAATAAATCTCACAGTTCATATACAAAATAAACTTTGATACATACATAAGTACAACAAATTGTATCTCAATCCCTCCAACATAATCATGTAAATAAAATAATCTCATGCCCACAAATAACTTTATAAATGAAAAGACATTTATAACTCAAAACACGCACACACACATTCAATCCCAAATACATTTTTCAAATCATGTTTGTTACCACTAGCCTGGTAACTATCCTCATCTCTTGTCATCACTAGCCTGATAATTGGCCCCTATGTGCACATCCTTATACCGACCACACCGGTATACAATCTCGTTACCACTCAGACCTGGTAACCTAGTCCCCTTCTCATAAAACATGGTTTCAACACAAACACTAAAACTGTTGTTTTAATCCCAACGCACACAAAATTTTCCTTTCATCACCAAAACACATTTAAGCAATCACATAAAATCGTCCCATACATTTTTCCAATTCACATGAATAATAATTCACAATTGCAAAAACATTTAATTGCAACCCCAAACATCAACATATATCATACATATGAAAATTCACACACGCACCCACAGTTTAATATAGAAAATCCTCCCAAAAGAAGTAGTAAACTACTCACCGTGATTTTTAAAATCCAATTCAAAGCACTCTTTACCAACCTCAATGCAATCACCACCTAATCCAAAATAATATAAAATAGTTAATCCATTTTCCTAATCTCGTCGTTTTGCGATTATATATTTAATTTTTATACTTCTCACTCATTGATATATACTCAATCTATATTTTACATATAAATATCCTTTCTAATATGAGATAATAGCGTATGGAAGTATTCTGGACTATTTGGAAAAAGTTTCTAAAGTTTTGGGGTCAAATCATAATTTTTGAAACTTTTGGGGTCAAAGTGTAATTTCCTTAAAAACAAATTTTCTATTTTCGGGCCTGTCATAAATTTTCCAGAACAGTATTTAAGGTTCTAGAGACCCATTTCCAAGAATACAACCTCAATTTGATTTATTAGAGTAATATTGATTTTTTTACACTTAATCGAAACTTTTAATGGTCATTTCAAAATTTCAGAAATTTTTTAAGACTTGGGGGCTGTTTTGACATAACCGTATTTGTTTCAAACATATTGGATAAGTTTTATAAATTACCAAGTTCCATGGTAGTCAAAAATTGAGTTTATAAAAGTATAGGAATCAAAATAAAACTACTTAAAACTAAGGGGGAGGTTTCCATAATTTTCAAAACTTTATCTTCTTCAACCTTACGTTGTGTCCAGAAACTTGTCTGTAACTTTTCTTTCTTCCCCCTATCCCAATATCTTCTTAACACAAATACCACCCTATTATATTTGAATTCATATATTTTAATCCTATAAACCTACCCGTATGGATTACTTGCAATATTATATTAGACTACAACCTTGTATATGTGTACATATAATGATTAAATACAAAATTAAATTTCGGTATGAAGACTAACCTTGATGATCAATCTTCTAGTTTTCTTCCTTCTTCTCTAAATCCCCTTCTTTCTTTCTCTTCTTTTTTCCTTTACTCAAAACCCTAGCCTCTCCTCTCCTTTCTCTTATTCTAACATATGTGTAGATATTGGAAAAAGAATATATAAATCTATGTCAGTACACTCCTAGAGAAACAAGAGAACTCATATTAATCACACTTTTATCCCCTTCCCCCCCCCCCCACCGTTTTTTATTATTAGTATTCTTACTTTATAGTTACCCTTGGTACCCAATACACTAAATAAATAAATGATTATATATATATATATATATATATATATATTAATTTAACCACAAGGCACCTACGTACACAAATTCTAAATTTCTAAATAATTTACTATATTTTTATTTATCTATTAAATAGATCCAATCACATACCTGTATTGGGCATTACAATAACTCGTAAGAAGGTTTCACTGTGAGTAAAGTGGTTGCGAAACATTCAATTATTTCCTTACCTCCACACACTATGTGCCAAACCTAATTTCAATAATATCACCAACAAATGATTAGCCCTTCCAATTGTGTCTTGCCCACAATATGAATTCTGGCCATGGTCTTGACTCTTGATTAATGCAATTGTTGATCCCTCATCAGCATAATATTTCTCTAGATTCTGTCAGAGAAACAACTTCCAAAAAAGAGGTGGAGTCTCAAGAGCTTTTCTACAGAGTATACATTCCACAGTACCCTTGTGACCTGCTAAGGCTCGAATCCTATGCTTTTTGGTTGAGATTTAATACTCTAGAGTCTAAAAAACAACGCAAAAGAGCATTTTTTATTCTACATATGATCATGGAAGGCCCTATACGCTTGCTACTATAATTAAGTTTCCTACAACAGGAATTACAACACCAAGGGTTTAGGTTAGTGACGCAATAGAAGTAGCAATCTTTTTTCATATATATTGGGACCACTGCCCTTAGATTTATCATTCAATATGGTGAGGTAATTTTGCACCAGTGTCCAACAATACTTTGGAGATACACTGAAAAAACAGGGTTGCCAAAATGACCTATAATTACAATCATCCACCATTAGTCTAAGAAAGTCACTTAAAATGTCTCTCAGGATGTAAACTCCCATATTTTTATATTAATATAGTAATGTAATTGTTTAGTAATTCTTATATATGTAATGACGTAAAAATAAGTCATATAGATTGTAACAATATGAATAAATATTAGGGAGTTAAATTGATTGGGAAGTTTAAATTTCGAAGGTATTTAAACTTGGGAAGGGTTGATATGTAAGTTTTTATATATTTTTAGGTCAAAATAAAATTTTCATTAAATCTGAAAATCGAGAAACATTAGGAAAGGTAATATGGGGTGTATTAGAAATTAAGAATTATCTCGGAGTTTAAACACATTTTAGAAAGAATTTGGATAGGAAAGAATTTGACACTTCCTTAGTATTTTAGCTATAACTTTTTACTCTTAACTCCGATTGATTTGATTTTTAGACAATAAAAATTAGACTTCAAGGTCTACAAAAGTGTATTTCACGAAAAAATTTTAAATCAGCTTCTAAATAGGTCATAATTGATCTAGACGTTGAAGGTATATTGTCACCCACGTCCCAAAGGGAACAGACATGCATCCAGACACGTTTGGCAGAAAGTTGGGCAAAGAAACACGCGTCTGGACGCACTAAACCGGATTCACGTCCCAGACCTGTTTTGGGTGTTCTCTCCAATTTTTCCATTATAAATACCTATGGAACACCCCCCTTAGGCTTAGTTTCATCAATATTTCATCAATTCCAACCACTGGAGAACCTTGGAGAGTAAGAAAGAAGCAGAGAAACACAAGATTGAAGGGGATTTTTGATATATATATATATAGACTCTAAATTATAGATATTTACTATGAAATCCTTGTTCCTTGATGTTCTTGCAAATTTTACCATGTTTTGAATGAAGTTATGGTTGATAGCCCTAAAATTCTTGTTCTTGATACCAAAACTCTAGTTTTTTTAGAAATGTGGATTTGTTTTCTTCTTGATATTCTTTTGCTCTTAATTTCAAAACTCTAGTGCTTTGTTTGAATAATAAAAATATATATTTGGTGATCTCTTGCATATTTTTCTTGAATTACTCCGTTGAAAAAATACGTATGGAATTAGGGGTTTTCATTTACTTGTGATTTGAGGAATTGGTTGGTATTGTATCTCTTATGTGGATGTTTGGATGAACATAGGTGGCCGTTGACTGATTATTGTAGAGTGGGTAGATGTATTTCTTACTCTGTGTGGGTTTGAAGGTTTCCTACCGCTCGTAGTGGGGTTGTTGTCTCGCGAGTACCAAACCACTATTCTCTCACGTGGTATTGAGACTGAGGGTTAGTATACTATTCTTGGGTTAGATCGTCACTGTTGATGCGTCGATATACGCCCTTCCTAAAGTTGTATATTCTTGTGAGGATTGGGTGTGTGTGCAGGTTAGGATATTCTCAATGTGTGTAATACATGTGAAGTTTTAATTTCTACTTGAGATATAGATACATTGTGGTTAATTGTACATTGTGGGGAATGATATAAGAAATTGTTGAAAATGGTTGATATTGGAATGGTTTGTGGTTTGGAAATTGGTTTTACTTATTCATTTTATATAAATTGATATTGTGTAAACTTGAGATCGGATGAACTGTCACTATTTTCTTTCAAAAGTCATATATGATATTTGTAAAATGAGACCGACGGGTTTTATATATTTTTCTAAGTCTTGTTCAAGTTTGGAAGGATTTTCCTACAGAGTTTAGTACTCACCCCTTTACAAACAAAATATATTTTCAGATTTCGGTTTGGAAGAAGAGCTCGTAGTTGATGAGCATGTAGCTTGAGAAGCTCAATTGGATGGAAGCGTGGGTCCCAAGAGGGATGTCTAAAGCTAATCTCTTTATGTCCTAAACTAGGAGATGCATTTTTGAGGCAATGTGTGGATAATATTTTGTTTATTCCGCTGCAAGATAAAATTTAATTTTTAGATGTAATTGTCATAGTTTGACATATTTTTGTGAAGTGGTTCAAATGATTAAGTGACAAACATAAGGGGATCTAGGTATAATTTATCAATTTAATTTTAGGCAGCAAATTGAGGGCGGTTAGTTTTAGATGCATATTGATACAAATTTTTATCTTTGAGGGTGCAAATTGAGATATTTGATCTTTAGGGGTACACATTGATACAAATTTCTATCTTTGAGAGTGCAAATTGAGATTTTTGATCTTTGGGGGTGTACATTGATATAAATTTCTATCTTTGAGGATATAAATTGAGATTTTTTATCTTTAGAGGTGCAAATTGAGATTCAAACAATTTTTCAGGGTATAATTTATAATTAACCCTAAATATTTTATATATTTATAGAAGATTGACAACTTTTAAATGAGTCATTAATGGAGAGACAGATATGGAAAGTTATAGGCGTAAAAAGCTACTTTGGTTATGATATTTTTGGGATTGGTTCTTCATATCTATTTACTTGGTTTTTATATTTTAAATTTCTTCGGGCTAGTAATATTTAATGGGTGGCCTTCTAACTTGGGGGCCCTAAGCGAGCGTTTAAGCTGCCTTGCCTTTTGGGCTTGAGCATCCCTTATCCACTAATTCACATATAAGTGAAAATTGGCAAAAGGTGCACACTAGACAACTTGTTTATCTTGAAGTACAGTTAAGACTTTTTGGTCTTTAATTCATTCTCTTAAATATTTGATGACTAAGTATACATTTATAGTTTTACATATTTTTTATTTCGTAAATGCCCTTACCTTAATTCATGCATATTATATCTGACAATTTCCTTGTTTTGTGAATCTGTTTTATTAGATAAGAAGTTTCCTAAATTAAGGAACTAAAAACCGTTTGAATTTTAAAGATAAACTCTCAAAAGTCTTACGAGTCAAAGTATTTTTTATTCTCCAACCAGCCACTGATTTTTTTTTTCTCTTCTCCAACCAGCCTTGCTTTCTGCACTTCCTGGTTATCATAGTTTTCGCATTGGAAGACTAGAATATTGTTGCAAATTATATTAAATCAAATAATATCATGATCAATAATTTCATACATTCCAATTAAATCATGTTCGAATTATTCCCTTTATTATGAGATTTTTTTCTATTGTTGAATGTTGCAAAATTTTGCTTTCTTCTTACAATATGAACTGAAGAATTCAAAATTATTATTGTTCTTAGTTGATTTGATTTGTGATTTCAGATCAATTGTTTTGGTGTTTAGTATTTTATTTTTCATTATCTTTTCTAAAATAGAGTAAAAAAAAAGTCATTGATGTGATAAAAAAAAAAAATTTCTTCTGTTGTTCTTTTCAATTTTTTCTTCATAACCTGAAAAAAAAACTATTAATATCTTAGAGTAACATGGAAAAAATATAATAAACAAAATGGCATCCGAAACTGTGACAAATAAATGTGACGCAACAATGTGAAAACATACTGTGATAGTAAATTTGACAAAAAACAGTGGTTAAAAAATAGAAACTGTGACAAATAAACATGACATAACAGTGTGACAACACACTATGACAGTAAAATTGACAAAAAATAGTGGTTTAAAAAATGAAAACTGTGACAAATAAATGTGACTCAACAGTGACCAAACCATGAAATTAGGTTGTCAGTATATTGTCTCTCTATGGACACAAGCAATTTTTTTTTTTTGTAGTTCGTAGTAGCCTAGCCATGAAATTAGGATGTCAATCTTTCGAAGAAGGAAGAGGCAAAAAATAGGAGAAACAGAGACAACTGGCCAACCAAGTGATCTAAATAGCTCATAGACCAATATTTAATATAATGAATATAATAATTTCCTTAAATTAATGTTTTTAATTAATATGAGATTTAGGAAGCACGGATACTCTAGGGATGGTCAATGTGGTAGTGTCGGACACGT